>OX403595.1:18762500-20012500 GCA_948107665.1 Lomographa bimaculata
ATAATTTTATCAAAAAGAATGTATTATTTTCTACCGACTTCACAAAAAAGAAGGAGGTAATCAAGTCGACTGTATTTTTTTTAATGTTTGTTATCTCACAACTTCTTCCTACGTCAACCGATTTGGAATTATTTTTTTATTTGGTTTTATTGTGATGTTACTTTCCAATTAGTCCCATATAAATTTGATCAAGATCTGATAAGTAGTTCTTGAAATATCGTCAATAATGCGTGTTTAGTACGTCTAATCTGATTAAAGTTCCGAAGATAAAGCGGTGAAGTCGGTTTTTTTAAGCTTTGCTTGCGATTAATTTTATAAATGAAACATCTAACACGTTAATGGAACATAATTTTATTTAAACCCTCAAAATAATGTATTCTGGACCTCTGTTACAAATAATGTAATCATCCTATTTTAAGGACCAAAAATGCAGACTCTGCAAAAGGTAGCGAAAACCGGATTATCCCGGATGGTGGCATAAATCACAATGACTCCGTCGAACCTATCGGTGGGTAGTGGGTACCCACCCTTACTTTACGGGTGCCTATGGTGATTCGAGTGTTTTGTGACCCTTGTTATAGGGTTGGTTGGCGCTATCGGTCGGTTTGTTTGATTAGTTTGGGTTTTCTCATAAATAATATTGTCTACTGTCCATATAGACACTTATGCTACGTAGCTACCCTAATATTTAACCTACTAATTATATCTTTTTGTATTTAGCCAGTGTCAAGTTATAGATAGGTAGATGAAATCTTTATTGTACACCAGTTCGGAAAAAAAAAATAAGTGTGAAAAAAATTTATTTAGGACTTTATTTTTCAATTTTATTTACTTATTTTATAAAATAGTTATGGTCTCGTCATAGTTGTGTCATGCCCTAATAAAGTGGTAGAAACTTTACTAAAATTAAATTGCAGTTTTGTAGCAAAAATTAAAATTACGTTTTTCAACAACGTTCACGAACTATTAACAGCATTTTAACAGTTAATAATTCACCTCGAATAATCACAAGTTTTTGAAAATAATACAAAATCGACGGCATAGCTACTACAATATTAGGTTTGGTTAGGTTAGCTACAAATCTTTCGGTGAAAATATAACGGAATTGAAGTGAAGTTGCTTATTTATTTTGAAAGAAACGGATAGCAGCTTTTCCCAATTATATACTATTTTAGCATCTATAAAGTTATTATTAATGCGAGAGTTATAGTAATTTATTATAAATTTTTTTTTTAATTGTTGTGATGTAATCCACACTCACGCATTAGTCGGAGCATTTTCTTCCGACAATAATGCGTAATCGAGTGCCTGTTAACAACATTATATCATTTAATTAAAAAGAAAATCAATATAAGAAGTCAATTATGTCTAAGCATGACCTTTCTAGGTTATCTTCTTATGGGGTCAATGAGGCAGTATACTGTTTCAATCGGTTGATTTTGTATAAAAAGTTAAACAATAGGTCTAAAATTTATGATATTACGACTCTCTAATGGATGTGAACACTCAAATTGAACTTAATTAAGGAATTTCACTAACAAATCAGTTTGATGTTGTACGTTATAAATAAATAAAATGTAGGCAGATCATAAATCTTGTCATACTCTCACATAATTTTATTATCAGTTAAGTGCCCGACCGTAAAAAAACAACAATTGCGTGTGTTTTTAAAAAGCAATAAATTCGATTTCATACAAGACCAGTCATCGAGTCAGCGTAGCTCGCGTAACGTTATTTAATAGCAGTTATAAATAACGTTATAAACATTGTAGCTATAAAAATAACAACATACGTGTCGACTGTTTACCTTTTTTTAGGATTATGTTATCAAATAGAGGACCTTTGTAATTTTGCGGCGTCTACGTCATTTCATTGATACGGTTTGTCAGAATATACATTCGTTTTTTAATAGTATACGCATAACGTGGTCAAACAAAGGCATACAAATGGATCATTCCCTCACATTATATTGATATTTGTTCTTCAATACGATTGAGAAAAAATATTTTCACTAGTTCTATTGCCATCTTGCATGGTGAAGATAGTTAATCTCACTTGTTCTACAGAGTATACAAGTATGGACCTACCATTCATAGTTCTGATCTATTGGATGTCTGCTGATGAGACGATAGGTATGATAAATTGAGTTTATTTATATATATTCTATTGAAAACATACGGCCGGAACAGCATTCTAAAAAAGAAAAAAACACTCGTATTTTCTTACAAAATCTGTTGACTCGGACACTGGACACGCATCCCGTTAAAATCTCATCTAGTTCCATTCGCCATTTGTGGGGTTCAGAAAATTGCTATTTCAATATAATATAAGATAATATAACGATGGAATGCCATCCTTAATATAAAATGCCTACCATAATCACTAAAATTCTCGTGTTAGGTCAATAATAACCACTGTTAATAAAAAAAAAATGGAGACTGAATCCTTCGATACAGATTATCCTAGTGAAGGATTCAAGGTTCTTCGATTTGTTGTCAAATAGTAACACACATATTTTAAAATAACACACATATTAAGGAAGAGACTGAATCCCTCTAAACAGAACACCCTTCGCAGTGTGGGATTCAGGTGTCACCATTTGATTGTAAAATTTTAAGATTTTTTGAACAAATGAATAAACGTTTTTATTATTAGGTATCAATTTACTTAAACTATTTCAAGTTTTTGTGACTCCTGTTCTATACAAATAAAAACATTGACATTCTAAGTGTGTGAGTACATTTTCAATTTACTCTTGGTGGCATTGTTTGTAGGTAATGTAATGGTGCACAAAATGACTACGGAACACTCATTATGCGCGGTACACGCACTAGACTGTTATTTAATTATAAGCATGAATAAAGATGAATGGTTGTGTGATCTTCGTCATGGATAAACAGGGACCGGATGATGACGGAACAGACGTATCTGGTCGGCATCTCCCAGACTGTCAACGGGCAGACTCAGCGGTGCGATCATTTGATTTCGATCTTCCTTACCCGACGGCGTGATGCAAAGAAGGGTTATGTGTTTATCAGCTTATATATGTATGTTTGTTCCTTTGTGGCTTTTAGAGACCTAACGCGATGCCCGATTTTGATGATTTAAGTCAAACAATTTTTCTTACTTAAATATGGCGATAACCAGACGTGATATTGTGATGTTATGTGGGATATCATTGAATAGGTATTTAAAAATTATATTTTACCATTTTTTAATTAGAATGACCATTTAGGATCGATAACGATTGAAAGTTGATTAGTATCCATTCTTACTAATATTTTCAATACTTATAATAAAACTGTGATTCAGATCTCCATAATACAAGTATGTCTTATTAACGAAAAAATGTAAAGTAATAAATATAAGTTTAAAAAAATAAAAAGTGAAATAATTGCATGAGAAATTCAAAATGGCTTTTTCGAAACCGGCTCACGTGGTGAGAAGTTATGAAGTAACACACAAAAAATAATAATAATACAGTTGACATGAGTACCTCCTCCTTTTTTGGGAAGTTGGTAAGAAAAGCCTTGAACTGGCAGTTTCAAAGATTTCTTTTGACATAAAATGTAATAATTTAAGAATAAAATTTTAGTTTCGGCAATGTATTAACATAAACAATTGAAAAAACAATAAGCATATTCCCTAATTAGCAACACTCGCAACAATAACGGCGGCTAACGATTTGTTTACGGCGCCGATTCTTGCGTTAACGATAATAGCGAATTGTCGCGTCAGTGCCAACCGCAACAACGAACAAACATTGTTACAAATTCTTAGGGAATTGATATACAAAGCGCTCGAGGCGCGCGTCTCGGGCTCATCCTTGTATGAAACCTGAATGATATTATTGGGCCAATTTGAGTTCCACAAAAAGTACAGTTGGAACCGAATCGAACCCGAAACCCGTTGCTCAGAAGGCGAACGCAGTCAACGGGCAGCAATCATTTTTATTAATAGAATACTGGCATTTATGCTACATGCAAGTGTAGCAAGTTATATATAAAACGTATGTTATATATAAATTTAAATAAAAACATATCCACACCAATGTAATTATTCTGCCCTAGATATTATTATATTCTGCCCCGAGTGGTTGCGTGACACGCAATTAAACAAATGAATGAACGTGGCTAAACGTCGGTTAACCGAATACGTAGGTTAACCAGGATCTTTTAGTTAAGAAGGTAATTGCAACTCACGCGATATCAGTTTTAACCGACAAACAATTTTTCGAGCGAAGCGAGGTCTCTAAATTGGACTCAGGCGTTTTGTTTGTCCGTCATTCCGTCTGTCAGAGATTAGTGTCTACGCCAAACAAACGAATAACTTCAAATTCTCAAAGATTATGTAAAGTCATGGCTCAAAGCCAAAAATTGCAATTAAAACCATAAAAATTATAATATTAAGCGGGCTATACCCGTAACCCATATGATACACGTCCCTTACGTGTATGGCAACATTTTAATTTTTTGTGTATTTGAATAGATGTAGATTTATTATCTTTGAAGGTAAAGTGAGAAAACGTTTTTAAAAAAAGTGTTGTACCCAAGTCAAATAAGAGACCTCGCTCAGCTCAATTAAAAATCGAAATCAGTTATTTTGCCACCTTCTATTGCGATGAATATAGATTAGTTTTCCGTATCGCAAGTATTTTCAGCGCATTCGTGAGTGAAATCAAAACAAAATATTTTATTTTAATATAGAAACTTATAAAACCACGTGTGTATTATTATGATTATCTATTAAACTCCATTCACCAACTATTAATTACTTTAAAAGCAAGTGTCGGTGTGTTGGCATTTGACATAATAATATTAATAAACTGCAATTGGTCCGCGCGCAGCACTCCCTAAACGAATATTAAATTTGATAAATTATAGTCTGGACGAGCGCTTTAAACCTGAACTCATCAAAGCATAATCACTGTTAAAACAGCTGTCATCTTATAATTTTAGAACAAGTGTTTTAATTAACATTTAAAGTGGTTTTTTATGTATAAGATCTGTCTTTACAAAAAAAAGGTAACTTTAATCAAAATGTAGGAGTATTTATTTGTCAGACTATGGTAAATAATTAATAGTAGGCAAATAGACATAGTATTAGTTCCACATACTCTACCGTTTCCGGTGTACACATATTGAAATGTAGAGATAAAATAAGTGACATTACAAATAATAGGATTAATTTTGAATGAAAATTAGTATAATAATAAGTCAAAATATCATGTCAATAAAGTATAATATAAATTATGGTGAGATATCAATATATAATTATTTAAATAAAATTGCAGAAATTAAATACTTTAATAAACCGAGTAAGTTAATTTCAGCAGTAACGAATAAGTTACTGCTAATAACAATACATAAATATTTTTTTCAAACAATCTTTCAAAAAATACACTACGTATTGAACTATAAGATTATCAAAATGAGCCGAAATGAAAAATATTATTGCATAGCAGTACGAGAACTAACATGTCCTTATATTACTACTTTGTTTTTTTTGTACAATTTATTAAGTGATAGTAGGTATACTAGTATGAAAAAAGTGATTATATTGTAGTTATCTGAGAATTCAAAATCCCCAGACTGTGCGGTGAGTAAGCTGCGGATTTGTACGACCTAATTCTCCCACCTCCATGTCATTATTGGACAGCCAGACGTTTCGATGTCTGCTGTCTGGCTGTCTGTCTGGCTGTCTGTCTGATGTTAGCATCAGGTCAGATAGTGGTCAAACGTTTATATCCTGGATAAAAAATACTAGCAAAATCCAATACGAGTAAAGCTACAGAAAGAGTCAACAGCCCAAGACCTTGGCACTGGCTGCCAGCTGGCGAATAACGACAAATAAAACGCCAACAAAGGAGTTAAACAAACAGACGGACTGACGCCGATCAAACACGTATCGAGATCGATAAATATAGGAGCGACGGCGGCGCGCCATCTTGAACCGTCTCTACAATTTCAGCGTGTATAGGTGGCGTGCTTCTGAACGCTCTCGTATAAATAACATAGTATGATATGTGTGACATTACGCATTAAATGAAACGTATCACATAAACATCTAATAGCATATGATACCTTCTTGTGCATTTCAAGAAATATAAAAAATGCAGGAGTTTTGCCGCGTATGTTAAAAACCGGCTAAGTGCGAGTCGGATTCGCGCACGAAGGGTTCCGTGCCATTATCTATAAAACATCAAGTTGGTTGTATGGGAGCCCCCCTTAAATATTTATTTTATTTTATTTTTAGTATTTGTTGTTATAGCAGCAATAGAAATACATCATCTGTGAATATTTCAACTGTCTAGCTATCACCGTTCTTGAGATACAGCCTGGTGACAGACGGACGGACGGACAGCGAAGTCTCAGTAATAGGGTCCCGTTTTTAACCTTTAGGCACGGAACCCTAAAAATGGCGCTGTCGATTTTTATTATTTTCCAAAATTTGTAATTCTTTTGAGTGTAAAAAAGTTTGTTAACATGGTGGTTTATTAACCGTTGGTGAACGTGCATGAGTGTAGACAAATAATACAAAGAAAAACGATATTTTCGTTTCGCTCCAAAAGTCCAACAGAAGTTCTATAAATATATCCTACTAATATAATAAATTAGAAAGTTTGTGAGTAAGTGTGTGTGTAATTGTGTAAGTATGTTTGTTCCCTCTTCACGCTTTAATGGCTGCACGGATTTGGATAAAATTTGGAACGTACATAAAGTATACCTAGGATTAACACATAGGCTACTTTTTAACTTGATAATAGCGGGTGAAGCCGCGGGACACGGCTAGTGTATAATAAAATACCTTGAAAAATATGTATTACTTGACACTGGCTAAATGCACATAGTTGGCCAAGCCTAATAAAAAAAAAATCTAATATAAACAAGCAAATCACAAACTCACTTAAAACCCCGAGACTTCTAATATGATCAAAATGTTGTATAGTATATGCACAGCTATGTGCATGTGTTTTCTGATACGTGCTGATAATTACTTTATGCTTTTACCCGGCTGGTGCACGCGTACCACAAAATGTACGTAAGTATATAGTCGAGCACATAAAAATGACAATCTATACAGGCACAAAGCGAAGAAATAAATGTGTTATTTTCTACATTTTAGATTATTTAGATGATCAAAGTAGACTCGGTTTTTGTTTACTTTCCTTTACGGAAGAGTTAATATAAAAGACGTACCACTATGTTAAATAAACATTACGAATGATACATCAGAGCCTCATGACAGTTAGAACTGAATACATTTATATCTCGGACTAGGTATACTATATATAGAAATTTAATTTAACCACCCGCGATAGATTAGCTTTTGATCACTATCTCAACTATTTTTGAGGATGTGGTCGAGGGTGGTAGCACGCTATGCCTGAAATTATTGGCGTCAAGGATAACTACCGGAACGATAATTAGAGCTTGACGATTCACTTAAGTGTGATAAATGAATTATCGACCACATCGTCGCTTACCATCAGGTAACATGGTGGTCAAAGTTTGCATATTTTGAATAAAAAAATAAACATCCAGAAGTGAGTACCAGTTATATTAACAGTAAGCTCAAGCCCGTCATAAAATTTGAAACCGCGACCACCTGAAAGGGTGGCTCGCTTAATATGACGCAGCTGTCGACGCTTAAAACAGACGTAAGCATTTTTTTAAAAAAACTGCCTCTGTTTGCATTTGGGCATCCTTTAATGTAAAATTACTTGACTACTGAAAGTTATACCCTATACTTATATACAGGTTGTTTGTAGAGGGTTAGCCAAACGTGGTGGACGTGTAGTTGGACCTATTTGGAAAATACACGTTCGCGTATAAGCCGCTACGTATTGTTGTTTTTTTTATCGTTGATTTTGTTATTTTTAGAAATACCTTGGTGGCATTTAGTTATATTTTTTAATTGAGTAGGAAGTCTCCCACTTGATTTTTATTTTTCATTTTCCTAGAATTAAGAGCTTAGAGCGAATAATTTAGGCATTGTAAGGATCTAAAAGAGCCTTGAGTAGACCAAAAGTACATTACAATAAAAAAAATTACCAGAAACATGCACGAAAATAAAATTTTAAGGCAAAAGAGTAAATCTTTCGGAAAATTCTAAAAAATAACAAAATAAACGATAAAAAATCAGTAACACGGGGCTTTTCGCGAACTTGTATTTTCCAAATAGGTCCAACTATACGTCCACCATGTTTAGCTAACCCTTTACCAAACACCCTGTATATATTTTTTTTTATATAACTTTATTTAACTAAATACCCTTTGTATACATACATATATGTAAGTTATATCCCGAGGCTCATTATTTAATTTGCAACTGCAACTATGTATCTTATCTTTCAGCTGTAAAAACTTCAATGTTCTGTTTTCTACAGGTATACATATTATTCATGGCTAGCTAACCACAAGGTTTAAAATTGCTTGTTTTCGTTATTTTCAGGAGGATGTTTTGACCGCGATCCATCGATGATAGCATTGGCGATTCATTTTACGAACCATTTATCAACTGAAATTAATTCTTAATGTTAAAAACTTCTTTATTTTGTTTCCTTTGTGTTAAAATTTCTATTACAGTCAATCAAACTTGAACTTAAAACTTAGCAACTACGGCTCATTTTCCTTGTGAGATTTTATACCAGCCATCAAAGGCGTTGTCAATCTATCGGAGACGGGAAATATCCCGGAAAATCCGTCAACGTCTTTCCATTGTCGTCTCGTTGGATGATTTCAAAGGACCTGGAAGCGTTCTGAATGAAATTGGAGCCTGAGAGCTTAGAGATTAGACCTTTATTGTACCAGTGTATGGTAACAAAGTAATTTTCTATGTGTCCTAAAACTAAACTAAAATTATATACAGTAGAACGCCGATTATCCGAATTAGTTAGGACCGGGGTCGATTCGGATAATCGAAAATTCGGATAATCGGACATAGACGGGTAATAAAGAAAAACGAACTGTCACACAAAATAAACTTTATTAAGTTTCACAAATAAAACATGTAGTTTCTTGCCTCTAGCTTTCCACCATAACAATTGAAATGTGTCTGGAATCCAACGAGTTCTAGCTTGTTACAACAAAACAAAATAAAAATAACTTGGTTATTTTTTTTATATTACGCTTAGGACCGATTCGGATAATTGGCGATTCGGTTACTCGGCGTTCGGATAATCGGCGTTCTACTGTACATCTACATACAGCAAAGACCCAAGTTACCTAAAAAGCGTCGAGCTTATTAGGTAAAGCAATTGCTCAAGCTCACTACCAGCGTTCCCATCATGCTGGCATCATTGCCTCTCTGAAATGCAATGCTAATACGTTGAGCAAATAAGTACCAGCATTTTGATACAAAGATCAAACCAGATATAACATAATTCTTATGAATTTCCATGATGTTATTGCGTATAGCATAAGAAACGACGTGTGTATTATTATTATGATTGTTGTGTCGAAAATCTTAAATTTTGGTCTTATTCACTAGGTGCAACATTTACTTTGAGTAAACGTCTTTCTTCAAACTTTGTGACCTTTTTAACAAATAGTTTTTTGGTTTATAAACACGTTTGATTGTTCGGGATATCTCCGATGCGATTCCGATATTTTGAAGTCCATTATCAAGAGGCAACTCACGGGTCCTCGCGCATAGCACAAAAAAACTTCTCTTAGGGACTTAGACTTAGGGCAACCGACCTCAGGCTGGGTTAACCAAACATATATTTGCCTAATGAGACAAATATTATATTATATTATATTATATTTACCTATTACCTCTTCAAAGCTTTGCATTAGCGTTCTAAGCATCCTATATATAATACAATACAATAAATCTTACCTAAATGACACCAATAATAAGGACAGAAGCGAAATAACTAATGAATAGGTACAATGGACGGTCTTATCGCTAAGAGCGATCTCTTCCAGACAACCTTGGGGTGGATATGAATAATTTAGAGATTGGCAGGTACGGTGGTGATGCAAAACAAAGACTAGACACTAAATAAACTACATAAACCCTACATATACATCCTACTAATATTATAAATCCGAAAGTTTGTTTGTAAGTGTGTAAGTATGTTTGTTCCCTCTTCACGCTTTAACGGCTGAACGGATTTGGATGAAATTTGGAATGTACATAGAATATACCTAGGATTAACTCATAGGCTACTTTTTAACTTAATAATAGCGGGCGAAGCTGCGGGACACGGCTAGCATTCACATATAATTATCCTATGTATTTTGACTGTTTTAATCGTAGTACTTACTTGAAAGATTTTCAAAGTTACATTCGAAATCCGTGACTCACAATGTGAAGTGACACATAAACGTTAATTGATTCCTAATTCTGCATTAAACGCTCTTCTTATCTGATAAGCAAAGACAAGTAGCTCCACACAGTGTTATCAGCTTATCATTAGCAAATTATGGTAATCACTGACCACTATTTAGATGAGATTAGAGAGCTTCAGTCTCGGCTGTTTTGGCCTATACATATGTTATTTTTAATTAATTCGGTAAAAAATTCATGGAATCATATCGACTTGCTTGTTTGTCATGTGAAGAATATTTATTTACTACTTCTTTGCACTATAATTGTGTACAAAAGGATTTATATGTCAGTCATTCAGCGGTGGAAATATGAAATGAAATGAAATAAGTATATTTCGCAAAAGTATTTAACTCTTAATAACGAACCATAAAATATAACGATATACATACATAAAAATATAGCTAAATTAAGTGAAGTAAGATACAAATTATAAAAAGAAATGTTAAAGATGGTTTAGACGATCTTTAATGTTCGGCAAAGTTCCCAAAATGCTTGCTGCATTACCACGCTGTATAGCAAGGCTTATCCTCTGCCCCAAATACAAACCAGCATTTTGGTAATGTGCCGAATCAATCAGTCTCTTAGACAAATCTTTGAAAATTTCTAAAGCACCCGGTCCCCATGGGCCTAGCGTTTCAACCCCAAACGGCACAAATATAAAACCTTTGACAAGTTTGGAATACTTGCGCCGTTTGAGAGATTCAGCTGCCATAGCTGCGCCACTAGCTTGTAGCGTGGTTTCAGGAAGATGGGATGGCGCCAAAGTGTCAACACACGTGGCATCCCACACTAAAGGCCGACCCATCTTCCAAGGAATGAGTGTCATACCATCGGGTCTTTTGCCGTCGTCACGCATCAAGCCAGTTGGCTCTAAAACAGCCGCAACGTTTGCACTTCCAAAGGCACGACGTATGACATCATTTAAAGCACTGTGACGAGCTATACGACCAGCACTCTTGCTACAAGACAAACCATAGTGACCGAGGCGGTCCACTTGCTCAGTACATGTGCAACGGTGGGGAACAACGCAAGGTGAACCAATGCGCAGTGATATGGCTAACCTGAATGTGTTGTTATCCAATAATGTTCCTAAATGATGTGACGGAAGAGTCTGCAACCAAAGACCTGACTCCCATCGAGAAACAGCTAAAAGACGTGCACGCTCTGAGAGTGAACTGGATGTATCTAATAATTTCTTCCATTCCAGATCACAGAGCGGTCCGTCCCACTGTTTCTGCGAAGACAGGTCTTTGGGCAGGCTACCATTAGGACAAGCTATTTTCCAAGCATTCATTGCTTCATTTGTGAATGAAATATTTAAGTTATCAAAATTTGGTTCCAGTATACTGCTTGTCTAGTATATTTCACAATTGGAAATAAAAAGTTATAAGGCGTGTGCGTGACGACCCAGTTGGCGCAGTGGACAGGTGTCCGCCCTCTGCGCCGTGGGTCCTGGGTTCGATTCCCGGCAGGAGCACAATTCCTTCCCAAGGGATATTTGTGCTTCTGGTTCTAGGTGTAATGTGTGTGTAATGTTAATGTTTCCGGCACCCACGATACAAGTATTTGAACTTCGTGTGGGGCTGTGAGTGTGAATGCGTTTGTTTGTTTTTTTTTTGTTTTTGTGTATAAACAATAGAATACAGATAGAGTAGCGACCTTACGTCGGTGGCCGAGACTTCGCAATTTGGACTCCATATTCGTAGGACTCACTGACTATTGCAAATGAGTCTTTTCGCTCGTAGATTCAAGATTCAAAAGCTTCAAACTGGTACTTGGCGGATCCATCCCAGAGGTGGCCGCAGTACTCCATACACGATCGGACTTGAGTTTGATACAGATTGAGAAGCTGCTCAAAATTTCTATAAGCTTGATACTGATCTAGAAGCTGCCCTAAATTTCTTTCTTTCTTAAAAGGTTCCAGTTTCTTTCATCTTAATAAGGCTCTTAGACAGGGTAACATACATTTCTAGAAAAAAAAACCACCTCGATACATTGATATTATTAATGAAAAAAAAAACGAAATGCGTGGTCGAGTTTCTTGCCAGGTTCTTCTCGAGATGGCTGTAATTTTTCGAATCTGGCAGTAGAGTCATTAACTTTCATGAGTGCCTCTTTGGGGCCCATGTGAATTGATTATTTTAAACATACTACTACATATACTTTCACATTCACAGCCCCACACTAATTTCGATGACTTGTGTAGTGAGTGCCGGAAAAATTCACATTACACACACAATCACAACAAGAGCCAGAAACACAAATTTTCCTTGGGGAGAAAACTTGTGTTTCAGTCGGGAATCAAACCCGATACCCCTGCTTAGAAGATGAACTCCACCTAGCTAAACCAACGAGCAGTTCGAATTTGATTTGATTTGATTGACCACGAAAGGTAACCGACCAGCGCATGCGCAGGGACAACGCGATATAAATAACGTGGCTGGTTTACATCTCGCGCGCCATTGTAATGGCAACATTAACATGAATCATGTTATTGGTAACTCACGGAACTTGTAGCTATACATATTTAGGTTCGAGTTCACCAAACTTCGATCAAGGACATAATGGTTGCTTAAGATTGTATCTGGATTCCACATTCTCCACATTCATTATGCGAACTGCAAATGAATGGAATTCCTTGCCTGAGTCTGTGTTCCCTGATAAATACAATAGGGAGTCTTTAAATCGCGAGTGAATAGGCATCTTCTAGGCAAACGTGCTACATCGTCGACCACATCGTCACTTGCCATCAGGTGAGATGGCGGTCAAACGTTTGACTATCTTGAATATAAAAAGAAAAGCTTAACGGATTTTCAGGTCTTGTCAGCGTCTTCAGCGTGAAACGGCAATTAAATATCTGTCAAAATCAAACGCTATTGATGTAGACAACTATGAATGACAAAATATAAGACATCCTCACGCCACGGGGGTTCTATTTCCGGTAGGAGCACATTTCAAGGTGTAATCTTTTAATGGGACCAACCAGACGCAATAAAAAAAAACCTGTAAATTCGCTTTGTTTTTATCTTTTTGTCATTGTAGGGCGTGGGATTTTTTTTTACCTCTCATTGCAACAGGTAATATTCCTTTATCCACCATCTTGAGACAAGGCTTCTAAGTTATGTACTCAATTAATTTTAATTGATCGAGCGAAGCGAGTCGTTTGGGTCGTTCAGCACTTTGTCCGGTCGTCCTTTCATCCGTCTCTGTCCGAGGCTATAGCGTCTAAGGCATATAAGCGAATGAATTCAAATTCTAAAAGAATATGTAAAACTACGGCCCAAAGCCAGAAATGACATTTAAAATTACATTTAAGTGGGGAGCAAAACATTTTTAACTTTTGTCTACCCTTGTGGGGTATCGTAAAAAGGGCTTAGCAAGTAGAATATGAAATCGGTTTAAAAAAACATCTAGGTTGGAAAATAAAGATTCGGTAGGCCACCAAATTTACTGTTTTTAAACCTTTTTTGTCCCGAGATCTATCTCAAAAACGGTTTCACACTGAACGCTGAAACTTACGTATAATATCCGTTATATCCTGTACTCGAACAACTAATACAGAAATCAAATGTACTTGAACAACTAATACAGAAATCAAAATCGGAATACAGAAATTTCTGAATTAACTAATACAGAAATCAAAAAATTATTATATAGCAAAAATGATATAAGCAAGTATCTCAAAAGTTTTCTCTACGAAGCAAAATATAGGCGCGAGATCTCAGTTCGGTGCGAACGACTAGTTTAAATAAATTTATGCCCACATATAGGTAGGTTTACAGTTATTTCCTACGGTCCTTATTTCAGCCCAAAAAGCACTACTAATTAAATTTACTCTCATATTATAATTATTTGGCACAGTTCTCATTGGTAACAGAAACAAACATACACAAACATTCATGATTACAGTAAAAGCTTTTCACTGAAACTGGAGCACGTTGATATTCACTCCACTCTCGAGTATTACCACTTCTAAAAAGCCGGATCAAGAAATAAACAAACAGTAAACTAGCTCATGCACGTGGGTTGGGTCGACTTACGTGCCGAAGCGGCCTTCTAACTTTCAACCTTCAAAGGTATTGAAATGTATTGTGTACCAAGTACTTGTAACTTTCAAAGGAATTGTAATATATTGTATTGGGACTTGCGTAATAGCATGCGATTTAGGTAACTGTTGATATGTATATAGCTTTATAACTTTTTGTTTAAGATATTTGTTACACTCTGTCTGGAAGAGATCGCTCTCAGCGATAAGACCGCCTATTGTTACACTTATATAATTTTTTACTGTCATTCCTATTTGTGTTCTTTGTTATTTTAAGGTGTTCAATAATGAATATATCTATCTACACTCGTGACGCGGTCGGCCTAATATATCGTAACTGACTATAAGGGACTTGATATACAATGCGCCCGAGGCGCGCGCCCTCTACTGCCGTCATAAGGAAAAATGACGTAACTAACATTTTTGACTAGATTGAGTAACATACATTAGAAAGGGTATAATTTACACGGCCACCAAAAATTCTAAACGGTTACCAAAATGGATAAATGGTCACCAAATTAGGTTTCCTAAAATAAAATTTCCTGTGACAGAACCAAATCGGATAAAAAAAATATTTATAATACGAAAAAATGGATTTATTTCATAACATTTTAGGAAACGTAATTTGGTGACCATTTATCCAACGTAATTTGGTGACCATTTATCCAATTTGGCAACCGTTTAGAATTTTTTTGGTCGTAAAATAGGTACTTTTTGGGCGGTGTTTAAACACAAGCCTATAGAAAATAGAATACTTATGATTCTTAGTGGTCTCCAAGAATCGAATCCGATACCAGCTACTTAGTAGATAATCGTGTTACGTAACTACTCATCTAAATACTACTCTTATAAATCGTTTACAAAATGTTCGTGTGATTGTTTTTGCTTGTGGTTAGTAGCCCTAGTTGCTGGTTAGGACGCGCGCGACCCCAATCTAGGTCAGGCTATAGGTCGTTCCAGGTCAAGCTGGGTCATGATAGTCTGGTAACAGCTATATCGTAAACTAACTCAAATGTTATAAACGCCTTCACAGTACAGTGTACTTTAGGTTTCGGACTTGTGTCGTAGGTACCAGAATAATTCATTTTGTTAAGTTCTATCACTCTACAATTCATGCTACAATTATACCCAGAAATACAAAATTACCTTGGGAAGAAAACTTGTGTTCCCACCGGGAATCGATCCCGGTACCCCCAATTAGAAGGCGGATGCTCACCTAACTAAGCCGACGGGCAGATCAAATGTTTAAAGTTACTACAGCCTTCTTTATTCTTTCAAATATGCTATTGTTAATGTTATTTCCTTAAAAGTCATATTATTCATATATCTGTAACTGTATTATCTTTTACTTGTCGCTTTTCTTGGCCAATGAACATCAACTTAAAAAAGCAATAACCAAATAAATTAATAACCTTCTTTATGGGAGTTAGTAAAACACCATATAAATGATATCTAAAATCTCTTAGAACGTTAGAAGATGAAAAACCTATCCAAATTAAATCTCATCCCTATTCAAAGTTGATTAAATGGAAAAGATCAAACAAAACTGCTACTATTCCGAAGTCGGTTACATCTTCCCCGATGTATTTTTTTTTTTTTATTTGTGACAGGCTAGTGTTTGACCACTATCTCACCTGATGGTAAGTGACGATGTGATCGAAGCTGGTAAACACACTAGAACTGGAATACGCAGGCTCTCAATGTTCCCGCTCAGCACTAATAACACACCGATTTTGTAAAGCACGTATCACGAAAACGATATCACGATCTAAATCAAAATGTAAAATGTTTGTTTTTCAAAAAAGCATCAGTAATCGAAATACCCAATCGCATAATCGTTTCCGAAGGCCACTCAATACCGTTCTTTGAAACACGGATGGAATAATGATTACGAGCGGACGATTTCAATTTGTCGACGCGCTGCGTGGGGACACTTTATTAGTAATTTACTGTTCACAGGTTATGAAGCCATGATAGCACTGTAATGAAAGTCTCAGTGCGTTCCCAATCGGGCAAATCAAGATGTTTTTTTTTCATCCAATATAGGCTAACGGTTTTTTTTTTATTTGTGACAGACTAGTGTTTGACCACTATCTCACCTGATGGTAAGTGACGATGTGATCGAAGCTGGTAAACACACTAGACCTGGAATACGCAGGCTCTCAAGGATAACTGCCGGAACACCGTATTTGGCTTGGCGGCAGACTTTCAACTTAATGGTGGTAAGCTACTTTGGTAGCAAGCCAGGCGAGCAACTCACAAAATGCTCTACCACCTCTCAAAAAGTATAGTAGTCACCTGGATAGTAAGTGTCGACGATGCACATTTGCCTATAGGATGCCTCTTCCATACAGCCAATACAGCAATACAATATGCTGTAACCACATACTATCTCGCTTACCATCAAGTAAGGTAATCTTACCTATCTTTTATTATGTATTTATATAAATAAAGCAAAGTCGGGTAATTTACTCTATTTATAACTTAAGAAAGGCTGATCAGATTTTATGATCTTTTATTTGTAGTCAAATACTACAAATAAAAGATCATAAAATCTGATCTCCGCCCCGAATAGCAAAATAACTATTTAAACATCGGAAAAATTTATAATACATTTTATTTATGAAAAAAAAAAATTATAAATATTTCTAGAACAAATTTTTTTCACGCGGGTTAAGCAGCTGGGATCAACCAGTATTGAATAAAATTAAAATAAAACTCTTAAAACCCATATATTGAAAATTAAATCTATCCACCTACCATAACTACGAAAAAATAGATGTACGTATATATACCGTTCAAAAATTTCGCAAGGGCGAAATCCACAGGAATCCATTAACGGGATGTTTTAAATACCCCACCCCTCCCCCTCTAGCGCCGACCTTTCAAAGAGGGTGAAACTTGTTCCTAATTTTAGGACCAGCTTTTTAAAAACCGCAGTGTATATAATACCTATTGCTGTTCTAATTTCAAATTAAAGCGTATGTTATGAGATTTTTGGTAAGCGAATGGATTTGCATGATTACATACAATAGGGCACGTATTTACTCTGTGCTTTACCTAGAGAACTTACACACCGAGACGCCGGACGGTTTACGCGCGTATTCGTTGATGAAGGAGCACCGACTATTCCGAAACTAGTCTCGTAACAATCCGAATAAACAACCGTAAGTCAAATTGTTAAATCCTAACTGGAATATTACGCCTCCCTATCTATATAACTGTAAGACAATAAGCTAACCATGAGGCATCCTCGGGAATTAGAATGAATAACATAGATCTAGAAATCTAGACAGTCTACGTAATAGATTATCACCGTCTCTTGGACTTATCAAAGAAACCATTTAAACGCTAAATTGCTTTAAACGCTTACATACTCATACACACTCACAGCCCCACACGAAGTTCGAAGACTTGTGTCGTGGGTGCCGGAAACATACACATCACACACATAATTACACCTAGAACCAGAAATACAAATTTCCATTGAAGAAAAATCTTGTGCTGTTTTTCACGGGGAATCGAACCCGTTAACCAAACGCGCAAAGTGTTTTAACGAGTCCAAATTCGAAATAGTTGATGATGGTGGATCGAATCATCTCCATCCTACCGAATTGTTGTATTTTTTATCTTTGTTAGGCAATCATTTGACAGCTATCTCACACTTATTAAGGGACGAAGCGGTCGACGTTAGAGCAGGCTTGCCTAGAAAATACCTATTCACTCTAGACTTATAGACTCCAAGATTGTACTTGTCATCATACATTTGCAAAGTTTCAAATCGATACGACAATTACAATGTATTTAACTCCCTACATTTGTTCAAAAGCATTCGTTTATTAGTAACGTACACAAGTAAATCTAATACAAGGCGTGCTAAATAGAAGTTTACACTAAATTTCATCGTAAATATATGATAACTAGTTTCTTTAATCTTGTGCGTGTAAACGATGTATCAATCTTTGCCGTACATCACACAAGATCATAAATATTCCGGCGATCACATTAGTCGCAATATAGCTGTGAGACAGTTACGCAGCTTCGAGCGTTTCGACTTCATAAATTAAATGATTTGTGTATTTTTCTAAAACAACATAGTCATTACTTTAAAATATTAAGTGTTAAGAATAATAATAGATTTTTTATTTTTATATATTGTATGATGTCATTTATTCTATATAATAAACATATTGTGTCAAACATTTACACATCAACTTGTATCGTATAATGTATAAGGAACAAATTAATTAGTATGCATTATATTATGTATACCTATATTCTAGCAAAAAAAATGATTTTGATTTAGATATGAAAATGAAATGAGTATATTTTACACAAAATAGAGTATACATAATGGTGTTAATAGTTAATTATTCCTTCTATTTCGCCATGTGAAAATGCATGCATGAGATTAGAAATCAAAATTAATATTAACAGATTAAATATAAAATTATATTATTATAATAGTTTTCCAATAGATATAAGGGAGCTACTATTTCAATTATTTAAATTAAAACTACACCGATGGTTAATTGAACATTCATTTTTGACACTATTTAATTTTTTGTATTTAAGTTATTGAATAATATTTTCTTTACCTTTTTGAATCTTTTTTATCTTTTATTTGATATTATTAATATATTATTTTCAAAATAACAACAGTACCATTCAATAAAAAATATTATTGTATTGTTAGTTTATTGTTTAATTTAAATAGTATTATGATTAATCGTTTAAGTTTTTGCATGGCAGTCTATGGTTAACATGCAACTAGGAATACAATAGTGTTTATATATAAAAACTTTGAATTCCATTATTGTATAAAAGTTCTGTATTCGAGTATAAAACTTTCCGCCTAGTTGTGATACCACGTTATGTCATTAGCGCCTTCAAAACACTGGATGTTTATTTTGACCCCAGTGTTGGTGCACTGGAGCAAAATTGTTTGGATCCAGGAGGAGTTCGCAAAAATAAAGGTAAGATATTTTTGTTCCTTTTACATTCCGTTGCAAAATCGACTAAGGAGACTTTCTTGTGGTTAAAACGTGCATCTGAATTTAAAAAAAAACTTCGCTCTAATGAATCGGAATAATAGGACACGGGCATAAATTTTATTGAATACACGTGATCTGGTTGAGGACGTCGAATTTGAATAAAGAACAAAATATTCATTGCGCTTATAATGGACTTGAGCACTCATGCTTCCTATAAGTTTGGTGACTTGTAGTAAGCTTATAGGAAACAAAGGTATTTTTCTGTTTAGATATATAATATATAAAGCTTTAGATAGACAGTACTTTATTCAACAGCAAATTACAATATGGACATGAGAAATAAAACTAAAACTACGTGTTCAAAGGGTCTTATCGCTCATGGCGATTTCTTCAACGCAAATCTTAATTAAGTTTAAGAAAAAATCGGCAATCGGCCTGTATAATACGCATGGGTATTATGTCTCTAGTGCGTCTACGAATGCAATAGGGTAAAATTTTGACACGACCATGCTGTTGATTCAACAAGTCCTCAAATAGCCATGGGGTTTGTTTATTGAAGAATTTGCTACAGATTAATAATAGTTACGTCTTTGCGGGATGTACAGATCTCAATCACTGTTTTGATGATTACACTACGGTTTAGTTGCGTGCACAACATTGTTTACGAAGAAGTGAAAATTGCGCATTTTCATATGTTCATTTTGTTGAATCAAGAGTTTAAGTACTGCGTGATTTATGCACGAAATGTTTTAGATCGGCAAAATGATTTATTAGAGGATACGAAAATTAGCGATACGTATTGTGTAAATTTAAAACCCACGCATCGGCTTCAACGAATGTAAATAATAATGTTAATATTGTTCTTTTATGTATAATTTAATTTTGTTAATAGCTGTAGAAATTTATATTTTTGTTTTATGAACTACTAGCCGTGCCCCGCGGCTTCGCCCGCTGTTATCAAGTTAAAAATCTATGTGTTAATCCTAGGTATAAACTACGTAATCTCCAAATTTCATCTAAATCCGTTAAAACGTGAAGAGGGAACAAACATACTTACACAGAAACTTTGGGATTTATAATATTAGTATGATTTGAAGCCGTGCGCCGCAGTAGTATCCCAATCGGATTGAATTGTCGCTGGTTTGAATCCTTGAAATAATCCTTTAATTAATTTAATCCTTGAATTGTCACGGGTTTGAATCCTTCGAAGGTAACATTGCTATCGTGATTAAATTTTTGTTGGCTTGCTACCCTGTACCAAAACAGTCGTAGTTCACCAACTTCAAGCCAATAATCTGCTGTCTAAATCGCAGAAAAATATGTTTAGGCAGCTATCCTTGAGGATTCTATTGGCTAATCATTATTGGATTGGCGATAACTCTCCATTCCTATTAGAGCACAGAGGATTCTGTTCCCCTCGAGATCGACTTACACTTGGCCGTTCCTTTTTAGTTTTACATTGAACTCGTTATTAAATTTAAAAGCTTATATTATTGAGAAGCTGAATGTTTGAAAGCTTATATAATCTGAATGTGATGGTGCTCTTTGATTATTCTAAGAATTCAAATACTAGTCGATTTTTTTAAACTGCCCGTTGGTTTAGTTGGGTAATTGTTCGCCTTCTTAGCACGGGTATCGGGTTATGTTTCCGGCACCCACAAAACAAGTCATCAAACTTACTACCCCATTAGTGTGTGTGGCTGTGAGTGTGAAAGCGTATTTTTTCACAAAAAAATGTTAGAAATTTTAGCTTGTTTTAACTTTGTCACACTATTTTTAATGTGAATCCCTTGTCATAGGCATATATTATTTGATTGCTAGGTTACCAACAAAGTGTTGATAATAGCAACTACAAAAAAAATACAGCAGAAAATACATCTAACGCGTAATAAACACACCACCACCCACCCCACTTTGTTTGACCCATGCGTAATGAATCAACCTTTGCATATTTTCCTTGTTATGTTTCTATTTCCACACTTCACTTTTGTGTCTGCTCATTGCAGTTTTTTCTGAGAATTCGCTGACGATTCCGTTTTCACCGAAAGTGAGAAATAAACAAAATATGTGTGATACAAACATAATTATTGTGAATCAAAATAAAACTGGGAATCACGGAAAGCGACCACAAAGTGACTTTAATTTGTGATAAAGATAATATTAGCTGTGTGACTAAGAAGAAAGGCACTCAGCTTTTTTTAATTTTCAATTGAGTTACTACTTTCATTAGTTTATAAATATAGTTTAAACCACACTCATATTAGAAATCCGAAATGATTGTAAATTAATGTGTAAATGTGAAAGTATGTTTGTTATCTCTTTAAACCTTAACGGCTGAACGGATTTGTATGAAATTTGGAATGTACATAACTTTATATCCAGGATAATTAATAGGCAAATTGTTTACATTATTTTCGAAGTCAACGCCTGGGAGCATAGCTAGTATATAATGTAGCTAAGTCAGTAAACGTAACCTTGAAACTCTGATCATTAGTTTCATAGTATAATTAAAATCTAACACATTCAAAGAGGCAATGCCGCAAACATAATAGACACGATGCCCATTGATAGTGGGTTTCAGCACTTAAGCTATCTAGACATGTTTAGAAACTTAAGCTCCTTTGCTGTGAATATGATTTTTTGTTTCGTTTTAGGAAATAATAATTAAACGCTAGCAAAGCTTAAAAAAAACCGACTTCACCGCTTTATATTCGTTACGTTGATCAGATTTAATCATTATTGACATAACTCAAAAACTAGAAATCAGAACTTGATCAAATTTCACTGGGACCACATTAAAAGCACCAGCTTTCAAACAAAAAAAGAATCATCAAAATCAGCTCACAACGAAAGAAGTTATGAGGTAACTTTTGAAGTCGGGTAAACGAGAATATCGTCAAAGTAGGCGTACAAAATAGGCATTATTGACGATACTGATCAAATCTTGATCAAATTTAAATGGGACCAATTAAAACGCAACCTCTTTCAAACTAAAAAAAATTTTTGAAATCGGCTCACGTGGAGAGAAGTTATGAGGTAACACACATAAAAAAAAAACCTTTGTAAATAGAATAATATATTTAAAAACAAGCTTTTAGAAGTCAGCCATATTGGATATTGAGTGACGTCACTTTATTTGTTGAGTTATTCCCAGCAAGCCCTTTAATTTGATACTCATATTGTTGGAGTGCTTTAATAATAACTTGTCCGCAATTTTGGGTGTTCCGCCATGTTGGATTTAGAATGACGTCACACAGCTAACCATGCATTGTCATCCAAACTAATCGTGAATATAAAATTTCAGCTCCATCGGTTGAAGATATCTGCTTCAAAATTGACTTGTAAGATTCCACCCGAACAAACATAGTTACATATATACATTGCAAATTAAATAAAAACTTGCAAAAACATAAAATAATACATCAGTTGTATAGTATAGTAACAAATAAATTGATGAATTCTTTTCTCACTTTCAATATCCATCAAAACAAACAATTAATCATGCAAACTGGAAATACCAACTGTATCCATCATATTCAAGTGTCGGTCAATTAACTCATGATGCACTTGAGGCTCTTGAGGTTTTCCTTTGAGGTTTCCCCCCATTTAGGCTTGTTTGTTCAATAATTGCAATACACGCTGTTACTTTTATAAACATGTAGGTATGAAAACGAAATAACAGGACAAGATATATATATATATCTTCTGCCCAAAGAAAATTTGTGTTTCTGGTTCTCGGTGTGATTGTATGTGTGATGTGAATGTTTGCGGCACTCACGACACATCCATTGAACTTAGTGTGAAGTTGAGAATGTGACAGCATTTTTGGTTTATGTTTAATAATATCAGTGAATCAGCTCATGTAGTATTCGTTTAACTGATATAGGAATAGGCTATGTTATCCGTACTATTAGTAGATCGATGGACCGCATTGGGTAACGTGTTATTACATAGTTTTACTGTACTTCAATCTTAAAATAGCCCCTTTTAACCCCTGTTCAATAAAGAGGGGTGTGTGTGTCTGTTTGTGGCGTCGTAGCTCCCAATGTAGTAGGTATTTAAATAGAGTTACATATGAAAGTCAGGTACTTTCGTCTGTTCAACTGTCTGTTGCGTTACTCTGTTTAAATACCTTTTTAATACTTTTTATTTACCTTTTTGATACTTTTTATAAACTTAAGGGCAGTAAAGTAAACAGAAGTGGAGTAGACTATAAATTCAAAGAAGTCCAGGACCTGGTTGTTTCGCCAAAGGGAGGGCTTCTTATTGCAAGTTGAACTAGTTCAATTACTGAAGCAAACTCAAATGAAAGTAGTATTACATTTTTGCTTCAAGTTTGTAAAGTTCCACTTGGAGTTCGGTTGAAACGAGCTCTTGAGCGAGTTTATTACATTCTATTTATGAAATTTTATATGCCAGGTTTCTGCTGCCCTTTAAAGTGTTCTTGTCATGAAAAGTAATATAAAACTGCTCTAAAGTACTTCTCATTACATTCTTATGGCCTAGCCGTGTATCGTTTTATCGTTATCATCAGTAAGTCGGCTTCGCATGCTTTACTTAATATAATGATGTTGAACCAGGTTATAAAACATCTATGTCCTTTTCTATGAATTAAACTATATTTATACCAAATTATATCGAGATCGGTTGAGCAGTTTTGCTGTAATGAAGTAAATAACAGACAAACAAACAGAGTTCATTTAAAATTTATTGTATTCTAGCTGTACCCAGCATGCGCTGCAATGCCTATTTAGAAAAGATGTATAACGTCTTTCACGTTTATGGTAGCTTAGTACTTTAATATTATACTAAAATCTTTTTGGATAGTGTTCATACACAATACCAAAATTACGATTTACTCGGGATGACAATTACTTAACGACCTATTCTCAGACCTACCAAATATACAAAAAGCGATCATTAAAATCGGTTAAGCCGTTTCGGAGGAGTTCGACCACAAACACCGTGACACGAGATTTATATTAGAAGATTAGATAGATAAGTGCGTCCGTTGATGCGGCGGTCGCGGTTTCGAATCCTGTTACCACGGGTTTGAGCTTCCGGTTAAGTTAACATTGTCATTACGTTCCTGGCTACTGCTGCATGGTAGTGCAGTCGTGGCTTACAATCATCTTCGACATTACTTACCAACAGGTGACGTAATGATTCAAACTGCAAGCCTCATTCAAAATTCAAACATAACACAAATTTTTGACGACCCAGTTGGCGCAGTGGTCAGGTCTCCGCCCTCTGCGCCGCATGTGGGGTTGTGGGTGTGAACGCGTTTATTTCTATCGATAATGCTGGCACCACACTAGCTTAGAGATGATGGATGAAATAAAGATGTGACCAACGTTGTGAATGTGAATACCGAATTATGCATGGTCCAATTCTCCGAAGCAGGATTCGAAAAAGCAAGTTAATTTGTGTTGAAGCAATCTAGTTCGAACTGGTTTAGTTGGGCGGACGTTTGCATACTAAGCAGGGATATCAGGCTCGATTCCCGGCAGGAACACATGTTTTATCCTCAAGTAAAATTTTTTTCTGGTTCTGTTTGTGATTGTGTGTGTGATGTGAATGTTTCCCGCACCCACGACACAAGTCATCGCACTTATTGTAGGGCTGTGAAAGCGCCTTATGTATCTTATATAGGGTGCAATCCTATCGTATATTTCGAAGCAATTTCGATAAAACTTTCAAAGCAATATATAGTTAAAAGCTCATAGCCGTCTGTGTGACTCACTATTCCTGAACTGTAATGACCTTTGTGTCTCGAGGGTGATTCAAATTTCTATGTTATTTGTCTAACGAGGCATCGATCGATACCGTAGAATTTGTTGGCAACCATAACCTCAGCTCGGTTCAGCTAGAAAGAAGTTACGAGGCACATAAAAAACAGTCGAAGAAAAAGAATTGAGAAACTCCTCTTTTTTTAAATCGGTTAGAAATTATAATCTTCTAGCCCTAAATGTCTAATTCATACTTTAACGAGCTGCTTAGTGTTTAACACATTCCCTACGAGAGCAGTCGCTACGCCATGTCGGATGCCTTCAGGCGGTCTGAAAAATCCTGACCTGACTAAGGTCTGCCCACTAGTCTATCGTTACCTTGGTTTCGTTTATTTATCCTTCACAGACACTTTATCTTCAATTTTGGCTTCGCAAAATAGGTACATTTAGCCATTATCAAAAAAATACCTAAGCCGTTTCATAAAACGAGTCGTAAACAACGAAACCGTTGCATAAGTAACTAATTACCGTTAAAAAAATATGAACGCTACATCTACGAATGTCTTAACATAAACATTGACCGAGGCGACCTTTCTAGCTTTCCAAGAAGCAAACACCCTCGAGTATTTTTCCAGTGATTACTCATGCCTCATGGAACATCGTCCAGGGTAGTTAAAGGCAGGCGTCGGTGATGTCACGAATGGTAATCAGTTTAGGACACGCTTAAGGCGGCTCTAAATTAATGAAGAAAGCTAAAGATTAAACTAATGAATATAAACGATAGAGATGCATATAATATGGAGGTAAACTGCATAAACGCTTTTTAGTTACTACTAAATTAACAAAAATGTGTTAACATGGGTCCCAAAAGAGGAACTCATGAAAGTTATGACTCTGATTGCCAGATATATTTGAGTAAAGAGAAATCATGTGTAATGTGAAAAATGGAAAGAAATAACGCCGCTCAAATTCTAGCCAATTTATTCTCAAGATGGCTGTAATTTTGGTTATATACTTTTTAGATATGTATGTATAATCTTAAGTATTTGAAATTTATACAAACAAAACAAAAACAAACGCATTCACACGCACAGCCCCACTCTAAGTTCAAAGACTTGTAACGTGGGTGCCGGAAACATTCACATATCACACACAATCACACCCAGAACCAAAAGCACAAATCTCCCTTCCTTAAAAGTTTTTTGACATAGCATGAATTTAATATCTCTGACATTTTTGTAGTGTTCTTTATATTTCACAAACTAATTATAATTATTGTATCTTATTCACCATAAATTCCAAATATCTATAATCTAAATAATGAAAATTTGTATGGCTTGTATAATCATATTTTTTGACATTGGACGCCCGAGATGGGTCAACTGTAATAACATTACCTGCAATAAGAACTCGCAAATACTAACACTACAGTTTTAGCCAATAAAGAATTATCTTATCTTATCTTATCTAAAGAAAATTGTGCTTCTGCCAGGAATCGAACCCAGTAACCACGGCATAGAGGGCAGAGACTTGCCCACTGTACTAACTGGGTCGTCAGTCGTCATTTATGTACAAAACAATACGATATACATTTCTATTATCTATAGTTCTTATCTTACATATGTTTTCTTTTTCCCTGATTGGTGTAAGCCATTTCATTTCCACCGCTGGATGACTGGTAGAAAATGCTTTTAGCATTAATTCCTTCTTTTGTACACTATTATTGTGCGATAAAGTAATAAATAAAATAATAATACTATTATATTTAGCCAACCAGTGAAATATTTTCGGCTATACAAAAATTTTCGGCTGTTAGCAACAAGGTATAGTTTTACACAAATGAATAAACAAGCAGTTAAATAAATCGCTATTATCAGAACAAACAATGAGAAAATAGCCTTCAAAGCTTCACTGGGAGAGCTGCCTTACCACCCTTGACGGTAAACAGATACGCATCTTTAATGACGGAACATTCGGTTGTTTTTATAGGCTCCAGCTTGACATGTTGATTTTGATTCAATTATCTACTTACAAAGGCAACAATCCTTACACGTGCGAAGCTGCGCTCAGACTTGATAACATTTTTTGAAGCTCCTACTAGTCAGCTATCTCTATCTCTATCTCTACAATCTAGTTTATTTCATTAATCTTAGGAGATAAGTTATCATTCGTAGGGTCACAATCTATTATAATTATTATATGTTCTATGCTTTCTATGTTACTGATAGAATAATAGTGGCAACATAAAACATTTATTAGTGTTTTTTTTTTATACAGTATAGGCAAGCATTTGACCACTATCTCACCTGATAGAAAGTGATGATGCGGCCGAAGATGTAGCACGCTTGCCTAGAAGATACCTATTTACTCTTGACTTGAAGACTCCCAGATTATACCGTTCAGGGAACAAAGTTATTCTGTTCAAAAGGTGGCAACACTGTCTCTAATTTTGTCTATGTTAGTGTGTAAGTGGCTGAACTAACACTCTGTAATCTGTGGTCTGTTGGCTAAAATAAAACGGTAATTATTCTTAAATACAGTTTCTATTATTTAATAACTACAGTTATAAATACAGTCAGACACAATTCAATTAAGCTTAAGCAAGCTTGTTGTATAGACAGTACTAATTTCAGGATTTTGCAAGCCTTAGGTGTGATATCTATGACTGATAAAGAATAAGGCATGGTTTTATCTTAGTTTTACAGTGGATGATGATTAACCAATGCCTAAGAAACCTAGAACCGTAGTACTGTTGGATTTGTTGGGTGCGAGTTCGCTTTCTTAGCAGCGGGCTTCGGTGGAAACACAAATTTAGTTTTCTCCCCAATTGAAATTTGATGTAAATGTTTCCAGTACAAGTCATCGAACTGAAATATAATCAAAAAATATATAATCAAAAACGATTAAATAAGAAAATTGTGTTTTAGATGTATATAATATGCTATAAAGATTTTAAATTAATAGTGAATAAAAAAATAGGAAATATATGCGTCGCCAAGTTTTTTGCCAGGTTCTTCTCAAAATTTGCAAATCTAGAATTAGACTCAATAACTTTCGTGTTTGCTTCTATAGGGCTAATGTGAATAAACAGATTTAAATTTTGAATCCATATTTAAATATCATGTATATTCCCCCTACTTGAACTGGAAGAAATATATTGTTGCCCGGGGTCCTACTGCGTTATTTAATTGGACAACGCGCAGGTTTAATGCTATAGTACTATTAGTTGAACCACAGGTAACTTTCCGTAGTAGTATCAGTTTAAAAAAAACTTGAAAAGCTACGTCACTTGGCTGGTATACTTCCTGCTTTTGTTCAAACAACAACGAACTTCCCAAAGTATCAAATATGTAAACGCTCATTTCAGCATCGTTCGCTTTCAGCGCTTCCAGCTGTTATACATTAGCCGTTGAAACTTTTAGCACCCAAGCTACAACGTAGATAAATCTACAGCGTAGGCCGCTACATCAGAGCAGCTACGCTACGGTCCCAGCTACGGCGTAGCTCCGCTAATTGTAAGTGCTCTCAAAAACTTGTCATGTTTATATTTTTAATTAAATTACTGTTGACGTGCTGTAATGATATTTTTGAGAAGAGTTCTGTATTGTTTTGGTTATATGAAGATAAGCCTATAACATACAAATACGCAGTCCTTAGGGTATGTACTTATACAGACGACCTTGTTAGCGCAGTTAGCAAGTCTATGCTTCGAGCCGTGGATCCTCGGTTAAATTCCCGGCAGAAGCACAATTTTCCTCACTAAGATAGGAACCAATTAAATTTGTGCTTCATTTTTTGGGTGTAATTTTTTAACAATTTCTCACTTACTGCTGCATATTAAGTTCAAAGACTTGTATAGTGGGAAATATTTAGATTACCCACACAGTCACACTCAGAACCAGGAACGCAAATTCCCCTTTTATGAATTGTGCGTTTTGTAAATCCCACAAAACTCAACAAAGTCCTGACCGCACTAAACGTTACCAAACTATTACAATCGACCAGACCAACAAACAATGAGTACAAAAAAAAGCATGATTAGTCAGTTGTTAAATTGTCAAAAACTAGTTTAGAATCTACAGTATAAATACTCGTGTATAGATTTTGGTATACCATACAATACTGAAAATATGTCCGTCTGACCTTTCCGTCAGTAAAAGTTGGGATGACAAGCGAGTCCCGCGCCATCTATCATCCTACGGTTTATTAAATTGTGGTAAATTGTGAATCGTACTCTAAACTGGGGCGGTATAGTATTGATTGATTGGATGCCAAACATTATTTGTTTTGTGAACTTTTCTAGTAAATTTTACATGCGAAGAACATGCTTTTGTTTACAGACCTGTGTTGCGTAATATGTGCGCGACTACGGAGAATGGAGGGTGTCGATTTCAGCATTGTAATTAAGTATACAGCACCCAAAATTATTAATAAACCAATTGCGACATATAAGGTATATAGTTAAAATTGCCAGTTAAGAGTCATCTTCATCGTCTCAGCCGCAAGAAGTCCACAGCTGGATAAAAGCCTCCCCCAAAGATCTCCAAAAAGAGCGGTTGTTAGTTAAGAGTACTAAAGCAAAATGTTTATTTGTGGTCTCTGTGCATAATAAAAACAGTAAATAAAACATAACAACAAACGATTTCACACTTCAGCTACACACTAAGTTCAATTCTAACATATCACACACACAATCACACCAAAACTAGAAAGACAAATTTTCCTTGGTGTGGAATCTTGAGTTTCCCTTGGGAATCGATCCCGATACCCGATACAACTAAATCAAACAAACCAAACAAACAGGATTGCATCCAATCAAGCGTTGAGGTTTCACCGGACTAAAAGAACCTCATCTTTAAGGAGAAGGATTTTAATACGACTGCTTTTTATAGAACGTGAACTTAACTTTAACTTTTTTTTTACCTGAGTCGGTGTTTCCTGGTGAGTACAATATGGGAGTCTTCAAGTCGCGAGTGAATAGGTCTTCTAGGCAAGCTTGCTCCATCGTCGACCACATCGTCACTTACCATCAGGTGAGATAGTGGTCAAAGTTTACCTACCTTGAATAAAAAAAAAGCAGTGTTTATCTAATGTTAAAATAATCTCTGTACATCAATGCTGATTGAGTACGACTTAAGATGCTCGGTTACATTTAAGACATTGTAAATCGTTCCTGCTGCGGGAGGGTCCTGGTGACCTGTAATACAAGTTTCTAACGAAAACTACATCAGGCACCAGCTCTCACAAAGTAGTAACAATTTCTTTCACAACTTAAAAATGCCTAGTTTTACTATTTGTACCTTTGTGAAGAGAAATAAACTCATTTTTTGATTATTTTTTTTGATAATGTTATCTTAGGTAAAGTAAGAAGCATTTGTGATAGTATCATATGTTAAAATAAATTTGTGGAAGCTAGTTAAATTCGAATAATTTATTGGCCTAAACCCTTGGCGGGATTAAATCAAGTCAAAATATATTAAAAACGACAAAATGCTGACACTTATTTGGATCAACGTATTAGCATTGCAATTAAGAGAAGCAATGCCGCCGGCATGATGGGAACGCTACCCACTGGAATTGGGCTTGAACACTTGAGTTACCTATTAGCTTGATGTCTTGTAGGTAACTTAGGTCTGCTGTATATAGTTTTAGTTTTATCTGCTTAAATATATTTTATTAAAATACCTCCGACGCGCTATGTGAAAAACGGCTGTACCAATGTTCATCAAATATAGCTAAGAAAACTTTCATTTAAGACCTATACAAACAAAAAACTAATTGGAAATCGGTCTATCCGTTTGGGAGATCTACATAAACAGACACTCAGACACCCATCAAACTTATAACACGTCTCTTATTATGTCGGAGGTTGGAGTGATTAAGTACAAACACAATCATACTCAAAACACAAATTTCCGCCAGGAATCGAACCCGATACCCGCTGCTTTAACGTGCACTCGGCTTAGCCAAAGGGCAGTTCGAAAATAAGAAATGTTCCAATGTAACATACGAAAGAGCAAAAACATCGTTTTGCCCGACCTTCACTAGTGAACACAGCAAGATATACTCTTCTTATCCAAGTATGAAAGATACTCTATATTCACAGGTAAAAGACACGTGCATCGCAAAAATACACGCACGATGTTTACGAGTCAAATATTCATGAAAAAGCTGATTTTTTGCCGCATGAAACGCATAACAATATGTATGTTACAACGGCCTGCTTTACATAGGTCGTTTAGGTACTTCTAGAAAATTGTATAGTTCGAATTGAGATTTATATAAAGCGTATTATTCACATATTCGATCTCCGCTTGCTACGTTGTACCGAAAAACAGTCTAAATAGAAAACTATCGCTATAATCACATAATGTTATGTTCCGGCAGCTATCCTTGAGAACTGGTCATTTTAGGCCAAATATGTTTACTCATACATCATTGCTCAAATGGGAAATGCTTATATTGCTTGAAATTAGTAATAAAAAAAAGTAAAAAAAACGCTTTCACGCTCACAGCCCCACACTAAGTTGGGCTATGAGTGCGAAAACATGCCGGAAACATTTAAATATAAGTTCAATTCTAACAAACACAATCACAACCTTCTGGTTGTGATTGTGTTTGTCCCAAAACACTATTACACAACTATATTTCCCTTGGAGATAAAATTTGTGTTCCCACTGGGAATCGAACTCGATGCTTAGAAGGACCCAACGCACCCAACTAAGCTAAAACTAAGGTTATTAGAATAGATAGTCTTATTCTTATTTTCCTTGCTTAACGTCATTTAAATCTGCGCAGCTGTTATGGCGCCTTTAAATCACTTGTACCATTGGATACTACCATTGATGGTACTAGTGACACTACTTTGGCTTGATTGAGTAAAAAACATCAAATCTATCTCATAAATTTAAGTGGGATAATTTTCCATTAAAATATTCTGCAGAATCCCGACTTCATTACCGTGGAAAGTAGATTGTGAAGTCCAGATTCCGCCGGCGGGTAATTTCACGGACGAGCGGTGTCCCGGATTTCTGTGATAGGGCGATAAGGATCTGATTGGAAGCTATGTTTGGACGATGATGGTTGTTTGACTCATAAATATAGACAAAAACAACACAAACGCTCACGCACTCACGATCACAGCCCCACACAAATGTACACGCTTTCACACACTAAGTTCAAATACTTGTGTGACATCCTAAACCTCACAACGTCTACACTTATAACTGAGCAGGCCAGATGCACTGTGCAACATGTGACCGAACGTTTAAAACTGAGTTTGGATATGCCAGTCACATCATCGTTGGCCACGACCTGGACCTTGCAATTGAACATTTATAACATTTACATCACACACAATCACTCCCAAAACCTGAAGCACGAATTTCCCTTGGGAAGGAGAGTTGTCTGGGAATCAAACACGGAAGCTAGTTTCCGTATAAAGCAAGGACTTGGCAACTAAGCCAAAATGGGTTATTATCCAGTTTAACTTATGTTTTTCAGTTCAGCTTATGTTTTTATTTTCTACCGACTTCACAAAAAAGGAGGAGGTACTCAATTCTACTGTATCTTTTTTTATGTGTGTTACCTCATAACTTCTTTCCACGTTAACCGATTTTGAAATTATTATTTTTGTGTTTGAAAGCTGTTGCTTTTCCATGGCTTTCCCATTTTAATTTGATCTAGATCTGATCATTAGTTTTGAGTTATCGTCAATAATGCGTGTTTAATACATTAAATTTGATCGAGGTTCTAAAGATAAAGCGGTGAAGTCGGTTTTTTTAAGCTGTGCTTGCGTTTATATACTACCGCGTACAGGTACGAGTACTTAGAGAACTTTAAACCTTCTTTCCTAAAGCTCCTAAAGTGACCTCATCGCGATCGATTGGCTTCAAAGCGAGGAGATATTTGAAGAGTACTTTACTCTTTAGTAGATACTCGAAGCCTGTTCCAGTCGGCAATCTGATACTCGACCGATATGATCTAAGGAAAGAAGAATCTTCTCCTTTTGATATAAAGATTGGAATATTTGCTTGTTATTTCTGATCTAAAATACAAAGCAATAGATATAGAAGTTTTAGTGCCCCGCGGCTTTGCCAGCGTTAGTTAATAAACAAACAAATGCATTTACACTCACAGCCCAATACTAACTTCAAAGACTTGTATCGTGAGTGCCGACAACATTCACATCACACAATCACATCCAAAACACAGAAGCACTTGGAAATATTTTTTTGTGCTCCTGCTGGAAGTCGAACCTAAAACCCAAGTCAAAGAGGGCAGAAATCGGCCCAATCCGTCAACTGAGTCGCCAATATATAAATAACTACGTTTCCTCACTGTGATTATTAAACCAAAAAAAATATTTTGTTTAATTGTTATTCCAGCTTCGCTTTCTGCATCATCGAAATGTGTCACAAAGATACTATATTTCAAGGTATATGATTAATTTTGAAATGCTGGCAAATATTTTGGACAGAGATTGAGAATTGCCATTCAACGTGGCAATGCTGCCAGCATTTTGGGTACTTTGCGTACTGGTAGCGGTCTATTAGATTAAGTTTTGTACATATTTATATCGAATTATAGTTTATTTGTTTAATTTTAATTTAGTTTTTAGTTTAATGTAATATATGCTTTATAAAGTTTTATTTTAATGCAAAAAAAAAAAATTTTTTTGAAATATAGTTCAATGTCCGATTCTTATTAGCATTTTAGTATGATGGATAAAACAGTGATTAATTTGAACAACATTTTGACTAATAAACATAAACGATCCAAATTAATTACATTATTAATAAATTAAGCTTATTCTCATGTAGTTTCAAGTTTTTGAGAAGTTTGTGAGAGTTATTGCTACAGAGAAGAGATTGTAGGCGATATCCGATAAACAGTGGTAGATGATTGTAGGACATAACAGGATATGTTTTATCTTTGATCATCAAACAGAACAAATACTTCAAAATACACGGTTCGCGGAATAATAATTGCACGGTTTATCATTGCTTCTACGTTTCCAGTTTTGCGCAGAAAATGACAATGTTCAGTGGATTTACGAACCTCCCTCTTAAGTAAGTCGGTTCAAAACATAAATTAATCTTTACCCGTGTAAAGTTTTTGGTCCAGCTTTATCACCGTTTAACTGCTATCCTTCCTTATTTTTTATATGTGCTTACCTAAAAAAATAAATGAAGTATTGGTAATGAGGTTTTATAGACTTGCCCTACAAATGCCCTATAAAATAAACAGAATAGAAAAGTTTACAGCACATCATAAAACCTTACGCAACTATGGATTTTGGTTTCAGCAAAACATGAATATTTCACAAGACCGGTAAAAAATACGCGGAGAACTGTAAATACTTTCGGTTTGTTTGCTTTACGGTGAAACAGAATGGTGTATTTATTAAAATATAATTCGACGTGCAAACTGATACGAGAAATGAAGCAATCATTTGCCGAACATGTGAACTAACGGGTACCTATCAGTAACTACTCTTGTGTATTGATGGCTATGGTTTTTAAGGTTTTTCATAAACAATTGAGAAAACACTTTTCTAAAACGAGCTATAACAACGCCTAGATGAAAATGGGTACGAGTAGGAAGTCTATAGACCTAAAATAAAACAGGAATGAGTATTTGATTCTTATAAACTCAAATGAATCTTTTTTGAAATACTAATATAAACAATAATTAAATACACAACTTATGTAACACATTATATAGTACACTAGTTGATCCCCGCGGTTTCGCCCACGTTAATTAAAAAAAAAACATTATTTATCGGATCGAATCGTAAATCCAAACCATTCTTAATCCACCTATACACACACAAAAAAACACAAAATTGGTCTAGCCATTTAGAAGGAGTTCAGTCACATACACAAGTACAGAAAAATCATAAAAAGATTAGAATTTGATGTGATAATATTATCGGTATAAACATAGTGACAGTCATTTAGGTTACTAGCAGGCCCCAAACTAGTCTAGGCCTGTATCTTGGTAGCCCAAAGACACTGTTACTACGCTGAATGTATCGGTACGTGTGCATATCACAGTTATGTCTCTAACAAATTACACGGATTTTTGATATGTGAAGAACGAAGCCTCACTTCGTAGGCTACCTATTATGTCAATAGAAATAGTTCTCCTGGCAACTCAATCAAACAATAAATCAATATCATAAACACAGACATCGGATTTTATCAGCTTTATATAACAACCCCATTGATCTACTAGAAATATAGACACTACGCACGAAACGTGGGTTAGAAGCCCAGACAGATAGCACTTCTCTATTATAGAATAGTGGTTGTGAACTAGATATATTAGGTTACTACAATTAATGTATTAGTCATTTAAGATTGTTTGAAATAAAAATGAATGGAAAAATGCGCCGCTTTTTTAGCAGGTTATTATCGAGAAGGCTGTAATTTTGAGAATCTGCCAGTAGAGTCATTAATTTTCATGAGTGCCTCTTTGGGACCCATGTTATTTAAAGATTTTGGTTCGATTAGTCCAATCCTTTATCAGTAAAATGAATGGTTTTACTTTGATTGCTGGAAAAATAACGAGTCGTAAGCAAAATCTTAACTGATTTAAAATAAGAAATAACTATTGATTGTTATCCGTACTTTTAGTAAATCATTGGGACTACTCTGATTTTCCTTGATAGCCTTGATAGACAAAGGCTTTACGTGGTATTAAGTAGCTTCACTGTGCTTCAAACTATAGCCCCTTCTAACCCCCGATAAAAAAGAGGGATGTATGATGTGTCTGTTTGTGGCGTCGTAGCTACCACAGTAATCAAGGTTTTAAATGCGTTTTTTGGTATAAGCTAAATTAAATTAATTATTAGGTGTAATTTATATATTTTAATTTTATTAATAATTAGTGCAGCCGTTTATCAGACATCAAGACATTATACTGGGGGTATTTTCAAAATTAAGTTGACTATCATTTCTTCTGTTTTACAGGTGAATCGATCAAAATAATTTAATTATTCGAATGACGGGGGACCAATCAAGATCTTAATCAGTCTACGAAGAAAATGATGATCATATGAGGATGATATTCAAAATACACACAAGAAAGCTTGAGGCAATGCAGCCAGCATGATGGGAACGCTACCCACTGGTAGTGGGCTTGATCACTTGAGTTACCTATAGGCTCGATGTCTTGTAGGTAACTTGGTTGTTTGCTGTATATAGTTTTAGTTTAGTTTTAGGAAATATAGGCAATGGGCCCGTAGATAGCTTTTTATGTATACTGTGTATATATAATATTATATACGTCTTATTTAGAAAGCTTAGCATAATAAAACAATCTGATACCCTATCTATGATGACTGATGTTGTATTAGCGGTGAAGCCAATTCAAAAATAAAACATGAAGTCGATGTTTTATTTTTGAATTCTATGACGTACTTGCACCCTTATTTTTTTTGGTTATAAAGGCTAGGTAGGCTAAGGTAAATGAAAATGAACATAGCATAAAAACGAAATCATAGTTTGCAGATCAAACTCCGGGGCCGATGACGGTTCATTCGTAATTTGTTTGATTCGGACGGACATCACAGATCCATTTGTTAGTAGACAGGAAAAACTTAATATATTGTTGTAAATAATTAAAAGAATATTCCTATTGACTGTTATTTCTAGTTTATCAAAACACTGCCTTATTTGATACATTAATAGGCAGTGTTTTGACTTCCGAGTTGCGACTGCCTGCGTAGGTTAACTAAATCGACGACAGTGGGAGCCACCGTCGTCGTCAGAAAAGTATTGAACAGAGGAGCTCGCAGAGCTCGAGAGATTTGGAAAGGGAAAGGTATCCCTATTGTATTACAGGCAGAACGTGGCTTGGAAGTTGTTAAAGAAAGTATTGTAAAATGGTTTATGGTTTTGTTTATTTTACTATTGATATTATTGCAATTATAATAGTGATCACATGTGAGTATTACCCTGTTTTATTAATTACATCTATTTCAAAACCTTCCTAGTTGACGCATTTGTATTTAAAGTAGAAAACGTTGGCATAAAGATCGATATGCTAACATTTCAGAATAGGGATTCGAACAAAAGTTGAACTGGATTATTTTTTTACTCCCGCCTACCCTTTACATTTTTTTTTGTTTCTGTTAAAAAGCATGTTGTAAAATGATAGATTATTAAAATTTACATTCAACATGCTCAGTACTTGAATCATTCGATACTAGCCCGCTTATATGTAAACGTTACTTGATATTACTTTAAAAAAAAAATACATAAAAAAAAATGTGAGCTGTAGAAATATTGAACAAACATATATTACTAAATATACTATAAATATTACGGAACTATTCACGGCTTAAGCTTTTCCAAAGCAACGAATACTTGTCGAGATATCTTTTGCAGTTGATTCACATGGAAAATAAGTGCGACGTTTAACAAAATGTGGCGCAACGTGTGACATCTCAGCCAAGCGCGCCCGCTCGCGTGTCCCTGGTCAGCGTGCCTGCCTGCGTACCCGCAGTGCAGCGCATTCGCTTGTGTGGCTAAAATCGGCGCGCCTGCTCGCGTGCCCGCAGCGCAGCGCGTCCACATGCGTGGCTGAAATCAGTGCACCTGCTGGCGTTCACGCAGCGCATCTCATCTGCTTGCCTGGCTGATATCAGTGCGCCTACCAACGAGCCCGCAGCGACCCACTTCCCAGCGGACTACGTGCAATTTTGCGACGTCTGTGCAGCAGCCATGGTATTTTTGCGAGTCTACTAATTATATTTGCAGAAACTAAAAGTTCCAAAAAGAGTTATGCAAGCAGCTGTGGCTATGGGCCACAATATTTGATATTTAATTACATGGGTAATGTAAGATTGCTCCAAGTTTTATCTACGGGGCCAATTGCCTATATTTTCTAAATAATTTTTATTTGATGTGATTTGTTGTATAGCTGGAATATTTTTCTTTAATGTATTTTAATACATAAATATCATGCGAGGTCAACATGGATTATAGGTTCTACATGTTGTTAATAAGTATATATATAAAATATAAATTTAAAAGTACCTACATCTTAATTCACAAATTAGTCAAACAGACCGCCCCTAGCTGTTCCACGAGCAAACCTGAAACTATGTACTATATACAGCAAGGACCCAAGTTGGCCTATAAGGCACCGTGATTATAGGTAAATCAAGTGCTCAAGCCCACTACGATAGGGTAGCGTCCCCGTAATCCTAGGCAGCACTGCCTCTCTGAATTGCAATGCTAATACATTAAGTCAAATAAATATTTTGATCACGCGTTGCCTCAACCAGCCCGATATATTATTTTAAATTGGAGATCTTTTAGGAACCGATATTTGATAACAAAGAGTTTACGGCTGATACAACTTATTAAGACATTAACATACATAAACGCTTCCACACTTACAGCCCCACACTAGGTACTACTTGTGTCGTGGGTGCCCGAAACATTTACATCACACACACAATTTCCACAAATTTCATCATTATTTTCGCAAAATTGTAAATGACAGTATGTCAACAAAATTACAATATTGATTGAGATAAAATAATAAATATAAATAAAGTTAATAGATTAAAATAAAGAAAAGTAACTGAAGTCCACGTAATTCAATTTCAATATTATTTGCAATTACCAAGACACGTAAACTGCTTGGTCTTATTGGTTTCATTTTAAAATTAAATTGGTTGTAAAGGTTCATTTTTGTGGTTAGTAAATTATATGTTTCATGTACTATTTTGTAAGCTCTCACTTAAATGAATTAAATGAGCATACAATTTATTTTAACGGTATATAATATACATATATACATACTTTCTAGTATTGAGATTACTTTGCATTTTAATGTTGTTCTGAAGATAATACTAATATTATAGATGTACAATCGTTTCATCTCTGCTAGTTTGTTTTCTTTGTAAATTTTGCAAAAAGGTGTTGAAAGTGATAATGAAATAATATTTTTTAATTTTAGTGTCTAATATCGGCAAATTGGATATTTTAGCTTTTAAAGCACCGCCACAGATTTTAATCAAATAGATTTAGTGTGGCTTAACGAGTGAATTATGTATTAAAAGAGATGGAAAAGTTTTGATGGGATTTGTGTGTTACTCAATCATACTAAAACCAATGAAACGAGTTCGGTGAAATTTTAAGATAAGATCGAAATAAGCCTGGATAATTGTAACATCACATAGTTTTATTATAATAACATTGATATTTTATCATCATCATAATCAGCATTCGTCATTGACTCGTAAAAGAACTAGTAAATACTATAGGAGATTTGACGTGACAGACGCGAACGAAACGTCGTGGAAGAGATCTAATGAGAGATGGGATTTAAGTTTTTGGATGGTAATTTGTGGTGTTGGAAATTTATATCTTATTCTCAGACTTACTAGATGTTTGGTGATTTTTCTCTAAAATGAATGAATATGTTTGACGAGTCCATGCACTGTTACTAGTACATATCTTTCTTATAAGATGTTATTTTTCTGTATGACAGTACATTAATTATATCCTATTCTTCTATTCTATTAATGTTGAGTGACATTCTGTGCATACATACGTAAAAGCTACCAAAGTAGTACACAAAAGTTACATATACAGAAAAATACAAGATACATTGTATCATAGCTTTAAGCTTACACTTTAAAAACGCAATCTTGCGATAAGTACTTTTAGTTAGTTTACTTTATTAATGCTGACGATAACATGCACTACTGATTTTGGATATTCTTTAGGAAGAATACTTGAATATAACAAATGTTTCTCGAAGACTCGTCTCTCGGAGTTACCTACTACATAATTTAGGTTTATACATTGCTGTATTCATACATACTTACAAAACATCATGATGTTTCGCTAATGTAACAAGAATTTAATAATATTAATTTCTCAGCGGGCACTGCGTAATAATATTTTCCATACACAAATAATTTACTTTTATTCCTAAATATTTACAAATACCGTACATTATTTATCGTTTTGAAGGCTTATTATAACGTTTACAATTTTATGCTCCTTCATAGTGATAAATGTGTTTCTTCCCATAGTTTGTCCTTGGAGATGATATATTATTTGCATTCCTCAGTTTAATTTTCTTCTCCTTTCACCATCTAAACTCGAGATTCCAATTACGGTAGCAAAGCCTTTTATCCACTACACAGTGCGAATAACGCCCTACAAGAAGATATACTGTTGTTTACTAATGAGGGCTTGGACATATACCTGTTTCTTTTTAGAATAGTGATTGAATCATGCCACTAACTACCAAACTTGGCAAATGCAATCCAAGACTATTCATTTATTACAACACATTTTTTCGTATTCATATTCAATCGCTTATTAAGTACATTATAAATATGTTACATAGTTCTAAAAAAAAATTACTTTGTATTGTCTATATAATATTATGTACCCAGTAAGGGCAATGAAACCCGAGAAGTAGCTGGATCGATATATTTTTTGTAAGTATTTAATGTCAATACTGAATTTTATTCTCATTTAAAACATTAAACATACATTATATATGATAAGTCTATATTATAAAATATACACAAAAAAAAAAACTTATTTCTGATGGTGAGGCAGGACGAGTTGTGAGTTTTAAATTTTCATACTCCTAAAAAAAAATTGCGTGCAAAATATAATATCTTATAATAATACGTATATAACGTATATCTTTAATAGGATCTAAGTGAATTCAGGTTGGTCTTACTCATATGGAAGTAATAAATGTTTGCATATATATACCTAATGTGTAGCCTGTTATGGTACTTTTACTGATACTTACCTGTAGTACCCAAATACTTTTTATAAGTGAGTCGGTATCGGTAAGTCAGTGAGTCGGTAATTAAACATCATCATTCCTATATATTACTTGTCGATTTCACCAGGTGTGTGGTGTACATGTTTTAACATTATTTGGGAACACTAGAAACATGTGAGACAAAAACACACACGTTGGTAAAATATCTTTGATGGTAACATGAATAAAAAAAAAACATAAATCCTCCCAACATAATTAATATGACTTTGCTCTATTCACATTAATCGGCCTTGTATGCTGACTCCGCCTCGTATGTAGATACGTATTCGTAAGCTGACACAGCCGTGTATGCTGATCTGGTCTTGATTGCAGATGCGGCCTTGCATGCCGATCACGCCTCGTATGTAGATACGTCTTTTTTTTGTAACCTGACTAAGCCTTGTATGCTAATCTGGTTAAAATCGGATGCGGCCTTGTATGCCGATCCTCTGATCTGGTCTTGTATGCAGATGCGGCCTTGCATGCCGATCACGCCTTGTATGTAGATACGTCTTGTTTTTGTAACCTGACTAAGCCTTGTATGCTAATCTGGTTAAAATCGGATGCGGCCTTGTATGCCGATCCTCTGATCTGGTCTTGTATGCAGATGCGGCCTTGCATGCCGATCACGCCTTGTATGTAGATACGTCTTTTTTTTGTGACCTGACTAAGCCTTGTATGCTAATCTGGTTGAAATCGGATGCGGTCTTGTATGCCGATCCTAACTTGAATGTAGAACATACACACATACATACATACTTACATATAGTAGTCACGCCTCTTTCCCATTGGGGTAGGCAGAGACTACTTTTCTCCACCTGCTATGATCCTGACACACATCTTTTGCTTATCCTACATTTATGAGTCTTTTAATACATGTTCGTTGGTTTCTCAATATTGGTCACTACATCTTCTATCACGTTGCAATCTTCCCTAATCACAATATTCCTCGCCTAGTCTTATCAGAGTCACTCCAGCTATATTTCTTAGCCCTCTCATTTCCACAGCATTTATCTTACTTTCATGCTTTTTCTGCCAAACCCAACACTCGCTACCATACATAATTGTTGGCACCAGCACCCTCTATGGAGATCTTGCCTTTTTAGACACTTTCTGACTGTTAATAAAGGTATGTAGGGCCCCATTCATTCGGTTCCCTGCCAACACTCTTCGCTCAATATCACTGTCATATTTGCCGTCTCTTGTAAACTTTGACGCCATATACACAAACTCTTTCACTTGTTTCACCCTTTCACCTTCAATCATAATGGCGCTAACTGTCATACTTTCAAAAATCATTATTTTCGTCTTGCTCACATTTATTTTCATTCCTTTACTTTTAAGGCACTATGCATAATATCGACCATCAACAGCAACTCCCCCTCTAATGAAGCCAAAATAACCTGATCATCGGCGTAAAGTAAGCATTTGATGGTCAAGTCATTCATTTTTAACCCAAAAGAGTGCTCTTTAAAATTTTTCATGCAATTGTCCATGAATAGGTTGAACAGCCCTGGAGAAGCTACACATCCCTGTCTAACACCTTTATCGAAGTTAAACCACTCTGTGTAAGCCCCGATGATCCTAACACAAGCCCTGGAACCTATGTATGTAGAAACGGCTTAGTAACCCAATGCAGCCTTGTATGCTGATCTAGCCTTAAATGCTTATCCGGCCTTGTATGCCGATCCCGATTTGTAAATTTTTTTTTCAACCTGACATAGCCTTGTATGCTGATGTAGCCTTAAATGCTTATCCGGCCTTGTATGCCGATCCCGATTTGTACCTTTTTTTTTTCAACCTGAAATAGCCGTGTTGCTGATCTGGTTGAATGCGGATGCGGCCTTGTATGCCGATCCTTACATGTATGTAGAAATGGCTTTGTAAGCCGAAACAGCCGTATATGCTGATCTGGCCTTGTATGCCCATGCGGCCTTGTTAGCCCAAACACCCTTTTATACCGAACCGAATGAACCGGACTTGGTGTCGAAGCGGACTTGGTGCTGAACCGGACTTGATGCCGAAGCGGACTTGATGCTGAACCGGACTTGATGCCGAACCGGACTTGGTGCTGAACCGGACTTGGTGCTGAACCGGACTTGATGCCGAAGCGGACTTGATGCCGAAGCGGACTTGATGCCGAAGCGGACTTGATGGCGAAGCGGACTTGATGCCGAAGCGGACTTGATGCCGAAGCGGACTTGATGCCGAAGCGGACTTGATGCCGAAGCGGACTTGATGCCGAAGCGGACTTGATGCCGAAGCGGACTTGATGCCGAAGCGGACTTGATGCCGAAGCGGACTTGATGGCTATATGCCCTGCGTTCTACATAGTGCTTCCGGCGTTGGTGTATTCTGATATTATGGTATTTTGATGCTCAATCTCTATGGTATTGGCAAACAAAATAGTTTTCATACTTTCTAAATGTTTAAAGCATCTTTATTTTTTTTCTCTTATTTGCTTTTATACATAGATTACTAATTATAGTTTAATTATAGTCTAACGTAGATTATACATTCCTAACGATATAGCTTAAGTAACTTGTAATCCACCTTTTATTGTAATTATGAAATTTTGCTATTTTGCTTACTTTCTTTTAAGCACGAGGTCGTACTTTATTGTTTCGGATGGCCGACTGTTGTAAATAATTAAAAGAATATTCCTATTGACTGTTATTTCTAGTTTATCAAAACACTGCCTTATTTGATACATTAATAGGCAGTGTTTTGACTTCCGAGTTGCGACTGCCTGCGTAGGTTAACTAAATCGACGACAGTGGGAGCCACCGTCGTCGTCAGAAAAGTATTGAACAGAGGAGCTCGCAGAGCTCGAGAGATTTGGAAAGGGAAAGGTATCCCTATTGTATTACAGGCAGAACGTGGCTTGGAAGTTGTTAAAGAAAGTATTGTAAAATGGTTTATGGTTTTGTTTATTTTACTATTGATATTATTGCAATTATAATAGTGATCACATGTGAGTATTACCCTGTTTTATTAATTACATCTATTTCAAAACCTTCCTAGTTGACGCATTTGTATTTAAAGTAGAAAACGTTGGCATAAAGATCGATATGCTAACAATATTATATTAGTAACAGTAAAACACACATAACAAAACAATATAAAATTATTTACAATAAATTGATACATTATTGCTTCATGTATCATTATCTGTTGTAATATATTAATATCTATTTACAACTCCCACCCATGTTTTTATATTTTTCTCTTTCTCCATCCAAAGGCTGACTGGAAGAGATCGCTCTTAGTAGATTTATAGAATTATTATTTTTTTACTTTATTTAGTGTAATAAGAATTTTGTAGGTATTGTATTTTAGTGTAACTGCTCTCAGTTACACTCCGTGCGGTCGGTAACCAATCTGCTGCAGTTTACAGGATGCTGTTATCACTTCCCCGCACTCTTTTTAAAAGAGATGCAGCTTTTCTCCTAATGACGCCAAGAAAACCGTTAGGTTAGGTATGCGAACATTTCAGAGGCAATGCAATACAAATACTGCATATACAATTAACAACAATAGTAACTTAGTATAGGACATGTTCGGTCACTTTAAGTAAGTTATATGTTATGTTATGATTAGAAAATAATAAAGTTGTTTTGAGAAACATAGTCAGCGTTATTTTAAAAACACCAAAACATAGAACGTGGTAATTCTCACATCCTGTAATTAATGATTATTAATTGAGTAATTCGGGCACCTGTATATACTGTGGCATTATATCAGTCGATATAGGTGTTGTCTCTCGTGTAGATACATTACAATACAAAACTCTTTCAAATTGATTCGTTGCTTCGAAAATCTATTAATATTCACACTCATTCCCATATTGTATGCAATAACTTTAATGGGAATGAAGTTCGTACATTAGAATGAAGAACCTTGTTATTTCAGACTTGCTTCAACTGTTCCGTTAATACCGCCACATCACAGGTTGGTATTACTTTGTCTTTAATTACAAAGACCGCCTTACAAAACGTTTTATTGGGCTGTAACCGGTTAATGTATCCGGTTAAAATAAAATGGAATAGTTCCAATGCGGATACAAATATTTACGGGATCGATCTGGGACCGGAAGCGTCGTTTCGCAACTATTGTTTATAAAATATGTTAAACTATCTTTATGCTTGACATCTGCAGTTTAATGCAACAACCTAGTACCTGTACGTTATGTACTATGTAATAAATACTTTAGAATATATAGGTAGGGTAAAAGATGGCTGGACTTATAATCGATATAAACAGATGCCGAAATGTCGTGTAGGTGTCTATAAAAAATAATTATCTTTAGTTTAAATTAACTAAAGATAATTATTTTATATTTCATAAAAGCTGTAAAGTTCGAGAAACACTAAACATATAAAATTTGTAACTAAAAGTGCCTAGAATTCTGGAAAGAACCAGCGCCTACCGCAACGTTAGTAAACCCAAAACAGTTTTTATAGAAAACAACAATGCCGTAGTAAACCCGAATACAGAAATAGCTTGAACAATGAGAAACTACCCACGTTTTAAACAATTCTAACATCAGTTCTAAAAGCTTTCCTTTGTTTCGACAGGTTTGACAGACTCGGTCTTAGCGTCTAGAGTAATCGATTCGTAATTTCTTAAATCCAGCGCTCAAGCTATTTACATCGAAGTCAATAAACAATGACAGATAAGTAAAAAAGAAGGAATATACCTGAAAGTACAACAAAATTCGCCAACAAAACCGGATGAATTCCACGAACTAATCAGATCGCGAAACAATTATTTTAAAAGCTAGTTCGATAAAGGTGCGCTGAGGCTCAAAGCTCAGACGTCGCTCGCCAAAAAAAAAAACAAAAAAAAATATTAGTTATTTTTATAAATTATTGTTTAATGTATTTACCTGAAGCTGTATTATTGGGTCCAGCCGGACTGCATCGTTCGCACTAAACGTTCACTACGCGGACGCGTCAACACGCGGGCGTATCTTAGCCCAGACTGCCGCGCCCGCGGTCGATACGCCGCGCACCACCGCACACAACAGGTTAGCGTGCGTGCGCCGAGCTGTAAACACTACATGATAATGCAGCTCGCAGGTCACTCAATCAGCTCGATCATGCAGCTCCATCATGTAGCTTGACCATGCAGTTAAAACACATACATCACAACCTCTCATTTCACACGCTTCCGTCGATTGTGGCAGGCTCCGGTATGCAGATGTGAATGTGAACCAACTGAACACAGATGCAAATGAGATCATTAAAAGTTGGTAGTTTCCCAGTTGGCGCAGTGGACAGGTGTTCGCCCTCTGCGCCGTGGGTCCTGGGTTCGATTCCCGGCAGGAGCACAAATTCCTTCCCAAGGGATATTTGTGCTTCTGGATCTGGGTGTAATGTGTGTGTGTGATGTGAATGTTTCCGGCACCCACGATACAAGTCTTTGAACTTAGTGTGGGGCTGTGAGTGTGAATGCGTTTGTTTGTTGTTTGTTTGTATTTTTGTAAATAATAAGAAAGGTTCCAGATTGTTAATAGGGTAATCTTTAATCTTACAAATATTGCTTTGAAAGGAGGAAAGAATCGTTTATCACTTCTAAATATGAAATCTATCGCCATGTATCACACGATATTCCGGCAGCTATGATTGAGATCCAGTATGCTTGAGTCCAGAATTTTTTTCCACATGAGAAATTTGTGTTTCTGGTTCTGGGTGTGATTGTGTGTGTGATGTGAATTGTGCCTCATCATTGGTTGATTGAAATTAACAAGAGCAAAGATCAATGCGTCTCTTAAAGACAACAAGAAGCAGCTCAACCAGTAGCCATATGATAAATATGAAACCGAATTAAGTGGCTCAAATATAATTTCCAATATTTCGCCGTGCCTTACAATTTATTCGATTGTATACAATTCAATAATAGGATCCAGTACGTACTTAATTTCTTTTAGCAGGTCACAGTATACGTCATAGTTCAGAAGTATCTACGTCAGCACTCAAACGTGGAAACATTGAACATGGAGCAGGTGGGAAACTTGATAAAGAATTACGTCACGCCTTGGAGCAGTATGTTTTAGAAGATACACTTGTTTAACACATTGTCACATTAATTGTAACAACAAACAAACAAACACATTAATTCTCACAGCCCACACTAAGTTCAAAGACTTGTATCGTGGGTGCCGGAAACATTCACATCACACACACATTACACCCAGAACCAGAAGCAAAAATATCCCTTAGGAAGGAATTTGTGCTTCTGCCGGGAATCGAACCCAGGACCCACGGTGCAAAGGGCAGACACCTGTAGTAAGTGTGGTGCGACATTGGGTGTCGTCTTGTCGGCCATTGACCGATCGGCGGCCATTGCGTGCGCGCCCGTTGAGATGATTACACGCATGCTCTTGCGTATCAAGGTGCATGTAACTTTTGTGGGGAGTTGTAGTCATAGCACTTGGCCATCGCGTCGTGAGTGACCGACCCTTACCAACAAAAACATAAACTGTGCTATTTTTATACGATTTGTGAATAACTTAAGAAAAACTTGAACAGCGGCCTATATACCTACCGCGATCCCAGTGTTGTTACCTATGCTCTAGCTAAAACCACCACCCCTGGATATAAGCACATGAACGCACACCCAAGGTGGTGTGCCATCCTAAGTTAGTTCACATGCCCACTTTAGCTACTCAACATACTTACACGTAGTATATACATTAGTTTACATTAGATTACATATGCTTCTGTTTTAAAGTAATATCTATTACTGAACTTGTTTGGTGAGATGGGTGGCGTTTGCCTACTAAGCGGTCGAAACCAAGTTAAGGAAATTGTATTTCTAGTTTTGGTTGTGATTTTGTGTGTGATGTGAATATTTTCGGCACACACGACACAAGTTATCGAACTTACTGCGGGGCTGTGTGTGAAAGCATTTATGTTTCACTATAAATGTTTTTATTTTTCATGTTATTAATATGATGAGATAATGTTTTCTTATAAAAGGCAACACCCTAATTTGAAATACTTAATTGCTGGACCTAACAGTTAAATTATTATATAAGAATTAAATTAAAATGAATTCGTAAATCTCTGGGAAAGCAGCGGAGTGCAGTGTTAAGCAAGACGTTTTATTAAAGACGAATTCAGCACATTCAACGCAACTTGAACCTGCCACCTCCAGTGATATATATTCGCTGTAGGTCAACGTCAGTATTCCACGCATATACGACCTTCTTATATATCTGTGTATGTTTCGTTTCTAGATTTCTCCATTCCCCTTTATCCCCTTTGTCTGATGTTTAGATAAGGAAATTAACAGGGCTGTGGGGAACAGAATAAACAATAGTACACGACTTAAGGTGCCCTTGTGGAACGAGCAGCAGAAAATTAACAGACGAATACTTTAAGCATAAGACCTTCGTTTTAATTAGACTCTTATTTATTTTGATGAGCCGTTACACCTAGCCGCCGCAGATTAACTGCACGTGGTGCGCCTGCCGAGCAACGAACAAGTCCCACGATAGAACTTTGCTCAAAGGAGCTCATTTACTGCAAAAGTATATGTTTCTGCTACCCGCGTAACTTAGCTCGTTGTAAAGCTACAAGATAATTTTAAACTTTCTTAGGAAATGTTCTTAATGTACTTGAATTTATGTTTATTTTTTAACCCCCGTATAAGAGGGGTGTTATATGAGTTTGTAGTGTGTGTCTGTGTATATGACTGTGGCATTGTAGCTCCCAAACGGCAGGACCGATTTTGTCTTCGTTATTTTAAAAGCTATTGCATAGCTTCTATCGCGGGCCTTGAGCGTGGAGACCGAATCCAGAAATTCCGTAACGAAAATAACCTAACACCCCCCACTCCGACCGGCACAGCGGTGATACTTTTTAGTTTTGCCATCTATCGATGAATAGCAGAACTTTTAATGACTTTTTTGAAATATCACGCTTGTCTCTTTAGTTCAGCAACTCGCCTCTAGGTGGCAAGAAAAAAAATACTGCATAAATAAAATAAATAAATAATTATAATTGCATAAGTTGGTAAAAAATGCTATGCAATAGCTTTAACGCGGCAGTCCCCGAGTGCCACACGTCTTTTTGTTTAAAAGGTGACTTGATTGAGAGTGTTCTTAGCTAGGTAGAGCGTAGGAACATTTTCAAAATTTAGAATTTGTTATCTGATAGGCTTGCGTTTGACCTCTGTCTCGCGTGTTTTTTTTTATGCACAAGACTTCTAATATGTTTCATGGGAATGTTCCGGCTATATACAGACGTACAGTCGGCTGCATTCACTTATAAACATCGTCTTATTTTAAAATGTATCTAACAACTTATCTAATCATACTTAGTGAATTAAATTGAATTCACAATGATGTTTTAATTGTAATGACGTTTTGAAATCAGGAAAAAGGCAGCAATTCCGTACTTATTTTGATTTGTTCTTATTTTTTACTGACTTCCCAAAAAAGGTGGAGGTACTCAAGTGGTCAGTATTTTTTTTTATGTGTGTTACCTCATAACTTATTTCCACGTGAACCGATTTCGATTTTTTTTTTAATGTCGTTGCTTTTCAATCGGTCCCATTTTAATTTGATCAAGATCTGATCAGTAGGTTTTGAAATATCGTCAATAATGCGTATTCTGTCGACTACAATGACGATGTTCTCATTTTGAACCGACTTCTAAAGTTACCTCATAACTTCTTTCGTTGTGAGCCGATTTTTATGATTATTTTTTTATTTGAAAGCTGTGGTGCTTTTCATTTGGTCCCATTGATCAAGATCTGATCATTAGGTCTTGAAATATCGTCAATAATGCGTGTTTAGTACATCTAATCTGATTAAAGTGTTGTTGTTGTGTGAAGTCGGTTTTTTTAAGCTTTGCTTGCGTTTAATTATTTATTGTACAGAAAGGAAACGATACAGATCTAATGTCAGATGGAACCATTTTTTACCGACTTCACAAAAAAGGAGGAAGTCCTCAAATCGTCGTTTTTTTACACCACGAAAAGATTTTAATGATATTTAAAAACAAAATAGCATAGACCAAATATTACCTGATAGAATATCCTAATCATCATTATTTAGACGCAGGTGAAGGTAAAGCCGCTAAGCTCATTTTTACCATATAGTAAATAATATACAATTATTAGACCCATACCGAATCTAATCTACAGTATCGAGGTCCTCTAAGCCAAAAGACTAATATTATTAGGTCCTGGACAAGTCGTAATAACACCTACCTGATTTTTACGTCCCGGTCGTCCAATTATAAAAAGGTTTCAGTATATTGGAATGTATTGAAAATTACTTTTTATCAAAGGTATCAGGATTTTCAGGGCTTCTCTTTTTGATAAGATTTTGTAATGAGCTTTCTAGAGAACGTTTTCATTTTGTCCCACACACAATATTAATATTTTATTTTTATCTAGACTTAAGGCCGTCACAGACGACGAAGTTGCTGTAACATTTCAAGTTGAGATAAAATATAGTTAGCCGTACAGTTAATATGAACTATCACAAACGACGAAGATAATATACATTTGCATCTTGCATCGTAAGATATCAAACGATATGGATTTTTTTAAAGATGCCATCTTACGATACGAAATATATCGTAACGTATCGGTCAAGGAATATGTGTGGCACTGAAGACGGCCTTCGAGATTATGAATAATTTCAATTTATTATCTTATCTTTAACGTGTGTAGTGACAGCATATACGAGAAGAAGTAATACGAAAATTAAAACTATCGTGAGTATTACACATAATTTATGTTGTATACGGCTTGAAACACGTAGAAAATGTCGACTTACTTTGTCACGCGCCGAGGCCGCTCGCCTTTCGCCTCTGCGTATCGCGCGTCTGACTCATCCTGATGAACGACAACTAATTTGTCCGAAACTAGTCGACTACAAAGACTAGGAATGACAAGATTTATTCATAGTAAGTAAAAAAAAAAAAGACAAAAAAAGACAAAGTAAGTTGACAATTTCTACGTGTTTCAAGCCGTATCTATACTAATATTATAAAGAGGTAAAGTTTGTTTGTTTGTTTGTATGTAAAAGGTAATCTCTGAAACTACTGATCCGATTCCGAAAATTCTTTCACTGATAGATAGCTACACTATCACTGAGTGTCATAGGCTATGTTTTATTGGGATAGAAGTTAGTTATCACTTCGAAATAATACTATTCGTAAGACAAGTCGGAGAAAAATTTGCTAACTTTCCGCTTTATCGGCGTACGCTGACTAAACAGTTAGACATAGGTGAATACAATGTTTAGCAAAAATGTTGGCCTTTATGAATTTTACAAAAAAGTCCGCGACAGCATATATCTAACATGTATGTATAGCTCAGAAAAAATACTTTTCTTTGTTAAAAATCTGAAAAAAAAGCGGCCTATGTTTAGTTGGCTTTTTGAGACATTCAGTATTAATCCTTATCAAAATAAACTATTTTATCGTCTTACGTAGTTCATGTAGATACAATTTGCTTTTTACTGCATGTGATTTGGATAAATAGTCTATGAGAAATCGTAAATTTAGTTTCACGGGAGTCCTCCCGTGAACGGGACGGGTCAGAAATTTATCGACACGTACTACGTATTCCTGCACATAAAAATAGCGGCTTCTATTTCGTTGCCTTTTTTTTAGTATTTAATATTAATCCTTATCAAAAAAACCTATTTCGTCGGCTTACGTAGTTCACGTAGATGCAATTTGCTCTTCACTGCATATAATTTGGACCTATAGTCTATGAGAAATCGTTAAGTTTATTTGAGGGTGAAAACGGTGGATCACAGAATGTAACAGTTACTGCGTAATCCAGCATACTTCTATGTTTTGAACCGACTTACATAAGAAGGAGGATAAAAATTCGACTGTTTTTTTTTTTAGTCGGTTATAACTTATCATTGAACTTTGAACTGCCCGCTGGAGTAGTTAGGTGGGCGTTTGCTTTTAAAGCACCGGGTTTGATTCCCGGTGGGAACACAGGTGATTTCCCACGGGAATTTGTGTTTCTGGTTTTGAGTATTTTGTCAATGTTGTGTGAATCTTGGATGTTTACAGCCCCACGATACAAGTCATTGAACTTAGTGTGGGGTTGTGAATGTGAAATCGTTTATGGGTATGTTTTTAATATTTACTACCCGGCCGACGCCGGGCGGGTCGTTCCTGAACTTTGAACTGCTCGCTGGCGTAGATGGGTGCGCGTTCGCCTTCAAAGCAGCGGGTTCGATTCCCGGTGGTAATTTACCTAGAAGATTTATCTCCACGGGAAATTTGTGTTCCTGGTTTTGAGTATGTTGTGAATGCTTTCTGAATCTTGGATGTTTACGGCCCCCCGATACAAGTCATTTAACTTAGTGTGGGGCTGTGAATGTGGAAGTGTTTATGTGTAGATTTTTTAACCGGGCGACGACGCAGGGTGGGGAATCTTTGAACTTTGAACTGCCCACTGGGTAGATGAGTGCGCGTTCGTCTTCAAAGCAGCGGATTCGAATCTCGGTGGGAACACAATAACAAAAGTTTTTCCCCACGGGAAGTTTATGTTTCTGGTTCTGGGTATAACGTGAATGTTGTGTGTGTGGTGTTAATTGTTTACGGTCCCACGACACAACTTATAGTACTTTTAGAGTGGGGCTGTGAGTGTGAAAGCGTTTATGTGTAAGCTTTTGTTTACCCGGGCGACGCCGGGCGGGTCAGCTAGTACAACATAAAAAGAGAAGAATTAATATGATTACCTCCAGTTCGCTCGAAGCGTTTTGCTTCTACGTTTATCATCCGTACAGCGAAGGAGTGGAATTCATTGCCTGCGTCATTGTTCCCCGAGGGGTATATTCACCGTCACTTTCCATCAGGTGAGATAGTGGTCAAATGCTTGCCTATTTTGAATAAAAAAATAATAATAATAATATTTAATTTGCAGATATCTTTACATGAAACATCTGTCTTCGTCATATTGACGCCATTACGAGGATGAAATAATAGGGAGATAAAAATAGGAACCCCCGTGCCAATGTCCGGGCATTGTAGAAATATTATAAGCAGACATATGCTGCTGAAATCATACCCTAATTTTAGTTTCGACGTAGTCGGGCAAAATTTAACTTCGAATAGTATTTCAAACCAACTTTTAAACACCAGACAATAATAATATGAATAATTAAATACTTTTTAACACTACAGATGCGCGTAGTAACTTTACTATGCAATTTGTCGAGACTGCAGACTCCCGTGGCACCAGGGTAGCATGAAATATTCAGAGTCAATCGCTGATGCCGCAGCAAATTATGAAGGGTTGATAACAAGAGGTACTTCAGTAGTAATTCTGTAGTTGAGTTTTACACGGTAAATATTTAACTATCATATGTTACTTATCTACTGCAAAATACATCCAATACATTGTTTGAGTATGATAATAAACATGGCAGATTGGCGAGATGCACGTAGCAACTTTACTATGCAATTTGCGAGACACTGCAGACTCCCGAGGTACCAGGGTGGCATAAAATATTTAGAGTCAATACCTAGTATGAACAGAAAATGACGCGGCAGGTACAGAATGTTTCATCTTGCTATATCGGAAAGTTGACTTTATTACCACATATATACCTAAAAGTTAAAATAAGTGACTCTACTTACTTATATATAGTTAGGTAAATGTTGCTGTATTGTGAGTAAAAGTTTTATAAAAGTAAAATATTTAAAAGAATCTAAATTTACCCTTGGATTGATTCAATTTTTTTCGATTTTTCAATTTGTTCCTCGATTCAAAAGCAGAGTTAGGATTGAGCTTATGCACTGATTGACCAATTCCAATGTGTTTATTTAGTAAATTGTTTTATCGAGATGATACTAGGTATGATAAGTCCAAAATGGTATAGTCCTTTATAGATAATATTGTTGTTTTTATAAATTTTTTCTTGACAACGCATTGAGACTATTTATAAAAGGATCTTATTGCCACTTGTATAGTTTAAAAGGGTAATTTATGATAATAGCCAAATATATAATAAGCCAAAGACAGCTTTATTTTTTCTTTTTAAACAAACGCTTTCACACTCTCAGCCCCACTAAGTTCAAATACTTGTTTCGTGGGTGCCGGAAACATTCACATCACACACACATTACACCCAGAACCAGAAGCACAAATATCCCTTGGGAAGGAATTTGTGCTCCTGCCGGGAATCGAACCCAGGACCCACGGCGCAGAGGGCGAACACTTGTCCACTGGCGACAACTGGGTCGTCTGGAGTTAATATTATCGTGGACATAGTTTTATAAATAAAATTTATTTGATATGTAATAAACTAGATATGATCACATTTACTATTAAATTAATTTAGTTTTATTATCAAGCTTAGTAGCTGAGTATGATGAGCAATTAAAAACAAATCATGATTTTGTTTAATTTAAATACAAACAAATGCAAAATCACAAAAAAAGCAATTAATTTAATCTTAATCTATCTATCTTCTATATATATCAAAATCAATGTCACTTTTCGTTGTTATTTTATAACTCAAGAACGGGGTCACCTATCCAAACCAAATGTTTAGGCTTTGTTCGGACTATTTAGTAGATGGTTTATGTGAAGTTTTTACAAAATCGGTCGAGCGGGTCTTCATTTATCACACCCGGGCGAAGCCGGGGCGGATCGCTAGTTAGTAATAAACTAGAAAACGACGGAAAATCAAGCTTAGGTATTTGTCATAACGCGCAAATAAAAACAAATCATGTTTTTGTTTAATTTAAACACAAACAAATGCACAATCACAGATTATTAATATCATCGATTTGGGTACCTATCGATTTTTTAGAATACAATAGTGTCTGAATACTTTACCAATTGACGTGTGGTACTCGATAAACGTCCTCGTCAATAGATTATTAAAATAGTTAACAGACTTATCAGTTTCACAAGTAAAATAACAATAAAAGGTGTTTGTACACTAAACAAAAGCCAGGTGAGTTTTTATCAGGAAGATACAGTTTATATATTATGACGACTAAGAAGTCCGATCAGTTTGATAGGTGTCTGAGAAAGGAGAAAGAAAATATAATGGCGTCTGTTAGAGAAGACCAACTACCGGAAGACGCGGAAACAGGAAGAACCAGGAGTAAAATAGACTTAGACACGATTCTGGTGGAAGAGTTGGGGCAATTCGGCCTGTTCCAGCTGCGGTTACTAATGCTGGCGATGGTCGTGGTCGTTTTTGCTGCTTGGGGTGGCTTGGAGTATGTGTTCACTACTGCCAGGATAAGTACGAGGTAAGTGCCATGATAAATCATGATATTATTGTATACTATCTTTCCTTCTTCATGGTTTAAACTATCTTTCTAATAGATCTCATAAAGATCGGTCCAGCGATATCGAGGAAGGGTTAGTACCCTACAGAATTAGGGACAGAAAGTCAAAAGATATATTGTGTATAATCCGTCGCGATGGATAGCGTCTCCAAGCGTTTTTTATTTTTTTATTTGTGAAAGGCTAGTGTTTGACCACTATCTCACCTGATGGTAAGTGACGATGTGATCGAAGCTGGTAAACACACTAGACCTGGAATACGCAGGCTCTCAAGGATAACTGCCGGAACACTGTATTTGGCTTGGCGGCAGACTTTCAACTTGATGGTGGTAAGCTACTTTGGTAGCAAGCCAGGCGAGCAACTCACAAAATGCTCTACCATCTCTCAAATGTCACCTGATTAGCACCACCCGGGGACCACGTGTAGGGAGTCAGACTTAAGGGGTATCCTCCTACGGACGTGGCTGACTCAGCTTACTCTAAATCAAATTTATCAGTAATCGCGCCAAAAACTATTTTTATAATCTCAGTACCATCGTCAATGCAACTTAGCCGAAACGTTGTACAAACAATATGTGTTCGTATCGTAAAATGACGCAGCTATAAAGTTTCCCAACGGTATTTTGCGTGGAGTGGTCAAGCAGCCGACCTTCCAGAATGTGTTCAATTCCAGTTTAATGCATTGGCATAAATCTCCAATAAATATATTCAACTATATTTCCATAAAGATTACACTACAATTTAGACAAGATGAGCTAAAAGAGCTGGTATAAATTCGAAACATATCAAATGTATAAACTTGAAATATTTCAGATGCCTGATCCCTGAATGCGACTCCAACTCTCCTGTGTTTTCTCCATCATGGGGTTCAAACGCAATCCCCGAAGTCAACGGCGCCTTGGACAACTGCCAACGGTTTGCCACGAACTTCACCGGAGAAGTAGGAGGAGTGGGGGGCACCTGCCCCGCTACCCTTTTCGATCAATCTACCACCGAAAAATGCCTGGACTACGTCTATGAGAACACCGACACTGTTGTTTACGATGTAAGATTTAAAAGTCTAAATCTTCTAGCATGTAAAATCGACAATAGAGCAACACGACAAAGTTATGTGGTATGCAATGGTCGAAATTAGACCGTAAGCGATTGTTATTAATATACCTATTCAGCTTTTTAAATTTAAATAAACATTACAACCACATTGAACACGATAACCGCTTCATATTATATTATATACTAGCGATCCGCCCCGGCTTCGCCCGGGTGCATTTGTATGGGAAAAAGAAAAGGGCTATTTTTAGGGTTTTTCCAGCAATAATTCTAATTTTTCTCGCCGTAAAAACCATCCTTGAACTTCAACGAACATTTTAAAAAAAGATTTGGCCAAATTGGTCCAGGCGTTGTTGAGTTATGCGCTTACCAACACATTTTGCGATTCATTTTTATATTATAGATTTATTCCAATGTTTCCAGTACGGGCTAGCATGTGACGAATGGCGACGTACCCTAATCGGATCCTGTCGGACAGCAGGGGTCCTCCTCGCCCTTCCGATCACCGGCTACATCTCCGACCGCTGGGGGCGGCGCACGGCGCTGGTCTTCAACGCCGTCAACACCGCCTGGCTGGGCGTGATGCGCTACTGGGCAAGCACCTTCACTGGATTCATCATATCAGAAGTGGTGGAAGCCACTTTCGGCTCGGGTGGCTTTACTAGCGCTTATATTTTGTGTAAGCACGTATTATTTATTCGAAAGATGAAATATCTGTGTCCTTTAGTTTTCATGGGTAGATTCAAGTGCTTGCAGCGACGCTTCCTTTATTTAAACTTTACACTAAGTTCGATAACTTGTCTCATTGATGCCGGAAGCATTCATATCACATACACAATTACCTACACCCAGAACCATAAACACATTCACACTCACATCATCACACTACGTTCAAAGACATCATTTGTGGGTATCGGAACACTTATACATAATTATCACACGCTATCACAACGGGAACTAGAAGCACTAATGTCCTTTGGGAAATGAAATTGTGCTTCGGCTGGGAATCGAACCCAGAACCCACGGCGCAGAAGGCAGAGACTAGCCCACTGAGCAACAGATTTATTGATTAGTACCTACATACTTTCGCAGGTACGTAGTGCCATTGTATACCATAACAATGATACTATCAAAACATGTTGACAAATAAAAAAGTGCAGGGCACATCAAATCGATATCTTCCAAAGATAACGATAACAACATATAGGTTAATAATTTACTACTGTGGAGTACTGACAAAGTCATGTCTATAAAGATAAGATGTTATTAACTCACTTGTATTAACTTAGCTTTGTTTTCTGAAACAAAACATACTAGGGTTAACAGGAAGAGATAACTAGCTAGACCATAATAATAATGACTATTACATTTAATAAACATCTTTATAAACGTATTTGTATTCTAATAAAAATAACAGGTAATTAATAAGTTTAAAATTATGTACCAAATTGCAGTAATGGAGGTTATGGGTCCCAAACACAGAGTAGCTGCTGGAGCCACCATGAATACATTCTTCTCAGTCGGGCAGATCACCATGGCCTTTATAGCTTGGGGAGTCCCTAACTGGAGAAATTTGACCCTCGCTCTCTATATACCACAATTCTTAATGATAGCATATTATTGGCTCATAACAGAGTCCATGCGATGGTACATGAGCAAAGGTAGATACACGGAATTGGAAGCAGTTCTCCAGAAAATTGCTGTAACCAATAAAACATCACTCTCTCCAAAATCTCTGGCTGCCTTAAGACGATCTGCCGAAGAAGAAAATATAACGCAAAGACTCGAAGATGAGACGACGAATAAAACGTGGTTGATTATTTTGGTATTCCGGCACAAGAAAATACTGTTGAGGTGTGTGGTGTCTCCCGTATGGTGGATTACGACCACGTTCATCTACTACGGGCTGGGCATCAACTCCGTGAACATGTCTGGGAACCGTTACGTTAACTACATGGCGGTGGCGGCTGTGGACATCCCTGGGTACTGGACAGCGGTGTTCCTGATGGATCGAATCGGGAGAAAACCTGTGCTTATAGTAGCCTTCTGGCTCTGTGCAGCTTGCCAAGTGGCTTACATCTTCTTACCTAGCGGTGAGTCATATTGCTGCCTGATGGAAAGGCATGATACGGCCGCAGATATAGCATGCTTGCCTAGAAGATACCTATTTACCCTAGACTTGAAGAATAAGATTATATCATTCAAGGAACAAAGGGTATCATCTCTAAAAAAAAAATCATCTGAAAAAAAAAAAAACTCATCATGCTGGCACTTATTTGGCACAACGTATTAGCATTGCAATTCAGAGAGGCAATGCCGCCAGCATGATGGCAACGCTACCCACTGGTAGTGGGCTTGAGCACTTAAGTTACCTATAAGCTCGATGTCTTGTATGTAACTTAGTACTTTGCTGTACATAGTTTTAGTTTAGTTTTAGGAAATATAGGCAATTGGCCCGTAGTTTTAGAAGGACAAAAAAAAAAAAAGGAACAAAGGCGCTAGTAATGTGTTCCACTCCTTCGCTGTACGGATGAAAGTAGAAGTAAAACGCTTCGACCGAACTGGAAGTATGGCAATCATAAATGCATATGTTTTCCTGACTATAATATTTTTCATTTCCACGATGTAAGCTTCATATTATATGCTGATTACGAATTGTTAAGGTTATGAACAAGCACAACATATTTATACTCCGTGACGTTATTATCCGCCTCTGTATATTACGTACAGATGTTTAAACTAGCCGGTGAAGTTTCATGCTTTAATGGCGCCGAAAATCGTCATCAAAAAACCCGCTTTCCTATTGGGGGTCGCGGTTTCAAATCCTACGATGGGCTTGGGCTTTCGATGACAAGCGAAATTTGTAGTACCTAGGGTGCTTCATTCGTTTTGTTTGCGGCGTTATTTTTATTTTTTACGTCCGTGGGGTTTATATCTTGTATCACATATGAATATGTAACAAAACATTAAAACATTTACATTTATTTCTCAGGATACTACGCCATTTCTCTAGCATGTTACCTGGTCGCCAAGTACTGTATCGCCATCGTGATGACGTCAGTGTACGTGTACACGGCGGAGCTGTACCCCACCAAACACAGGCACAGCTTATTCGCGTTCTCCTCGATGATGGGCAGGTTCGGTGCCATCGTGGCTCCTCTCACACCAGCTTTTGTAAGTGTTATGAAATTACTCATTACTACATTCTTTATTGCTTCCATGATGTACAAGGGTTCAAATTACATATTATTTGAGATTATTATCTACTTATGTACATATACACACAGGGGTACATATAGGGTAACATTGTCCTTCAATCCTGCATACAGTGATGTTTGCACACTACTGCTAGTGGTTGAATCTCAGGCAATGGTGTGGTAATGTTTCAGGCGGACTCTGCAACAGTATAGGTTATGCCAATCGTCCTTGTCTCTCGTTACTCTCATCCACGTATTGCCCGCTAACCTCCACAAAGAGTCACCACAACAAAAACTCTTCCTCTGGTTCCAGGGTGCGGCAACATTCAAGGACTTCCCATTCGTGTTGTTCGGCTCATTCGCCCTCCTCTCCGGCATCCTGATGTTCTTCACGCCGGAGACCCTCGGCACTAAACTTCCCGACACCATAGAGGAGGCAGAGGCCCTCGATAGAAAGAGTGCTAAGATTGTCTCGCGTACGAGGCACACCAGTCTTTAACACCTCGTATAGTACCTATGACGCATTTGGCTGGATGACTACAATCTATAAAGCTATCCCGCAGGTGTGGCCGAAGAGTTGTAGTAGGCATACCTACATAGCGAGTTTTATTAATAAGTAGGTTTTATGTTTGAATATTAGGAGTAGGACCTAAAATAATAACTGACTATTAATATGCAATAATAGCTGTTATTTGAGCATCTATTACTTTTTGCGAATATAACGAAACAATTAGATTACCTTAGTAGTATTTACATATTAGTAAATTACATGTTTTGTTTAAGGTTTTTAAGCTATTGTGTATTTTAACTTAACATTTTAATTAAAATTAGGTCGACATAGGTTACTGAATATTTGATAATTTATTGAAATGTTAATTGTATGATTTGACATGCTTCTATTGTTCTTATACGCTGAATAAATGATTTCGATTATGGCAAATATTTATCTTATACCTTTAAACGAACAATTCTTGTATACATATACATATATATATATATATATATAATCAGGCTCCAACGATTTTCATGAAATTTAGTAAGCAGGGGGCTTCGGGGGTGATAAATCGATCTAGTTCTAGGTTTCATTCTTAGAAAACGTCATTTACCATTAACAACACATTATTTAACGGATCGAATTGTGAACCTAAACATTCTTGAATTCATATGAACACACTTTTATCAAAATCGGTACACACAGTAGCCAACCAGCAGAGGAACCAGCAGAGGAACCAGACAGGAAACCAGCACACACAGGAGTTCAGTCACAATTTGTTTATTCTTTGTTTTACTGACTATTCAATATGTTTGTATATATATTTGTAATTATTATAGTTATGTATTTACACTTACTTATCATAAAATAAACAAAAGGAGAAGTACAAGACTCATAAGGTATTTAACAAAACAGTGTTACAATATATATTTTTTTGTTTAAATAATTAGGTATAATCTAGTTCGATATTTTTGTCACACAAAAAATAATGGGAACTAAAATCGCACAATACTTTTTAGTTAAAACTAACATAAATATTATAATATGTGCCTCATTAAACTAATATGTATTCAATTTTATATTTTATTCAATTCCTATTTGCGAAAGTTTATTAAAAACAAAACATTAAAATACCTAAAGTTAAGAATTCGTTTGTTTATATCCTCACTTTTCTTCCCCTCGGTTGATGGTTATCTTTTCTAACTCCATGTGTCAGTATTCTCGAGTGTTGCCATATAGAGGTAACTGACAATCAGCTTGCTTTCTTCCTGAAAAGCGCTGTGAACTTTCCTGCTTCGTAAGTTGGCATGAAGGGCAGATAGTATGTCCATTTCCATCTGGAATTAAAGTAACATGGCTCTAGTTATTTTTGAGAAAAAGAGAGAAAAGCGCCTCGACAAAAAAAAAGCAAAATAAGCGTTCTGCTTCAACATTTGTTATCCGTACAGCAAAGGAGTGGAACTCACTGCCCGCATCCATGTTCCCCGAACAGAATAATTTGGGAGTCTTCAAGTCTAGAGTGAATAGGTATCTTCTAGGTAAACATGCTTCATTTTCGGCCGCATCGTCACTTTCCATCAGGTGAGATAGCAGCCAAATTACCTATCAGTCATAAAAAAATACCTACAAATTACTGAATTGAGCTACATTTTGTATATTATAGGAAATCTTTTGAGGTTAATTGCTCGCTCATTACCTTTTTCTAATAATAATTGTTTGGTTATTACATTTGTTGTTCAAGTACCGGATATTTTACGTACGTTTTTCAACTTAAAGTGTGCAGCCGTTTTTGAGATAGACCCCGCGACAAAATTGGTCTAAAATCTTGACTTTGATATCCTACCAAATTGTTATTTTAGAACCAGATACGAGTAAGTAACCATCTAAGCTAACGGGCGGTTCAAGCTAAATTGGTCGATTAGAACCAGAAAGGTACTCGTACAAATAGCTAGGCTAATTAAACATAAGCAAACTTAAAAAAACCGACTAAACCGACTAAAAAGCGACCTATTTTGGCTTGACCGATTTCGATAATTTTTATATGGGCCAACTCTGAATTATGATCTACCATCACACAGACAGTCAAATTGAGACCTCCTTCGGTTTTTAAAGTCGGATGAAAAATCAGCACTATTGTTTGTTAACACAATAGGTATATACACAATAGGTGTATCGAAATAAGAGCCAAAATGTTCTAATGTCTCCCACAGGGCAAAAATATTGTAAATATATTTTATTATTTTTAAAATATTTTATTCAACTCATTTGCTTACAATATAAAAATAGTAGATAGTGTTCACTTTGCTATTTGTATTCGCCGATATTAAATGAATAAAATTCACCTTTAGTAGAAGAAAAAATTCAACATTTTCAAAACAGTACCTACAGATTGCTCAAAATTAATACTCAAATAGCTTTCACGATTATTAGATTCTGTCTTCTTGTAACAAAATTTACATATTCTTTAAGATGTTGTCCGCTATGGAAACACAGCATACAAGAGTATGGACAATAATATCGTAAATAGTACTATTGTATCGGAATAAGTATAAGGGAAACGCTACCCACTGGTAGTGCGCTTGTGCACTTGAGTTACCTTTAAGCGCGATGCTTTGTAGGTAACATAGGTATTTGCTGTATAGATGAATTTAATTTTAAGAAATAGAGGCAAAAAAAAAAATAATAAAAAAAATATAGGCAATCGGTTAACGCTGCCTATATTTTAGTTAACGCTATCTACGGGTAGATAGCAGCGTTAACCGAAATATTTTTTCATTTGTATTATTTTGATAGCAATATAAAAAAAAATATAATAAAAAAAACGTTATTTGGTTACAAAATATGTTAACACTTTAAAGAATCAAAATAATAAAGTAACATTAGTGCATGTTATGTGTTAATTAAGGATCCCTGAACCCCACACTAGGACGACCTGTGTCGTGGGATTCAGTTTCTCTTCCAAAGGTTTAGTGAATCAGGTAGACTTAAAATAACAAAAAAGAAGCCTTATAATAACTATCCTAATTACTGTTCTAAATATCCCAAGTATATATTCTACACTTAATACAAGTCTGACGGTAAGAAGGCAAAAGTATGGTAAAGTTAGTAATAATATCCTATCCCACCCGTCTCTCTATTTGTTACTGAACCGATTTAGTTGAAATTTTGAGCATAGATATGCTTTTCCTTTTTTGTTTCCTACTGACTGTAGATGATCAAGTCAACATCATAAGTTGTGACATGAATACATAATGAATGTCGCAGCTTCATGTTATTCCAAAACTTTTCCGGGAGGAAAATGAGGAATTGAAATATAACACAATCTGATTTAAAACTCATTTAAATATAACAACTTGGGTGTTTATGGTAACCATTAGAGTAATTTGTACCTAAAATACTATATAACATAAACATAAACGCTTTCACACTCACAGTCCCAAACTAAGTTCAATGACTTGTGTCGTGGGTGCCGGAAACATTCACATCGCACACACAATCACGACCAGAACCAGAAACACAAATTTTCCTTGCGGAGAAAACTTGTGTTCCCGCCGGGAATCGAACCCGATACCCCTGCTTAGAAGGCGAACGCTCACCCAACTTAGCCAACGGGCAGTTCAAGTATGAGTATAATTTTGTTTGTTTTTTTTTTGACGTTTGCCTTTCTACACAGGTCTTGTGACCTACCTATTAGCTGACGCCTTAAAGTCTCCCGTAAGGAATTCCAATCGAAGTTATATCGATTGGAAATCATTACGGGAGACTTTCCTTTTTAACTTGACAACCAAGGATACTTATCAGAAAATACAGGTTCATGCAAGAAGTTCCATTCCTTTGCGGATCGCGTAATGAATGTGGAAGCAAAACGTTTTGTCCGCAATAGTCCGCATTTGAGGAATATAACGGTGTCACTTGGTAGTCTGTCTGGATGTCCGATAAAGAATGGGGATGGGGGGAATTAGATTGTGTTATTCTTTGGTACCGAAAAATCTATAAAATACCGAGAAATTCAACTCCTTGTGACGATATCTCAAGCATTGAAGATTTTTTAGTGTAAACCATGCTAGGGAGCACCAAAATAGTCAATTTAGAAAAGAAAAATATCGCTTGGAGTGAAGTATAAACCCGCGGCCTTATGTCCCCTAGTGCTCTAACCACTGAGCTGCCCAAGCTCTGCTTAATACGACAAATGATTATCATTTCCTTATTATATATGTATAAATATATATCGTCTAAAGGGGACATGTGAGTTTCACATGACTACGGCCAACGTAAACACACTTAAGTAGAAAAAACTCTGTCACTTTAATCACTAAAAATGCTGTGCCGGCAGCTATCTTTAAGCCGCAGTCTACCTAGTCTAAGCGTGTTTACCATTCTCAACCACATCATCGCTCACTATCACTTGATACAGTGGTCAGACTATAGGGACTACTATAGGGGCAAATCTTACTGTCTTGTGATAAAAACTCTCGCTGTATATACGAGTACTAGAGGAGTGCTTACCATCATCCTAACGCCACATACCTGCGAATGAGGCTCATTCCGATCGGGAAGTCGTATGTGTCTCCATGTTCGGACGCACCCACGGCTTCTAAGGACATTTCCTTAGCCCAAGCAGCCAGTCCACGCTCTTCATTAGTGCCTGGGGGAAAATACGAAATAAGTAGACCTCAAATCAACATTCTCATAGTATCTACTTTATGTGAACCTTAATTACCAGCAGTGAGACCTAGAAAACCTTCTTCTAGCGCCTCAGTGCCAGTTGTAAAACGCTGCGATTACTCGCCACCGCCTTGTGTTCATACCGACCTGGTATCAATTTGTCGCGTAGTTGAGTAGAAAAGTACATATAGACATGAGTACCAGCACTGCATGTATCACCTCTACGTCCACCAAAGTACCTCAACCTGCTAAACTAGTACAAAACTTACCGTGACAGTAACTTCTCAGAAAATTAAGTAGAACATGAGATGTTGACATAAGAACCTAGTACTAGTTGTAGCGCTGTACGTCTGGCAGTGTGTATTTTGCTGCTATTAACTGCCACCTGGTGCTTATACCAACCTGGTATCAACTCGTCGGACATTCAGAAGGAAAGATAGTTATAGGGACTTAGCATTATTCACCTCTACGTCAGTCTGCTTTAAGCCGCCATGACGTACCACCACCTGGTGCATAAACTGATATTAAGTTATTGAACATCCACTTAGAAAAAAAGTAGGCTAAAAAATAAGGAGCTAGAGTTTCTAGATCGGTCTCCATGATGCCGCTTTGACCTGCTATCACCAGTTTATACCAACCTGGTATCAGGTTATCCAGCAGACAGCCGCATAGGCCTCCCACCAGGATGGAAGTGGACATGAGGACCTGCAGCACGGCGTCGAGAGCCTCCACGCCCGTGTTAATGGCGCCGCTGTGAGCCGACATCCACCTGGTCAGCACCAGCGGAAAGAAAATACTGAATCCTATGATGTATAGGTTTCGGGAGCTATTGAGGTTCACGTACTGGAGGGCTGATAGTCCTGGAATGTTTTTTAGAGTTAGGATAGGTTATTTTTTTATAATATGAAGAAGGGGATTGCTATCGTTCTAATAGAAATTAAAAAATTGCTAAACGTTCTAGTAGATTAGTAATATTATTTATCATAAGGGTAATTTAAATCAATTAGAAAGACTTGGCGTGAAGCGGTCATCATCAAACAAGCATAAGCAGGTAAAGCTATCCGAGGGGTATATGCCCCCAAACACTGCTGGTGTCATGAGGGTTACATCGATACCAGCCTAAAAAAAGATTGCACAATCACGGACCTGACAAAAAATATATAGCTGAAAGACAATCATTCTAGGCCTAGCGTGTTTACCATGCTTGATCATATCATCACTTACCATCAGGTAAGATAGTGTCCAAAACATTAATAAGATCGGCCACCTCCCAGATGATGGGCATCGGTACATGCCCGTAAACTAGTCGGAAAATCCGACAAAAGCCGATTAGTAAACAGTAATAATGAATAAAAATAGCGATAGTTTAGAATTGAGAAACTCTTGATTTTTGAGTATCTATTAGAAGAGCTGCTTTCTATTTGGTTTTTTATTTGAGTAAGTGAATTATTCTCAACTGTTTTTGGAACTGACCGAATGCGGATATCATTCCGAACATGACGCAGAACAGTCCGCCGACGACCGGCTGCGGTATGATGATGAAGACAGCGCCGAGCTTGCCCACCACGCCCTGCACCACCATCAGCGCCGCCGCCCACTGCACCACGCGACGGGATCCCACCTGCGAGAAAACAACACGTTTTATGCTAATCATTTGGTTTTTTAAATAGTGATGCTACAATTCAAGGTCACAAATGTATTCAACGATTAAGAACATTATTAAACGCAAGCAAAACTAAAAAAAAACCGACTTCACCGCGTTATCTTCGGAACCTTAATCAGATCAACGTATTAAACACGCATTATTGACAATAACTCAAAAACTAGTGATCAGATCTTGACCAAATTTTAATGGGACTACGTGGAAAGCACCAGCTTTCAAAAAAATAAATAATCATAAAAATCGGCGCACAAAGAAAGAAGTAATGAGGTAACTTTTGAAGTCGTTTAAAAACTAGAACATCGTACACAGAATACGCATTGTGGTAAATTAGCACCTATCAGCATGGAAGGGAATATTTTCTGGGTTGGTACATGTCGTTTCGCGGTAAGCGTAGCAGAGGACGTCCTGTGACTAGGTGGAGCGACGATATACGTAGGGCTGCTGGTAACGACTGTAGAAGAAGAGCCGAAGATCGGGCTCAGTGGCGCACCTTGGGATAGGCCTATGTCCAACAGTGGACTGAGATAGGCTGAGTATGATGATGATGACATGTCGTTTAAACCATGGAATAGGGCATAAGCTTCTTGTTATCTAAGTTCACTCTGATTGACATACAGATGTCAGCTAGGACTGGATGAGTTAAATAAAATAAATTAGCACATTAACTATTATAACACCCTATTGGCCTTACTTTGGTAACTCCAATGGCTCCAACATTTTCCCCAAAGGTGTTGGTCCCATTCCCAGAGCCCCAGAGACCAGCTAGCACCGTACCGAGCCCCTCTGTGCCAAGCCCGCGGTTGATGGCGTGGAGAGGCGGAGGGGGGGCAGCTAGAAACATAACAATATGCAGATCTCTATTGGCGTCTTAGGAGTATCGCTCTGACTCTCAGAAGAACCACAAAATTCACAAAATGGTTCCAGGCAGAGAGTAATATAATTCAATAGCAACTGAAGGATCATGAGCTACCATTTGCATTTACTTTGTTTTTTTTAAGTATACATAGAATTATAATAATACTTACCACACATCCGGGCCGTGGTGGGGTAGTAACTGATAGACTCTACTGTGCAGGCCAGCACTCCGGCCAGCATGCCCAGCACTCCCGCCACGCTCACCGTCGGGGCTCCCCACTGACCTGGTGATCAAAATACCTATAAGCTAAACCCTGGAAGAAAATCCGTTGGAGGAAGTGGAAACGAGCTGAAGGTGGAACAGATATAGCTTATGTCTACAGAGAATACTCCAGTACTACAGACATATTGTTATAGGAGGTACGAGATCAAACCTTTTGTAAGCAACTGCAGCAGTAGGTACTTTTCTGCAAATTTGTTCATATTTTCAATGAAAAGTCATTTAAGGTCCTGGCAGATGCCAGGCACTTGAATTCTTCTAAATCTCAATGATAAATTAAGGAAGAGTTATTAGTTGGCTGTATTAATCACGTTGGAAATATGGCTAAGAATATTATTATAATTCTCATACCAGGATATGGCACCCTGAACCAAGGTGCGTCTTCGATTATCTTCAGCTTGAGGTCGGTCCTAGCGGGATGGCCTTCTGGAAAGACGCCCGTCAGGGTCAGGATGCCGCAGACTGCCCACATTATGACTATGGTCAGAAGTACCTGTACAGATCGTTTGTTAATTAGTTTATTAGTATTAGTTTCTGCTCATAAGTAAAAAATTTAGTGTAAAAAAATGTACACATTAATAAATGTGCCACTAGGTCGGTAACTTAAGCAGTTGTACTGAAAACAATATGAAAATACAATAAAATGTTGGTTTTCATAACCTAAAAAATGCTGCTATCATTATTACCTTAGTAGACGTACGCCATTCATTTTCTATGTGTTTACATCCTAGCAAAACTAGCAAAGGAGGAAACTGAAGAATCAGGAAAATTCCTAACTAGAGAAATTGACAACCTACCGAAACTGTCTCATGAGCAAACTGATGAATTAGTGAAATTGACGAGTGAGGAAACTGACCAGAGCGGTACGTTAATTCCAGCATTAATATATATAGCAAACTTTACAAACATGAGGCAAAGCAAAGCGATAACGTCGAGTTTACATAAATAAGAAAGAATACCAGTGAATACTTATTACTTACAGGGAACAGCTTGAACAGTGGAAACCAAATAATGGCGCATCCTCGCTCCCTCGACCAGGACAGCGTCGGAATTTTCACCTCGCCCATGCACTGGGAGAATATAGTCAGCAAGATGAAGGTTCTGAAAGATAGAAAGACACCTCGTCAATTTTTCTATTTGGATTCGACGCCTAAGCTACTATAAATCTGGATAATACAATGTAGAAAAACCGCTATGAAACAATAATTTAAAGATCGTTATATTCTTGATTTTTTTTTTTTATTAGTACTTAAGATGTATCCTGAATATAATATATCAAATTGTCCGTTAGCGTAAGGAGCTGCCCGTTCAAATTCAATATCGTTTATTGGGGGCTGAGTCACCCACGTCCGTAGGAGGATACCCCTTAAGTCTGACTCCCTACACGTGGTCCTCGGGTGGTGCTAATCAGGTGACATTTGAGAGGTGGTAGAGCATTTTGTGAGTTGCTCGCCTGGCTTGCTACCAAAGTAGCTTACCACCATCAAGTTGAAAGTCTGCCGCCAAGCCAAATACGGTGTTCCGGCAGTTATCCTTGAGAGCCTGCGTATTCCAGGTCTAGTGTGTTTACCAGCTTCGATCACATCGTCACTTACCATCAGGTGAGATAGTGGTCAAACACTAGCCTGTCACAAATAAAAAAAAAATCACATGGGCCTCAATGAGGCACTCATGAAAGTTTATAACTTTACTGCCAGTAAGCGTTTGCGAAGGGAGCTGCTCGTTGGCGTAGGTAGTTCGGCATCTGCCTTTTAAACGATAGCTACCTATCGGGTTCGATTCCCAGTGGGAACACAAATCTTTTGCTAAGGTAAATTTGTGTTACTGGTTCTAGGTGTCATTGTGTATGTGATCTGAATGTTTTGCGCACCCATGTTACAAATCTTCGAACTTCATTTTAACGTGTGTGAAGCGTTTGTATTAATTCCTAATTTTTCAAAGTAGTTAAACATAATAATAATGTTGTAACTTTACCAACATAGTTTAGTTATCCTGCAAAAGTTCCTTGTTCTTTAATAGAGTTGATTACAGCATATCTACGTAGGTACTAACGAGAAGGTTAATGAAAGAGCCGAGTAAGCTGGCCGACTAATTAAACACTAGGGTGGTGATTAGTCGCCAATCTAATTGGAACCAGTTTAGTTGGTTTGAAATAGGCAACCTAGCAGCCTAGCGATTGCAGCTTCCGGCGTCACGGATCGATTAATCTCCACATTACTCTCACACATCATTACTTTTTAATATGCCAGTTTGATTTATGCAAAACATTCCACCAGCTGTTGTTCAACAGTAAAAATAAGTACATTTAAACGTAAATAATATGTGGCCAGTCTATTTTCACAGAACGTGCGAAATTGTTAAGGTTATTATAATATATTTTTTTATGTTTCAATAGGCTCGCTTCCTTACGTCGATGACCGAGACGTAACAGTTTTGTCTCAACCATGATTTTAGGTTTGACTGTTACGAATATCTGTTATATAAAATACCGATCAAAATTCAACGAGGGTGAAGAGCCACGATCGAAGTTCTTTGATTTATATCAATAAGGTTTCATTTTTCCGGTATCGCCAAAGTTCTAAGTTTAAATCATAATTATTTTATTTATAACTAGTACCCTGTACCCGGCATGCGTTCCAATGCCACGTGACGAAAAAGTCTTTTAGCCTCTTTCATGTCTAGTACTTTAATACTAAAATAAAAATGTAATAACTAAATTATTACCTCTTTCATGTTTATGTTTGCCTAGTACATTACAAAATTATAAAAAATCTTTCATACATCGTGAAATTATCCATGTCTTAATAGTTATTCTGCTATTTGGAGCGGAGACAAATTAACAATTAGAATATCATAAAAATAGCTCCAGCTGTTCTTGAGATATAAATGGTGTAACTAACACGATACGTTTTTATATCTAATCTAATACCTTTAAACGAGCAATTCTTGTATACATATAGGTAAGTTTATTATAATCTGAATCTCGGAAACAGCTCTAACGATTTTCATGAAATTTAAGTATGCAGTCGGGGTCAATAAATCGATCTAGCTAGGTTTCATTTTTGAAAAACGTAATTTAACGAGCAAAGCTCGGTCATCCAGGTACTAGTTATTAAATAAAAACAACAGTCAATAATTGATTCCAAAATATACCTCTTCAGGTTCATAAAGTTTTTGTTAAAACTTCATTGCTTTCTGCTTGTAATGTTTACATCTGCACTTCTCCCACTAGTAAATAGCAAACAAAAACAAGCTTTCCCTGTATTCCTGCAGCGTTGCAGGTAATGTAAGCGTTTTTCAATCCGCGCAATGGATGCGATCTCACGCGTCACATGTCCTTCTACCAAGAGTCACAGCTCACAGAACCAGAAAGTCAACTGAGGAGATTTCAATCATTTAATTCACTTTAAGTTTTAAGTGGGCGGTACTAGATTGTCTCCTGAAATTCGTGGTTTAGTAACAATAATTACGGCAATGATAAACCTGTCATAAAGAAATATTTGTCGGCATCTGTATGATATAGGAAAAGACACTTTTTCTTTCTATACATTTAAAAATGGAAAAATATCAAAGCACATGAGAAAACACCGTTTTAGCTATTTTTACCGACTTCCCAAAAAAAGAGGAGGTACTCAAGTCGAATGTTTTTTTATTTTTTATGTGCGTTACCTCATTACTTCTCTCCACTTGAGCCGATTTCGATTTTTTTTTTAGTTTGAAAGATGTTGCTTTCTAATTGGTCCCATTTAAATTCGATCAAGATCTGATCAGTAGTTCTTGTAATATCGTCAATAATGCCTATTTTGTGACCAATATTGCGTATTTTGACGATGTTCTCGTTAACCGACTTCAAAAATTACCTCATTACTTCTTTCGTTGTGAACCGATTTTGATGATTCTTTTTTGATTTGAAAGCTGGTGCTTTTTATGTAGTCCCATTGAAATTTGATCAAGATCTGATCTCAAGTTTTTGAGTTATAGTCAATAATGCGTGTTTAATACATTAAATCTGATCAAGGTTTCGAAGATAAAGCGATGAAGTCGGTTTTTTTAAGCTTTGCTTGCGTTTAATTATATGCATTACATTTAGTCGCAGAACACATCTTCAGCTTGTAAGACATTAGTTCCTATTCACATTTGAATTTGGTAGATTTCGTCGTTCTCAGTACGTGTGTATAGAGTAGACGGACTTACATAACCTAAATTATCTTGCATAGTTGATCAATGCGATGATACAGGTGAAGATTTATATAGTACTAGAGGACTAACTGACTTATTTGCACTACGGAAGCATCGCAGTAAATTAAATTTAAGCTCCCTCTCTTCTCTCGCTTTGCATAAACCTTCGGAATTGAATGTCTCGATGCTTTTATATCAGATAAAAATAAAAATAAAGCTCTCTCCAGCAAATAGGGCGCTTTTGTGTGCGTTCTTGCAATTACCTTAACCGATGGTTTTCTTTCACTGCTAACATTTTAATTAAATAAGGTATATACTTTAGGATGTATGAATTATTTTAATCTCATGCTATGCAGAATATTTCGTAAGCTTTCTGGATACCGTGAGCAACTTTTTCACTAATATCTTATCTCATAATTAATTCGAAAGTTACTCTGTCTACTGTATCTCCTTCTTCAATATGTGTGTTTAAAGAAGGCTTATTATAAAGTCAATAATTATGTTAATGACAAGAATGGATACGGGCAAACTGCATAATTGCTTTCTGGCGACCGCAAATTATACATAAACCTAGGTAACTGATTTGTGATGTAGGTAGCACATATTATTTGAAAAAATAATGGAAAAAATGCTTCTCCGAGTTTCTTGCCGAGTTTTTCTTGATTTGGCTGTAAACTAGCGAATCTTGCAATTAGAGTCATTCACTTTCATGACTGCCTCTATGGGGCCCATTAGCATAAACAATTTTGATTTTGTCAGTCATTTTGTTACGACTAAATCCATTCAATAAACTGCAGCTTCGATGTAACATAGTTACAATGAAAATTGCATCATCTACTCGGCTAGGTACTAGGGCAGCATATATCAGAAGCAGCGTTGCGATGTCCTGTTTGCGCACAAAGAGCCGCTGCATAATCAACTCTTGTGCGGTGGAATGGACCTTCACGTGGCAAATACCAGGAGTAAGGTACTAGCTTTTTGAAAAAGATAAAAGCTTTTGGTTTTAACTCAAGAAAATTGAAAATCTCTTAATATATTGGAAATATTGATATTGTAAGCCTAATATGAACTTATTAGCAATAGGATTTATGTATAATTAAGAGATCTCATATGAACTAATAACAACACTTTTTACAAATACAGTAATTATTACTGCCCAGTAGTTGGGTGCGCTTTCTATGCAGCGGTTATCGGGTTCGATTCAAAGTTGAAACACAATTTTTCTCCCCGAGAGAAATTTGTGTTTTTGGTGTTATGTGAATGTTTTCGGCATCCACAACACAAGTCATCGAACTTAGTGTGGGGCTGTGAGTGAAAAGCGCTTATTTTTTAATAATTATGTCAATTTAATAGATGTGTTCCAAATTATTTTGGCAAATGGTGTCTCTAATGAACTGTTATATTCTACCACCTATACATATTATTATAGAGAAAGCAATAAAGGTTTGAATTTGAATTTAATGCACCGCCGAGTTTCTATCTAGGTTCTTCACGAAATGGCAGTAAAGCGAATCTGGCATTAAATTATTATAATCATATAACTTTACTTTTTTTTGTGTTTCCCAATTGCCAAGTAATGCATATTTGTGTTTCCCAATAATACATATCTTAATTAACAGAATACTTTATATTCAGTAGGTATTTATATTACAATATCTACCTGTTGTTTAGTTTTATGGTCTATGTGTAAATTTGGCAGTAAATATTATGTTACTTTTCAAGTTTCACGAGTGCATTTATGGGGCCCATGTGAATAAACAACTTTGAATGTTTATGAAACATCGTGTTCTACGAATCCAATACTTCTCCTACAACGTACAGCCATCTCGTTGAAGCTTTACAGTCTTGTATCAGCTGAACTTGATCATTTACATCGCCCGCAGCTGTGCACAGACTTCAGAAGACTATCAAAGCTGAGGATCAAATCGCATTACAATGTAAGAATCACATAGTCGCAGCTAGAACTCAAATGAAGTTCTTAAGAAATTACGCTAGTTTGTGGATGACCTTATGTCCTGGCTGTTTCAAAGGGTTTATAGCCCATAAATTAGCTTCCCCGGCTTACAACTTAAATAAAGAGGTATAATAATATAGCAGTTGCTCATCTAAAGTACAGTTTTAATTCGAATTCTGTTATATTTTTTTTATGTAGGTATGTTACCTTGCTACTCTGTCATTTATTAAAACGATTTGGAAAATTATTATATTTTTATTTGTCTTTAAGATTGGTAGTTTTTTTTCTTTATATGCTGTACCAATTACGTTTATTGGAATCACGGTGTGTTTTAAAACTAAAAATTTATAAAATGTTGACCTAAACTGATAATTTAAAAATAAAGATGGATAAATAATTTAAATTTGGTAAAAAATAAATACAAAAAAGAATTAGAGATCTTTCTTCGTGCTACAGTTTTCAATTATGCATGAATAGCAAAATATGTTGGATGCCAAGACACGTCTTACCACGAATAAGTATCTTCTAGGCAAGCTTGCTCCATCGTCGACCACATCGTGGCTTACCATCAGGTGAGATAGTGGTCAAAAGTTTGCCTATCTTGAATAAAAAAAAAAACCTACTTACCATACTATAGATACTTCTATATATACTTTTATTCGTCTATAGAAGGGATTTTGAGTCATGCAGCTCCTCCCAATAAACTATAAAGAAGCTCCTGACTACATCACAATATTGGAAAATCAAATGTAGGTATAGCCACCAGGACTGGTGGCTCTTGACGCTGAATGCAAAGTGGATTCCATGGAGATATTATGCAATCGATATCAGGCGCACAGCTTAGATAATCTCTAATCTCTTTGAATCTCTCGGAGTAGTTTAACCTTTTAGCGGCAAGAAGGATTTATACGGACGTAAGAGAATAAACTACGAGGTTTCATCTAAGTGATAATGAAGTCGATAGTGGTGGAAGACACAAGTCTAGAATAACTGGTTCTTAAAAGGGTGTTTAAGGTTGTAACTGCTGGGTGTAAATGGTGTTTGATGATGGGCAAGTGCCCTCTGGACCGTGGGTTGGTTTGATTCCCGGCAGCAGCACTATTTTCCTTACCGATAAACATTTGTCTTGGTTCTGGGTGTGATTGTGTGTGCAATGTAAATATTTCCAGAAACCACGACACACATTCTCATGAATATGTGTGTTATCTCTTCAACTGTACTAACTACGGGCCAATTGCCTATATTTCCTAAATGTGTGTTTGTGATGTTAATGTTGCCAGCACCGACGACAACATTTGTAAGTGCAAAATTGTTTTTGTTCCTTTAAATATCGTTGGCGCCTGACCTTTCAACAGCCTTCATACATTTTCATTCATCGGCATCATTTTTCATGTAATTAGAGGCGAGCCGGGCTTAAATAAAAATGCGCGCGAAACATAGCCTAATTGCAAAATGGCGGACGCGATTACCAAGATCAAAAGCTGTAGGGGCACTGTGCTTGAAGGAAAGAGGAGAATGTTGCGGGCAAATTAATATAGTGCTACTAATAAATCTGTAACGAAGCGCTAATCAGATTTTTTCTTAAACGACTTTCTAGGCGCTACTTACCACCCTAGAACACATCATCAACAACAAACAAACACTCTCACATTCACAGTCCAGCACTTAATTCAAAGACATGTATCGCGGCATCCGGCAACACATATATTCTACGTTCAAATTGTAAGCGGACGTGAAAATATTTAACCTATAACTTGTAACATTTATTTATAATTTTGTAACAGAATTGTATGACAATGTACCAACATAAATATAGTTATAGTTATGGCGTACAAGTAGTTTGTACAGTATAGAAGTAACGCAGTTGCCTTGAGATACTTAAGTCAAAGACTTGTAATACAGGTGCGGTAAACATTAACATCACACACATACGATCTAGTTCCTTCATCACCGTTGTATCACAACGTAGACAATCCAAAAATGCGTACGAAGCGTTTTGCTTCCACATTCATTGTGCGAACTGCAAAGGAATGGAACTCCTTGCCTGAGGCGGTGTTTCCTGATGATTACAATATGGGAGTCTTCAAGTCGAGAGTGAATACGTACCTATCTTTTAGGAGAGCTTGCTTCATCATCGACCACATCGTCACTTACCATCAGGTGAGATTGTGGTCAAAAGATTGCCTATCTTGAATAAAAAAATAATAATAATCACACCGAGTTAGAGACAACAACAGGTTATTTTAGTTGACAGGCGACGGAACACCTGATCACTAGCTAAATATATTTATTTTCCCTAACAACATCCACAAACCACCTGCCGCCTGGCCACCCTCGCCCGCGTAACCTAAATCACGTAATGAAGGTTAGAATTACTCGAATTACAGGGAACACAGGAATGAGGGGAAGTATGCGAGGGGAGAGGGTGACCTTTGCAGGAACTATTTACTTTGCAATCGTAGGCGGGACTTGGGAGCTAGACGGGGATGTTTTGAAATCGTTCTAAGGGATGACGTAAGAGAACATTTTTTTTTTATAAACAATCCCTAACGAAACCCTTTTACACTCACAGCTCCACACTAAGTTCGATGACTGGAGTCGTGAGTGACATTTAAATGTTGCCGACACACAATCTCACTCAGAAATATCAAAATAAATTCCCCTTTGGGGAGAAAACTTGCATTCCCAAAGGGGTTCGAACCCGATATTAGCAGCAGAAGACGAACGCGCACCCAAGTAAGGCTTCGAGTAGGTCAATCGGTACTTCTTTACCTTGACCAGCCAAGTTGTAAGGCCGTTGTTGGATCCGAAACATTTAAATATCACTCACGATGACTTGAGAGTCATCGAACTTAGTCAGGAGCTGTGAGTGTTAAAGAGGTATCGGGTTCGATCCCCGACAGGAGAAAAATTTGCATTACCAAGGGACATTTTTGGTTCTGGGTGTGATTGTGTGTGTGAATGAGAATGTTTCCGGCACCCACGATGCGTCTTTGAACTTAGTGTGGGGCTGTGAGTGTGAATGCGTTTTTTTATATTGTCGTAGTGAGGTGAGACAATAAAAAAACCAATAACGTTAGTAATATCACTCGAGACAAATTGAAGTTAGCAACCATAAATAAGAAGTAGTGTAATCAATATCTAATATAAGTTATATCCAAGGACCTAGTGTATCCAAGGTAACGGCCGAGTTCAACAAGTAAAACTGTATTGATTTAGCATCCCGGTCGTAGACAACTTGGAATGTTCTGTTTACACGGACGGAGTACCGACGAGCAAAGCGAGTCCAACTTAATATGAACCTTATTTATTTAAATTACGTTTCAATGTTACATACGGCTTAAAACACGTAAAAAATTACAACTTTTTTTTTTTTAAGTGAAAACTTCTTTGGACGCGTTGAGCACTTTTTGGGAGCCCGGTATTTGGCCATGCCATCTTCTGGCCTCATTCAGGTTTGCTATTTCTAAAGAACCCAAACTATGTGAAAGTATTTTTTCGACTTATTTAGAACGCACGCAACACTAGAAATTTTACGTATACCTTTACCTAAGCCTCCTTGTCTTACAGGTAAAGAAGCTTGTGATCAAGCCCTGTCATCTGAGTCAATATTCAAAACCGATATGAGAGTATTCTTTACGATACTTTCCATGCTTTCGAGGAGCGCGCCATGTTTCCATGGCGGATAACATCTTAAAAAATGCGTAGATTTTGAGACAAAAAGTCAGAATCTATTAATCGTAGAGGCCACATCAGTGTTAATTTGGAATAATTTTAATCTACTACAAAAGGTGAAATTGATTCATCTAATATCGGCGAACCTAAATGGCGAAGTGAACACTTGTCTACTAGTTTTACATTTTTAGCCAACGAGTAGTCCTTACTAATATTATAAATGCGAAAGTAACTCTGTCTGTCTGTCTGTTACGCTTTCGCGCTAAAACTACTGAACCGATTTAAACGAAATTTGGTACACAGATAGTCTAGAGCCTGAGAAAGGACATAGGCTACTTTTTAACCCCGAATTCTGGCTGGTCCGAGACTGAAGCGGGCAAACCCGCGGCTTTGCCCGCGTAAGTCTCGCAGCTAGTTTTTTATAAAACTGATAATTTCTCTGAATACCGGAAAATCATTGTTCATTTAAACATTATCACCATTGTAACCTGTGGATAATGTAGTAGGTTGTGCATTAAAATACCTTATATAAATTTATTACCACTGTATAAATACTTTAAGTGTACAATTGTTTTTTGTCCCAATTTAAAAAAAAAGTTATCGCAAACAAAAAGTTCGCATTTCAAAAGAGTTCAAGCCCAATTATTTTAAATTCATCAATTAGTAATTTAAAATCACTTAAAACAATATTCTCATCACCACATCTCGCCAGAACTAGCACATAAAAGATCTTTAAGAATTTGCAGTGTTAAGCCGTGACCTTTAAAAGACATAACGGCCGCAGCAACATACTGAGCGGTCGCCTCAACAGTGACGTCACTCTGTTGAGGTGGATCAGGTAAATGGAGATTTGTATGAGATATGAGATGTTTGTCACGAAATTACTGTATCGTTTCCGAATTATGTGGGGCTAAAGTGTCGCTAGAGAACAAGACTCGCTGCGCTTGTGATGTCGCCATCACTAATATTGTTTTCTACAATCCCCGTACTACAAAGTCCCCGAACTATCTTTATTTTTAGAATTTGTGTTATCCCGTCTTACTGGTGGGACTATAATACACGAATCGAATGAAGTCCTCCAATGCCATGTACTTTACGCAGCTTTCCTTTACTCTATTAGTACGGGACGTTTTGTTGTTGGGATCGTAAGATACGTAAGGTACGTGGTTTAGAAAAGTCAGGAAATGTTCCCAGACTGTCTTTGAGTTTTGAGAAACAACTTTTTAATGGATACTGAAAGATATAATACTTTTCTTTTTGGTTTAAATTTTAAATCACGTCGCCTGAATTTAGGAAGGGGAGGGGAAGAGGAGAGGGAGAGGGGCAAGGGGAACCCTTCTCCCCTGATTTTTTCCTCCGCCGGAGATGCATAGTTTTTTTATTTAATATGTATAAAGAATATCAATATCAAAAAAAAAATACCTTAACCTACTGTTGTCTTAGAAGCCAACTCATCGAAAAATCGCAGAAAAATACAGAAGCACATTCACGTAAACTCGGATGCAATGGAATGACGCGTATTGTGTATTATCATCGAGATGGGAAATAAACCTACGCTTTGTAAATTTTTATTTACAAAGCCTACAAATCAACGTCATTAACGTCAAAAATAGCGGCCAAAACGTTTCGTTTCACGTACTTAGACAACCGCAGACATTAAAACCTAGCTAAAATTACTTAATTCAATCATTTGCTCAACAAAAGATGGCATTACTCGCTCGCAAGTCGCATTTCGGTTCCATTTATATCACTTATACCACTTACCAGTATCAACAAGTAAACACATCAATCATGCGCCGGTCAGGCCGCCAGGCGCTACGTTAACCTGTCATTAGGCCGGTAATGGTTGCAGAACAAATTATCACACGGAAAAGAACGTAGCACCTATACTAACGAGGTGCTCGCGAATGCTTGAAAAGCGTATTTTAATTGAAAGAAATTCTATACCACACATTTTTTTAGACTTTAATTGAATGAAATGATGAGAAATATTTAAAAAAAACTTCAAGTATAAATACTATGTAGATTGTATATTGTTAAATACTATTCTATATAAATTACATATATGTGAATGTAAAAGTTCCTATAAATTTTATGTTATTAACAGTTATTAGTGTAACGATTCAACTTTGAAAGTCTTCTAGAAAGTGATTTTTTGAAGGGTAGACATCTAAAATCAGCGGTTCCTAATTTTGGTGTTTATTAACAGGCCTTCTTTTAATTGACCAAACACGAGCGCGAAGCGTCTCGGTTTCAGCTTAGGCAAAATTACTTTCGTATTTCCGTCGAATTTCCGGTTGGACCGACGCGACGATACGTTTCAACGCCCTTATCTCCGCCTTTTCGAAAAATTTCCGAAAACTGAATCGACAAAAAATCTATACCCTTTTTTTTTATTTGTGATAGGCAAACATTTGACCACTATCTCACCTAATGTTAAGTGACGATGCAGTCGACGATGGAGCACGCTTGCCTAGAAAATACACTATTCAATACTTGAAGATTGTACTTATCTAGGAACACAGACTCTCCTTATCAAACCTGCTCACCAAATTTCACGACAATCGTTTGAAACATACGACCTGTAGAGGAGAACAACCGGACATCCGGACATACGAAAGCAATAATGTCCAAGCTGAAATGGAGATACTTCGCGCTCGCTCGGTCAATTATAGATATGATGATACTTACTATAAATCGCCCTATGACATTTCTGTAGGAAGGTATATTATTTCCCGTTTTTTAGGGTTCCGTACCCAAAGGGTAAAAACGGGACCCTATTACTGAGACTTCGCTGTCCGTCCGTCCGTCTATCCATCCGTCTGTCACCAGGCTGTATCTCAAGAACGGTGATAGCTAGACAGTTGAAATTTTTACAAATGATGTATTTCTATTGCCGCTATAACAACACATACTAAAAATTAAATTAAATAAATATTTAAGGGGGGCTCTCATACAACAAACTTGATTTTTTATAGATAATGGTACGGAACCCTTCGTGCGCGTGTCCGACTCGCACTTGGCCGGTTTTTTTTTTATTCTGTTCATACTTAAAGACAATAAAAATAAAAATAATTAGTATCACGATATCTACCAAAACAGTAAAACAACGCAAAAATAAGTCTGCGAACCATCTGTGATCTTAACCGATACCAGCGAGTAACCCTTTGTTATCCCGTTTCTTATGTAACCTTCATAAAAACAACAAACGAATCGACCACTGAACCTCAGTGAACCAACCAATCGACCACTGAATCTCAGTGAACCAACCAATCGACCATGCAAACCTAAAGCGAAAAATCAAAGAACAACATACAAATACTTCCGAGATACCTAACGTAATAAGGTCGGGGTGAACGGTCGCTGCAGTATTGATTTAGTCCCCGGTGTCGAGCGAAATGCACGGAATCTAGGATGCCTAGCGATATCTAGGAATGACGCTAGAATAACTCACATGCTTCGCATCGCATAAACTACGGGCATACGTTTAGATATTAACTGAGCATTTCTGTAATTCGAAACTTTTCTTATTTAATTGAAGAACGAGACTAGCAAGACATCATTCGTCCGTACAGCGAAGGAGTGGAACACATTGCCTGCGTTTTTGTTCTCCGAACGGTATAATCTTGGAGTCTTCAAGTCAAGAGTGAATGGGTATCTTCTAGGCAAGCCTGTCACGTCTTCGGACGCATCATCACTTTCCATCAGGAGATATAGTGGTCAAATGCTTGCCTATTCTGCATGAATTCATAAATATATGAATTCATAAATATATAATCATCATCGTATAAATTTTATATGTATAACTTGTTTTAATAATATTATTTTTTGTAATCTATTGTTTATATTATTTTTTATGATTAAAATTTATGCCTTTTTGTAATTTAAAATTAATTAATGTGTTGTTATAATCTATTAATTTTATATGTAATCTCGCAAAAATTATTGAATGTAGTCTTCACCTATAATTATAATGACACTTAACTTGTAAACATGCTTTTAAATATGTTGATTGTAATAGTGTATGTTATGTTGGTGTTCATAAATAAATAAATAAATTATAACAATAAGTCGATTGCCTGATGGTAAGCGTCACACTAGCCCATTATAGAGTTCAGTGCGTTCCAGAGTTTAGAACTTAGATCAAGCGTGGCAAGGCACTGCACTCATCACCCTGAGATATTAGATGTTAAATCTCCTTATATCCTGTAATTTCACTGGAAACATTGCCCTTCAATTATTTAAATCCCTTTAATAATTTCTTTCTAGTTGCAAGGATGCATGGAGGCAAACTGCACATGCGATTTGAGGCGATTACATAATATAAATATACCTACGAGTATGGTAAGATAATTCCTGTATTAGTCATTTAAGAATATTCGAAAACATATAAATGAATAAATGCGCTGCCGAGTTTATTACTTGTTTCTTCTCGAGATGGTTATAATTTTGTGAATTTGCAGTATAGTCATTAACTTACACGAGTACCGCTTCGATTTTGATTTTGAATTTGAAATTTGCATATGTGATTAATGAATACGAATCCTTGATATGAATGTCTTTGAATTTCCAAATAAGTTCTATGACATTTTTAGCAACTTGATTACCTAACAACTTTACGTTACCAAGAAGAAAGTAAATTGCTAAAAAAAACATTCAGCAGAAGAGTTATACGCTCGAAACTGATCGGAATCTTAAAATTTCACGCGATTAATATTAAAACATTACATCTACAGGAGTGACGTATTAACTAAGTAAGTAGGTTCAAAATGCGCTGCCGACCACTAAGCCCCACACTAAGTTCGATTACTTGAGTGGGTTCTGAAAACATTCACATGTCACTTACAATCACAACCAGAACTAGAAACACAAATTTTCCTTGGGGAGAAAACTTGTGTTCCCGCCGGGAATCAGTTCACTCAGTTATCTGCTACCCCAGTAAAACTAAGCAAATTATCTGAGATTTTCCTTTTCATATTTATTATAGAATTTATTTGCATAAAATACATGTATATAAAAACTTTTTTAATGACAAGCTTTTAGAAATCCACAATATTGGATTTAAAGTGACGTCACTTTATTTTTTGAGTTATTCTCAGCAAGCCCTTTCATTTGATACCCATATTGTAGAAGTGAATTAAAAATTACTTGTCCGCTATTTTGTGTGTTCCGCCATGTTGAACATAGAATTACGTCACACAGCTAACTATGCATTGTCATCCAAACTTAACGTGAATACAACATTTCAGCTCAATCGGTTGAAGATATCTGCTTTAAAATTGAGTTGCAAGATTCCACCCGAACAAACATACATACATACAGTGCAAGCTAAATAAAAGCTTGTAAAATAGTCCTTGTCCGTATATTGCCTATGAGGGCGTGCAGATATTAAAATTTATCAAAGTACTAAATAATTAAATTTAAATTTGATTCATGAATTAGTCACTTCAAATTACTTATGCTCATTTAATAAACCTACATCATATAATATATGAGATTTAAACTCACCCAGCCGCTATGCCCCACTGCTGAGACGCCGCCTCAGCCGCGTGGTCGAACAACGTGAGCCCCACTAGAGCCACAGTAGGAGCTATGGTCAGCGGGGACACGATGTGGAGCAGAGATCCGATCACGCCGAAGTAACCTGCAATGGAAAACCACATTAGTAATGAAACATGCTCCATCTTCGACCACATCTTCACTTTCCATCAGGTGAGATAGTAATTGAAGCGGTAAAATGCCTATCAAGACTAAAAAGATAAACGATATTGTGTAACCATGTTGGTCTGTTCTGATTGGTATAAAAAAAATTACGAGAGATTACACAGTAATGTGTAAAAAGGTCTTTTTTGGTTTCTAGTATAAACCATAAAAAAATGGTTTTTAGTAGAAACCAAAATGTTGTTTTTACCAGAGAACTAGAAACTTTTTACCGGCATTACTGGCAAACTTACGCTTTCGGCATACCTACACATTCCTATGTAACATACATAGATAGAAAATTCTTTATTGCACAAACAGTATTGTAGGTACATAGGCGAACTTAATGCTACAAAGCATTTGCTTCCAGTTGACCTGGGTGTGTCGAGGATATTTTGATATGGTAATGCACATCTTCGGTGAAAAGTTGTTTTTATTTAACATACGAAAAACAAAACTTCTATGATGATTTGTACATTTTTTTTTTATAGGTATTATCAAGTGTCTACGGTATCAAGTACCTTATTATCAAGTATCCGGGTCAATTGCCTATATTTCCTAAAACTAAACTAAAACTATATACAGCAAAGACCTAAGTTACCTACAAGACATCGACAATTACATTCCTTTATACCGCTGATTATATACATTAGATTACATTATATATATACTTTTTTTTTTTGCATTCACACTCACAGCCCCACACTAAGTTCAAAGACTTGTATCGTGGGTGCCGGAAACATTCACATCACACAAACATTACACCCAGAACCAGAAGTACAAATATCCCTTGGGAAGGGATTTGTGCTCCTGCCGGGAATCGAACCCAGGACCCACGGCGCAGAGAGCGGACACCTGTCCACTGCGCCAACTGGGTCGTCTTAAATGGTGAGCTTAATATTGTAGGTACATATTGAAATTTAGATTGTTTTACAATTTAACCAACATCAAATGAGAAGGAGGTTCTCTCTTCTACTGAATAAAGTAAATTAAAAACAGACTCACCAAGAAACACTTGGAATAGCGCCGCGACAGCGATCGCTCCACTCAACTCGCACATCCGACTCATCCACACCACCTGCCGCTGCTCCTCTGTCATCGCAACTAGGACCTCCTCTCCTGGACACCTCCACGCAGGAAGACCGAGGATGGCCAGTGTCGGGACCAGAAAGGAGATGGTACCGCCTTGGACGATGGGCAGACGGCAGCCGAAGGTAGCTTGCAGCCAGGTCACCAGGCCTGCAAAGAATTTATATATAAAGTTCCTGAAATAGCCTAGAGATTGTTTTTCAAAACAAATTATATTAAATCACGCAAATCAATATTGGAAGACTAAAAAACACAAATTCATGAAAATAAATTCAAATAATATAACCGAAGATGTAGAATGCTTGAGAGAGAGAGAGAGAAAAGAAACCTGGAAGATACCTATTCACTCTAGATTTGAAAACTCCCAGATTATACTGTTCGGGGATCAAAGACAAAGGCAGTGAGTTCCACTCCTTCGCTGTACGGATGATAAATGTAGAATCAAAACGCTTCGAGTGGATATGAGGTATGTCAACCATATATGGATGACGGTACTCTGTTCGTCTTGTGTTCCGATTATAGAAAGGGGAAGGGGGAATCAACTGGTGTAATTCGAGTGCACACTCTCCGAAATGCAAGCGATAGAATATCGGTGTTCTAGCTACCTTACGTCGATGGCTGAGTTTATTGTTGTTTTCCTCAAGATAAGTTAAATTAATAGATTTCCTCGATTTGTCTTACAGTTCGTTAGTAACATCCAAGTGAGAGGCTATGGCATGAATAAGGTGTCCTATTTTCCGTACTTACAAATAGAGACTTACGGGACTACTCGTATGATATAGCAAAATCTGTACGTTCCAACGAACGTGTATATACATGCGTCTGTATAGTTACCTACTATAAGTAATGAATACTCATAATTAAATCAAATAGCCTCCGGATTACTGATGCTCCGCACAAACGCTGTACGTGACGATATCGTCCGAATCGAGCTTAGGACAACGTACATATTTGCACAAGTGATAATCCTGGAATTGCATAGTACTGACATGCACGCGTACTAATTATTCAAGAGGATTCAAATTATTCATGCAAAACGTACAGGTATAAATTACTTGACCATTTACTTATCATATGTACTTGGGTGTAGGTATGTCTTCAAATATACTTACTTCGTTACTTACCATCAGGTGCGATAGTGATAAAAGGTACTAATGCTATTTTTTTGTATAAAAAAATACACTAGCGTATTCAAGTCAAGTGAATAAGTATCTCCTAGGCTGGCGTGCTCCATCGTTAACCGCATCGTCATTTAACATCAGGTGAGATAGTCAAATGATTATTTATCCTAGAATGAAAATAAACCTTCAACTGTCCTGCTTGTAGGAGATGAGATCGACTGATTGTTCAGCCTTTAAACTTTAGTTTGAAAGATTTGCTTTCCAATAGGTTACATTTCAATTTAATCAAGATCTGATCAGTAGTTCTTGAAATATCGTCAATATAATGCGTGTTTAGTACATCTAATCTGATCATAGTTCCGAAGATAAAGCGGTGAAGTCGGTTTTTTTTAAGTTTTGATTATTAAAAATTTTATATTATTTATAGTAGTTAACACAGGCGAAGGAAAAAGTGGTGTAAACCAAAATATCATTATTTGTATTAGATACCTGATGGATCTTAATGTAAACGCTTTTTTTATGTGTGTGAACAGATTTTGATGTTTTTTATTTTGATCTATCTATAGTTACCAGTTGAACTACTTGTTGGCCTAGTTAGGTGCATGTTCGCCTTTTGAGCAGCGGGTATCGGGTTTGATTCCCAGTTAAAATACAAGTTTTCTCTCCAAAGGAAATTTGCCTTTCTAGTTATGGGTGTGACTGTTTGTATGACGTGATTGTTTCCGACACTCTCGACACAAGTCATCGAACTCAGTGTGAAGCTGTGAGTGTGAAAGCGTTTACGTTACCTAGATGAGAAGTCTAATGACTCCATTCTACTAAACGGTAACGTTACTTCAAGTTTCTTGAAGTTCCCACTTTAGTAAAACAGTCACGCGCTTCATGGTAAGTACCTACCTAGTAAGTGGATAAGGACAGAGTTACGTGCAAGATATTTGTGTGGCCAGAGCCTTATATAAGGAGTACACAAGGAGTACATATATATCATAGTAGAATGACGAACATAAGGTGTACGAAATCCTATGACGAAATGACATGTTTTAATCTACTTGTAAAAAGGACGAGGAGGAAGCCGACTGTATTTTTTTTATGTGTGTTATATCAGAACTTTTTTCTAAGTAAACCTGAAGTTTTGATGTTTTTTTTTTTTATTTGAATGCTGGTGCTTCTAACGTTTAAATTTGATGAAGATCTGAGTAGTTTTTGAGTTGTCCTTAATAATGTGTATTTAATTGACTTGATTATGTTCTTATTTTATTACTTGTTACGTAAACAATATAATAGAATTGAGAACCTCATGATATGATATGTACTTTTGATGAATATCTGTATATTAATAGTTCTATTCTCTATTTATTATTTACTTTTTAGTGTACACGTCCGCCAGATGCTGTTCTATATAAAAAAAAAGTATACATCCATGCTAAGGGTGTCTGGAAGAGATTGCTTTATGCGATAAGACCGCCTATTGTGAAACCTCTTTAAGATTTATTTATTTAGTTAGTTCTTAAGATTTTTGAATTGGTTTTTCAATAAAGAGTATTTGTATTGTATTGTATTGTAACCTCCTATTTTTTTTGAAGTCGGTTAAAAATAGTGATAGAGTAGTACCTAACAGTTTGCCCATTGCGGACATACATACACAACATACTGTTATTTTTGTACGCTAAAACATAGGTATCTCCCTCCCTGTTTCAAACAAACCCATCATACACACACTACCAACTCTAACAACAAGATTTATGGTCGACATACCTCCAGTTCGCTCAAAGCGTTTTGCTTCTACGTTCATCATCCGTACAGCAAAAGAGTGGAACTTGTTGCCTGCGTCTTTGTTCCCCGATCGGTATAATCTAGGAGTCTTAAAGTCTCGAGTGAATAGGTATCATCTAGGCAAGCATGTCACATCTTCGGCTGCATCATCACTTTCGATCAGGTGAGATAGTGGTCAAATGTTTGCCTATTCGACATAAAAAAAAACTTGCGAATATAATATAGGCACATACCTAACTCATCTCGTTTGCATTGCAATCACGCGCTTGTTTGCTTTCGTTTGAATAAATAATTCGATAATAACAAGCTACGTCGTCGCGTCAATTGCGCCGCCCGTCCCTAATAGGATTCTCGTAAAGTGTCCACGCTATGCAAATAGACGAAAAACTCGCTCCTAAAGTTTACACTGAGACTGTAGGTAAACGTGTACCTATACAGGGACCTTTCCAATTTGTAATCGGTCCCCGATACGGCTATAAATAATATATATAACGCACTCTATCGGAAAAACTACCCGTTATTAATTCCTAATAGGATTCTCGTAAAGCGTCCACGCTATCCAAATAGACGAATAATTCGCTCCTAAGTTTACCCTGTCACTGTAGGTAAACCTGTACCTAAACAGAGACCTTTCCAATTTGTAATCGGTCCCCGATATGACTATAAGAAAGAACGAAAGAAAAAGCGTTTATTTTACACAAAATCGCAACACAGAACCAGAAACATAAATAATATAACAAAGATAATAAAACAATGCATTGAAACACTTCGTGTGCTATGCTGTGAATTTGTGCATAAAAGGAGTAAGTTCAGCATTGTGCTGCGAAGAGAAACATCGCAGCGCTGGTTTTCAACTCACTCCCTGTATACTCAAATAAAGAATTCATAAATATATTAGTAGTGGATATTTTAGAATATTTTAAATTTAAAACACAGCTCACATTTACAGATAATTATAACGTAAATATGTTTACTTAGGTTATTACAATTATATTATAATAATATGTTAAGTAGACATAATGTGTTACCACATTATGTAACTTTTATGTTACGTAAAATAAAGTAATTAAATAAATAATATATATAACGCACTCCATCGGGAAAACTGCGCGTTATTAAACACTAATAGTAATATCGTAAAGCGTCCATGCTAAGCAAATAGACGAAAAACTCGCTCCTAAATTTTGCCCTGACACTGTAGGTAACCTTGGATCTATACAGGGACCTTTCCAATTTGTAATCGCTCCCCGAAATTGCAATAAATAAAATATATAACGCACTCCATCGGGAAAACTACCCGTTATTAATCCCTAAGTACCCGGATGATCGGGCTTTGCTCGGCTGAAAACACGGATAAAACGACTTTTTCTAAAATTGAAACCTAGCTAGATCGATTTATCGCCCCCGAAACCATACATACAACCATGTATACAAAATTTCATGAAAATCGTTGGAGCCGTTTCCGAGATCCTGATAACACTTATTTATATATATACAAGAATTGCTCGTTTAAAGTTATTACATAGATACATAGATAGGATTCTCGTAAAGCGTCCATGCTATGCAAATAGACGAAAAACTCGCTCCTAAATTTTGCCCTGACACTGTAGGTAACCTTGGATCTACACAGAGACCTTTCCAATTTGTAATCGGTCCCTGATACGGCTATAAATAAAATAACGTACGATATCGGGAAAACTGCCCGTTGGCTCACTTGGGCGCGGTGTACTGGGTTCGATTCCCGGCGGAACACAAGTTTTCTACCCAAGGAAAACTTGTGTTTCTGTATATGATTGTGTGCGTGATGTGAATGTTTCCGGCACCCACGACACAAGTCATCGAATTTAGTGTTGGGCTGTGAGCGTGAAACCGTTTTTTTATTTATTATTTAAAGATGCGTGAAATCACTATATTATAGTGATTGGTATTAGATATAGTACTATTTATGAACACAAACTTTCTAACAAATTCAGAATCAATATGACATCAATGGTACTGTTTTGAGACACTGAGCACGTGGGACCGGGAGCTCATTCTATTTTCAAAATTTTATCAGAGCGCCTGGTTGTAGCGACGCGTGATCAAAATGCTGGCACTTATTTGGTTCAACGTATTAGCATTGCAATTCAGAGAGGCAATGCCGCCAGCATGATGGGAGTGAGATTGAGTTAAAAAAAGGAGGAGGTTTTTTGTGACACAAAATACATTGTAAAGACTATAAGTGTACATTAATTGTAATGTTCGTACATTATAGTGCTGACTGTCTGTTTTCGTAGCTTTATTTATCGGGGATGTAACTCAGTGGTAGAGTGTCTGCTTCGCATGCTGAAAGTCCTGGGTTCAAATCCCAGCATCTCCAAAGATTTTTTGTTTTATGTTGAAATATTTGCATAAATAAATTAATACTGTTTTTAAATAAGTTGTTTATTGTTGTATTGTTACTTGTTTATTACAGTAGTAGTCTTATAAAATAACAAGTTGAGTAGAAAATTTACTTATTTACGACCGTGCTGGGGTAGTTGAATAGCTGACCAAGTGGGCAGGTCTCTGCCCTATGTGCCGTGGGTCCTGAGTTCGATTCCCGGCATGGCAGGAGCACAATTTTCTTTCTCAAAGGACATTTGTGCTTCTGATTCTGGATGTGATTGCGTGTGTGATGCAAATTTTTATGGCAACCACGAGATAAGTCTTTGGACTTTGTGGGGCTGTGAGTGTGTTTATTTATTCACTGGCGAATTCAATATTTTACCCATTGACAAATTGAATGTGTGACTGCTGTAACTCCCATTACCCCATTCTCCCTTAGTTATATTGGACTAGACGGATTAGGCTACTCTTATGCTGATTAACGCAGACAAAACCGCGGACTCAGCTAGTATTTTCATATTTCCTTTACATAAAATATATACTATTGTTTAACATATAAATTTGTTTTTGCACCCATGACACTAGTTGAACTGGCTGTAATTATGCGAATCTAGGAGAAGAGTCAACTTGAATGCCTCTTCAGGGCCAATGTGAAGTGTGAAACTCTTATGTTTTACCATCCAGTGTACACAGTTACTGCAATAAATATTATTATTATTCATTAATCCGGACTAGGTAGGTACGCCTACAACGACGGGATGAATAAGGAGCAACCTTGTTGCTATCAACATTGCCCCAGGCGCCCTCAGTAAAGGATTTCACGGTAAAATTAACAATGTTGTGTTGTTTCTGACACGGTAATCCGTTAATTACAGCTACGCTTCTAGCCTGGGAGGTAATGTCGAGTTTTACATGAGAGTATATGCAGGTAAAAAATTTAATTTGAATTTAAATTAACTATATAAATAAAGTATAGCAAAGACCTAAGTTACTTAGGGCTAAGTTACTCAGTTTAAGAAATAATATCCGGATGACCGAGCTTTGCTCGGTTTATTGTTTTTGGTGGAATGTGTTTGAATTTGTAGCCTCAGATAGCTCCATCTAGTGTCGAGTAGAAACAGTTTTTTACAAGGTTGTGATTGTGTGTGTGTGATATGAATGTTTCCGGCACCCACGATACAAGTCTTTGAACTTAGTGTGGGGCAGTTAGTGTAAATGCGTTTTTTGTTTGTTACGTTATTAATGTATCTTTACCTCAAAATATTAAATACTGCGCTCTTCGCGCGCTTCACCACGAGTTTTCTACTATCTCTAATAATACAAATAAGTCTATACCAATAAGGTAACCTCTTCACGTTCGTAGTTTTATATAGTTTCACACACACAAAGTTGTGTATATAGCGCAGTCGTGTGAGTGCACATTTTAGTGCTCTATAAAAGGTTTTATGCTTTATAGCCGTCATCTTCGGTGAAGTAGGAAGTTCCTAAGACTCCTTTACGAGCGTTTGAACAGCAATTCCATTTGATATGAACATAAGTAGGTACTGGTTGTGAAGGATTAGGAGATAAACAACTGACTAGTATAGTGTTAGTGTCTATTTTAAGGTTTATATCACTTTTAGACGGAACATTTAGTAAAAGAACACTATTTATCAAATTAACGGTATTAATTAAATTTATATATATTAGAACAATATTTTTGAAAACGCTACATATTACAGTTTATATTCTAATATAAGTTATTATTTTCTATAATTATTTGCATTCAATATTTATGTATGTATATATTAGTATAATATATATTAGTGTATTTTATTGTTTTATTTATGTATTAGTATCTAGAGTAGGTGTGAATAATGATGTACTATTTTATATAAAAAAAATATTGTACACCACCGTCTATTCATTCTTCTGTTACTGTCCATCCAAAGGTTGTCTGGAAGAGATCGCTTTAAGCGATAAGACCGCCCATTGTACAACCACGATGATTGTAATATTTTATTTGTCATTGTTTATATATATTTTTTGGTATACAATCAAGTGTTTTGTATTGTATTGTAACTGTATGAAAATTCCTCCAGCTTTGATTTGTTTTGTCATAATTTCCCTCGTAAAGGTAGTCTTAATTAAGTCATTGATGGATGATGGATGATGTATGATATTAGTTAAATGAACAAATTAGTCATCAGTTTCCATCGGGTGAGATAGTGGGCAAATGCTTGCCAATCAAATATAAAAAAGTTAAGTATTTAACGTATTAACTAAATTGTAGAAAAAAAATATTGAAGCAAAGCTACAAAAAGCTTTGAACCGCTTTATTAGATCTTGACAAATTTTATCTGCGACCAAATCAACACGTTACCTATTCAAAGAAAAAAATATTGTTTACAAATCGGTCCAGCCCTCTTAAAGAAATTTACATTAAAAATATTGTGACGAATTCAGATCCTCTTCCTTTTATGTTACTTGATAATTAAACGCAAGCAAAGCTTAAAAAACCGACTTCAACGCTTATATTCGATCGATCGGATCGATTTCGGTAAAATGTATAATTATGGGACCACCACTGAAGTATAATCCACCGAAAAAAAAAAACATCTAAATCGATTCATAACTGCCTCACTTACAGACAGTTCTAGTCGGAAAAAAAGTAAGGTTCCTCTCTGGTGGTTTACCTGTGACAAAGATCATGGTGGAGATGATGTTGGAGCGGTCAGGGTCCGTCTCCAGCATGCAAAGAGCTGGACAGAGGATGAACGGGATCGCCACTATAGCGCCGATCATCGTCAGGTAGTGCTGGAAGCAAAAGAAGCCACGTTAAGTAATAAACTAATTGTTTTTGACCGACTTCCAAAAAAACGATTGTTTTTAATGTAACTTAATATGTCTTATTTCATGTTTAGGGTCTGTACCTCAAAAATAAATAAAAAAGAAATTAAAACATGATTTTTTTATTTTTCTTGGCGAGAATACTTGTGTTCCCGCCGGGAATCGCACCCGATACCCCTGCTTAGAAGGTGAACGCTCATCAAACTAAGCCAACGGGCAAAATAAATTCAAATCGTCTTCTTCTTCTAATGTAAAAAATCAATAGTCGCCAAACGCCTCGACCAATTTTAATACTTTTATTTCAGTATATTTGGTAGGTATGAGAATAGGTAGTAAAGTATTTCCAAAGTATTTTTAGTATTTACATATAAACAATATCCAAAAAGTTTTTAGTATGGTATTAAAGTACTAAACTAGACGTCCATAAACGGGAAGGAGGTAAATTATTACTATAATTTATCTAATGTATAACAACAATACTGTAGCTGGACTATAGTGGCTGCATTAGCCGTCGTCGTATTGGTTAACCATCTGACATATTTTCAAACACTTGTCATAAAGCAACATTCTTTGCGAATATGAGAACTACATTTAAGTATGTATAATCGTTTACCTGCAACGCCATGAAGATGCATAGGTACCAGGGCGGTACATCATCGATGCCGTACGTGACGTTCCCCTTGCGGACATCTCCGTTGCTAATATGCTCTCCTTGTGCTTCCTCTGGGGCCTTGGACACAAAGAAGCTTGTCAGTTTCATTCCCACTTCTGGGTTATTAATTATCTCAGAGGAAAATTGTGTTGGAGTAGTTAATTAATCAGACTACTGGGATCTGGATTTCGCTTCCCGGTACAACTGAGCTCTCCAAGGAAAAACTCAGTGGGATGTATGAGGGACAGAAGTATGTCATGGTAGAGTGAAAGAGAAATATCAAATCAAGGGTAAACAGGTAGGTATCTTGTGGAGGAAAGCATGTGGCATCTTCGACCGCATTTCCACTTTCTATCAGGTGAAAGAGTGGTAAAATTTTAGCATTAAACAAAATGTGATAATGTAAATACATCAACTACGTGATATCAGTCTTCGAGCGTAATATGGGGTTGTGAGGTTTTACTCTCTTTGAGAGAGACGAGCAAGTCGATCAGCTGATGTTAAGCGTCACGCGTGCCCATTACAGTTTAGTGCCACCCAGAGTTTTCAACATATAATTCGAACCTCTTCGCGACAAAGCACTGCGTTCGTCACCCTGAAATACTTGATGTTAAATCTCTAATCAGGAAACATTGCACTATATATCCTGAATACAGTAATGTTTGCACTCTTCTGCCCGGCGGTTGAACGTCTGGCAATGGTGTTATACTACCCCAGGCGGACTCTGCAAAAGAGTCCTACCACTGCAACAGAAGAGACTCTTCTAGAGAACAATGTCAACTTTTTAACAATACATCTACTTCTTCTTTGGCCTTTATCTACTACATCAATCCAAATTCATAAATACACCATCAAATCCTGTCATCACACGTTTATATAATAACATGCTCATATCTGGTACTTTGAGTACTTATTGTATAAATTAATTAGCCAAGTTCAATAGCATCAGATGCTAATTAATATATCTAACGCTGCCGGAAACATTTACAACCCTTTAGTTTCTGTGATCTGTGTTTACAACACACAAACACATACACCCGGAAGAAACAAAAAAATGTTTTCTGACTGGAATTGAACCTTTTACCTGTGGTACGCAAGATTTTACGAAAGACGCAGGGTCTCGAAACACTAAGTTATATAAAAGAGGATACGTTTTTTAACTAGCACGGTCACTTTCACTGGTATTTATGTTTGGTACGGGATATTTTTATTACATTTCATGTACATTTTTACACTTTTATCTTACTTCGTTACTTATGACCTCGTCGGCACAAATGTACTCACATAAATTCGTATTTCAGGATTAATCATAGAAAATTAATTATATATTATAATTATGTTCAGATAAATTTAAACATCAAATCAATATGCAGCCGTAATTCAATTAATTCACTAGTAATAACAATAGGTATAGTTTTGGCACTCGAGACCACGACCGTTGAATGATATATCTGAGAATAGACGCAGACACTTATTAGGCAAGCCCAATGACTCACTGCTAAGTTAGTCTCTGTCACAACGAAATTGGCAAAGCTGATATATTATAATTCGGTTTATTTTCTTGATTTTAGCCCAAAGGGCTTGTCCCCATCACCACGTCACGACGTCGTCAACGTGGAACGGTGCGGTATCGCGGCGCGGTGCATAGACGTGACGGTACTAACGCACGGTACGGCATCGTCGTCGTATAACGACATGGCATTATAATTTAAAAAGTTTAGAAAACAATATATTTTTCGTACATAAATAAAGTAACCGAGAGCGCTATTATAAATTATGTATATTTTTAGATGATAATAACGATATTGGAACCGGCATAATGACGTGCGTTTTTACGACACGGTAACGTAAATTAGCGTCACGTCAATGCACCGCACCGCGACTCCGACCGCACCGTTCTACGTTGCCGACGTCGTGACGGACGTGGTAATGGGGACAAGCCCTAATGGTATTTGTTCTTTTTGGACTTCGCTGGCCATTTTCGCATCACGCTCGCTTCGCTCAAGTTGGCTCGTTTGGCTTCATTGCTGCTTTTGGATAAGAGGTTACTTAGCGAGCTAGCGCTACTCCAGGATTTTTCAAACCGCCTTAAGTTGTTCGACATGGTTTAACGACTGTTGGCTTACGACTAACAACCGGGACCGACAGCTAAACGTGCCCTTCGAAACACGGCGACACTCCAATGAAAATCCCACTAAAAAGTTACCTACCCAAGTACTGATCTGACTGACCATTGCTTAACCTTGTCAAACAGTTACGATCGACCAGGCGGACCGCGATACGAGTGTCAGTGTCATATGTATAATTAAACGCAGCAAAGCTTAAAAAAACCGACTTCACCGCTTTATCTTTGGAACCTTGATCAGATTTAATGTATTAAACACACACTATTGACGATAACTCAAAAACTAGAGATCAGATCTTGATCAAATTTCAATGGGACCACATAAAAAGCATCAGCTTTCAAATAAAAACATTATTATATACCTATTCATCAAAATCGGCTTACAATGAAAGAAGTTATGAGGTAACTTTTGAAGTCGGTTAAACGAGAACATCGTCAAAGTAGTCCACAAATTAGGCATTATTGACGATATTTCAATAAATACTGATCCGATCTTGATCAAATTTAAATGGGACCAATTTGAAAGCAACGTCTTTCAAATTTAAAAAAAAAATTGAAATCGGCTCACATGGAGAGAAGTTATGAGGTAACACAAATAAAAAAAAAATGCAGTCGACTTGAGTACCTCCTCCTTTATTGGGAAGTCGGTAAAAAAGTAATAATATCACGCAATTTTACATATTTCATCTCTATACCTAGAGATGTTGTTTTCAAACTGCTCTCTATTGATATGATAATTGACATCTAGAAATAGACTAAAATAAGTTTTCATGGTAATTTTTCATCTTAAAGAGTCATCAATGTCCTATTCATACTCGTAAACCAAGTGCATCGGATTTGCGTCGCATTTGTTAGACACATAATAGCGGCCTTAAAAATCTTTTCTCCTCAACAACAACACGAGTTGGTAAACTTGTACTAACCTTCAGGGAACCACGTTTACTGAAGTAAACTAACAACTAACAGCTCATTAGCGGATCAGCGCTAGTTGGATTTGTTTACAGAGCTCATTGTGTCTTACAACTACCGTTTGCAGAGTTTATTGTCGAGGTAAACTTGTTCGGCAGGAGTCTGCGTGAGACACATTCTATTTTAGTAATCTAATATCTTTAAACGAGCAATTCGTATCTGGATCTCGGAAACGGCTCCAACGATTTTCATGAAAGTTACAGATTAGGGGTTTTTCAACCCAAAGAATCGATTTATAAACGTTCCAGGTCCGAGAAATGCTCGGTTCCCAAACCGCATTTGAAAATCCGGGTTTAAGAAACTGTCAGCGCCAACTATTACGCCATGACCGATGTAAAAAACTGTTCTCTACTCGACACTAGATGGAGCTTTCTGAGGCTACAAATTCAAACATATTCTACCAAAAACAAAAAAACGAGCAAAGCTCGGTCATCCGGATATTGTTGATAATATACGGAACTATGTTCGCTTCGGCTTTTATAGAGCTTCGGAACTGGTTCCGTACGAGGCTCTTAATATACTTGAACGGAACACTTTAAATAGGTACAAAATCTCGACTTTATCTCTATAAAGTTTTGTTACCCTTCTTTGTTGTCAAAGAGGAGGGCTATGAATTTAGCACTGTATGTATGAGCTATTATGTTCGTTTGTTCCCAGCGTCCAAACTAATAAACCGATTGGAAAATATAAGATATCGTTGTTCTTGTATCAATTCTGCATAATTGTAAGAAAATATATAATTTGTCGTCCGTGGTATTAAATAAGGTAGTGTCCAAAAAAATATTACAATAGCATCGATGTATGAAATGCGATTTAAAATATATATATATATATATATATATATATAACAAATGTGGTACTAAAGTAAAATGTTACATATTTCTTTGGGTTTTAAATTACAAAAAGTTATTTGAGTATTATAGTAGGTATATCTAGTTTTTAGTCTTCTTTTAGTTTCTAACTTTCAACTTCTTTTAGACAGATATTTCAAAACATTACATTGCAAACTCGCTAAATAAAATTCTGACTTTGGCTTTGACTGACAGTTTTGCATCAATAACCGAGACTGCATTTTGGACTTAAGTAATATACGAGCTTATTATCGCTAATGAATCTTGTTACTCGTCCTTGGTCAGAGGATACAAGATATTCGAGCTGGTGCATGGCGGATAGAGACGAAACGTGGCGGCAGATGAATGTCGAACACTATTATTGTACTGAAAATTAACCGTAGTGAGTAGGTATATACTGTAGTTTATTTTCACGGGATACTTCATTCGCAGGTAAGTAGAGTAAGGTATGTAAAAACATGTAAGTAATCGAAGGGTATATATACAAAACATGAGCACTTCCACGATATAGAGTCGTAAATGTTACGATGGTTTATTTTATCGTGTAACATCAGCCTTTGAGATTTATGTCCCACAGGTTGATTGCCTGTTCCAAGATCTCATATCGTACGTAGTGTGCTAGCACAGACCATTATAAGAAGTACTATTCCGTGGGTGTAGGCTTTATATGATGTGAATATGGTACAAAATAATTAAACGCAAGCAAAGCTTAAAAAAACCGACTTCGCCGCTTTATCTTCGGAACTTTGATCAGATTAGATGTACTAAACACGCATTATTGCTGATACTGATATTTCAAGAACTACTGATCAGATCTTAATCAAATTTCAATTGAACCTCATGAAAAGCACCAGCGTTCAAATAAAAAAATAATCATCAAAATCGGCGAAAGAAGTTATGAGGTAACTTTTGAAGTCGGTTAAAAACGAGAACATCGTCAATGTAGTCCACAGAATACGCATAATTTACGATACTTCAAGAACTACTGATCCGATCTTGATGAAATTTAAATGGGACCAATTGGAAAGCAACATCTTTCAAACTAAACTAAATTTTCGAAATCGGTTCACGTTGGAAAAAAAGAAGTTATGAGGATAACTTTTTTTTTCCAATCCTTTTTTTATTATATTAATCAAAAAATAAATGAATAAATACAGTTGACTTGAATACCACCTCCTTTTTTGGGAAGTCGGTATAAATATCTCGGGATTAAGGATCGCACTGGCCTACACTGGCTGCATTTGACTGAGCGAGCAGTGCGAGCGACGCGTCTCTGTTTCAGCTTGGGCAAATATGATTTCGTATGTCCGGATATCTGTTTGTCCTCTACAGGTCGCAATTCTCATCCGATTCTCGAGAAATGTTATCAGCCCCCTGATTCAAAACGTTTCGGTGACTAACCGAATCGTACGGTAACTGACTTATCGTCTGGTTCTGAATGAGGTGGCAGATTTGATTATTAGGTGTATGGATTTTTTTGACGATTCAGTTTCAGTACTTTTTTCAAAATAGCGGATCAGAAAAATCATGTTCAAATATTTAAAAAAATACGCAAGGTCTTCAGCACATAAAGGCACTAGTAGATTATATTAGGTAATGTAGGTAATCCTACTAATATTATAAATCCGAAAGTTTGTGTGTAAGTGTGTAAGTATGTTTGTTCCCTCTTCACGCTTTAACGGCTGAACGGATTTGGATGAAATTTGGAATGTACATAGATTATACCTAGGATTAACACATAGGCTACTTTTAAACTTGATAATAGCGGGCGAAGCCGCGGGGCACGGCTAGTATTACATAAATCAAACATGGTAGTATAACGTCGCATCGCGTAGCTAGGATCGTATAACCGTGAACTATTCTATGTGTCCTTCGTACATGTAATGTAAATATCCATGTAGGTTGGAAGGCTTGGATAGTTGCTGACAGTGGGAATTCACAAAATACCTCACAACTCCACACTAAGTGCAAAGACTTGTATCGTGGATGCCGAAAACATTTACATCACACACAATTACGCGAAAAATCAGACAAATGTCACTTGGGAAGGAAAGTGTGCTCCTGTCGGGAATCGAAACCAGAACAAACGGCGTAGAACGCAGAGACCTACCTTCAGCGCCAGTTGGCTCGTCACTGCGCCTGCTCACAGCTAGGACGATTAGAATTAGAATCACTACAGGTATACCTAATACCTATGTATAAGGTATACCTACTGTCTTCAACATATAATTAGTATTTGGTACAGTAAACTATGTTATCGCCTGACATATGTCACGTTTTGGTGTAAAAAGTGTCACTTAACTACTAAAAACTCTCACCTTAGTATCAACAATTGAATATGTACACTTGCTCTCACTCATTGTAAAACAATACTGAAACACATTACAATTTTTCTTACGTAATCATTTCCGTCGATTGCATTGCATGCATATTTTATGGGGAAAAGTATTAGTCTTTTGTCGCAATCAATGCTTTATCTCTTTCGTTGCGAATGGTTTTATTAGAGGTAAATAATCATTTCGATAAAGTTCTCCGCCGCGCGCCGTTTCATTCGTTGTTTTGCTAAGTTACTTAATGTTTATGCACATGTAGGTTAAATATTATTGTGCTATTGCTTAGCTTTTTTGTATGGACTAGTGGGCAGTCCTGGCGCCAGGATTTTTCAGTCCGCCTGAAAGCATCCGACATGGCGACTGTTGTCTTACGACTATCAACCGGGACCAACTACTTTACCCGTCCTCAGAAGATCTATATGTTCTGTTCCAAATTATCCCCAATATATATTTATATTCATGAAATTTAGTACGCAGGGGGTTTCGGGAACGATAAATCGATCTAGCTAGGTTTCATTTTTAGAAAACGTCTTTACCAAAAAAAAAACCGAGCAAAACTCGGTCATCCAGGTACTACTTATTTATACATCTTGTGACATGAATAAGCGGCATATTATTATAATACCTACTCGACAGTACTCGAATAAACAAATCAACTTTTGCGTATAGACAGAACAGTTATACCTTTCCATCGGGTGAGATAGTGGTTAAATGCTTGCTTATCAAAAACCTTAATCTTATTCAACCTATCGAATCAATAACGATTGATTAATGATTAATCGATCACAACTAATAGCAATTCAATTAAAAATTAATAATACATATTTGTATTATGTATATAGTAAATGGTTAATTAATTATTTATATTACCGTATCTCGGATGTTGTCAAGTCCGATGCGAATCGTGTTGTGCACCATCACTGAACTGGAAATCATAAAACAAATATTAATTCATAGATAACAATTATAATAAATAAATAATCTTATTGTATGGACTTACAAATACAAGATACAAAAAAAAATATTCTTCAATAACATTACAAATTTAAAAACAAAACACTAAAATATGGAAACCTCGGCAGTAGTTACATATTTGAGCCGTTTGGTGTTGAGACTACTTGAGACACTGGGCCCGTGGGGACCGGCCCCGGGAGCGCGTTCTATTTTCAAAAATCTATCAGATCGCCTGGTTGAAGCGACGCGTGATCAAAACGCTGGCACTTATTTGGCTTAACATATTATAGCATTGCAATTCAGAGAGGCAATGCCGCCAGCATGATAGGAACGCTACCCACTGATAGTAAGTTATATATAAGTTCAACGTCTTGTAGGTAACTTAGGTATTTGCTCTATATAGTTTTAGGAAATATGAAATCTTAAGATACCTCATCCCTCCATTTGGAAGATACGAAGTAATATAGAAATTTACAAATATAGGTACATACAAGACACACGCGAAAAACATAACCCTTCCGGTTGCCAACCGGGTAAGACCAGTGGCGGTACAGAAGGTAGTTTCTTGAAGTAATAAGTACTTAGGTGCCGTCCATAAATTACGTCACACGTTAAGGGGGAGGAAGGGGGTCGACGAAGTGTGACATTGTATGACAACTTGTCACACTTCGTCAAAATTTGGCTCTTAGATTATGTGAAATCACATATTTTCTAAATATATCTAATATTTTATATCTAAGTATCACAACACTAACTTTAAGCCACATACCTACTAAAAAAACTTAACCGCTTTTTCTTCGGAAACTTGATCAGATTTAATGTATTAAACACGCATTATTAACGATAACTCAAAAACTAGTGATCAAATCTTGAACAAATTTAAATGGGACCAATGGGAAAGCAACAGATTTCAAACAAAATATTTATTCAAAATCCACCATTATATTTCATATACCTATTTCTAAATGTAAAATCGCAAAATATGTGACATCACACTAAGTAGGGGGTCTCACAAATGTGGTGGAGTGGTAATAAAATCATGAAATTCGTGTGACGTAATTTGTGAAAAGCTCTTAAATTTGCCCAGTCTAAATATAGATAAGTATAATAAATAATACCTACTATAAAGACTGCACGAAGAACATAGATTCAGATATTATCCGTAGTGACCGTAGCTAACGCTCTAGGTACAAAAGCAGCAACAGAGAAAGTTAAAAACGATCGCCTCAAAATAAAAAAATACAAATATATGCAATCATTGCACAGGGGTGGTACTAAGAATGGATTTTTGGAAATTATATGTAACCAACGCATCAAAAAAACTTACTCTTTCTATCAAATTTTAATACAGCAGCCACAAAAGTCCAACATAATATTATATTCGTTACTTCCTATTGGTAATTTGACACTTTAGTTAGTAAATCCACCACTTTCACTAACCTCTCGCCACAAAAAAAATTATTAACCAACTTCAGAACCGAAGGACATACGTATTAGTACGTTGTCTATATGCTCGAATTTAAAATGTAGACATGCATAGACATCGAACGAATTTACCTGATTCTGTAACCATTAGTAACTGACTGAGAATCAGTGACAAGAACCAAGATGGACCAATAAGGGGTACGGTCAGAAGCGACATCGCATCTTCGCACACATATAATAAATGCGTATGCTTGATATTTTATTTATATAGCATTAGCCATGCTAGGCAGAACTATAGTGATAAATTTAGAAAGGAAAAATTATCGCTTGAGGCGGGAATTGAACCCGCGGCCATAAGGGTCTCATGCCCTATTGCTCTAACCGCTGAGCTACTCAAGCCCCGCCTGAAGCGACGAAATTAACCTTTCCTTGTTATTAACGTCTTACGGGGACGTGAGACGCTGTGACGTCATCTACCGAAACAGTTTATAGAATAAGCGATAATTTTTCCTTTCTAAATTTATCATGATAATGCGTATGCCGTTGACAGGCGAATTTGAATCCTGATTCATTATCATCCATCATGGACAAAGGCAAAGTCAGCACAGCTTCGAGTATTTTAAAAAACAGGATGTATCGTTAATACACACGATAGAAGTGAAATTTTTCTTACAGGGAAACATTTAAATTATAACATTTTAATAGTGTTTTCCACTTTTTGTCAAACAAAAAGGTTACGGAACATAATTTCAAACCTCCTATAAGAAGTTTCACTTCAATACAGTAAATTACTAGCCTATACTCGCGTTGATCAAGTTAAAAAGTAGCCTATGTTTTAATCCTAGGTATAAGCTAAGTACATTCCACCCAAATCCGTTCAGCCGTTACAGAGTGAAAAGGGAACAAACATACTTACAAACTTTCGGATTTATAATATGAGTATGTTGATATGATTCCCTTCTAGATTGTCCCACGGCTTCATTACAGTACATACAGAAACTATAGATTAGTCCGCTGTTAGTGAGCATTAATATGTCTCATTATTGTTCCAGGACAGCTGCACTATGCTATACTATGCTAGGTGCTTACTGACGAGTTGTTACTATTGTAACAGCTAGTAAGTACCTACCTATTACAGTGCAGCTGTAACCGAGCAAGTTCTATATGCCGTTATAAATAAAGAGATACCTTCGATCAACACTTTCAATTTGTATTTACATGGTATGATGAAGAGAGTTATGTTTTCTATATGTTTATCGAATTCCATCTATTATTGCGTAACTATATTATTTTCACGTGATAACATCTTATAAATCGATGAACACCGGCTGCACGCACGAAAAAGTGTCACGTTACGCCTGAGCCTGAGAGTGCAAGCGAGAGCGCGGAACAAGCGATAGAGAAGCACGATCGGCCTAAACTTCGATGTTTTCTTATGAAGTTATCACGTATTATCGTTCGTAAACCGACTTTACAGACAACGATTTTATCAATACTTAATAGACTTGCTTGAGATATATATAAGTAGTTATGAGATTAATAGAGTCCTCAAAATATGTTTAAAATAAATGGTAGGACTTTAATTTACGGTAACAAAAAAAATAATTATAATAATTCTGTCGCATTACATTGCTGCTAACCGTACATATAATGAGTATGATAAACTGTAATTGACAACAAGTACAAACATCATAAATTCCATATCGTCGTTGTGCGTGCAAAAGTCGCTATGTGTTTTTTCGTGATATTCGGTTTTGACAAGTGATATTAGGGGCAGTGATATTGTATGTAATGATGATTAGTAGTAACTAATATTAGGAGTCAAATTTTTATGCGATTCAATTTTAGGGCTAAAGATATTAGTCGAATCAATAGGGAACCGATTAAAACTTCATAAAAAACCGAATATCACGAAAAAACACATAGCGACTTTTGCACGCACAACGACGATATGTGTGTGTAACCGTGTGAAGTTTGTGTGTGTGAGTATTACTATATTTTAACTAAAACTAAACGTCTGTTTTCTACATTTTTATCAAATACGTATTTCATACGGAATCGTTTGTTAGAGGTAGATGCTTCTTGGTTTTAGTTTGTTAGATAAGGGCGTTTAGGGCGAACATTTACATAAATAAACGCTTTCACGCTCACAGCCCCCACTAAGTTCGAAGACTTGAGTCGTGGATGCCGGAAACAATCGCATCACACACACAATCACACCCAAAACTAGAAACAATAAATTTCCCAAGGAGATTTGGAAATAAACGAGGAACGAAACGAGTATGAGTAGGTATGAGAAAACCTGTGTTCCAACAAGGAATCGAACCATGCAGCTCAGAATACAGAAAGCCATGCAGATACCCGCTGCTTAGAACTCGCACCCCACTGCGGCAGCGGGCATTTTATCTGGGAACTCTCTAATATTATTATATTAATCTATATCTAATCTAAGTTCATATTATATGAACTGCTGAACGGTTTCGAATGAAATGTGGTACATATATGTATTGATAGCCTGGGTGGGTTACTTCAATGATAGCGCGGGCGAAGTAGCGGCGCACGTATAGTTTAACCTACTTGAACTTACAGCTACTCAAAATATGGATACAATAATATGGTATATATTTACGTATATGTAAATTTATCATTTATAGAAGTATATTTTGATCAAAACTTTGAAGAACGTAGAACGACGTCGTATTACGTTATTCATCTCCATCCAAAGGTTGTCTGTGAGATCGCTCTCACGGTGTTACAATTATATAATTATTTCCTGTTATTCCTATTTGTATTCTTTGTAGTACCAGTGTCTTATCGCTAAAGGCGATCTCTTCCAGACAACCTTTGGATGGAGAGGAATTACGCAAGAAAGTTGGACGTCGGCGTTTTAACATAACAAAATTTAGAAAGGTGCAAATATATGTATATATATATATCATTTACCTACGCTATAGGTACTCAATTTTAGTATCGCTTCGTATAATAGAGGTTGTGGTAGATAAGTAGGTACTTTCCTGTATTCCATAAGCAGATTTGATAGCCACCTGGTGGCAACCTATGTGGCTGGGAATGTACCATTTGTAGACGTTTCTAGGCTGTGTATAAAGGTACACAGAGTACATAAATCGAATAAATAAAAGACAACATTAACTTGCAAAATTTATTCTATAAAATTACCAAAATACTTAACAAATGTATCATACACATAGGGTCTATAACTCTATCTTTCCAACCAATTTTTAAGTACCTTATAGTGCCTCAAATATACCAATCAATGCAATAAGTGATTTTACACTTTCCTTATACAAATTTAAATAAAGATAACGTTCAATAAACCTTCAATAGTTAAAAATAAAAATGTCTTATTTTAACTTTGACATAAGTTGTACGTGTGACGCGTAAATGTCACGCCTCAACATGAGACAACGTATTTACTAGACTGTAAGCAAACCAAAAAGGTTATGATTATATTACCGTATGTATGAATGTATCTGTTTAAGAGGCCGGGGAGTCTGTGAAATGATCTATAGGCTGTCTCTGTTTAACTGGCAAACTGTGCCCATGCTTGATGCGATAGCACTACCTACCGAACAAATTATGATAGGTGCCGTAATACCAAAAATTATGAATGAAAATGTAATGATTAGCCATTGTTTTTGCATTAATAGTACCTTTAAATGATAATCTATGTTCCTGTTGTAATGACAAAAGAAATGTGTTAGTTTTTAATACAATACGAACAAGTTAAAGATACGACATTTACATCGTAATAATGTGTGAAAATCAATTGTTTTATATTTCGTTTTAGGTATTTTGGAATAAAAACTATCCAGGAACCTAGATTAATATGTTTTTAATCTGAATAACAGCACAGTATGGTGGTAATATGCTTGAATTTTAAATAACTTCGGTATTACGATTGTATGGGCAAATCAACCTCCGCATCCCTATGTATTTATATATTATGCTCGTTTGATGCCTCACAGCGTCCAGACTAATAAACTGATTGTAACATATAAGGCATCGTTGTGTTCATCTCAATTCTATGGGTGTCATATGCGACTAAATGCATCATCAAATGGTTATATTATCTTTGGTCAAGGGCTACATATTTTCTATAAATAAAATAAACAATATGGCGTCCGTCGTACTCCATCAAAAATAATAATTGACAAATATCATTGAGATGTAACAAATGAAAGAGCTTCAAAATTTAACTTCAAAAATATATAGAAAATGTCATAAAGACCTTTTTTCCTTTTAAAATAAAATTATTGACATGTTTAAACCTCGAAGCAAAAATAGGGTGTTATCTATAAGTTTTAACGATCTGTGGCATCTTAGTTCCAAAATAACTAAACCGATTTTGATTTAGTCTTTTTTTGTTTGAAAGGCGACTTGAGTGTTCTTAGCTATGTTGATAAAAATCGGTGCAGCCGTTTTCTAGATACGTGGCATTTTCAATATTTTGTTTGCCACTTATAATACTAGAATAGCTTTTAGTTTCTAATTTTCGTACTTGTAACTATTGAAGGTTTATCGATAATTTTATCTATTTATGAATAAGGCCGATTTTACTTGGTGGCACATTAGTTTACTTATGTAGACGTGTATACCGAACTTTGTATGTAGTATATAATAGCTGGTAACAAATGTATTAGGGTACGGAATAGATTAAAAACTTAACATATTTTCATTTTTGTCGCACATTGCCAACCTAAGTCCTAAAATAGTAGATATTTAAAGGGGATGAGGGAAAGGGTTGACCTTTCCCCAACCCCCTTTTTACCATAGGACAAGAGGAAAAACTGGACGTTGATCTATAGAATAGTAAAGGAAGGAATGTTTCTTACTAGATGACCCGGTGAACTTCGTACCACGCCATCTATTGAAAGTAATCAGAAGTGGCAATCTCCGTACAAAATTAACTATTTCGAAAAAAAATCCTCTGTTTCTGTAACACAAAGCGAACAAAACAAATCTATCGAATCATTTTAGAGTTTATGCGAGACTAACGCATTGCACAACTGATGTTTATATCTATAGATATGAGATATAGTAAACTCTCACTTAATGGTGACGATGTGGTCGTTAGGGTAGATATCAGAAATAAACAAAGAAATCTCGTGACACGAAGCGTTTTCGCTAAGGATATCTTAATATTTTACATGAGTCTTATGTTTTCTGATCAGTACAATCTGGAAGTCTTCAAATCAAGAGTCAACACGAGATAGCTCCTAGGCGAACGTGCTCCATTGTCGTCCGCTTTGTCACTTAACATTCGATGTCAAACGTATTTCCTAAATATCTTGCCTAGACAACAAAATGAAATTAGGTTTATTTTTCATTGGGAACATCTGGAATCAGATCTGTCTCTATCATCTAACTTTGATTCCTGTTTAAATTTCAAACAAACAAAACTCCGACGAAATAAGGTTCATTTTTGCTCAATTCGAATAGAAACCGATTGAAACAAAGTAAGGTAATACCTAGTTCAGATCTAGATTTACTGCCGTCTCCATGGGCAGTAAATCTAGATCTGAACTAGCTATTACCTAACTTTGTTTCAATACCAACTTTGTCGCTTGCGGCATCAACTCGATGTCTCAAGCGACATGTACCCACACATTTGTCCTCTTGTCTGAATACGTGGCTTAATAAGGTACTTTCACACTAAACTCTAATATATCCTAATCTATCAACAATCACAGGTTCAGAATTAAGTAATTCTATAATCTAAGATATCACTTATACATTTTATATTTGGCCCTATCGGCCGTATGTATACTCGAGCTACATCTGCAAATCTCGTCAAGTTTTTTTTTATATGATAGAGAAGAGACGAGCAAGTCGCTCGGCTGATGGTAAACGTCACGCTTGCAGTTCAGTGTCACCCAGAGATTTTTGAACTTAGGTCAAAATCGTGCGCGGCGAAGAACTGCGCTTCTCACATTGAGACATTAGATGTTAAATTCTTAGTAAAAAAAATATATTATATATTTACATTCAAACACGTTTAGACGTTAGACCGGACGCAGATGTGACCCAAGCATTAGTTATAAGTAAAAAAGTACAAGGCATATAAGCCTAAAATTACTTCGTAATTTAAGGCTCTAAAGCATAAGTACACATAGCGCTTACTATATAGCCATTAGACTTGCTCACTACATATCAACTATAAACAATATGTGAGATTCTCCATGAAAAACAGATATCTTCACAAAGCACTCACAAAAAGAATTTAAAATATATTTTTTTTACAATACGATATGGTATAGTGGCAGGCTACCTATTTAACATTAGCCCTTATTGTATTGAACACGGTTCTTTTTTCAATCACAAACAAGGATCTCCGAACGTAGACGTATTTCTTAACACTACAAACTAAATCACATTAACGTCACACTACAATAAGTTACTTAGAATATTTTGACGTTTGGCGCTTAGCACAATTGACATTAAAATAACACTTATATAACATTAAGGGAAACATTTCAATCCTTACCAAACGGTAAATTATCAAAGCAATATCGTGCTTCAGAGGGCACGTTGTTAGTCGTAAGACAACAGTCGTTTAGCCATGTGGCCTGATAAATTCTGACACTAGGATTGTCCATTATAGTCTATACGACAAGTTAGTATCAAAGCAATGAAATTATGTCTAATTAGTATCGAATAAACAATTAAAAATGTTCAATTCTCAGTAATCGTTCAGATCTGTAGTTTTTAAGCTGAAACTCTTTATAGGAGGGCTTTAAAATTCTGATATTTTCCGATTTTCAATTATGTGACATTTGTCGTTGTTTTAGACGTATGGATTACCTTACGTGCGTGACATGTCGCATCGAAATCTATTAAATATCGGTCTATCTGGCCCCTGAAGGAACAGATAAAAGTTATTTGTCTGATAATCGACTTATTAGTCAAACAAAGTCTATATATCTCGCTATTGAAAATTTGTTTTTAACTATTAAGAGTTTATCTGAAGATATATCTGGCTATTGAAAAATTGTTTTTAACTATTAAGAGTTTATCTGAAGATATATCTGGCTATTGAAAATGGTTTTTAACTATTGAGAGTTTATCTGAAGATATATTTGGCTATTGAAAAAATGTTTTTAACTATTAAGAGTTTATCTGAAGATATATCTGGCTATTGAACAATTGTTTTTAACTATTAAGAGTTTATCTGAAGATATATTTGGCTATTGAAAAATTGTTTTTAACTATTAAGAGTTTATCTGAAGATATATCTGGCTATTGAAAAATTGTTTTTAACTATTAAGAGTTTATCTGAAGATATATCTGGCTATTGAAAAATTGTTTTTAACTATTAAGAGTTTATCTGAAGATATATCTGGCTATTGAAAAATTGTTTTTAACTATTAAGAGTTTATCAGAAAATATATCTGGCTATTGAAAAATTGTTTTTAACTATTAAGAGTTTATCAGAAAATATATCTGGCTATTGAAAAATTGTTTTTAACTATTAAGAGTTTATCTGAAGATATATCTGGCTATTGAAAAATTGTTTTTAACTATTAAGAGTTTATCTGAAGATATATCTGGCTATTGAAAAATTGTTTTTAACTATTAAGAGTTTATCTGAAGATATATCTGGCTATTGAAAAATTGTTTTTAACTATTAAGAGTTTATCTGAAGATTGAAATATCGGCCCCAAGAGAAATAATAAAAAATCTGCTTAGCAAGCAAAACAAAATAATAAAGCTAGTCGTCAGATCACTCGCATAAACAATTTTCTTGTCATTCATCTCTTTCATACAATTTATAACAGGGAATATGCATGAGACCTCAATAGGTTAAATATCGCTTTTTAAATCTATAAAGCTATAGAATTACACTCATACACATCTTGTTTGGATAAAAAGTAATAAGTGACAAATTGCATGGGAAAATCTAAATAGCAAAATGCACGCTGTGGAGTATACTGACTTGTGACGTAAGTTTCCTGATCTTTTATGTCAATGATTGGTCAACTTTACTTTACAGCAGCCGCGATTGGATTGTGGACGTCACAGAAAGAACGTCAAAGTATCCGCGTCTAAAATTTACCGAACCTGCTCGAATTTACTTTAGATATGAATTACATTGTATTTACGTAAAAAATCTATTAAAACTTCATAGTTTCAATCGATTATTTATTAATTATGCATATTCCCTATTAGATAGGTACCATGTCTTTACACTATTAAAGTCCTGGGAACATTTTGGCATTCAATTTCGGTGAAGCAACACTATTGAAGGATATGAAGTAGTATGTCTAAAGCCAAACAAATTGTTTAACTATTTCATCACATGGTTAAATATTTGCAATTACATCAATCGGTCCCCTTACTGCGTATCTCTGTTGCAATCGGTTTCAATCAAAAATTGACAAACCTAAAAAATTGGCTGTCTTGTAAAGACGGTTTACGGACGATAATTTTACGTGATAACGTCATAAAAAACATTGATGAAAAATTGCATACTTTTAATAATTTAATTGAATTATTATCACTGAATTATCATTAATTTGTATACAAAGAAGGATTTAATGGAAAATTATATTTTTTCTGTAGTAAATTAACATTTATTTACACTCGTAACGACTCGCCGACGCTTGGGCCGATCGTGCCTCTCTATCGCTTGTTCCACACTCTCGCTTGCACGCTCAGGCTCAGACGAAACGTGACACTTTTTCGTGCGTGCAGCCGGTGTTCATCGATGTATAAGACGATATCACGTCAAAAATTAGGTTCATTTTTGCTAATTCAAATAGAAACCGCTCGCAGCAAAGATACGTAGTATATATACTCAATCATTTGAATTTCGATGGTTTTTCAGTTTTACTTTGGAGATGTTGATTATCTACATAAATAAAAGCTAAGTTTAAACAACGCGCCTATATACAATAAAGTACCGCAACATTCTGCCATTGTACAATAAAGTACCACAACATCGCCTCTTTGTACATTAAGTACCGCGCAACAATGTGCCTTTGTACAACAAAGGACCGCAACATCGAGCCTTTGTACAATAAAGGACCGCAACATCGCGCCTTTGTACAATAAAGGACCGCAACATCGCGCATTCATACAATAAAGGACCGCAACATCGAGCCTTTGTACAATAAAGGACCGCAACATCGCGCCTTTGTACAATAAAGGACCGCAACATCGCGCATTTGTACAATAAAGGACCGCAACATCGAGCCTTTGTACAATAAAGGACCGCGACATCGCGCCTTTGTACAATAAAGGACCGCAACATCGCGCATTCGTACAATAAAGGACCGCAACATCGAGCCTTTGTACAATAAAGGACCGCAACATTGTGCCTTTGTACAATAAAGGACCGCAACATCGCGCCTTTGTACAATAAAGGACCGCAACATCGCGCATTCGTACAATAAAGGACCGCAACATCGAGCCTTTGTACAATAAAGGACCGCAACATTGTGCCTTTGTACAATAAAGGACCGCAACATCGCGCCTTTGTACAATAAAGGACCGCAACATCGCGCATTCGTACAATAAAGTACCGCAACATTGCGTCTTTGTACAATAAACTACCACTTACAATAATTAGTTTTTAACTAGTTACAAGTGTTATTGAAATATATCACATTGCATATGGTTAAACGGTTCTGTATCTGTGGAAACACATAGACATAACATTTGGCAGACGATGCAGCTTCCAGTCAGCAGGTGTCGGTGTTGTGGCAAGCTGATCATATCCAAACAGCGGTTAATTTTTGCCTGAGTTACGCTTGGAAAGTTGGTCGTTGTGACACCTGCAAATGAAATTAAACAAATACTACGGTCATAAACAATGACAGATAAAAAGAACACCAAACATACACAACACACATTTTATGTAATTATTATTGATATGGGTCCACGCGAATCTCTCAGGGAATTCTTTAAAGAAACAGGCATACTTACCATGCCTTCGCTTTACATCTTTGAAAATATTATGCATGTTCTCAAAAATATTAGTAAATATAAATTAAGAAGCGACGCTCACAATCTTAATACTAGATATAAGCATAAAATTACAGTGCGCGCATTTAGATTAAGCAAAACGAATAAATCTTTTATGGCAAATGGGGTTAGATTTTACAATAGAATTCCTAAAATCGTAACTGAATTACCACTGGGAAAGTTCAAAACTGTAATAAAACGGGCATTAATTAAGAAAGCTTATTATAAGACTACAGACTATATTAATGACAAGGATGCATGGAGGCAAACTGCACAGGCTCTTTCTAGCGACTACCATAATAACACCTAGGTTAAGAAAATTATGTATTAGAAATTAAGAATGTTTAAAAAAAAAAATGAATGAAAAAAAATGCGCCGCCGAGTTTCTTGCCAGGTTCTTCTCGAGATGGCTGTAATTTTCCGAATCTGGCAATAGATTCATTAACTTTTATGAGTGCCTCTTTGGGGCCTATGTGAATAAACGATTTTGATTGATTGATTGAGTAGCTGATATTCCACCAATACGCAAGAAGCGATTCGCTTTCACAATTATTACGCGCACAAGGAAAGGAATTCCTCACCGGAGTCTGTGTTTCCCGATAAATATGATCCGGGAGTCTTCAAGTCACAAGTAAACAGGTATCTTCTAGCTAGGCTCTTCGACCGTGTCGTCTTACCATTAGGTGAGATATGGTAAAAATGTTTGACTATCAGTAGGAAGTAAATAAAAATCGTATTGTATTAATTCTACTAATTACTATAAACTCTTCGAGTTTGGACTCATTGAATTTGTTCCAAAGAGTAAAATACATTACTTTACACTTGATGATGAGGGTCTCATGATGAAAGAGATTGAAGTTAGAATGTCTCTTCATTGCCACTAGTGCACCCATTGGAATCATTAAATTACATTTCTAGTGTCTTATAAAGTGTTTTTAGTTAGTCTAACTAAATTAGAGCTTACACAATGAAATAAATATTTTCGAATCAGTTCTAAAATTTCATACAATATATAATAGTCGAAGCATATACAAAAAGATTATTGTATGAATAAAAGCCAAACAAATGTAACAGAAAATTATACAGCACATCACAGCAAAAAAAGATATTCAAGCTAATGACTTGAAGGTAGACAAGTAAATCAGCGCCTGTGAAGGGGTAGAAAATCATAAAACTTCTATTGGAGCATTGGAATGAAAATGAAAATCATGTTTTTTAATTTTGTATGATTTGCCTACACTTATGCACGTTCAAGAACTATTAACAGTTAATAATCCACCATTATCCACATCCATTATCCACATTAACACTCGAAAAATCACAATGTTTAAAAAATACTAAATCGACAAAAAAATTTCACTGACGTCGCGCCAATTACTATGTTATCTATGGAAAAAGGACGATTGAAAAAAATTCGCCACCGAATATATATTCAGGTTATTCTCGAGACGGCTGTAATTATGCGAATCTAGCAATTAGATTAAGTTTCATGATGCATCTTTAAGGTTTTTAAACAATGTTGAATGTTGATGATGGAATAAAAAAAGTTAGGTTAAATTAGTATGTTGGCGGGTCTAATTACCAAACATGCAGACTAGTTACTTTGAATGTCGTCAGTGCTCGGGCTTTCGGTGACCAGTTCTGGACTTGTGCTGTCTGGTGAGGCGAGGGCTTTAGCTGCTTCTTCTTTCCTGGAATTCAACAGCAATTGTTAAGCAATATTGGAAATTTCTTTAGAATTTTTTTTTTTTTCACAGTATCAGTAAGTAGTTAGAAATAGATGATGTTCTATAATTTCCATAGGTCTTGACAAATGTAACTGTTGTGTATGTAAATTGATTAATTTCCAAGTACTTTTAGATTAGATTAGATTTTATCACACATGTGGGTACTTGGATACCTTTTGATTTGTTTTCATGAATAAAGGTAGTTTGCTTCTGACTCAACTATGGTGTATCTTTTAGTAACAAAGGAAGTGTTGTATATTTATTATGTGGGTATTTATAACATGTGGGTAATATAATAGATAAGTAACTAGAAAATAAATCAGTCTGCACGTAGCCATCTTGTAGCTGGTCGTTTTATTTACTACATGGTGACAGCGGTGTTCAAAAATAAGATTATTTTTGTGTAAAAAGTGAATAAAACGGTTATATTATCCCGTAACAATGGAACACGCTCGACCGCCGGCAGAATTGTCGCTGGGTGGGGGCCCGGCTAATCGCGCGGACGCGTGGCGCAAGTGGCTGAAACAGTTTCAAGTGTTTCTCAAAGCATCGGGGGTTTATAAAGAACCGAGTGATGTGCAGGCCAGTTTATTGATTAACCTTATCGGTCCCGATGGATATGACGTATTCTCGACTTTTAAATTCGTAGCTCCAGCTGATCGTGACGATATTGAGAAGCTAATCGAAAAATTCAACCAGCATTTTGGAACGAAAACTAACACGACTATGGTCAGGTTTAAGTTCTTCACGAGAAACCAGGAGGTCGGCGAAAATATCGACGAGTACGTCACTGCCTTGAAACTTCTGAGCCAGCAGTGCGAGTTCGAACAGCTCGAAGATGGCTTGATTCGCGATCGCATCGTTTGCGGCGTACGCGACGGCTCACTCCGAGAGCGATTGCTCAGAGCCGATCAGCTCACTCTCGAGAAAGCCGTTTCTATTTGTCAATCTAATGAAATATCTAACGAGGACGGACGAGAAATAGAAGGCGTGAAGAGTGAGAAGTCAAGAGAAGTATCAGTGGATGCCGTGTGGAGTGCACGAAGTGGGTGGCGAAGCGCGCGAGGCGCGGGCGCGGGCGCAGCGCAGCGCTGGCGCGGCGGCGGCGCGACTCGAGGAATGCGCGGCGGCTTCTCTGGCGGCGCGAGTGGCGCGTCGAGAGCGCCACCGCGGGATCATCTCTGTGCTGCATGCTCCAGTAATTACTGCGACGGCGGTATGCGTTGTCCGGCACGTAATGTAAAGTGTTTTCAGTGTGGTGAAAAAGGGCATTTTAGAAAAATGTGTAGGTCGCATAAATCAAATAAAGTGTTTCTAGTTCACGAACCGAACGAGGAAGACGATCTATTTCATATTTCGTCATTGGATGATGCATCGGGTATGACGCGTTCTGAGGACACAAAATGGTATGAGACTCTGTTTTTATATAATAGTATGGAAAAACATACATTCAAATTAGACACGGGAGCAGATTTAAACGTAATTTCTAAAAATAATTATATCGCCCTTGGGTTCAATGTAAATGAAATAAATCCTATTAGACCGAAAGCGATGTCATTCTGTGGCACATATCTACCCATAATAGGTTCAGTCGCATTGAAGTGGATGTATAAAGATAAAATGTTTTCTATAAATTTTGTAATTACTGATCATGACTGTGAAAGTATTCTAGGCAAGTTTACCGTTGATCAAATGGGCTTAGTGAAACGCGTGTACTCATTAGATATTGCTAAGTATAATGAACTATTTCAAGGTCTCGGTAAGTTGCCCGGTCATTATAGTATTCCGATTGATAAGGAGGCCGTTCCTTGTATATGTCCCGTCAGAAAAATTCCACTCGGCGTGAGAGGTAGCCTGCAAGTCGAGTTGGAGCGGATGGAGAAAATGGGAGTTATAAGAAAGGTGAGTCATCCAACAGCCTGGGTTAACGGTATTGTTGTCGCGGCAAAAAAGGATGGCAGCATTCGCGTTTGTCTGGACCCGCGACCTTTAAACAAGGCCATTCGCCGCCAGCATTTTCCACTTCCCACACTAACTGACATTTCTACGAGATTGAAAGGTGCCAGGTTTTTTAGTAAGCTAGATGCCAGGTCAGGATTTTGGATGGTGCAGCTTGATGATGATAGCGCGGACTTGTGTACGTTTGGAACGTGCTTTGGAAGGTACCAATACCTCCGTCTTCCGTATGGAATAAGTTCTGCGTCGGAAATATTTCACTCTCGTGTTAGACAACTGCTCGAAGACCTGGAGGGAGTCGATTCATTTGTCGACGACATTATAGTGTTTGGGACTGACGAAAGAGAACATGACGAGAGACTCAGAAAACTACTAGATAGGGCTAAGCAGGTAGGCATAAAATTCAATCGGGAAAAATGCGAATTTAAGGTATCGGAAGTGACGTATCTGGGGCATAAGTTTAGTGCCAAGGGTATGGAAATAGACGAAAGCAAATTAAAGGCTGTGAATGAAATGAAAAGTCCGCAAAATAGGCAAGAATTAGAAAGATTTTTAGGCATGGTAAATTATTTGTGTAAATTTATACCTAACTACTCAGAGAAAGTGGCTCCTCTTCGAAACTTGCTAAAAAAAGATAACGAATGGCTGTGGGGTGAATGCGAAGAAGAAGTAGTGAGAATGTTGAAGCGTGACCTGTGCAGCGCGCCCGTGCTGACGCTGTTCTCGGCGGAGCGGCCGGCCGTGGTGTCGGTGGACGCCAGCTCGCACGCGCTGGGCGCCGTGCTGCTGCAGGGCGGGCGGCCCGTCGAGTTCGCCTCGCTCACACTCACCGATACGCAGCAGAGGTACGCGCAGATAGAGAAAGAGATGCTTGCTATAGTATTCGCACTCGAAAGGTTTCATCATTACATTTACGGTAAGAATGATGTCATTGTGGAGTCCGATCATAAACCGTTAGAGGCCCTATTTAAAAAAGCTTTATGTTCGGTACCCGCAAGGCTGCAACGTATGATGCTACGGGTTCAGAGGTACGACTTTACCGTCATTTACAAACCTGGAAAATATTTATATATACCGGATACGTTATCGCGAGCTCCTCTTCCGGAATTGATGAATGAAAAAGTGTCAGACGAAGTATATAGTCAATCCTGCTATCTTATAAATAGCGTCGCTTTTAGTGACGACAAGCTTAATTTAGTGAGAGAACATACAAGACGCGATGTTATATGTCAGTTGTTGATCGAGTGCATATTGGACGGGTGGCCGGTAAATAAGTATATAACAGATGAAAGAATACGGCATATGTGGGATCATCGTCATTCGCTAGAATATTGTGAGGGCATTCTCTTTAAGGATGACCTGGTATTTATACCGGAGAGTCTAAGGGCTGAAATGTTAGGTCGGGTTCATGAAGGACACTTAGGCATTGATAGGTGCAAGCGGCGAGCGCGTGACGTCATGTACTGGCCAGGGATGTCGCGCGACGTGGAGCGCACCGTGCGCCGGTGTCGCGTCTGTACGAGCCACGCCGCGATGCCGCCGCGAGAAACTTTAATTCCTCACGAATTACCTGATATACCTTGGTCAAAAGTCGGCTCCGATATTTTCGAATACCAAAAAAGATATTTTCTTTTGCTAGTTGATTATTTTTCGAATTTCATCGAGGTATCTGCCCTACCGTCCATTACGTCGAGTTGTGTCATAAAAGCGATGAAAGACCAATTTGCTCGTCATGGCATACCACAAAACCTCATTACCGATAACGCACTTTGTTATGCCTCTAAAGAATTTAGTGATTTTGCAAAAAACTGGGGATTCTCACATACGACATCATCGCCCAATTATCCTCAATCCAATGGACGATCGGAAAGAGCGGTACGCACGGTAAAAGAATTATTAGTGAAATCTATAAACGATCGTTCAGATTTTTATTTAAGTTTGTTAAATTACAGAACCGCTCCGAGGGACGGTGTAGCGAGTCCTGCGGAACTCTTAATGAGTCGAAAACTAAATACGCGGTTACCGATTCATAGTAAACGATTACGTCCGGCGCGCGATAATACAATAGATTATAATAATATGCTGCGTAAACAAAGCTATGCTAAATGTCATCACGACAGTAAGGCCCGCAATCTGCCCGAACTTCAAGTGGGCGACGAGGTGATCGCGGTGGATAGGAACCGGAGACGAGAGGCGCGGGTGACGGGGCGCGCCGCCCAGCCGCGGTCATACTTCATCACCGACAATCAAGGTAAAATCTTGAGGCGAAATCGTAGGCACTTAATTAAATTTGGTTCGTCTCGTTCTTCATCTCCATCCAGCAATGGGAAGGACGTCATTGACGACAACGAAAATAAAAGTGATAGTAGTGTGTATGAAGATCCTACTTTGGTGTGTGAGGGTGATACTAATGATTCGACGCGTGAAAGGAGTGAGTGGCCTGATTCTGAAGGGATACCGATAACTTCTAAATTAACGCCTCCTTCCAATTATAATGCTCGTCATGAACGGGCAGCTAAACGTGAAGCTAAAATGAAACTATCACGTAAGTAGTACATTATATATATATGAGTAGGTATTGAGGTAGGTTTAATAGTATTGTGTAACTAAAGTATATAGTATTGTTCAAATTAATAGTACATGTTTAGGTATTGAAAATAATGTAAAAATAAGCATATGTTATTATATACTAAATATATATACTTAATAATAATAAATTATGTTGCTACATAGGTAATAGTTTCTTTCTTATATTTAAAGTAAATATAATATTTTAATGTAATATGATTAAGTTTAACTAATGTAATTATTCTTTGTGTTTTCTTGATTTCTTTGTTAAGGGGGAAGATGTTGTATATTTATTATGTGGGTATTTATAACATGTGGGTAATATAATAGATAAGTAACTAGAAAATAAATCAGTCTGCACGTAGCCATCTTGTAGCTGGTCGTTTTATTTACTACAGGAAGTAAAATCTTTATAGATAAAAATCAATTATTCTGCGTTACGTCTTGCTAAATCTCAAAAAGGGCTGGCCCGATTTGGCTGATTGTTTTTTTGTAGTGTTTGTAATTGTCAGGGCAAGGTATGTAAAATTTTTTTTATGCAACGGAAGTTGCACCCTGGCGAAACCGGGCAAATCACTAGGTTAATTAAAATCATCAACGGAACTGAAAGGGAACAAATATGCAAGAATTCCACTGCTTATTACCCCCCTGTCGCTCATGCAATCATTAGAGGTTTAAAATTATAGGTGTAATGCTACAAGATGAATGAGAGTTAATAACCATAGAAGAATAACTGATACACACCTTTTTTCATCAAGTTCCTTCATTTTCCTCTCCGCCCGGGTCCAAATATCTTCCTTAACAGATTCTTTGAATTTACTACGTTCCACATACTTTTGATAATATTCATTGGCTAGCACAGACGGTTTATACTCTCCGCTGTTTGAGGAAGAGGGACTTCTGATAGTTTGAACTAATTTAACTTTTTCTGTTACACTTTTCTTTTTAAACATGTTTGCGGCATCTAATGTTACTCCAAGCTTTTTTTTCAGTGATGCGTTATCAGTTTGTGTTTTCAACCACCCATTTACTTTTTCAACCACAGATGGCGATATACTGTTTGTTGTATCTTTTGTTATGTCTAAGTCAGACTGATTGCTTATGACACTAGAAACATTCACTTTCTTGTCCAATTTGGATTTGACACAAGTTTCTTCTACGTTGCTCGTAGACATAAAGTCATTTGGTTTAAGAAGTTTGACGGGTTCAGGAGTGACTTCGGTATTTTCATTCTGTTTATCATTTAGAGCTTTAAGGATTGACTCGACGGCAATATTTCTCTGCCGTTTCTTGGGTATTTTCTCTTTTACCCTTTCCTTTGCTACTTCTTTTGTAGGAGAGTTAGATATGGGTGTGCTGGTTTGGTTGGTATGTGGTACAAATTGTGATGTGTGAGAGTTCAGCTTGCTGATCACTATGGCTTTGTTGGAGTACTCTTCGTCATCTGATGAAACATTTATGTCTCGGACCTGTTAATAAATATGCAATAACAAATATAAAAATATTATGTTATAAAAAAGAAAAAAAAAATCAAAACACATGACTGCAAGATAGTCAAATTATAAGCAATGCACTAAAAAGAATGACATACAATTTTAGCAAATGCAAATACAAATATTTTCATTTTTGTAATTTCCATTTAGTTCCTTTATTTTATACTCTACTCAATAGGTTTGGTTAAAAAAAAAAATTAACGACTCACAAAATAAAACCAAAAATTTACCAGTTTGATTTTTTTTAAACACCTATCTAAGACACTTAGGTTTTAGATGAATGGTACCTCAACCATTGCAATCTATCCAACTTTTTTGGAAGGAACGAGATAATATATAAATTAACAAACATACATACAAGATACGCACACATAACCCTTCTTTGGCAGTCAGGTAAGAAAGGAAAAGAATTAAATATTCAGTGGAATTAAGAGCTTTTTTGCCATCAGTTAAAATAAACAGACCATGTCCAGCATTTGCTTGATGAGCCCCAGGTCAGGTGGTGCTGTCACTTCAGCATCAGCAGAACAGTGTTTGAAGAATTCTTCTTCAGTCTCTGGAAATTAATAAAAAAAAACATAGTGAATTTATTTCAATAGATCCTCAAGACAAATCACACTTATATGGGTATGTTTGTTTTCTCTTCACGCTGTAACAGCTGTACAATTTGGAATGTACATAGCTTATACCTAGGATTAACACAGAGGCTACTTTTTATCTTGACAAATGCGGGAGAAGCTGCAGGGAACAGCTGGTATACCATATCTAAGGACACATAAAATAGTTAGTTGTGATCTTCCTTCTAAGCAGTGAATATTGGGTTTGATATGTGGTGTAAATTCTCATTTTCACCCTAAGGGAAATTTGTGTTTCTGCCACTGGGTGTGATTATTATGCGAGTATAATATGAATGTTTTTAGCACCCATAACACAAGTCTTCAAACTTAGTGAAATGCCAATAGTGTAAGTGTTTATGTTTAAAAGTGTGTGTATCAAGTATATGTCTCTTATCTTATTAAAACATAGTAAAATTAATTTTAAAACAGAGGTAGGTACATATTTTTAGTTTGTAAGTATTTACCACATGTTATTATTACACAATAACCTTGCAATAATTTGTTGGATGATTTTATTTATTTATTAATCCACCCCTTCTGAATTGCAATCCCATTACTGGTATGTGTATGCACTGAAGTGTAAGATATAATATTAGCACAACGACTGACAGCGAGAGTAACAAGAAATCTTATAGATACCTTCAGTAATATTGAGGGAGGGTGGTTTGTCACCAGCTCCTACAGTACCCTCGATGCCCACAGGAAGTCTGCCCTGAGCAACGGCAAGATCCCGGAGAATCGCGTATTCGCTTGTCCATTGAGACATCTTCGTCGGGCGCTGCTTAAGTCGCCACAATATAAAATAGCAAAACCAGCTCCTAAAATTCCTAATGCCACTGCCGTTTCTCACAAAGACAGGCATAAACAACACAACAACCAACTATATTATTGTATTGTTTTGACTTATCGCAAATTACTTTAAACACAAAAGTAATCACAACTATTATAGTACATACTCAGACTTAATAAGAAAGTACATATTTAAAGACAAACAAACAAAAACTCAAGCGGTGAAAAGAAAATTCTACAAACAAAGATAATGTAATCACTCCGTTTATCTACAACACATCTTCACAAGCCGCTCTTATTTTCGGCCAGTCTTATTTACACTAGGTACGTGACAAAAATAATACCAGGACAGAAAACAAGCTCCCACAATTAAAACTAAAAAAAAAAAAACTTAATTCAGGGTAATTGGTAGAATACCAGAAACCTCTTGGAACATTCTAACTCAATTTCTTTCCTGGTACGGCTGTTTTTTATTTTTAAAATATTTTACTATGCTTTATTTATTTTTTCTGTTGTTTAGTCTAAGGTGTCAAGTGTCAACAGGCGTTGGCATGCAATCATTCAATGCGTTTTACTTCTACGCTTATCATCTGTACGGTGTAGGAGTGGAAATCGTAGACCGCGTCTTTGTTCCCCGAAGGAAAAGGAACAAACAAATAAGTCTTCAATACAAGAATTAGTAGGTATCTTCTAGACAAACATGCTTTATCCTCAGCCGCATCATCACTTGTCATCAGGTAAAATAGTAGTCAAATGCTTGCCTGACGCTAAGCAACGCGCTCACCTTTATACATCAAGTGCCACCCAGAACTTTGAATGACAAAGTTCCACCTGGGATTGCACTGCAATGCGATCTTCCATAGCGAGTAGCTATTATACGGGCCATTTGCTCTGTCAGCCAGAACAAGTCTTGCTAGTACAGTGTTGTTATATGGCTGTTCAGCATAGGGTCGGAACCGCCGTTGGTGGAATTACATGAAGTCTTCTTACGATACCCTTAACGGAGTTTCATCTCTGCTGCCTTGTCTTCACAAGAGATATTATAATGAACTAGCTGACCCGCCCGGCGTTGCCCGGGTAAACAAAAGCTTACATATAAACGCTTTCTCACTCACAGCCTCACTGTAAAAGTACTATAAGTTGTGTCGTGGGGCCGTAAGCAATTAACACCACACACACAACATTCATGTCATACCCAGAACCAGAAATATAAACTGCCCGTGGGGAATAAAGTTTTGTTATTGTGTTCCCACCGAGATTCGAACCCGCTGCTTTAAAGACGAACGCGCACTCATCTACGCCAGTGGGTAGTTCAAAGTTCAAAGATTCCCCACTCTGCGTCGCCCGGTTAAAAAATCTACACATAAACACTTCCACATTCACAGCCCCACACTAAGTTCAGTGACTTGTAACGTGGGGCCGTAAACATCCAAGATTCACAACATATTAAAAACCAGGAACACAAATTTCCCGTAGGAAGAAAACCTCTGTTACCACCGCGAATCGATCCCGCTGCTTTGAAGGCAAACGCGTACCCATTTACGCGAGTAGATAGTTCAAAAGATGACCCGCCCGGCGTCGCCCGGTTAAAAAATATGCAAAGAAACACACTTCCACATTCACAGCCCCACCCTAAGTTCAATGACTTGTATCGGGGGCCGTAAACATCCAAGATTAACAAAGTATTCACAACATACTCAAAACCAGGAACACAAATTTCTCGTGGAGATAAATTTTCTAGGTAAATTACCACCGGTAATCGAACCCGCTGCTTTGAAGGCGAACGCGCACCCATCTACGCCAGCGAGCAATTCAAAGTTCAGGAACGACCCGCCCGGCGTCGGCCGGGTAGTAAATATTAAAAAACATACCCATAAACGCTTTCACATTTACAACCCCACACTAAGTTCAATGACTTGTATCAAGGGGCAGTAAACATCCAAGATTCACACAACATTCACAACATACTCAAAACCAGAAACACAAATTCCCGTGGGAAAACTCCTGTGTTCCCACCGGGCATCAAACCCGGTGCTTTAAAGGCAAACGCCCACCTAACTACGCTAGCGGGCAGTTCAAAGTTTAATGATAAGACTAAACAAAAAAAAACAGTCGAATTTATATCCTCCTTCTTATGTTAGTCGGTTCAAAACATAGACGTATGCCGGATTACGCAGTAACTGTTCCATTCTGTGATCCACCGTTTTCACCCTCAAATAAACTTAACGATTTCTCCTAGACTATAGGTCCAAATTATGTGCAGTAAAGAGCAAATTACATCTACCTGAACTACGTAAGCCGATGAAATAGGTTTTTTTGATAAGGATTAATATTAAATACTTAAAAAAAGCTAACGAAATAGAAGCCGCTATTTTTTAATGTGCAGGAATTCGTAGTACGTGGCGGTACATTTCTGACCCGTCCCGTTCACGGGCGGGCTCCCGTGAAACTAATTTCACGATTTCTCATAGACTATTTATCCAAATCATATGCAGTAAAAAGCAAAATGTATCTACATGAACTACGTAAGACGATGAAATAGTTTATTTTGATAAGGATTAATACTGAATGTCTCAAAAAGCCAACTAAACATAGGCCGCTTTTTTTTCAGATTTTTAACAAAGAAAAGTATTTTTTCTGAGCTATACATACATGTTAGATATATGCTGTCGCGGACTTTTTTGTAAATCTCATGAAGGCCAACATTTTTGCCATACATTGTATTCAACTATGTCTTACCGTTTAGTCAGCGTACGCCGATAAAGCGGAAAGTTAGCAAATTTTTCTCCGACTTGTCTTACGAATATTATTATTTCGAACTGATAACTAACTTCTATCCCGATAAAACATAGCCTATGACACTCAGTGATAGTGTAGCTATCTATTGGTGAAAGAATTTTCAGAATCGGATCAGTAGTTTCAGAGATTACCTTTTACATACAAACAAACAAACAAACAAACAAACAAACAAACAAACAAACAAACTTTACCTCTTTATAATATTAGTATAGAAGTATAGATAAGAATGCCTAATAAGAGCATTTTTATTACATTTAATTACCTTCCAACGGGCATTCCCCTACCCTCCACATACACTGCAATCTCTGGGGAGTTTATTCATGACTGGCAAGAATCAAGATTAGGGCAGATACATTTGTGTGTGTGCGTGTTTTCTTTGAATGTGTTTAACTTTTTGTCTATGTGTGGACTGAGTTCCAGTTTGTTTACCTTATTCTTACTTCGTAAAAGTATATCATAAGCCTTCCTACTGGTCTTTTTTCTTAAACTTTTGTGTCTTAATGTTGCCAGCCATGAATAAATCCGCTAATGTGGTAAATCCGGTAATGCAGTAAAAAATAAAGTAGAATAGTCCAACATAGGTGGGAAATAATATTTATTTATTTTAGAGCTACATGAATAAATGATTGATTAATTCATTAATGTACCACTTGCGGAACACAAGCGGAAGTAGAATACCGAAAAGAGTTTAATTCAAGCTGAGCCTATAATATAATTAAAACTATATGGCACCAGTTACTGGCTATTGTAAGTTTAGAACAGGCAAGTGGTGGTGTATTTCCCAAGTTCTAGATCTGTCATATTAACTACTCTCAACCACATTATCATCACTTGCCAACAAAAACAAAACAGTGATCAAACTATGTCTTATCATAGATTAAGAATGACATCCTAATTAACCATGTCAGTAGGTTCTTTTATGCTTGTTAGAAATGGTACAAGCTAGATGCCGTTCTGATGGTAAGCAACACCATTGCTTTTGTAAAGATGCAGTAATAATATAAACTTTAAATACCAAACATATTCCACGAAAGATAGCAATGCGTTCCTCTCCCTAATACTTAAATACTTAACTAAAACATTTAACTTAAATGCTAACGTTTTGTGCTACAATTTTTCTTGCGGCGATTGTGAATAATATTTTGTAGTTTAATTAGTAGGATCTTGTTTTCTGTCCTGGTATTTTTTCTAGTCTCGTAGTGTAAATAAGGGTTGCCTTTAACTTAATCATCTATGGCTGTAGGTCAGTCTCACAATATACAAGGTACTCTGTGAGTCTCACTCTGTCAACTTCAGATAATGTAATCACTCCGTCTATAGTCGCCATTTAAAGAAGTTGAAGTTGAAGTCTTGCAAACATTGCATGACGCATTAACGTAGGTTTAACTATGAACTTGCTGTGAACTGTAAATATGTATTGACCAGTAATACTCAATTAAGCAATGTGCCGTATTTAATAGAATTATCAGGTGTACACTGTACTTCATGATAAATGCAGGGGTTATATTTTGATCAATTTTGTTATTGTGATATTTAATTGATTACGTTCAAGATATAGTGATATTTAATTGATTACGTTGTAAGTTGGATTTAAAACAGTTCAGACTCCGTGGAACATGTAAGTATCCGTGCTTTAATATTACTGCTCTACTTATATAGTTCAAATAGCTTAAGGTATATCGACGTTCATTACCTACAAATAAATATTTACCTATATATGTATGTTCCATCTTTGATCCCAAACTTACACAGTACATGCTTCTTTACTCAAAATCACTTACTAAGCTATAGATTTTGTGTTATCAGCTGTTAATATTTATCTGTTTTTTTTTTTTTTTTGTTATTCACTCACATAATATTGCATGTAGATACTAGTCCTTACCTGTCTTGAATGGCCTTGTAGAGTTTATACACCTCATTGTCCTCATGTGAGGGCAGTCATACAACATTTTATTTATAGTGTTCCATACTAAGCCTGCTATCTTAACTGATATCTTAAATTAATACTACAATGTTGCCATCACCAGGATAAGAGATAAATAAGAGAAAGGTAATCAAACTAAGATTACCACATGCTCTATCATCAACTGCTTCATAAAACATTGGGTCGCATATTCCACTTGAACCCTTTCTCTGCATTTCTAATCCTTAAGCAGAGATTAAGAATATTTAATTATACTTATTTGACTTGAACCCTCTGCATTGGGGAAACATACCATTTACTTCATATTCTAGAGGTCTAAGACACACTTGCAAGCTAAAAGTTACTCTCATTGGTGCAATTGCTAAAATAATATATTTGAAAAGCATTCAAATTGATCTCTTAACATACACAAGCTATACTATGTATATTTGTAAAAAACTAGTGAATTGCAAAAAAACAAAAGAATGAGAAGTGAAGTGCTTCAAAATCAAATGAAAATTAGATGACATAACATAACAATAATTAAACCCAAGCAAAGCTTAAAAAAACCTACTTCACCGCTTTATCATCGGAACCTTGATCCACCATCCACCTCTTTCAAATAAAAAAGAATCATCAAAATCGACTCACAACAAAAGAAGTTGTGAGGTAACTTTTGAAGTTGGGTAAACCAGAACATCATCAAAGTACGCATTATTCATCATAAAATAGACATTATTGACGATATTTCAAGAACTACTGATCAGATCTTGATCAAATTTAATTGGAACCAATTAGAAACATCTATAAAACTAAAAAAAAAAATCTAAATCGGCTCACGTAGAGAGAAGTTATGAGGAAACACATAACAAAAAAAAAAAAAAGCAGTCTTCTTGAGTACCTTTTTGGGAAGTCGGTAAGAAATAAATAAATTGTAATGAAAACAGATAAAAGTTAACCTTAGTCTAAGGATTTGGTTGGACTCGTCTATTCATAGTTGTTGTTTTAACGTTGTCTGAAGCAATTTTAGCACCAATAATAGGGCATCTAAAATAGCTTCTACATTCCTCATATTCTTCAACTCATATGTAGTTGGCTATGTTACCATGATCATGCTGAAACACCTGCGATGAGCCTAGTTCTGCAGCAGATACTCTATAACTTAGGCTTTCAGTACACTGTCCTGAAATATTGTACATACTTTAGAAATAAAGGTTTGATATTATTATAAAGATTTCGGCAAATTAAAGAACTTTAACTTGTTCTAAACCAATATAACTGTGACATAAAATCAATAATTCAAGGAAATAAGAAAATCATTCTTGACGTCTGTGAATATTCACTGAAGTCAGTGTGATTTTTAAATTAGCTTTGTACAATTACCAAGACTCATAATTAAATATTTAATGTTGTAACAAATAACCATCTATATACAAACTTAACCTAACCTAATAAACTAATGCAAAAAGTCGTAGGTCCAGTGCCCAAAATACTAGGTGTGTTACGTCATTGTACTGCGACACTAAATTGCTGACTGTAACAAATATATGTAAAAAAAAATGTATTTTAGTTTTTCAAATGTTTTCTTTTGTCAAACGTCATCCATTTATGTTTGACATACCTACAGTTCACTCGAAGCATTTCACATCTACGTTTCTCATCCGCACAGCAAAGGAGGGGAACTCATTGCCTACGTCTTCGTTTCCTGAATGGTAAAATCTGGATGTCTTCAAGTCTAGAGGGAATTGGTACCTTCTAGGCATATTCCATCATTGGCCGCATCGTCACTTTCCTATACAGCATAAAAAAAAGAAGTTAAAAATCTCACTAACTGGCCACCCATCTATCCAGCTACTGACTGTTCTAAACCTTGTCGAACAGTTACACCAAACCAAGCAGGCCCCATCCATTGAATGATGTTATTGTTGGTTAGTAATCTTAAGTTTTTGTTTTAGTATATACAATGGCTCAAGGAACATGGAGCACCAAAGAGGATGTTCTGAAGGACTTGGAGATGGCATCAGGACGGCAAGTCACAGATGTTGATGATGGTTGTGTTGTGGTTGGACAAAGGCCTCCACCTCCACGAGTGCTTCATGATGAGGGTAAGTTTTCACACAGCTCCCTTGGGTAACCTTGTTAAGATTCATTGTTGTTGACATAATTAAGCCTCTCCTAATGAACCCCACTGAGCCCGATCTTCGCTATCAGCCTGCTAATTCTTTGAGCTATGTCGGCGACTTTAGTTCTCTGTCGGATCACCTCGTTCCAGACTCGATCCTTCAGAGAAATACCGTGCAAAGCTCTCTCCATAGCTCGCTGAGCAATCTTAAATTCGTGGACTAGTCCTACTGTCAGTGTCCACATTTCAGCTCCGTCGGTCATAACTGGCAGAACGCACGCATTAAAGAAACCTAACTATTTATGGCAAATATATTGACTTGGTCAAGTTTGTTTCCACCATCAAGTTGTGTTTATTCTCCTCAAGACAGAGATAATGCTAACCCTTTTTTATTGATTGTTCTAAGATAGTGTTTGACAAATTGTCACTTACTGGTAAGTGATCATGTTATCAAAGGTGACAAAGTTAGGTAATCTTGGTCTTACAGGTCTTAATGCCTTAAGAATTTAGGGACTTACAAATCAAAATTGGATCCAAAAATGTGTACCTTAGAAATCAATTTGTTTTTCTTTGTTTAAGATGATGAAATTGAAATGCAATTTGGACGAGTGGATAATACACATCTCAGCCATGATGCTATTCAACCAGATCTTCGAGGGATCAATCAGATGTTACGCATGGTAAGTGATGCCGCATACTCAGACATGGTAGTGATATACGCTAGAGCATTTATATTAAAACACGCTTTTCAAATAATAGATAATTCCCATTCCAACAAGAGAAATCTCTACATGCCATAACATTCGATTCTATTCTTATATTATATGTTTCATAAGAAAACCAGAAACTGTCATAACTAATGCTCTGTCACATCACATCACATCGTCACATCTTACAGACCAATACAAGATCATTAGCTAATGATCTTGTATTGGTCTGTAAGAATAATTTGTTACTAGTGCCCAATAATTGTAAAAAAATATATAAATTTTAGGTGGAAGACTATGAACAGTCATCTGATGAAGACACTCACAAGGCTCCTTTAAAACCAAAAAGCAAAAATGATACCATCGTTGTTACAGTAGTTAGCAAGTTAAATCCTAACGTACAGGAGTTTGTGCCAAGGTGCTATGCAAAAATATCTAGTCCAGATATGTCTAATGAAAATAACCAAAGTACTGCTAATGCTGGTAGTAAATCTATTGATAAATGTAAGGACGACTCATTACTTGAAAATGAGAAAGTCAAGATTGAAAACTCAAAATGTGATATTATTAGTAATATAAAAAATTCTAAAGATGAAAAAAGCCAAATGGCGGCAATGCTTAAAAGCAAAATTTTACTCAAGCCCGAGACATTTGAGGAGAAACGAGATGCTAATTTAGCTATAGTAAATCTGCTAAAGCTTTATTCGGGACCACAGTCTGTAACTACTCCAAAAACCCCCAAGTTACTAACACCAGACTTCTTTCAAAACTCAAAAGCGTCTGAATATAAAATTACTGAAAACGATTGTCCAGAGATAAACTTGACTCAGATATCTCGCCATAAAGATGAAACTAAAGAAGTTTCTACTCAAGAAACAGAAACAACGTCGATAGAAAACAGCCATCCAATCGTCTCTGACATCTCACATAAAAATGAGGAACTGCACGATGAAGACACATCATTGACGCCAAATATGGCTGAGAGTAGCATATCAAAAGAAAACGTTCCCTCCCATGATATGACCGAGTCAATTAACAAGGTCAATAACTGGTTCGAGTACAAACCCGCTGACAAAAGAGAAAAGCCTAAAAGCCCTGCTCTATTTCTCGGTCCCGTGAGCTACAAAAGGAAAGATTCGGTGACATGCAAATCGCCTAGCGATGTAGATAAAAAAATATTAAAATCGTCCGTAAAAAGTGATGCCTACAAGCCGTCAATCTACGCAGAAGAGCTCTTGAAAAAGTATAACAAAAAAAAGGAAAAAGTTGCACCGATTCCACAGTTAAATATTTGGGAGAAGCTTGAGGACGAACTTAAGAAAAAGGACGAGATTATAAGACTCCGTCAGAAGGAAGGCTAGGATCGAATCTATCGTCGAAACAACTGACTGACGCTTTTCTTTTCTAAAAGGAAAGGGTTCTAAATTAGGTCACCTACAAAGCGTATGTGATACTTATTTCCTAAATTAACCTTTTAACATTATATTAAGTACGACATAATGGTGATGATACATTACTAAAATATCTGAATATTTGAATGCATTACGCGTGCATATAAATGTTAATTATTTCTCTCTAAAAGAACAACTCAAAGCAAGCTTGATTTGAGTTGTGTTTATTTAAAAACGTGCAAGCGAGAAATCTAATTACTACAGTTGTTAATTATGTTAGATAAAATAATACTGTTATATAATTATTACTAGATCTTAGCTATAACAACTGGTGTAATTGAATTTTAATAATGTTCATCGTCATAGCATAGCTTACGAATTTGTGATGATCTGAGTCTTTTCGTCTCTAGATGATCTTAATCTTAGTTCACGCCACTGAACTATTTATTTAGTAATTAAGTTTTATGAAATGTAATTGAGGCCATGTGATTTAGATAATACTATTAACTTGCATATTAACTGACGTTTTAAATAGACAATTATTTATATATATATTAGCAATTATTTTTAATGAATTCTATTATTGGACGTTTATATAAATAAGTATTACTTAGATTTTTTTTATATTTATTGATACCGATTTTTCAATTGATGAATTATTAATATTTTATTAGCTTTATTAATGAATATACAAGTTAAAGTTACCGAATTGACAGGCTTGTGCAAAGACCTATACAAGATTTTATTTAATTTTACAATTTACATTTTTATTAGGTAACATAGAGTAACTTAGATAATTCTTATTTTTTATTGTAATTTTTACAGTTTAAAATATTTCGATTTTATGAAATATATATTTATATAATGATGTGTTCATTGAACGCTCAATTTTTTATTTTTAAGACAAATTAATATATAATGCTGCACTATGTGTGGAACATTATTGAATAACTAAATAATGTCATTATTGACACTAAGCTGACGGGCTGAGGGTAATGTACATGAACATTACAATGTGATAGTGTATTTTAATCATTATTGACAAGTTCAGTGGCCTATTTACTATTGCAATACTAAATAACATAACACCTGTTTTAAACACATACTGGCAATAAAATGTTCGCCGTATTTCGACTTTGAGAATAATAAGTTACTTGTTAAAAACTTTTAAAGACAAGCTTTTAGAAGTCCGCCATATTGGATTTAAAATGACGTCACCTTATTTTTCGAGTTATTCTCAGCAAGCCCTTTCATTTGATAACCATATTGTAGGAGTGCATTAAAAATTACTTGTCCGCCATTTTGTGTGCTCCGCCATGTTGGACTTAGAATGACGTCATACAGCTAACCATGCATTGTCATCCAAACTAAACGTGAATACAAAATTTCAGCTCAATCGGTTGAAGATATCTGCTTCAAAATTGAGTTGCAAGATTCCACCCGAACAAACATACTTACATACATACAGTGCAAGCTAAATAAAAGATTGTAAAATAGCAACAAATCTAACTTGTAAATTTCATAACGTGTTCGGCATTCGTAGTCATAATAAACAACAAGTATCATATAGTTTCGACAGTGATTTATTATAAATGTTGTAAATAAATTAGTGAAAATAAAATATTTTTTAGGTTCCAACTTTTTATGAGTATCTCTTTATTTTAAGATATAAATTAGACACAAAAAGATAGAATTAGCTACGTTATTCAAAAAGACACTCCCGCGATCATAATGGGCTAGCCGATAGCTAGTGGATTTGAGCACTTGAGCTACTTACCTATATACACAGAATACTTTTTTACAGAAGCTGTGCATACAAATAGTTATGTTGGGTTGTATTGAGTACATTTGCTGTATATACATATATAAACATATAAACATAGTTATATGTTAAATACCAGTAACCTCTTGGGACATCATTCCAACCTCTGAGACCAACATCTATTTTAAAATTTTCAAGGCAAATTCAGCTGTATAATTTTTCAGATACATTTAAAAATATATTATTTATTTATATATATCTTCTCTCTTAAGTCTAAGGTGTTCAAGCGTCAACATAGCAATGCCGTTCTATGTGGGACAGTGTAGTTTAAACAACAATAAATCAAATATTGTATAGAATACATCTTAATGAATACGGAAAGTATAGCAAAGGCAAAGAACAAAGTCGTACTAAATGAACTAAGGGTTAGAATAGGTGTTGTAGTCTGAGAACATTCTGGTATTTTACAAATCACGCTGTAACTATTGTTTTTAGTTAGTGTGTGTTTTTTTTATACTCGATAGGCAAGCATTTGACCACTATCTCACCTGATGGAAAGTGATAATACGGCCAAAGATGTATCATGCTTGCCTAGAAGATACTTATTTACTCTTGACCTGAAGACACCCAGATTATACCGTTCGGGGAACAAAGACGCGGGCAATGAATTCCACTCCTTTGCAGTACGGATGACAAAAGTAGAATAGTCTCCCGCGCAAAACGCTTCGAGCGAACCATAGGTATGTCAACCATAAATGGATGACGTTTGCCAGTTTGTCTTGTTGTTAGATGGTAAAACGGGCATGGGGGAATTAATTCATGTAATTCCGGCGCACATTCGCCAAAATGTAACCGATAGAATACCGATAGGCTCGCGACCTTACGTTGGTGACCGAGACTGCAATTTGGACTTAATTATCTTATCATCGCCAATGAGTCTTTTTGCTCGTCGGTCGATTGACTCGAGAGCTTCAAGCTGGTACTTCGCTGATCCATCCCAAAGGTGGCCGCAGTACTCCAATGAATGTGTTAAAATACGGAATAACTGTCAGTATGTGGTAACATACTTCAAAGTAATCAGTAACATAAAACATTTACGTCATGTCGGTTACAGCTGGTCAACTTATCAGTTGTCGGTGAATGTCGCACAATGTTAGTTTCCATAATAAACATTATTGTTATATATTATAAGCAGTAGGTATGTTTTTCTGTTATACACGTGTCTAAATATAGGTCAAGATTTTTTTTATCTTTATAGCTAATTAATTACATCTATTTTTATAATTTCAATGCTTTTTAACTAGGAATTTTAATTAATGAAAAGTGACATAAATGTATGGAATGTTCAAAATAGCAAAACGTTTATAGACTATAAACTGCAGTCATGATGAAAAACTGCATTTTTGACAACATTGAGTTATATACATTACTAGCCTTGTCCCGCGGCTTCGCCCGCTATTATCAAGTTAAAAAGTAGCCTATGTGTTAATCCTAGGTATAATCTATGTACATTCCAAATCCGTACAGCCGTTAAAGCGTGAAGAGGGAACAAACATACACACAAACTTTCGGATTTATAATATTAGTAGGATTGGAATCAGGAAAATGGACGCATTTTTTATTTTAAAATATTCAAACGCAACCTACTGAATCTTACTTTTATTTAGTACTGGCTGTGCCCCGCGGCTTCGCCCGCTATAATCAAGTTAAAAAGTAGTCTATATGTTAATCCTAGCTATAATCTATGTACATTCCAAATTTCATCCAAATCCGTTCAGCCGTTAAGGCGTGAAGAGGGAACAAACATACTTACACACAAACTTTTTTTATTTATAATATTAGTAGGATTTTTTTACTTTAATTTTGTCGTATCTGATTGAAGTCATAACATTATAAAAAGCAAAGACATTTCTGATGTTTATAACTCAATTTTACTTACTAATGTAATTACGTCTTTTTTCCTTATGACTGCAGGTAATTGGCTAGACCAGGGATCGGCAAACTTTTCAGTCGGAAGAGTCAAATATTACAATTTACTAATTTTCAAAGTTTTTAAAGAACCACAAAAAAAATTGTCACGAGTGAGGGGTGCGGTGAAAAGCGAGTACAACACAAGTGGCTGAGAGATATAAATGGTGCCTGATCCTCGTTTATCGATTCAGAACGATTTTTAATTTTTTTATATGTTTTAATAAAATAAATTATCTTTGCGTATGTAACTAAAGAGCTATAGCTTCACATCCAAAGAGCCGCATGTGGCTCGCGAGCCGCAGGTTGCCGACCCCTGGGCTAGACTGATTCGTGAGGTGAGTTACTATCTACTCGTAGTATGTGAGATTGTATCTCTGAGTGTTCGGTTTCAGTATCCTCGTGTTTACTTTTTTTAATAATTATAAGATATAATCAATTAAAAATAATATGTAATATGATGCTCAATTCCTTAGTGGTTGTAAACAATATCAAAATCTATTTATATTGACTATTAATTATGTTTTAATTATCATATTAATATTATTAATTATATATTTTGATGAGGTATTTTGACCTTATGAAAAGTACATTATTATTAAGCAAATTACTTTATCTATATATATTAACTTTTACTCCTTAGATATACATAATAGTAAGTGTAATTCTTTTCCTTGGGTACATTGTACCCGAACATTGCTGAAGCGGAACTTTTTAGTTATTAATTTATTTTTAAGTTTTAATTGTATATGTATCAACTAAGACTATTTTACTGTGTAGATTTATTGGATTGAGTAATAATTTTATTTTTGCTACAAGAATCTGAAATTTTGTCATAATAGGGACTGTAACTAAAAACATTTATTTAACATAAACAACGCTAAATAAAGATAAGCAAGGGCCATATGTGTTCATATTGTTAGTTTTATAAAAAACGCATGTCCAGTATTAAGTTTTATTTTGTACATATAATTATTATGATTGAATATTTTACTTAAATTCGAACAAAGTATAGTAACAATTATTAAAAACACGATGACAAAGATGTTGCTGACTAATTGTAGTCAGCAACATCAGACTCAATCGGTTCGGTACTTATTGAAGTACCGAACCGATTGAGTCATTCTACGAAATTGTGCCAATAAGACATTCCTAAGAATGTAAAAACGATACCTCGCGTAGTTTCTTGTGGCGATATCTGATTGTCTCTCTCTCTCTCTGATGGTCTGATTTTAACCGACTCCAAAAAAGGAGGAGGTTCTCAATTAGACTGTATTTTTTTTAATGTATGTTAGGTACATAACCATTGTTGCATAGGCTACAATTATAAGTTAAGTAGTTTATGTAAAATGTTGTTATTTTAAGGTGTCAATAAATAGTTATTGTATTGTACATTAGAACTTATCCCTAGGTGAACCGATTTTTTATTTAAATATATTTTTTTAAACTGCTTTTTCATATGTCCCATTTCAATTTTATCATGATCTGACTGATAATTTTGAGTTATCCTTAATAATGCGAATTTAATTTATTTTATCTAATCAAAGATTCCGAAGGCAAAGCGGTGAAATCGGTTTTTTATGCTTTCCTCGCGTTTAAATTATTGTTTATTAGGGTGCACACAAAAAAATCTCAAGTGTTTCTAAGAACAGTCAATGGTTTTGGGAACAAATGAAGTGTTAGGTACTCAAGCTAGTTTGTAACGGCCGAAACGAGCTAAGGGTACGTCCTTAAAACTATAATTATGAAATAGTTTTAATAACCCACTTAGTTTCTTGTCGGGTTCTTCTCGAGTTTATTTTTTAAGCAATATTTAGGGCTTTTTCGTGTTGACGAATATGTGTACAACACATTTGTGTTACATGCACGGACATAAAAACGGACCTAATGCCGCAAGCAAAACGGGTGAAGCAACCTAGGTCCTACAAACATCGATTATCATAACGCGAGTTACACGCACACAAATAAACCAAACGAACAAAACTATTTAGTTGTCTGTGACAGTTTGCACTGAGATGCACGCACGCGGACATTTGCATGCTTCGCCCATGATTGGATGAGATTACGTCCGTATTGTTTTTTAAGTCCGTGGTTACATATGTTGATTTCTAATAGATTCGTTACGGACACATTCTTTATTCTAGAGTTGTATGTAAAATTTTGCTTATGAATGTTGGCATCTTTTTGTAATGCTAAGATTATACTAATACCATAGAGCAGGGGTCGGGAACCTGCGGCTCGCGAGCCACATGCGGCTCTTTGGATGTGAAGCTGCGGCTCTTTAGTATACGCAAATATTATTTATATTAAAAAAAAAACGTTCTAAATCGGTTAACGAGGATTAGGTGCCATTTCTATCGGGCCATTAACAAGCCTCCAAAGGTAGCAAAAAAGTACATTTATACAGTTGAAACAAGTAAATTATGGGATGATTAGGTAGGTATAACGCGTGCATAGCGTTTTCTATACGATACTCATAGTACAGTAGGTATTATTGTTGGCAAGAAAAAAAGTTTGTGGCTCTATAAAACTTTGAAATGTTGTAAATTGTAATTTTTGACTCTTCCGACTCAAAAGGTTGCCGACCCCTGCCATAGAGCATGAGGCTACTTTTTACTTTAAAGAAGCGGAGGAAAACGGCAAGGTAAATAATGTATGGTTGTGATACAGATGCGACAGTCGAGGACTTTTTTAATGCATAATAGGCAAGCACTTAGCCATCGAATCGCCCAATGTGACTACTGTATTTATTCTTCAAAAGGCATGTTGTTTTCATAAGGTGGAAAGATAGGCAGTCGATTGGTCATTTTGTTCATGTGCTGCCAGTATGCCGATATCCACGATAAACGAACTAGTGTGTTGTAATTTTTTATGTTTGAAATTAGGAAAATACATTGATTTATGACAAACACAACATTACACTACAAAAATATAAGTACTTAATTAATAAAAAATTAAACAAGTAAAGGGAAAATATGTGATGTTGTGTGTCATGAATATGGGTGTGTCACGACTCAGCATGAGAGCCTGCGTATTCCATGTCTAGTGTGTTTACCAGCTTCGATCACATCGTCACTTACCATCAGGTGAGATAGTGGTCAAATACTAGCCTGTCACAAATAAAAAAAAAAAAAAATGTAACTATATGTAACTAAGGTTAGTCACTGATTTTCAGTCGCAATCCATGTATTATTATTATGACTTCACGAACTTCAGGATACACAATACAAAATACATAAACATTAAGAAGAATTACAAGTTTCGGGTTTAACGGTTTGTTTAATTTTCTCCTTATTAGATTTCTAAAACATTCATATGTAGTAATAATTTAATTTATTCACCAAAAACTTAGCTTAAACAGATAGGCACATTATTAAACATGTTACACAATTGGCCTCGATTCTGATGTACACTCACTAAATTAAATTTAAACTATTCCTGTCTTTTACAAAATAGGAACACAAGACAGAGATAGCATACTGCTGTGCTGTCAAGTTAGTCAGAACTTAGATGTCTATGCAAGCTTAGTCGAGTATGTGTTGTATTGGTGTTGACTAAAAACAAGCGCCTTTCTGCTTCTGCTGTTCATATTTTAATTGTTAAACTAGCGTGACAGCATTAAAATGCATGCTATCTCTGTCTTGTGTTTTATTTTGTAAGAGACAGGGATAGTTTAAATTTATTTTAGTGAGTGTACATCAGAATCGAGGCCAATGTATGCATTTGCAAAGCCTTTCTGTTTATTAAGTTTTTAAAAATTATTAAATTTCACCGAATGATTTAAAATCTTCTCTATCTAAAGGTTCTCTGGAAGAGATCGCTTTTAGCGATAAGACCGCCGATTGTACACTATAATTAAAGATTTTTAAAGTTAATTTGAGTGATTTATGTAAGGTGTGACAATAAAGCGTTATCCATCTATCTATCTATGTGTTGTGGGATTCAGAAATTGAGTGGAACATACATTTCCGAGGACATTCGAGCCGCGATAAACTCGATCCAGTCGATGGACGGTGGGACGGCAAGTAAACAAATCGTTGTCAATCATGTTCTATTATAATTATATTCAACAAATGTTTATGTTACACTGTTAATGCGGTTGTCTGTGTAATGGTAAACATTGATATTTTGATTGGTTTATAATGATAGAGCGGCCCAAACTCGTGTTAATGTAAAATCTTATCATCAATGTGTAACAGTGTATATAATTTAAAGTTATTTATATTTTTGTTGTAAATTCAAAGAGAAAGTGTCCACTCTCTCTTATATTTTTGCTACACCCTTACAGGGTCTGTGTTTGTACCTCATTTGTAAGTTTTAACAACTTCTTTTCAAATGTATATATGTAGTGCAAATAAATAAATAAAAAAATAAAAGTGTATATCACAATGTTTGCATTTACTTATGAAATTGATATAAGCAGGTACAGCACATAGTTGAGCTTCTTTTCTTACGCCCTGAGCATCGATTTTATTTATTTATTTTATTAGGCACACAATACAGAGAACAGAAATACAAACAACAATAGTAACAGTGGTAATACAATGTAAAATCTATTCCTAAAATTTGTGTACACAGCATGCTAAACCTATATAACTGTTTCTATTGTATTAAAGTCGATTACTGGGTTAAGGCGATATACAATTTATTTTAGCCGGAAGTGTGATCACTACTCGTCTTACATTAAAAAGAGATAAACATATCATCAGAGCCACGTCATTATCTTGGTTAAGCGATACCTAAATCATAAGTCATTAACTTAGTAGAGTCATTAACTTTCATGAGTGCCTATTTGGAGCCCACGTGAATAAATGATTTTGAATTTTGAGTAAAATCCTTTTTAGAGCTATATAATTTAAAACAAAAATGGTTTCTGTTTATTTATTAAATGTCTAATGCACCCGGTCCCCATGGGCCTAGCGTCTCAACCCCAAACGGCACAAATATAAAACCTTTGTCAAGTTTTGAATACTTGCGCCGTTTGAGAGATTCAGCTGCCATAGCCGCGCCACTAGCTTGTAGCGTGGTTTCAGAAAGATGGGATGGCGCCAAAGTGTCAACACACGTAGCATCCCACACTAAAGGCCGACCCATCTTCCAAGGAATGAGTGTCATAGTGTCAAATAATTAGTGTTATATCAAAATCTCAAAACAAATTAAACCAAATTCACCTTTTATGTTTCTGGATTCAATTTATTTAGATTATCCTCAAGTGCATGTTGTCTAAATATGTATCTTTTGTTTTTACTAAGTACAAATAGTTCTTTAAAATATGTACATAGCGTCTTAAACCTCAACCTATATCCATACAATCTTTAAGATAAACACTTGACAAGAAGGAAGCATTTTAAAATCAGCATAATATACTTAAGTTTATTGTTTACTATAATTAATATTGATCATATTTTGTATTTATATAATAATAAAAAGTATGATGGTTTAATTTAATATAGTACAAGAATTGAAAATTTAGAATTTGTCTCATACGGAAACAATATTGTAACAGTTTTAATCATAAATAGAATGGAAATAAATAGTTATACCAATAATGTTTTTTATTTGTTCCCTAATAGCATAGTTGACTAGTCTGCTTTTTACGCCACCTCGTGTTCTGGGTTCGATTCCCTAAAAATTAAAATCTAATGTATTTTTCAGACAGTACAGTAACTTAATTTGTCCTTAGTACAGAAACAACTACAGTCTTACACTAAGTTCGAAGACGTGTGTCTTTTAACGGGAAACATTCACATCACTCGCTCCTTGGAGAGATAACTTTTGTTCCGGTTCCTACGGGAATCGAACCCGATGACCGCTGCTTAAAAGGCGGATGCGCACCCGACTGCGTTAAATTATTTGGTGAGATAATAGATAAATCTTGGAGTAGGCACAGTAGTTGCACTTATACGAGTATCTTTAGTTAGTAACTGGTTAATGAGTGAATTCATTAAAGTATACAACATACTTAAGAAACAATTACATACAATTACCTAACGATGTACAATCTTTGGTCTGGCAATTCTGGCGATCAAGGTCGGGGAAGTACAAAGATCTAATATTAAAATATTTGGGGAAGTCCCTAGCGATTATTTAAGAGATGCGCCGAATATTAGGCGTGATTTTATGTACATATTCTGTTTTCGGATGAAGTGACGTATAAAATATGAGTTTCACTCCTCTAGTTTTAGTCAATTGCCGCGACTACTTTAGCCTCGGTTTAGTGTTCCGAAAACGAAAAAAAATCCCATCATCACTTACCACCAGTGATGGAAACTGACACGGAAGTATCTTGATTGCCAACTACGAACGTAGCTGCTGTAAGAGCATCCTACTTAATATTATAAATCCGAAAGTTTGTGTGTAAGTATGTTTGTTCCCTCTTCACGCTTTAACGGCTAAACGGAATTCGGATGAAATTTGGAATGTACACAGCTTATAGCTAGCATAAACACATGGGCAACTTTTTAACTTGATAATATCGGGCGAAGCCGCGGGGATCGGCTAGTATACCATATAGCGCGATGGGCAGATCTGGCCGGAGCACCTCGTGTCCTGGGTTCGATTCTTTTTTTTTTGCTGATAGGCTAGCATCTGACCGCTATCTCCAGTGGTACTGTGAGCGTAAATACTTTACGTGTTATTTTATGTAAAAATGCTGTAAAGCGTAATCGCACATACAGTGTGAGTGCATTGAGACCGCGACTGCATGATTTGTGATTATATGTTCATGAGTTCGTGTATGTTGCAAGATAATGAATAATAATATTAGCGTGGCAATGCTGCTAGCATATTGGGCACCTTTGCTCCTGGAACTATCAGGGGCGGCCTGTTTGACTAATTATAATTGTAAATTGTTTAATTTATATGCCTAATGTTATGACAATAAATAAATATCTTATTCTAGAATTTGAATTAGTGTAAGAGGTGGAATATACAAATGTATTAATTATAATATTTTTATTAGTACAGTGGAACCTGGTTAATTGGGATCTCAAGGGACCAAGAATGTTGTACCATTTATTGAGTGTTTCCATTAATCCAGTTTTCCAATTAGGCAGGTTTAAAATTATAGTTGTCTCATTTACAGAGGCTCCTGCTTATAGAGGTTGAAATGTACGGCTATTTCATTTTTAGAGGGAGAGGTGGAAATGTTAATAAAAATGCGTATTTTTGGTGTAATGAATCTAATATATTATGTAGGTATGAATGTACATACAGTATGTATTACGTGGAAAATAATCAATTTTTTTTTTCATCAAGATTTATATTTACGTTTGGTCATTTTGTACACTTTTACTCCCTTGTTTTTAGGTCAAAACCTGAGATAGTACTGACAAACAAAGCGTGTGCGAAAGACATTCTAATGTGTAAACAAAAGTGTCAAAACCTGTCGCAACCTGTTAATTTGTCTCATTTATAGAGGGAATTGAGTTACAGAGTCCCAATTATAAAGGTAAACATCGAATAAATCCTAGAAATCAGATCTCATTTAACCACTGAGCTATTTATAAATACATTACAAATGTTCAACATGCATCCCACAATTTCAGAAGCTACACGTATAACACAACATTCTCAAACATGCATTGATAATATTTTGACAAACATAAGGCGATATAAAACTAAAATTCTGGACATTGGTTTATCGGACCACACGGCGCAAATAATAGGTATTACTACTAGTCTTAGTTTTCAGGAAAAGCATTGGTTCACTGAACAAAGAAAAATTGATATATATCTAAGCGTATTCTTAAAATATCTGTCTCAAGTAAATTTTACTGATGTATACTGCCATAATGATCCAAATAGAGCCTATACAGAATTCATTAATCTGTATTGTATATTATTCAAAATGTGTATCCCATTGGAAAAAATTAAAATTACTTACAAAAAAAAAGAAAATTGGAAAACTAAAGGGATAAAAACTGCTAGTAAAAAGAAAAGAGAATTATTCATAAAACTTCGACAAGATAAAAATACAACTGACTATAACCTTAATTTGAATATTTACAAAAAATACTCTAAAATATTTAAAAAATCAATTCGTATATCTCGAAAACTTTCTAACATTAAATACATTTACAGAAGTACTAATAAAAACAAAGCTACATGGGGTATCATTAAAGGTCACACATCCCAAACAAATACTATTAAAACTTCAATAGATACTATTCAAATCGACAAAACGGAGATAAAAGAACCGACTAAAATAGCATCAGTTCTAAACAACTATTTTATCAGCCGCAATGAGATGAATAAAACGATTAATACAACTTTTTCCAAATCTACCGAAGTAAACCATAAGACAATATTCCTTCGGCCTGTGACCAAACAAGAAATATTTGATACTGTAAATTCATTGAAAAATAAAAAGACAGCTGGGTATGATGAAATTTCCGTTCAAGTTATAAAAAGGAGTATTGAATATATTGTAGAGCCATTAGTTTATATAATAAATTTGATGATTGAAACTGGTAAATTTCCAGATGATCTAAAAAAAGCCATAATAAAGCCATTACACAAAAAGGGTTCAAAATCACAAATGTCAAACTACAGACCAATTGCTATATTACCGAGTTTCTCCAAAATATTTGAAAAAGTTTTATACCAAAGAATATACTCGTTTCTTGAAGCTAATAACGTGATTAGCACAAATCAATTCGGTTTCCGCAAAGGCAAAAGTACTGCACTAGCTATATTTGAAACGCTAAAAGAGGTCTGGGAAGATATAAACAATAAAAAAACTGGTATTGCTCTGTTTTTAGATCTTTCCATGGCATTTGATTGTGTTACGCATAAAAAATTATTAAAAAAACTTGAAGCAGTTGGTATTAGAGGAACACCATTGTCATTATTAGAATCGTATTTGAATAATAGATATCAGTCAACTGCCCTCAACGTTTACAACAAAGATACAAAAACAATAGAACAAGTAATGTCAGCTTTTGAAATAACAAACCTAGGCGTACCTCAGGGCAGTATTCTTGGGCCCCTGTTGTTTCTTGTCTACATCAATGAGCTTCCACATATCACCCGAAATCATTGCGTTATGTTTGCAGACGATGCCACCATATATATCCCCCAAAATAACCACAGCATACCTCAATTCGAAAAAGAAGTAAATAATACATTACATACAGTTACTAATTGGCTGGAAGCTATTAACCTGAAGGTAAATATTACAAAGACGAATATTATGCAATTTAGAAACAACAAATCCATTCCACTTAATTTAAATATATTATATAACGGAGAGAAAGTTAGCGAAATAAATGAAGTAAATTTCTTAGGTGTCACTTTAGACTGTCATCTAAATTGGAAAGCACACATAAGTCAAATAAACAGGAAAATAACAAAGTACTGTTACGCTTTAAGTATCCTAAATGGGGTTACTTCCAAATCTGTGGCAATAAGTGCTTATTACGGTTATGTTTACCCTCAACTATCTTATGGTATCATCTTCTGGGGAAATTCAGTAAATATCCAGTCCACATTTCTACTCCAAAAAAGATGCTTGCGTAGCATTTACAACATGGATAGTACCGAATCTCTTCGAGAGATATTTAGGTATTATAAGTTCCTAACTCTAACGTCTATCTATATACTAGAACTGTGTATTTTTGTAAAAAATCACGAATCAACATACTTTAACCTACAGTCTACTCGCGTTGATAGATTGCGAATTAAGTACAGATATAATATGTGTATCCTGCAAGTAAACAATACAGCCTTTCATAAGAGTACTTACATAAACGCAATCAAAGTCTATAATAATTTGCCTACGGAGTTTAAAGTTTTACATGGCACCAAATTTAAAGATGGCTTGAAACACTGGCTAATCTGCAAAGCTTATTATACCCTTAAGGAGTATTTCGACACATAAGATGTCTCAAGAGCTTTTAATTTATTTTTTTTATGTCATATAATTAAATAGCATTGTAAATAAATTGTTAATTACTAAAACTATAATGTTTGTGTACGATCTATTATATGTACCTATTACATCTTTATTAAACTATTTTATTATGTAAGAACTATATTTGTACACAGTTTTACAATAAATACTATTCTTATTCTTATTCTTATTCCAGTTCAAAAAGTCCCATTAATAGAGGTTATTCAATGAAAAAGTACCGGGACCTCATTGCAACTCTCAATAATAGAGGTTTCTCATTTATCCAGGTCCCATTTAACCAAGTTTCACTGTATATGATTAGGTAGTAGGTACCTATTTGATACTTCATAATACTAGTTTTATGTCTCAGATATTCTAGGATGATTTTATATATCTTCCCCATAGACTAAATAACTTTCTTATTTAGTCTATGATCTTCCCATTAAATCCTATTTTTCTTATTTTAACTATATACTTAAGTATATAGTCTAAGATAAATAGGATTTAATAGGAAGATATATAAAATCATCATATTCTTAGCTTAGGTATACATATAGTCCAAGCTATTTTAAGCTATTGCATAGCTTGTATTGCGGGCCTTGAGCGTGGAGACCGAATCCAGAAATTCCGTAACGAAAATATCCTAACACCCCCCACTCCGACCGGCACAGCGGTGATACTTTTTAGTTTTGCCATCTATCGAAAAATAGCAGAACTTTTAATGACTTTTTAAAAATATCACGCTTGTCTCTTTAGTTCAGCAACTCGCCTCTAGGTGGCAGAAAAAAAGAACCTTAATAAATAAATAATTATAATTGCATAAGTTGATAAAAAATGCTATGCAATAGCTTTACCGCGGCAGTCCCCGAGTGCCACACGTCTTTTTTTTATTTGTTATTATTTATTTTTCAAACTCATAGAATTTGTATTAACCATTGAATCTAAATTATTGTTTGTTCAATATGATGATCTATGATCTAACCATAGGTCGCAGACGACCATAGGTTTATCAAGGTTTGTCCCTCTACTCTCTTGTCTCCTATCTTTATCTAATTATTATGACATTGACATAATTGACAACAACAACAAGATAATGTGCATTGAATGGATATTGTTTTCTTGCGCGTGCACCCGAGTGTAAGGGAAACAAATACGCCTTATACTTTTTTTTTATTATTTCTTGACCATGGATACATAGACCTTCAGTCGACATAATAAACAAATTCTATATTTAAATAGAAGTCCTAGTCACAAGTCAAAGTCAAGTAAAAGAGTCCATGCCCTAGTAAAGTGGTAGAAAATTTACTAAAACTTCTATTAGAGTTTTGGAGCGAAGGCGAAAATCACGTTTTTCGACATTGTATGATTTGTCAAGTAACGGTTAATAATCCACCTTTATTACTTACTCACATTAACACTAAAAAAATCAAGGGTTTAGGAAAAATTATACAAAATCAACAACGCTATTTTTTCACTTTCGCGGCAAAAACGGATACATATCTATTATAATCCAACTCAGGGTTCCCAAGTTATAAAAAAAAATACCCTTTTCTACACAGCAGTATTACGTCAATAATATCACACATAATATATACCTTATCTCAAATAGTCCTTATCTATTTCTATTCTCATGATCCTCGATCCTGTTGGAGTTGGGATTTAAGAGTATACGTATCTCCAATTCATACTCAGTATTCAATCATTGAGATCTCCTTAACTAAACTCCAGTTCCTTGTATACATAATAATATTAGTCCATTGAAATGTTACAATTTAAGGACCGAATATTGCATTTATTAGAGGACGCAATTTTATTTTTGTGACATGTTTGGGGGGTTTTAAATGAATGAAATTAAAAAAAATATGGGGAAAATTTTTCCAAAAAAGATAATCTACAAGATTGGTCTGGGATAATTTTTTTGTAAAATGTATGAAAAAAAAGTTACAGAGCAAAAAAGAAAATTTTCATAAAAAAAATCTCTCTTTTTTGCTTATAACTTCTTTAATTTTTAATTTAGGGCAAAAAGTTATATAAACATATTTTTAGGCAAAACAATTTGCTACAAATTATGTCTTAACAAATTTTTTGTAAGACGCATAGTTTCCGAGATATCGCGAAAAAAGCGTTTTCACCCCTTTTTCCAAGATGGCGGCCGGGGGACAAGGGTGGCGACCCCACAAACTTGAGGTTAAGCTTCTATTGACCCCCCAAACATGTCCCAAAAATAAAATTGCGTCCTCTAAAAAATGCAAAGCTCATGTAACATTTCAATGGACTATATAGCACACTAAGAAAGCTACGTATTGATTCATTGCTTAGACCCATACTGCAGACAAAAACTAATGGTAGCAAAGCCATTTTTTTCCTGGTACATAGTAAAAACAAGATAAGAGAAGCCCGTTGAGTAAGAACTCCCCAACATAGGGGCAAATATAATACCTCCTGCCGGATACAAGGCTAGACAGATGAAACTCCGTTAGCAAACTAGGTGGTAGGACTTCTTGCGAATCCCCCTGGGACGATAACACTCCTTTGCCAAACAGCCGAATAACAGCACTGCGTTGGCTAAAAGATCAAAAAGCTAGTTTAATTACTGAGCAATGGGCATATAAGAAGTTATACATCAAATCTCAGGAGGGAGCGCGTTCAGTCCCACGCGGAACTTTGTTATAGTATAAAGTTCCGGGTGACACTCAAGATGTACCGATACAGATACATCTTATGGGAATGTTGCTTACTATAAGGCGAACGTCTTGCTTGTCTTATTGCTTACTAGTATAAAGAAGTTTATATTTAGTCTACCAACAGCCAAAACTGTAATCAAACAAGGGCCCATTAGAGATAATAAAGACGAGCTAGCAGAAGTTTTTTATATGTTAGTGGGATAGTATTCAATTTAGACACTTTCCTGACGGTAAGCAACACCCCTGCCAATGCCGATATACAGCTGACAATTATTATCAACCCTAACGAATATTATAATGATTTATTTATGACTCATATGTTATTATATATATATTTTATAATATGTAATTGTTTGTGTCTATAAGGGGATATTGACATCTGGTGATATAGTGGTCAAACGTTTGCCTATACTATATGTTTATTTTGTGGTCATTTGTATTTTTTCTGTTACCATTCTTAGTGAGTCACAGAGTACTTTGTATATAGGACTGAGTAGAATCACAGATGAGTAAGTTATATATCCTAGCCTGCTACATATGTAGTAATCTGTGTATACCTAACGTAGTACTCTCTGTGGTCTGTGCCTCAGTCAGGGTAGAAATCGGGGCGGCCAAAAATATACTCGAAAAGTCGAAAACAATTCGTAATATTGCAAGAAAAGTATTATTCATTATTTTCTTTTCCTAAATCAGATTTTGAACGCTTAAACATTGTTTGAACACTATACTGATTCAGTTATTTACTTATTAAGTTAGTGATCAGTTTTAAGATACAATTACCTAAATGGGAGATGAAAATTCAGCCGAGGAGGTACAGACAGAACTCTCCTCCGCAACCGAGAGATTAAAAATCGAGGATAATAGTCACAAGGAGAACGGAAATGAGACTGCAAAATCCGACAAAGTTAAAGGTATTATTGCATTTTGTTACATGATTTGTGCTAAATAATCCCCTTTCCTATTTAAGTAGGTACATAGATAACTATCGATCAAGCCAGGTACTTCTTTGTTCTAAGTAATAATGGATTGACCACTATTACTGACCTCTGTAACTGTATTGCCAATACTAGAAAAATCTAGGCCTACAATCGTACCTGTTATACATTATTAAAATACGTCTTTTATTCACGTCATTTGATTGACATCGTCGACCTAGGTTTCGAGCAGGTATCATCAGGCAGCTTAGAGTGACACAGTCAGCACAGCATGTCATAGAACTTTTGGTGGTAGAGCAGTGTACAGTAAAACTCTAGCCCATAGAGATAGAAAGATTAGCAGTGTGTAGAATGATTGTAGCAATAGCATTGTCTTATAAGTATACACAATTATACCCCCAGTTCTGAGTAAGGATTACTTGTGTATTTCTAACAGTGAGTTTGCCCTACTGAAACATCGAAATACAAAGATTTACCAGCAGGCTGAGTAGGCTGGAGCCTAGGGCAGCAGATTTTAGGGGCGGCAAATTTGGGACCAATTTTTTTTTACTAGTTTGCATTCATACTAATTACGGGCAAAAGATGGTGTAATATACACTATCATCATATTACACTAACCTTTTATTGAAATTGCTACATTATGATTTGGGAATCATAATATTTCATTGACGAAAACATTGCATTTAATATGATTGTGAACTAAGTAATTGAATTGTAGAGGTTGGTAAGAGCGGCAAAATGATATACCCTACTGGCAGCAATTGTGTAAATCCACCACTGATACAAGATGATCACATACATTTAGATACATCTAGACATTTTGTGATCACTGTTTTCTACATAATATTACATTCTGCTGCCCGTCTATAAATAAAAATAAATAAACATTTTCTTAGAGATAATGTTTAAATGTTGCATATTTTTTGGATTCTGTTTCGTGCTAATAGTTATGTAATACTAGCCTTGCCCCGCGGCTTCACCCGCTATTATCAAGTTAAAAAGTAGCCTATGTGTTAATCCTGGGTATAATCTATGTACATTCCAAATTTCATCCAAATCCGTTCAGCCGTTAAAGCGTGAAGAGGGAACAAACTTTCGGATTTATAACATTAGTAGGATTGTGTGTTGAATGTTTTGGCAAATTGGTGTTTTAATCACAATGGTTATCTATTCTTTGTCATTCAGACATAACATTTATTGAATGACAACCTTTTAACAATGTTTGTTATTTGCAGTTGACATACTACTGAAGGCGACAGGGAATGCTCCGATAATGAAAAAAAAGAAATGGGCAGTAGATGCTGAAAAACCTATAGGTTGGATCATGGAGTTCGTCAAGAAATACCTGAAACTAGAGCCTGATGAAAAACTTGTAAGGAAACTTTTAAATAGTTTTGCATAGATATAGCTGTCACAAAATGATGCAAATTTTAGTGTCATTACCAACAGACATTAAGCTCAACCATTTCTGGCTTACACTTGCATGTCTTACATGTCATACATGTCTTAAGCCAAAGTGTATGTCTGACATAATAATACTTATCCACAAAACCTAAAGACTTACCTAAAGACTCACAGAAATCATATACAACAACTTCACCACTGGATCAGTTATGCCAGCACCCCAAAACCATACTCCATTATCTTAAGGAGCTGGGGTGGATGGGATACTTCCTGGCTGGGGGAAATGCACAATACACCCCAGGAGGGAAGTCAGTGCAGGCCTTAGGCCCCCATATTGAATAAGAATTTTACTTATTTATTTATAATATAATATGATAGGCTAGTGAAGACTAGATTGTAGAGTCTGGACAATTTGTGAAAATTCTGGAGACGTACTTCACCATGCTCGTGTGAAGTCTTTCATCTTGCAAAAAAAGGATCTTGACCAGTATTTGAGACTTGTAGCCGACATGACAGGTTTAAAAGGGTCTCATATAATGTACTTAAATACTCAACTTCATTGCCATCATTGTCTTGCTGGGCTATATAGCGAGTGAGCCAGTGCGGCAGGCAAATACTCACCCGCACTCGTACAGAAATTACCGCGTGTTTGTCTCTGCGTGACTTCTGACTACCAAATAAGCAAGGCTAAGCAAGTTTCATCTTTAATAGTTGTTATTGCTGCTGGTGGAGAGACATTTCTCGCTGGCAGTGTGAACAGCCGCCAATCAACAATTAATATATGTCTCTCTTTCTTCTCTTATTGGTGCGGAATGTATATGATTTGTTTGTTTCTTGAGCTAGAAAATAGTTGTTAGCTGACAGTTTGCTCGCTGACAGTGAAACAAGTGCCTTAAGTAGCTCTTAGGTGTAGCCCCAACTAATGACAACACCATCTAGATCTAGACAACACTGCAATACTGATAAGTACTTTTCTCTTTCCAGTTCCTGTACGTCAATCAGACCTTCGCTCCATCCCCAGATCAAATTGTGAAGAACCTTTACGAATGCTTCGGCACGGATGGGAAACTTGTTCTACATTATTGCAAAAGCCAGGCTTGGGGATGAGAATTGACTAGAGGGTGAAATGAAGTAAGAGTAGTTGAGACATTCAACCACTGCAACACGCTGGGCGTTACTTGTGATTTTATTTAAAGGAAAACTGTACTGCTTAAACTATAGGAAACTAAAATGTTCAAGTTTAATTTTATTTATTTGTGAGGTAGAACAACAGCTTACAAACTTAATAACTTCAAGTCTTAGAAAATCAAAATCGTTTATTCACATGGGCCTCACAGTGGCACTCATGGAAGTCAATGACTCTACTGTCAGATTCACAAAATCACTGAAGAACCTGGCAAGTTACTCGGTGGCGCATTTTTTTCATTAATTTTTTCTTATCCTTAAACACTAATACATAATTATATTAACCTAGGTATATCTATATTATGTAGTCCCTAGAAAGCGCTTGTGCAGTTTGCCTCCATGCATCCTTGTCATTAATATATAGCACAATATCACAACTGGATTGTGAGTGTTAAAAACATTGTTTGTTTGATGTTTGGCCTAGACTTTCTGTCCTGGCAGGATATAATACACAGCGCTAATACTAACGTTAGAGCTGTGGATATCTGTCATAATAGTTTAACACAAACTGAAAAATGAATAAATCAATGTAAATTAAAAAGCTTTCAAGCTCTAATTTGATCTTTCTAGAAACACTTTCCAGTGCCTCTACTTTGTTACAATTTATTCCAAAGTTAATTCAATGTTTATTTTTCTATAGTTTCATTATCATACTGATATATTATTATACTGCCTTCATAAGGAAAAAAGTCGTATCTGACATTTTCGTCAAAATTAGAGTTATATACATCAGAAATGTCTTTACTATTTACTATATGTTATGACTTGTAGCAGATGCGTCTATATTAAAAGTAATATTTAGAAGGTGGCGTTTGAATGTTTTAAAATTAAAAAATACTAGTAATGCGTATTTTTTTCCTGATTCCGATGATGTATGTACACACTCAATTTTGACAAAAATGCAGATACGTCTTTTCTCCTCATGACGGTAGCATAAGTTAAGTATGAAATTATAAATATATGTATGTAACATGCTTATTCACTGTATTGTGATCATTATATTGTTTCTAATTTTTGAAAATAAAATTTGAAATACCAAATAATATAAGAATATGAAATAAAAAATTGTATTTAATATATAAACTACAACAATTGTAAATCAATGAATAAATAAATATTAATTTCATACACGTTTTTTTATATGTTAGTTGGCGTAGTTGTTTGCGCATCTACCTTCTAAGAAGAGCGTATCAGGTTCGAATCCCGATAGGAACACTTGAAAATGTCTACTTTAGGGAAATTTGTGATTCTGGTTCTTGATGTAATTAGGGTGCGTGATGTCAAAGTTTCCGGCACCCATGATACAAGTATTTACATTGGTGTGGGTTTGTGAGTGTGAAAGTATTGTATACTTGACCCTAAGTCTGAACCATTGTCTGAACCTACGTCTGACCCTAAGTCTGAATCCGAAAAAAAAAGCAGAACGGTAGTCATTTAACCAAGAAAATGCTACGTAAGATTAGGTTGGAGGCAGTCCTCTCCACTCCTATCCACACAATGTATTTTGGACCATTCTTTCAAAGTTATGGCTGTCCGACTCTGCAACCTTTGTTAATTGACATGATTAAATGCTAATTACCTCTGAAAATCAGAAAGTTTTCTTCTAAGGAAACGTTTCAAATACGTGTCAAAGAACACTATCTAAATGCTTCATTAGTTACTTAATATATTTCTTTTTCTTTTGCTTTTTAATGTTAACTACCGGAATTATCCCGATCAATCGCAATGAGTTTAATAATATTATAATGTAATATATAACATTTATTACAGTATGTGTACCTATTGGTTTTTTATACATATGTGTTTAAATTTAATCATAACAAGAAATTATTTTAATAGTGTCGTATTTTTATATTTTTTATTTTTGATGCATGCCTACAGCCTCCGATTTTCACCCATGAGTGGTTGACTGGTACAAATGCTTTTAGCGTTAAGTCCACCCTTTGTACCTTTTTGGGGCAATAAAGAGTTAAATTATAGGCAAACTGGAAAATTCGATGAAAAAACTAAATAAAAATGACTAAACTTTATTATAAAATCATTAAATATGATTATATTATAAGTAATAAATAAATAAATGGCGATATATTTCAGTCTTCACTTAGTCTTCTTGTCTCCGCTTCCACTTACAAACTCCTTGCTGGTCGTCTTTGTGGGTAGATTATCTGTAACATAATATTATTATAGTAACAATTATTACATTATTTATTGTAAAAGTTACAAGTAGATATAGATTTACAATATTAACATAAGAAAGAGAACTTAAACTATGTTTACAAAGGGCGGTCTGGTCTTATCGCTCAGAGCGATCTCTTCCAAACAACCCAACCCAAAAAATAAAACGACTAAATATGGACGGTGGTGCATACAGATATTTGCAAAAACTTCCGCTTACAAAACATTATATAAAAAAATATATTATAACTACCTACGTACATATTATTATATGAAATGAATAATTTAAAATCTATAATACATATAAAATATAGCCTTACATAAACAAAAAAATATATAATGTACTAGCGATCCGCCCCGGCTTCGCCCGGGTGTGATAAATGAAGAACCGCTCGACCGATTTTGTGTAAACTTCACATAAACCATCTACTAAATAGTCCGAACAAAGCCTAAATATTTGGGTTGGATAGGTGAGCCCGTTCTTGAGTTATAAAATTACAACGAAAAGTGGCATTGATTTTTATATATATAGATAGATAGATTGAATAATGCATAATAGATATAATGCATTGAAAAAGGTTTATGGAAGGAACGGATTGTTTTAGTATGTTCACTCTCCGAAAAAATTCGACGCGACGGATGCTTATACTATAATTTGAATGTACATTAAGTGTAATATACATATACGGGCACATTTATTAAATACCAGAAAACTGTCAGACCCTGATTCTTTAGTCCTAGGATTTACTTCTGAATGCTATGCTATATAGTCCAACAGTGGCGGATTTACACATTTGCCACCAGTAGGCTATTCAAGTTTTGCCGCCCTTATCGACCTCTACAATTCGAATCTTTGGTGCAAAATCACATTAATTAAAAAAAAGTTGTCAATGAAATATTATGACTCCTATATCATAAAGTTACAATTTCATTTAAAAAGTTGGTGCAACTAGGACGATAGTGTGGACACTATATTACACCCCCTTTTGCCCGTAATTAGCATGAATTGCCGCCCTTAAAATCTGCCGCTCTAGGCTCTAGCCTACTCAGCCTGCTGGTAAATCCGCCACTGTAGTCCAATTAGATTAGTCAAATTAGGGCAAGAATCTCGGAATGAGAGATAGCCAGCTATAAAGTTGTATAAACCTTTATTTTGGTATCCTAAAACTTGTCTCAAAACCTACTTATCGTAGGTTGTTCGCGACTACAGATTTTTCAATATCAAGGGTCAAAAATCGTTTATAAAATCGGCAAAAAAAATCACGTTTTTTGTATGGGACCCCCCTTAAATATTTATTTTATTGTTTTTTAGTATTTGTTGTTATAGCGGCAACAGAAATGCATCATCTGTGAAAATGTCAACTGTCTAACAATCACGGTTCATGAGATACAGCCTAGTGCTAGATGGACAGACAGACGTACGGACAACGGAGTCTTAGTAATAGGGTCCCGTTTTGGGTACGGAACCCTAAAAATTACCCTGATTAAGTCTAGACCAAGCGTGTTTACCGTGCTCGAACACATAAAGACTTACTATCAGGTGATATGGTGGTAAAACGTTATTATAGTCTGTAGTAAAATAATAATAAAAAAATAGGTACTCATATTGTGTACCTGATCTATATTTATCTAAGACGCGAAGATCAGTGTGCGATGAGACGCGACGCACTAGTTGAAATTTGGATTCATTTTTCATACGATGTGATGAAGCGTACTCTAAAAACGACGAACTTCTATTAAAATATTCCTAGATAACTACCGTCAACTGGTACAAATCAAGTAGATAAATCTTGACGCTATGTATGAAAGTGCCATTATACAAATGGCGTCGTAGCGTCGCGTCGTTTCGCTTTATAGTTCTGATGTACCTAGGTAGGTCAATTTATTAGTTAGGTAATCTGTTTCAACTGCCATTGGTTTAAACATAAAACATAACACTAACATAACATAACACATAACTTTCACACTAAGTTCAAAGACTTGTATCGTGGGTGCCGGAAACATTCACATCACACACACATTACACCCAGAACCGGAAGCACAAATATCCCTTAGGAAGGAATTTGTGCTTCTGCCAGGAATCGAACCCAGGACCCACGGCGCGGCGCAAAGAATGGGCACCTGTCCACTGCGCCAACTGGGTTTGATGATAAGTTTAGCTTATCGTGGAAATGCTGCTATTTATGTTATTTTTGAAGGCGTATCTGCGGATCACAGTTAGTATAGAAAACCTAGATTTAGTGGTGGTAAACAGACAGGCAAAAATAGCCCTTTTATAATCACTCGTCCGTCAGTCTGTCAAACATTTGTATTATAATGTGGGTTGTGCAGTAGGTAAGCATCTCCAAAATGTGATTCATGCTAATATGATGTGGTTGTTTTTTTTGCTCTAGATTTGAACATGTAGATACTTTTTCTGATCTTCCTCTGGAAAATTTTGGTGGATTCCAAAAACATAGAAAATTAGCTTGTTATTTTTTATTTTCTTGGCTAACTTAGGTCTTTGCTGTATAGATGTATGTAGTTTTAGGAAAATCAGGCAATAGTCCAAAAATGTACGGTACGTATGTAAACATGTATTTTGTTATCGTTGTAAATAAATAAATAATTATTCTTTCTTTCAATGGCAGGAATGGAAACTAGTTCTAGACAGAAAAAAATTACACTCTGCAGAAGGTCTAGATTCTGACCCTCTGTCGAATGTAGTTTTTCTATGTTAGTCAGGCAAGCATTTGACCACCATCTCACCTGATGTTAAGTGAAAATGCTGCCGAAGATATACATAGTATGCTTGCCTAGAAGATACCCTTCACTCTAGACTTAAAAAGACGCGGGCAATGAGTTCCACCCCTGTAATGTAGTTAGGTGTATATCTCACCGGGGGGCCGGCAGCACCGCGTCGTCGTCTTTTGCTTGTCGCTGGCGGCTTGTTTGTCGCTGGCGGCAGACTTGTCGCTCCGTGTCGTGTCGCACGGGCAGCACGACACCACGCTGGCGCGCGACGTGTCCATCGCCTCTATCTTCTCCACCTGCGCCCGGGATACTCGTTAACTACATTACTTATAAACATAAACGCTTTCACACTCACAGCCCCACACTAAGTTCGATGACTTGTGTCGTGGGTGCCGGAAACATTTATATCACACACACAATCACAACCAGAACCAGAAAGACAAATTTTCCTTGGGGAGAAAACTTGTGTTCCCGCCGGGAATCGAACCCGATGCCCCTGCTTAGAAGGCGAACACACACCAACTAAGCTAACGAGCAATTCGAGTTATGTATTAGGGATGTAAGTTTTACTTGATCAAGTAATACTTAACGCAAGCAAAGCTTAAAAAAACCGACTTCATCGCTTATATTTCGGTTTCGGCTGGAACGATTTGGATAAAATTTATATGGGACCACCTCTGAAGTATACTCTACCAAATAAAAAAAAAACAAAATCGATTCATAATTGGCGGAGACATCGCGTAACATACAAGCTGCAACAAAAAAAAGAAGCTGTAATAATGAATGGAAAAATATGCACCACAGAGTTTCTTGTCGGGTTCTTCTCGAGATGGTTATAAATCTGGCAATTAGTCATTAACTTTCATGGGTAAGTTGAACAATTATGAATTGGAAATCGAATCGTTTATTTGCTAGAATACATGTTAATAAAGATCTTAATGTAAGTATACTGACACAATATAATAACCTGTCTGCAAACAGACATGCAAATAACATACTCATACACTCTGTTATCTATTATAAGCTAGCGTTTGTCCACATCTCACCTGATGGTAATTGATGTTGTAGAGGATGAACCACTAGGCTTTAAACGAATGGCGTTCTTGGTAGGACTTTTGCAGAGTACCTCTGCCTGAGAATGTACCTTCCACAACTTTGCCAGTCATTCAACTAAGGCAAGAAAGTTGGATACGGTGATGGATTATAGACTGGATTATCTCCGTGAAAAAAAAGCCCCTCGCCCCAGTCCCAACAATGGGAATGAAATAGGCTGATAATGATAATAGTTGGACAGTGCTATGGAAGAAGACTTGGACTAATATACCTTGGAAGGCGCTGCCGGGACCCGTCGGGCTCGGTCGCCGGCCGCCTTGGTGGCGGGCTTGTCGTCCAGCGGCAGGCGGAGCTCTTCCTTCACGCTCTTGGCCGAGGAGACCGGCACGTTTGCTTTGGGAGCGACCACCGCAGCCTGAGTCGGTTTCGGTCTGTATTGCTGTAAACAAATTCTTCTGTACCTACAGGCTTCTACAAAGAAAGACGTTCTCATCACTTCCCCTTGTTTATGATCTCCTGGTACTTTCGAAAATTCACTAGGAAGATGCTTCGAGCTTTCATGGCCTCTTTTATCTACTGTATGATTGTGTGCTCCTGTTAACCTCATGAGAGCTAGTCATTAACTTTCATGAGTGCCTCTTTGGGGCCCATGTGAATAAACCATTTTGATTTTGATTTGCTAAGACTTACACTTTGTTGCTAGCTGCGTGTAGTATCGCCGGATGCGGCTGATAACCTTTCAGTAGTTTTATTTTGTATTTGTAGTATTCTTCCCACTATTATATAGCGGTTAACCTATATTAAAACTACTAAAGGTAGGTACTTAAAACCATATAAACAGCTCAAGAATGCATTTTTATGTTGTGTCTATAGTTTAACAACGATGTCACTACTGAATTTGGCGTGCAAAGTGAATCTTATCATACTATTTGCACGCCACATTAATTCGTACGCCGGTAGTTCTCACCTCTGACAGATTCCTTTTAAATATGTTGATTGTAATAGTGTATGTTATGTTGGTGTTCATAAATAAATAAATAAATAAATTCCACACGATGTTGATCCCGGTATAAGCAGAGGGCCAAACTGTCAGTGAATTGCTCTTACTTATTTATGATCTCCTAGTTTTAATTATCTACCTACCTACTTTTAACTTCAGTGGCGAGATACCTCGAGCTTCGCTGGCGTTTTTAGGGTTCCGTACACAAATGGTAAAAACGGGACCCTATTACTGAGACTTCGCTGTCCGTCCATCTGTCACCAGGCTGTATCTCAAGAACGGTGATAGCTAGACAGTTGAAATTTTCACAGATGATGTATTTCTATTGCCGCTAAAACAACAAATACTAAAAATAAAATAAATATTTAACGGGGGCTCCCATACAACAAACTTGATTTTTTATAGATAATGGTACGGAACCCTTCGTGCGCGAGTCCGACTCGCACTTGGTCGGTTTTATTTTTCTAACTAAGTATCTATATATATGATTATGTGGCCCTGGTAATCTCATTTTTGTTATACCCATATAAGTTCGTAAATGCAGGGGTCTCATACGTATTAGAGGCGAAAGAAGGGATGGGAGAAGAATACCATGACATTATTAATACATTACTTTCAAAGCGACAAATCCGTTGAGCCTTAAGATTTAGCTAAACGTGCGAAGCTAATCTGAACACATTGTTTGCACGCCAAGTGGTATACCTCCGGCATCTTCCACACGATGATGGTCCCGGCGGCGCAGCAGCTGACGATGTACTCTGCGGAGGGGCTGAACCGGCAGCACGTGACGGCGCCCGCGTGGCCCAGCCCCATGTGCGTGTAGATGCCCTCCTGGTACTTCCACAGCTGCCGGGAACGGAACGCGTGCATTACGAGTATGGAATAAGACGGGTATGGAATGGTCGTGCCTGCGTTTAGAACTCACAACAATATCCACTATAGGTATCTATCTACCTGCGTCCCGCGGCGGGCGGCTTGAATGGGTGCTTATGTCGATGGCCAAGAAAATTTCTATCTAAATTATCTCGTTACTTGTATGATAATTGTGTATGTTAATTTTAAGTTAAAAATTAGATTAAAATCTAATAACTGCTAAGCAGTGTGAATCTGTGCGAATGACTGTACCAACACAAACCTCTTTTGGTTTAATGGTACTGTACCTACAATAAACTATGTAAAATTTTTATTAAATAAATTTAAAAAAAAAAGTGAATTCTATGTACACTAGTGGCCCTGTGAGCTGGAAGAGCTCGCGTATTTTTTGAAATAGATAAAATATGTATTTTTTACTTTTTTTAAAAAAGGGTTTTTAAAAAAAAAGTAAAAAATACATATTTTATCCTCACAATCGACAATACTAAGTATAATGACTTGTGTCAAAAAAAAACTGGTGTTCCCGCCGTGATTCGAACCCGATCGAATCGAAAATTGAACTGCCCGTTAGCTTAGTTGGGTGGCGTTCGCCCAGAGATAAATAAGATATATACCCAAGGTAGATGGACGTCACGCCATCTATTGAACGGGCTTTAGGAAATGTCGAGGCCCAGACACAACTGACGTTTGTAGGGCGGCCATGCGCAGAGTATCGATATCGATTAACATTAGTGTTGGGAAAATTACTATCGAGCACTTTCCCGTAACAAGTATTCATAAAATAATAACCGTATTAGTGTAAGGGTATTAGGTTAATAATTGAAACAATTACATACCGTATAAAAAAATCTTTATTGACAAAAATATGTACACGGAACTTATGTAAGCTATTAAATACATTATAACAGTTAAAAATTGTTATATCTTTTTACGAAAACTTTAACAAATTAAATAAGCTTGTTTTATTTTAAAAAATGCCATGCAATGACAAAACCTTAACGTCCTTAACAGTTAAGGTGAGCTATTGTTATAATATATAAACATAAAACATAAACGCTTTCACACTCACAGCCTCACACTAAGATCAAAGACTTGTATCGTGGGTGCCGGAAACATTCACATCACACACACATTACACCCAGAACCAGAAGCACAAATATCCCTTGGGAAGGAATTTGAGTTTCTGCCGGGAATCGAACCCAGGACCCACGGCGCAAAGGGCGGGCACCTGCCTTTGTTGACTTTATATAATTAATTAGCCATCTCTTACTGTGTGCCATTAGGTACCTAAATAATATCGCCGTAACCTCGTGGTACGACGTCAAATAAAGTGTCATCTATACTATATTACTATATATATATTATATAATATATATATATATATATATATATATATATATAGATATCCCTTTACGGTATATGTTGATCTGACGCGACTTCACGCGAGCACTTTGTTGATCCAAAAATTCATGTTGATCCGGCGCCTTTTGTTGATCCAATATGCATCTTTGGTTACTAATGTGGCTCCGACCGGATCAACATCTACACTCATGGGACTGCTTACTACCTTTCGCCGAAGTTGATCCGATATACAAATCCATCTTGCGATAGTTACGGAAAACGTTGATCCGATTTAAATAAGCCAATCAGAGCACAGCAAACGATAAGATTGGCTGAAAGCAGCCGCGACGTTGCCGTTTCGTATCTTTGTCCGTCACAAGCTACAGATTGAACGGATAACTTAACAATTCGACAACGCCACGACTTGTACCGAATTTATGGTGGTCAAATTGAATGCCAGCCCATATGAAAATAAATATGAACTAGAAATATGAACTACTCGTTAGCTTAGTTGGGTGTGTGTTCGCCTTCTAAGCAGGGGTATCGGGTTCGATTCCCGGCGGGAACATAGGTTTTCTCCCCAAGGAAAATTTGTGTTTCTGGTTCTGGTTGTGATTGTGTGTGTGAAGTGAATGTTTCCGGCACCCACGAAACAAGTCATCGAACTTAGTGTGGGGCTGTGAGTGTGAAAGCGTTTATGTTTATGTTTAAATAACTACACATAAATGTAGTCGAGGAGCTTGGTACGATACCTCCGCTGCTTCCGCCTCCACCTCCATCATGCACAGACTCTGTTCTCCACTTCCACCACTGTCTTTACCAACGGAGACAGTGGTGGAGATGGTGGAGGTTGGAGGATGGTTGGTGATGGTGGAGGTGGAGGCAGCGGAGGTAATTCCTATTGACATGTTTCAATCCTTTTGCAATTGTTCTGTGAGATTCTATTGCAATTGTTGTGAACTGCTCGTTGGCTTAGTTGGGTGGCGTTTGCCTTCTAAGCAGGGGCTTAGAAGGCAAACGCCACCAACTATCGGGTTCGATCCCCGGCGGGAACACAAGTTTTCTCCCCAAGGAAAATTTGTGTTTCTGGTTCAGGTTGTATTTGTGTGTGTGATGTGAATGTTGCCGGCACCCACGACACAAGTCATCGAACTTAGTGTGGGGCTGTGATTGAAAGCGTTTAAAGCGTTTTATTCGATGCGGTCTTAATCCTAATCCGGTCTCCCGGTCTAAATCACATTATCACGTATCGATTACAGCTACGAAACTTCGTGCAAGTGTTATATTATTTTGATTGAGCTGGAATCAAAACTTCTGAAATTTTGTAAATAGGTATGTAGGTATGTTTGGTCTTTTTAGGTACTTACTTTTTAGTATAAAATAAAATAAATAAATATCCTGGACATTTCACACTTATGTAGTCCCTGATCTCAAACTAGGAAAGCCTACTGTACTAGGAATGGAGGCCTGAGAAAAACATAGATAATTAGGTAGTTGTTTAAGACCAAGACACAAAGCAAATATTCGTGTTTGTCACACAAATGTTTGCCATGGTTAGAAATCGAACCCACGACCTCAGGATCCGCATTCAGAGCTACCATAGAGTGAGACTGACCACAGAGCCAAAAGGCCAATCAAATTGTTGGTTATCTATTTTTATTATTCTGATTCGGCTTCTGGCAGGCAGCACTGGTGAAATGATGGCGTTTTTGCTGGTCCTTTTGTTATTTGAAACGCATAGTAAGTAGGTACTACGTACACATACCTAAACACAATCACAACTCTTTTTTCGTCCGAGGTTAAAAACTTTTAGCTAGGTACTAGGTATTTAAGTAAGTCCTTATTAGGTATTATAAAGTGAATATCTATTTATTACCATATGTATCGATTATGAATGAGGTAGCGCGTTTCCACTGAAGCGGTGTCTAATACGCCCCCTTCATGTGAGCCGATCACATCCGGCCGGATTAACTCATTAATACAATACAATAATATCATACAATAATATCCATTCAATAAAACCCACATAATATCAAGTTTCTGAATAGTTAAATAATCAAATATGGATATGGTTAATAAAATACTCACCATCATCTTCTGATTTGTCCATGACAAATGAACAAAATAACACAAATTCGCTCGAAACTAACGCATCTTTCTTACCTTATTACTCTAACGAAGTAGTCTACTAGGTTCTCTATCACACGCAGAATGCGACGTTGCCGCTTTTTGTTCGAGTACCTATTAGTCAAATTTGGCTCCGGATCCACTTAGTCTAAGTAAATGTCGCATATAAGTTAAATATACACTGGATCTAAGAAATCATATTCAGTATGATTTTTTCGACCGTTGATGGATCAACAAATGTTGGTCGAATCGCTGACGAGCATGTTGAAAACCTGTTAATGCAGATCCACCGACGTCACACGCACATGAAGGACGGATCAAAGTATATCAGTTTGCGCGACGCGGAGCTAAGTAAACAAGTAAAATAGGCGGATCAACAATTGTTCTAACTTCTCACTGGATCAGCATTTACCGTTAAAGGTTGATTATATATATATATATATATATATATATATATATATAATATTATAAAGAGGTAAAGTTTGTTTGTTTGTATGTAAAAGGTAATCTCTGAAACTACTGATCCGATTCTGAAAATTCTTTCACCAATAGATAGCTACACTATCACTGAGTGTCATAGGTAATAAAGTCCGCGACAGCATATATCTAACATGTATGTATAGCTCAGAAAAAATACTTTTCTTTGTTAAAAATCTAAAAAAAAAGCGGCCTCTGTTTAGTTGGCTTTTTGAGACATTCAGTATTAATCCTTATCAAAATTAACTATTTCATCGTCTTACGTAGTTCATGTAGATACATTTTTCTTTTTACTGCATATGATTTGGATAAATAGTCTATGAGAAATCGTGAAATTAGTTTCACGGGAGTCCGCCCGTGAACGGGACGGGTCAGAAATGTACACGAATTCCTGCACATTAAAAAATAGCGGCTTCTATTATAAATAGGTATTTACTCAAGTTAATAGGATAGTTAGGAACTCTAGTATCCATTTCCCTCTTAGTAAAAAGAGTAGGTATGGAAACCACTTTCCTGCTTTGATTCCCTATTCCCGTTTTGATGTACTTCTCTTCAAAGTGGTGGATGCATATATAATGATATCTTGAATTAATTATTAGGTTTCCGGTATGTGATTTGAGAAGTTCAATCCAAGTATCTCTTACTGTTGTTATTCAGAAAGCGAAAACATTTGCACGTTTTACTTGTACAAGTACAATTTAGAATACAGCAGCTTCGCGTCTGCGGCGCCCCATCATAAACACTAATACGTATTTAAGCTTTAAATGAAAACTGTTGATTCAAATTAGAAATTGTTACGAAACTTTAAAAAACTAAAACTTTCGCAAGAAAAGTTAAGCTTCAGAAAAGTGACAGTTACGGGGCTGCCAATATATAACATTTCAAATTACCAAAACCAATATCGAATAATGCTGGAATAGTCTGAGTATATCAGCAAATTCTAAATATGGATAGCTTGGCTATAAAATGTTGTACTAATAGTGACTTCAGACTTATTATTAAAGCACAAAAACTCGACAAAACTTATTGTATCCAACATAATAAATTCATTTAAAAAAATCACTATTTATCGGATCGAATTGTGTATCTAAATAATTCTTAAATCCACCTGACACACAAACAATAACTATCAGTCCAATCGTTGTGGAAAAAAACATTTTGCTTTTGTAGCACCATACCTAAGTAATAAGTCAAATAAATTAAATACCAACAACAACATAAAAAATATCGAACAAAAAGTTTCATAAAGCGATACATACCTGGCTCAGCAAATGGGGTTTTGAAGATGTAGAAAGATTACTAAGTAACGTGTAATTAATATTTACATACATCCATAGTAACGCAAATGCATATCATCCACATTAAAACGCACACACACATATACACAAGCACACCCACACGCATGCAAACGCAGTCAAACAAGATTTTGTCGTAATTAGCATGTAAGATTGACATACCATTGGACCACAAATAAGAGAAGACACTGGTCCCTGAAAAACTGTTTTCAACTACATCAGCGGCCACAAGCTTCACAAATATGAATGCATAAATATTGTGTCAATAAATGTATTTGTATATATTACTTGCGACCCGCCCCGAATTCGCACGGATATAATTTAAAAAAAAAAGATGTGAAAATGGGATGTTACTGGCTGTTTTGGCCTGTGGTCTTTTCCGGTCCGTCCTTTAATATCTATTAAAGTTTTCATTACAACGATAGTATACTGTGATAGATAATTATAATCTACATGAATGCTCAAGAATACATTCATATTTTTTTAGAAAACTACAAATCTATTAATCTGTTAATTTAATACTAAATAAAAATAAATAGAATCGCAAGTAATGCAATTTATTAAAGTATTTATTTAAGAAATGGTTACTGTGAGTCAACCGTAACAGGTAGATATACCAATCGCAGAGTTATCTTCAGAATTTAAGAAGTATTACAATTCTTTAGTATATTATTTTTATGTTTCTCTTAAAGTTTAGCCTACGTAAGCATTGTAAATTACGTAAACACCGACGTTGAGCAACTTCTCATCATGCAAAAAAAATGATTACGAATAATAGTCAACATCAGACAACGCGATAGCTGCAGACCCCATTTCATTCAAGACAATATTCTAACACTACCGTGCATCTACAATCTTGAAGCAGCAATATTTGTAAAAAAGTATCATATTTTTTTATGCCTTATCCAAACCCACGAAGAAAATACAAATTGTTGTTGCCAGAACCCAAAATTGAGTTATATAGAAAAGGACCAGAATACATTCTGAAGAATAATATTATATTATATATTATAGAATTATATAATATATATATTATATATTATATAATTCTAAGAAATACATTAGAATTTATAATAATATTCCCCATAATATAATAACCGAATCTAATGATAAATCTTTCCAATCAAAACTGCGTAAATTACTGATGAACTAATGCTACTACAACATTAATGAATATTTTGAAGATAAAACGTTACAATCTCATAGCTAAATAAAATGTAATATATATAACTTGTATATACTATGTGAAATTAGAAAATGTTAGATAGATAGATAGATAACATACTTGCTTATACCCTACATTACAGGGTGAATGTTTTTAGTTTCTAAGTTTAGTCTTATGATCTAACTAGCTTTTGCCCGCGGCTTCGCTCGCGTTAAGAAGTATTAATTTATTAATGTTTACTAACCGGCTGGTACTCGCGGCGGTTTTTGTCGGATTTTCCGAAAAAACAGGTGCGCGCGGAAAAAAACAGGTGCGCGCGGAGAGGCGCGGCGACGCGAACGTTGCGATCGGCCACCTCCCAGATGATGGGCATCGTACATGCCCGAAACTAGTCGGAAAATCCGACAAAAACCGCCGCGAATACCAGCCGGTTAGTAAACATTAATAATGAATAACACTCGCGATAGTTTTCAAACTCAAGTATTAATTTAAAATTGACAAAGTTTCATACAAACTTTCATCCCCTATGTACATGTAATGCATATGAATAAATAAATAAAATTATTTTTTCGGTGTCATGGTTGCAAGATATTGTTTTTTTTGACTTAGTGCTAATGTACTTACATAATTTGAAAATTAAAACTTTCAAGCCGTACACAACATTAATTACTTACATAATTATTTGCATTTTACTACAAAGGTAACTTTATTTAAAAGATGGCTACCCTAAAATGAATGATTCCATAGATCGAGTAGACAAAACAGATAAAATTATATACTTCATTCTACGAAATACAGATAAATTATGTACTATCATATTATTATTTTGTATCTGTGAAACTGACGATTCCGTTCTCTGGGCCTGGTCATTTTGCTTCAGTTGTCTGTTTTTAAAATTCAGACTGTAATCCATTAACATAAAGTGCAATTTTGATTAACGTAAATGTTTATATTGTCATTTTCCTACGGCCCCAGACATTTCTTCACAGACATTCGGGGCTGCGTTCGCCTTCTAAGCAGGGGTATCGGGTTCGATTCCCGGCGGGAACACAGGTTTTCTCCCCAAGGAAAATTTGTGTTTCTGGTTCTGGTTGTGGTTGTGTGTGTGATGTGAATGTTTCCGGTACCCACGACACAAGTCATCGAACTTAGTGTAGGGCTGTGAGTGTGAAAGCGTTTATTTATGCGTTTATATACAAGTACATTACATATTGGAAATATCAATCTTTACTCAGAGATAAGCTCATTCCTTTGTTTACCGCCACCGAATATACTTTTGCAGGTTATAATAACATTGTTCGGAAGGCAGTAGTTCTAATTCTAATCATATGCGTTAAATACTTACCTGTGTCTTTCAGGTTAATAATATTTTTAAGTCTTTAATAATTAATCTTTCTTTCTTATTTAATTTATTGACGAAAAAAAATTATAGTTGAAAAAGGCACGCACACTGCGCCTGTGTGATAAAATAGTGAATGACTATTTTAGTTAATTCGCTTTTGAATTAAAAATTTGCGGTTATTCTTATTTTAAAAATATCTTAATATTGTAGGTATTAAATTTCAGTCAAGGAAGCCATTATGCTATATTTCATAGGACTTCAAAACCTACCCATTGATTTTTACTCCATGTCACGTTCGTATTTTTTACCGCCTTCCCAAAAAAGGAGGAGGTACTCAAGTCGACTGTATTTTTTTTATTTTTGTTACCTTATAACTTCTCTCCATGTGAGCCGATTTCGTTTTTTTTTTAAGTTCGAATGATGTTGCTTTCTAATTGGTCCCATTTAAATTTGATCAAGATCTGATCAGTAGTTCTTGAAATATGCCTATTTTGTGGACTACTTTGACGATAGTGATAAATTTAGAAAGGAAAAATTATCGCTTGAGGCGGGATTTGAACCCGCGGCCATAGGGTCGCATGCCCTATTGCTCTAACCGCTGAGCTACTCAAGCCCCGCCTGAAGCGACGAAATTAACCTTTCGTTATTATTAACGTCTTACGGGTACTTTGACGATGTTCTCGTTTACCCGACTACAAAAGTTACCTCATAACTTCTTTCGTTGTGAGCCGATTTTGATGATTATTTTTTTATTTGAAAGCTGATGCTTTTCATGTTGTCCCCCATTAAAATTGAATTAAGATCTGATATCTAGTTTTTGAGTTATCGTCAAGAATGCATGTTTAATACATTAAATCTGATCAAGGTTCCGAAGATAAAGCGGTGAAGTCGGTTTTTTTAAGCTTTGCTTGCGTTTAATTATTTTTATGCCTGATAGGCAAGAATTTGACCACAATCACACCTGATGGAAACTGATGATGCGGCCGAAGATGTAATATGCTTGCCTAGAATGTACCCATTGACTTGAAGACTCCCAGATTATACCGTTCCGGGAACAAAGACGAGAGCAACGAGTTCCACTCCTTCCTTCCTTATTTCTAGCTGTATAAGCCGAAATTCACTCACTAATCACGAAATCTTTATAGCAATAGATTGTAAAGCCTCTAGGTATGGACAGACCTTACCTAGGGTTAGTTTACCTTAACTTGTTGGTCGTTCCCGCCCGTCACAAACAACTCCCCATCTCTGGAGATGTCCAGTCCGTTGACGGTGCCGTTCTTACTCGCCTCCAGCTGAAAATAATAATATCCTGTAGACAACATTATGGTTAAGTTGAAGCAAATCAATAGCAAACATTTTCATTTAACAGAATATAAAGGACTTAATGTCTGGGCGCAATATCCGGAACACCTGGCTAAGTGCTCAGACTCCTATTACCAATCTCTGTTATTCAAGCTGAAGTAAGCCAAAATGAGCCTTATTTCTTAGGACTTTTGCTTGCATCTTAAATCTTTGCATGTCTGCCTATGATGAAACAAGCTGTTGCCGCGCTCAACAAAAATTATCTATTTAACCGACTTAAAAAAAATAGGTTCTCAATTCGACTGTATGCTTTTTTTTGTATGTATGTCACGCGATATCTCCGCCAATTATTTTGAATCGATTTTGATGATTTTTTTTTGTTTGGTAGATTATGCTTTAGATGTCGTCCCATATACATTTTATCAAAGTCGATCCAGCCAAAACCAAAATCTAAGCGTTGAAGTCGGTTTTTACCGACTTCCTACTCAAAACGACTGTATTTTTTTTTGTGTGTTACCTCATAAATATTCTCCACGTGAGCCGATTTCGATTTTTTTTTTTAGTTTTTTTTTTTTTTTTTTTTTTTATTTGTGACAGGCTAGTGTTTGACCACTATCTCACCTGAAGGTAAGTGACGATGTGATCGAAGCTGGTAAACACACTAGACCTGGAATACGCAGGCTCTCAAGGATAACTGCCGGAACACCGTATTTGGCTTGGCGGCAGACTTACAACTTGATGGTGGTAAGCTACTTTGGTAGCAAGCCAGGCGAGCAGTTTGAAATATGGTGCTTTCTAATTGGTCCCATTTAAATTTGATCAAGATCTGATCAGTAGTTCTTGAAATATCGTCAATAATGTATATTTTATATGCGTACTTTGATGATGTTCTGGTTTACCCGACTTCAAAAGTTACCTCTATCTTCTTTCGTTGAGAGCCGATTTTGATGATTCTTTTTTTATTTGAAAGCTGGTGCTTTTTATGTGGTTCCATTAAAATTTGATCAAGGTCTGATCTCTAGTTTTTGAGTTATAGTCAATAATGCGTGTTTATACATTAAATCTGATCAAGGTTCCGATGATAAAGCGGTGAAGTCGGTTTTGTTTTAAGCTTTGCGTTTAATTATCATATCATTAGGTATACCGACTGCAAATCACCTCATCACCATTGCTCTCGTCTTTTCTCGAACTGTATAATCTGGGAGTTAAAAGTGAATAGATATTAAAAACTGGGTTAAACCTTTTGGCATACAAATACTCATATTAATGATGAAAAAAACCTTATTTTAATGTTAGATTTTAAGTTAATTGTTTTTTTTTATAGTGCCATATAAATGAGTTTTCTTTGTTTCTTTCTGTCTTACCTCTCTGGCGAGGTTCCCGCTGCCGGTCTCCCAGTATGCGACGCGGCGGTCGGTGCCGCCGGTGAGCAGCTGGCAGCCGCGCGGCTCGAAGCACACGCACATGAACAGCGTGTTCGCGTACATCACCTGCCGCCGGGACAGCGACCTGAAATGAAATGAAATAAAATAAGTATATTTCACACAAAATAGAGTATACATATTGGTCTTCATGGTTGAATCGTCCTTCTATTTTGCCATGTGTTGGCATGTGAAATTACATATTAAAATTAATATAATGACAATATTAAATTAAATTAATTATATTATATTAAATTTCAATAAAATAATTAAAATACAATGTCAAAAATAATAATAACGAGTTAAGAAGAAATACAGTTATTGATTTTAATATAACATTACGATGTCAATCTAATTTAGTATTGAAAAAAATCTTTCAGACAGTAAAAAGTCTTGTCAAGTAACCACGACTTCAGTTTTTTTCTAAACATTCCTATAGGTAGGTCTTTTATTGCATGTGGTATTTTATTATAAACTGATATACACATTGGGAAGCAATTTTTTTGTAATAATGTGGTCCTCGGTACTACATTTAATACTAGCCTTTCTCCACGCCTAGTGTTGCGTGGGAATATATCCGAAGCTTTGGTGAACAATTCAGGATGAATTCGCACAAACATTCTTAGGTCGCTAAAATGTGGCTTACATGACACATACGGAGGAATGGAGGACCTGCCGACCGGGAAGGGTTTATAGGTTTTTTTTTTTAATTTTCGCTTCGCAATCTTTGTGCATTTAGCCAGAAGTGTTTTGTAAAAGAAGTCATAAGTCTAGACGACCCAGTTGGCGCAATGGACAGGTGTCCGCCCTCTGCGCCGTGGGTCCTGGGTTCGATTCCCGACGGGAGCACAAATTCCTTCCCGAGTGATATTTGTGCTTCCGGTTCTGGGTGTAATGTGTGTGATGTGAATGTTTCCGGCACCCACGATACAAGTATTTTAAACTTAGTGTGGGGGTCAGTGTGAATGCGTATGTATGTTGTATGTATGTTAGTCACAGTCAAATAAAAGAGTCAAAGTCCCGTCATAGTAGTCATGCCCTAGAAAGGTGTTAGAAAATTTACTAGAACTTCTATTGGAGTTTTGAAGCAAAAATGAAAATCAAGTTTTTCGACTTCATATGATTTGTTTACACTCATGCACGTTCACAAAGTATTAACGGTTATAAATCCACCATTGTTACATATGTTGTGCCCACCCCAGTATCACTTGGGAACTCGATGCTCGAAGTTGTTGACAGGTACGTCTACCTAGGACAAACGGTCCAACTAGGTAGGCCCAACTTCGAGACAGCGAGAGCGCGGTACTAATATATTAATGATAAGTGTTTAGTATGGAATTAAAGTACGAGACAACCATTCACGTGAAATGGGTAAAATGCTTTTTATCTTCACGTGGCATTGCATAAATTTAAATGTTTATCTAAGCGGAATGAAGAAACTGTATCCCACGACTCAGGATTTTTCCTAGTGCGGGATCCTGGGCTCCCTACACAATAGTAACATTTTTTTATTGTATTATTTAGATATCTTTTGCAACGCATGCCCGATATACCAAGTCAAAATCGTAAAATCAAACGGACAAACGATCAGTTACATTTTTTTTTTTTACCACAATTTCACCTGATGAAAAGTGATGATGTGGCCGAAGATGTAGCATGCTTGCCTTGAAGCTGCCTATTCACTCTTTACATAACTCTTACTAACATTGTAACAATTAAATTAACAACATAAACGCTTTCACACTCACAGCCCCACGCTAAGTTTTATGACTTGTGTCGTGGGTGCCGCAAACATTCACATCACACACACAATAATGGTAAACAAGTTTTTACATAATATAATGACTAGCATACGTTAAGTCCCATATAATGGCGGAGCCGTCGGTCCCCGCGCTAACTGCCTCGGTGTCGTTGGGTGACACTTGTATGGCGGACACGGGGCTCTTGTGTTCTTTTAGCACCTTCTTGAGTGACTGGCATTCGGGCTTTATGTCCCACACACGAACCTGGAATTAAAAATTCTACACAAAAATCGCTCCAGCTTGTTTTCACGAGTTCTATAAAGTGCCGTTTGGTCTGCAGAATGCGCCAAGTTTTAAATCGAATACGTCTTTATGAAATTTTCATCAGAATCGTCTTTTGGACGTCAAGGGCTTCAAAGGAAGACGAAGATTTTCGTGTACTCTACGCTGAGACTTTATTAGAAGACAAACATTGTAGGTGAGAAAATGAATAAAAGTACTTGTCAATACCTTTGTTCTTTTTATTGTGTACATATAGGTACGACTGTCTTACATGGAATGCAGCCGCGTAAATCATTTTTGACGGAGAGTTTTGAGAGAGCATTTTGTGAGTTGCTCGCCTGGCTTGCTACCAAAGTACCACCATCAAGTTGAAAGTCTGCCGCCAAGCCAAATACGGTGTTCCGGCAGTTATCCTTGAGAGCCTGCGTATTCCAGGTCTAGTGTTTTTACCAGCTTCGATCACATCGTCACTTACCATCAGGTGAGTTAGTGGTCAAACACTAGCCTGTCACAAATAAAAAAAAAAAAAAAAGTTTTGCTCATCTCTAATAACGATGTTGTATTTCGATACAATGTTTGGCTGGCGTCAGGCGAGCGAGGATGCTTTGTATAGCTTGGCAGTAAAAAGGTTAAACGTCTTTTTGACCGAGCGAGCGCAGCATCTCAGTTACAGCTTAGGGAAAGTTCCTTTAGTACCTATGTTCGGCGAATTTCCTGTTGTTCTCCTCTACAGGTCGCAATTCTCAACCGATTCTTGTGAATTTTTGAGAGCAGGTTCGATAATAATAAATATTATTTTGTCGATTCAGTTTTTGGAAATGGCAGAGATATGGGTAATTTAAGTCGACACATAGAAAGCGTCATTGCTTCCGAACGTTGGGAATCTTATTCTGAGTGAATTGGATAAGCAAACATGCTTTATCTTTATCTTAATTTTATAATAATGGCCATCAATACATATTTTTTTTGAATCACTCAAGATCACTTCGACCACTACTTAAAAATGGTTTTTGGACTAAAACATGCATCGCCAGGCTTTCGTTTCGTCTTTACAAGTTCTGGTTATATAACTTTTTAGTCCTATTTTATTTACAACTATTAAAAGTTTGATTTTAAAAAACTTTTTACAGTATTCCTTATACGACCATGTGTCAGAAAGCCGCAAGAAGCTCGCATGGTTACCCATTCGTCTTCGGCGGAATACTCACATCCTTTTCTTTCTCTATAATATCCTATTCTCTCCTGCTACTCCTTTATACTTGAAAGAACGCTTTAAGTTTCTCTATCTTTCCAATTCCTTTTCCTTACGGTCATCCAATACCCTACAACTGAAAATGCCTGCTCACACATCACATACCTATGACAGGTCTTTCAAAATTCAGGCTGTCCGTCTGTGGAATGCGCTGCCTGTGCCCGTCAGGCAAGCTAAATCTATTGCCATATTTAAAACGTTGGTATTTAAACATTATTGGTCAATCTATAAGTAGGTAATATTATTTTGTTAGCTGTTTATATAGGTATATATTATATGTATCATATATATATATTGTGTATATGTGTATTATGTATGTTTTTATTTTATTTATTTTTATTTATTTGGATATATTATATTAGTATAGAACGCCACACCAACCCAAATCATCCTGCACATTTTCTGTCCATCCAAAGGTTGTCTGGCAGAAATCGCTTAAAGCGATAAGACTGCCCATTGTACTACCTCATATAACTGTATTATTTTAAGTTCTACAATTTTACTTTTATTTGGTGTGCAATAAAGAATTATTGTATTGTATTGTATTCCTTGTTTAAATCGAGTTACCTGTCCCTCACAACCGCCGGATATGAGCGTGCGTCCGTCTGACGTCACGTCGAGTGCGGACGTGCCCTTGTTATGCGTGTTGTAGATGCAGTAAATGAGGCGGCCGGTCAGTGGAGTAAACGCGCGGATGTTGCCGTCGTTCCATCCTATACATAAAGAACGTATTTAGTTATTTTATACTAGTTTCATACAGTTACCCTCATGACGAACATCCGGTCAGTCACCCTAATGACAAACACTTTTTTACTCGACTTTGACTGTGACTTGTGACTAGGACTTTTAATGTGAAATACATCCTACTAATATTATAAATCTGAAGGTTTGTGTGTAAATATATTTGTTCCCTCTTCAAGCTTTAACGGCTGAACGGATTTGGATGAAATTTGGAATGTACATTGCTTACACCTAGGATTAACACATAGGCTACTTTTTAACTTGATAATAGTAGAAGCCACGGGCACGGCTAGTACGAAATATATTATTACTTGACACTAGCTAAATGCACAAGATTGCGAAGCCAAAATTAAAAAATAAATGTTGTGTGACCGGATATGATGCTCTTCCCGTCGCCGGCGAACAGCACGGCGGAGCAGGTGTAGTTGGGCACGAGGATGCGCAGCAGCTCCTGGCACGTGTGCGTGCACCACACGCGCACGTCGCCCGCGCCGCCCGTCGCGAACACGCCAGACATGCCTCTGCGACGTACAGTGCACGATTACTACCCGGCATGCCTCTGCGACGTACAGTGCACGATTACAACCCGACATGCCTCTGCGACGTACAGTGCACGATTACAACCCGGCATGCCTTTGCGACGTACAGTGCACGATTAGGTACTACCCGACATGCCTCTGCGACGTACAGTGCAGGATTACAACCCGGCATGCCTCTGCGACGTACAGTGCACGATTACTACCCGACATGCCTCTGCGACGTACAGTGCACGATTACTACCCGACATGCCTCTGCGACGTACACCATACTTTCGAACACTTACTTACATTTCTCATCTAACTTTACAAGCAATGTCTCCCCGGAATTGCAATTGCTTGCTAATTATATGATCTATAACAGGAGAACTTTTTTTTTGTCCGGTATGAAAGCATTTGACCACAATCTCACTCGATGGAAAGCGATGATGCGGTCGAATATGTAACATGCTTGCCTAGAAGGTACCTATTCACTCCTGACTTAACACTGACATACCTCCAGTTTGCTCGAAGCATTTCGCTTCTACGTTTATCATACGTAGGTACTGCTTATGTCTACTATGGTACTGCGAAGGAGTGGAACTCATTGCTCTCGTCTTTGTTCCCCGTGGGGTATAATCTGAGAGTCTTCAAGTCAAGAGTGAATAGATACCTTCTAGACAAGCATGTTACATCTCGGTGAGACAGTGGTCAAATGCTAGCCGAAAAAAAAATTTTTTTTTGGGGAAAAAACTTGTATCTTCTCTGGAATCGAACCCAATACCCCTGCTTTGAATGCGAACGCTCCCCCAACTATGCCAACAAGATTTTTCACATTAAAACAACTATTAAAAATTTTACATTTCATAACAAAATACGTAAATAATTAAAAATGTCGAGTCGAGCTATTTTAAACGTTGACGTCCTTTCTGACATTCGCGACATCTACAATCCAATCATAGCTACCCTGATTGGTCAGCTTTCTTTTAAGAAAGCTGACCAATCAGACATCAAACATGAGTTTGACGATCCAGTTGGCGCAGTGGACAAGTGTACGCCCTCTGCGCTGGTCCTGGGTTCGAATTCTGGCAGGAGCACAAATTCCTTCCCAAGAGTTGTGCTTCTGGTTTTGGGTATAATGTGCATGTGATGTGAATATTTCCGGCACCCGCAATACAAGTCTTTGAACTTAGTGTGGGGCTGTGAATGTGAATTGTTTTGTCGTTTTTTGTTTTGTTGTGTGAATTGCCGCCCGCAATATACCTAGCTACTCGATACGTAAGGATAAGGACTCACTTAGGGAAGGCGATATCGTTGATCGCGCACCGGTGGCACGTGACCACGAGCGTGGGTACGAACGTGGCTATGTTGATGGCGTATATCTCGCTGCTCTTGGTCCCCACGAGCAGAATCCGCTTGTCCCCGCGAAGGTTCGGACCTTCCATTATTTCTAGGGACGTTATGCAGCCCATTAGCTTGGTGGTCTTCAGCTGAAATAACAAAAGTTTTACAATATCTGGAGACGGTGCGGCAATTAAATCTTTCTATGTGAACTGCTCATTGGCTTGGTTGGGTAGCGTTCGCCTTCTAGCACCCATCGGGTTCGATTCCCGGCGGGAACACAAGCTTTCTCCCCAAGGAACATTTGTGTTTCTGTTTCTGGTTGTGATTGTGCAGTGTGTGAATGTTTCAGGCACCCACGACACAAGTCATTGAACTTAGTGTGGGGCTGTGAGTGTGAAAGCGTTTATGTTTATGTTATTGTCATTTTAATTGCAATGTTCATATCTTTTATTACCTCTGATAGGCTAGAGTGTGAGTACTATTTGACCTGAAACTTGATGATGTGGTTGAGGATGGTAAAATAAAGATCATTTCATTAACCAACTTCACAAAAATGAGGAGGTTCTCAATTCAACTTCTTAAAAAATGTGAATTACTTTAAAACCTTTTCTAGTTCAACCAATTTTGATGAGTCTATTTTTATTTGAAAGCTGGCGCTTATTATGTGGTCCCATTTAAATTTCATTAAGATTAGACCAATAACAAAAAAAAAAACAAACAAACCGGAACCTTGATCAGATTTAATGTATAAACACGCATTATTGACTATAACAAAAACTATAGATCAGACCTTGATCAAATTTCAATGTGACTACATAAAAAACACCAGCTTTCAAATAAAAAAAGAATCATCAAAATCGGCTCACAACGAAAGAATTTATGAGGTAACTTTTGAAGTCGGGTAAACAAGAACATCGTCAAAGTACGCATTATTCGTCACACAAAATAGGCATTATTGACGATATTTCAAGAACTACTGATCAAATCTTGATCAAATTTGAATGGGACCAATTAGAAAGCAACATCTTTAAAAAAAAAAATTCGAAATCGGCTCACGTGGAGAGAAGTTATGAGGTACAAATGAAAAAAAAAATACATTCTTATTGAGTCCTCTTCCTTTTTTGGGAAGTCGGTAAAAAAAATACATACAGTCGAACATAGAACCTCCTTTTTTTGTCGGTTAACAAATAAAATAATTCGTATTTTCAATAAAGATGATTGATGTTTAAGTTTGCTCACAGCTTTGAAGTGTGGTTTGTTAGGATCCAGAACCTTGCCCTTGGGGAAGCCTCCCGTCCAGTTGATCTCGTCGAGGATGTCCAGGGTTCCGTCGCCGCCCCCCACTATCAGGCAGCCGTCCTCCATTATCAGGATGGCTTCTATGCCTGATGATTGAGATTCAATTAGATACGGTCTAAACTTTTCAAAAAACATACTGATGCTATAACAGTTGGTCTCTGGCCGCATGGTAAAAATACCGACCATTCGCACGAAGCGTTTCGCTTCCAATTTCATTATGAGAACTGCCAAGAAGTGGAACGCCCTGCCGTCTACTGTGTTTCCCGAAAAGTATAATATGGGGTTGTTCAAGAAGAGAGTGAATAGGTTTTTACTGAGCAAGCGTGCTCCATCTTCGACCGCATCGTCGCTTTCCATCAGGTGAGATTGTGGTCAAACGCTAGCTTAGTCTCAAATAAAAAAAAATGTTCTGAGAGTACAAGTAAGTAGGTACTTGGTTTGTGCGAAATCCACAGAACTTCTACAAAGTACCAGGAGATCATACCGAGGTTGTAGTAGTTATACTAGCCGTTGTCTTGATAGTACAAACAAGTAATTTGGTACCTACTTGGTACGAAACTATCAGAATTCCTTCAAAGTACCAGGAGATCATACCGAAGTTGTAGTAGCTGTAAACCGTTGTTCTTCTTTACAATACAAACATGTACTTAGGTAGGTACTTCAGAAACCATCAGAATCCCTTCAAAGTACTAGGATTTCATACCGAGGCTGTAGCAGTGGGACTCTGGCCGCTTGTTCTTTCTGAGCATGCCGCACTTGGCCAGGCAGCCGATGAGCGAGGGCTTGCAATGCGCCACAGACGCGGTGGGGTCCGACGGGTAGTTTATGGAGAACTTTATCATATCGCCGGTCCTGGGATAGTTTAAATATTTATATTATTATTAATAGTTGAAAATTAAGGGCTGTATGTACCTATTTTTAATGCTGAATCACAAAAAAAAAATTAGGTGAGAAAAAAATAATACCTCTTTATAATATTAGTATAGATATAGATTTAAACAAAGTCATTATGTCATATGGGTTTATCTCAGCACCAAAACTGGACGTTGATTTTCAGCAAGCAGTGCAAACATCAGATCAAATCTCATCAGATTCACCTAGAAGAACCAACCCAGTAACAGTAACAGATCTAGTAACAGTGATTGACGATGTTATGCTCACGTAGTGCCGGCGTATCCGTACGTATCATCCTGGGCCACGGTGATACAACGCACACACCTGCGCAGCTTGCCTAGACTTACATCCACCACGTCTAGAGCCTTGCTTTCTGCGCGTATGTTCCATACGCGGAGATTCGCTGAAAATTACCACTAAGCATTAGATTATATAATAAGATGTAGGTATTTCATTGTGAACATGATATTATATAGTAAAGATTCTGGCTAATCTATGAAACTTCGCGGTAGTTCCCTTACAAACACTTTCACACTAAGTTGCACTCCGCACTAAGTTGGAACTTTGTAACGCGGCCCGGGTGCCATAAAAACATTAATTAACACACACACAAAATTACATCAACAATAAGTTAAAGGATCTCCTTCAGTAACAAAAGAGTAGATTCGAAGGTTTGAGCCTAGAGAACCGTAAGCGTTATTTCACTGATATTTATTAACTTATGGTATAAAATGTTCCGTCAACTTACGAAGCCCACACATAAAATGACAGCTGTTTAGGAACTTTCTACTTACTAAACTTGATAGCTCTTAAGGTTGTTAGGTAACACCTAACGTTGATGAAACGTATTTTTGTGCTAGGTAGTTCTTAAATGCTTAGGCATCTCATTTAGGCGACTCCCAAGGTTGGTTATAATGGCTGTGGGTTGCGTAGGTTACTCACAATCTCCGCCAGTGACGAAAGAGTTGACCCTTAGGTTGAGGGGAGCAAGCGTGACGGCGTCTCCGGTGGTGAGCTTGGCAGCGGCGGTGGTGCCGGTGGCGGCGCCGGCCACGCAGTCCCACAGCACCACGCAGCCGTCGTCGCGCCCTCCAAGTGACACCATGTAACGCTCGTCTGACGTGAACGCTATGGATTCCACGCGAACCTGGATGGTTTGCCCCCTTGTAAGCCGACTTCAAAAAAGGAGGAGGTTCTCAATTGGACTGTAGTTTATTTTGTGTGTTACCTCATAACTTCTTTCTAGGTGAACCGATTCTGATGATTCTTTTTTTTATTTAAAAGCTGGTACTTCTCAGATCAAGATCTGACCGACCGAGTTTTTGAGTTATCCTCAAAAAGGCGTATTTAATTAATTAATGACAAGGGTGCACGGAGACAAACTGCACAAGCGCTTTCTGGCGACTACATAATATAAATATACTTAGGTTAATATAATTATGTATTAAGTATTTAAGTTTTAAAAAAAATAATGAAATAATACGCCACCGAGTTTCTTGCCATGTTCAAATTCAAATTCAAATCTTTATTGCATTCTCTAAATGTAGATAGGTGGTAGAAATAAATGACAGTACATTAGAGACCCTGTTGGGCACAACAATTTAGAGCAGAGGAGGACGACATGCTTTATTAATCATAATGTATCAATTTAAATCATAAAAAGATGTCATAATTATGTATTGTTATTGTATGTATGTATAGTGTTGTTATAAGTGTTAGTGCTTTATAATAAATGTCAAGTATTTTTTAATTTGTTAATGTAAGTTAATATTGGGTTAGTCAATTATAATATGTATTTAATTATTTCATAGTATTTAGATAGCAGTCACAATTTTTTTTTTTTTTAATAAATATGCAATAATTATATTTTGTCGTTGAGGTATTCCTGAATTGTGTAATAGCTTTTATTATTTAAAAACTCCTTTATTTGTTTTAAAAATATCATGTCGTCAGGTTGATTTCCGATGTGTTTCGGCATTTTATTGAATATTTTTATAGACATCACAAATGGGCTAGAGGAGTGAAGAGTAAGACGGGAAGTAGGTAATAACAACCGGTTCTCATGTCGCACGCAGCCGCTCGCATTTCTAGCTTTGTCTTTACGTTTTGTGTACAATTGCGGATGTTTACGTACAAATTTACACATTATGTTCTTCTCGAGATGGCTATAATTTTGCGAATCTGGCAGTAGAATCATTAACTTTCATGAGTACCTCTTTGGGACCCATGTGAATAAACGATTTTGATGGCCTTATTACCTAAATAACACCAAATAATCTGATCACACGCTTCACAATATAATCTGTATAACTTTGTACATGTAGTCACCTCTGCTTCCATTGTTGTCCTATAGTTATCACAACAAACGCTACTAAGACAGCATCTTTTAACCTACGTCATAAATTAGAAATAAGTTTAATACCTTATGCAACTCATGGGACCCGATCATGGTCCTCTTTTTAAAGTCCCATAACTTCGCTGATGCCTTAAACCCGATGTGGTTTATCTGGCCCGAGCCCACGTAGGTTCCCTTACAAGAAAGCGCGACAGCGGAGACGCTGTTGGTGTGGCCGCTGAGGAAGTACATCTTCTTCGACTTCCACTCCTGGATGCAGACCTTGTTCCCCATCGGGTAGACGATATGCTCGCAGCCCGGGTGGACTTTGAGGCCTCGGATTGCGGATCCTGTTGGAAATAGCCATAAACGCGTGGGTTTTAAATATGTTACAGAACACAATAAAATAATTCTTTGTTAACACCAAAAGACAATAAACAGCATTATTAGCCCATTTAGGACGCAAGTTTTCTGATGTTCTATTTATATACTAACTTCATAAAATAACTCGTACCTGTAGCATATCCTGTCAGTTAAAACTTTCCAGTATTTTTTGTTTGATAGGCTAGCGTTTGACCACTATTTCCCGTGATGTTAAGTGATGATCAACTCTCAAGAGTGACGAGCGCAATTTAGTAACGCAAGCAAAGCCATAGAGTCACACTATAATATCTTACTACAAGGTAAGTTTACGAAAGTTTGTGTGTGTCGTACGAGTTTGAATTGACGTAGTTATATTGAGAGTTATATTTACAACAACTGGATGGTTTTATCACTTTTGCGCGGGTTTTGCCTGCACACATATTGTGCGTTATTTGTGTGTTATAATAAGTGAAATCGCTTACTCACCATCAAATCCAATAATAGCATAACTTTCTAAACTCTTCACGTCACCCATTATTTTACAATCAATAAAAACTACAAAAATATCTTGGATATAACTGTTTGTTTTGACGAATGGTTGCTAAGTTGTGTAAACAGTTGTGCTGTTGCCATGGTAACTACGTTTGAAATGTATTGCTATTGGTTGGATTCCGGTAATCATCAAAAAGTTTTTAAATAGAATTGAAAAAGTTTAACGTTTTGGGTTTTGCCGCGAAATTGAAAAAATTGATGATTTTGTATAATTTTCCAAAATCTGTTATTCTTCGAGTGTTAATGTGTAATAATGGTGGATTATTAACCGTAAACTAATACTTAGTGAACGTGCATAAGTGTAGGCAAATGTTACCAAGTTGAAAAACGTGATTTTCGCCTTCGCTCCAAAACTCCAATGCAAGTTCTCGAAAAGTCTCTACCACTTTGCATTGACTGAATATTGACTCTTTTATACTTGACTTAGACTGTGACTAGGTCTTTTAATGTGAAATATATTATGACTAAACAATGGATAATGCAAAAGATCGCGAAGCCAAAATTAAAAAAAAAGGTGTTATTAGCTTTCCTGACAATAAACATTATCTTATTAGGTACCTCAAAAAAAAAATACAGCGAAAAAAAAACAACAAAAAAAACAACATTCTAATTAACACCCACAACTAGAAGCACAAATATCCCTTGACCCTTGGCAAGGAGAAATGACATTTTTACCAGGAATTGAACCCAATACCCGCGGCGCTGCAGTAAAATGAGACAATTTCTCACATATGCCATAAGATTCAGAGAAGCTCTGAAATAAAATACATGGAATATAATCAATGTTTTTTTATTCAATCCAATAATTTTTATTCTATAAATAAACTCATAATGCAAGTTTAGGGAGTCAAAGGTCGCGGCAGCAGTAACTCAGTACAGCTTGCAGTACTGTGACAAACAGGAGTGCCTTCGGTGGCTACGAGTTCGGTTGTTTTTTATCTACATTTGAAGGCTCTGAACGATATAGCACCATACAATATTGAACAGTTGGTAAACGAATAATGACTTAAAATTTCATTCAAAAATTTTCTTCTAAACTTCAAGTTTGCTTCAGATACAGCTTTATGCAAGAATTCTTCTATAAACTTGAAATTGACAGACATCAGTATTTTACAACCATCTTTAGAGGTGGTTGTAATTAATATACAAGGCACTGAACTTTAAAGAACACAGAATGTTTTAAGGTACACTCTAACCGAGCGCCAAGTGTCTAAAAGGACCAGAGTAAAAAGTTGCAACCAGAGTGTAGGCTCCCGGCTCACCCCAGTACTACGACTAAAGGAATATGCACCTTAGTGTTAAAACATTAGGTTTCCAAAACACATACCTTTAACTATCCGAGTAGTACTGTAATGCTAATATCTGACGCCCTATTACCTATCTGTGTTGCGATTGGATTCAATTAAAAATAGGTAAAACTTTAAAAAAGGTTCATTTTTGCTTAAACTGCTTGTAACAGATTGAAAATTGTTTATTCACATTGGCCCCATGTACTCATGAAAGTTGAAGACTCTAATGCCACAGATATAGATATAGGTGATCTGTTGTGCCTCCTTAGTCTGGTCAATTTAGAATTCAGAGTGTAAGTAATTAGGGAATATGTATTTTCTTAATGTCCTAGTTTTAAGTACTTTATAAAACAATTACTATGTACCGCCACTATATTTTAAGAATAATAAAAACATTTTGTATTTGTATTGTATTGTAAATTCTTGTGGAATTGTTAGATAACATGATGTTAATTATTACGTACAAACTTTAAACGGCTTTTATTCCAAATGTATAAATAAATTGTTTTAGGAAATATTAACCATGAGTGGAGACCTAACTAATTTACCTAAATACCGATTTATATGTTTTAGAAGAGAATAAGTAAATAAAACAAATATCTAGTTATCCAAGGGAAATTATTGATCTAGTAAAAAAAGGTTCCTAAGTTAACTTGGCTGGTTCAGCACTTTGTCCGTCCGTCAGTCAGAGGCATTCATAGCATCTAAACCATATAAGAGAATAACTTCTAATTCTCAGGGAACAATAACATGTAAATCTATAGCACAAAGCAAAAATAGGCAATTTAATTTATATAAATTACTAAATATGAAATATTACATACAAACTATATATTTAACATAGTTCTGTATGCGCTAGGAATGGTGCGATCCGGGGTGAAACTATAGTCATGTTATCTAACGATTCCACTAGAATTTTCAATTTTCCTAATTATTTTCACTCTTTTGCGAAATATCGCTTAATTTGACCGGACTAACTGTACATGATTAATATCCCTTGTCCCTTTCACACATTATTTCATTTTGCCATATCATTGTAAGATATCAGCTTATTAGTTCTAAGTAACAATAACACATACATTTCATTTTCAATTATCTTATTCTATTCTAATAATACACATCTATTTAAAGTCTAAGTCTAAGCACTCTTTCAAAAGGGGGATGGTTGAATGACATAAAAATCCAGTAAGTACCAATCCAAATACAGGAGAAACAGCCAACCAAATGCATCTAACATGTGACTTAACAACTGTTGTCTTATGAATAAATGCTGGACTTGAATGTGCTATCTGTAGCACTGTAACATTTTAAAATCTTACTAATTAACATAATAACTTTCACACACTAAGTTCTATGACTAGTGTCGTGGGTGCCGAAAACATTCACATTACTCAAAATTTTCTTTGAGGAGAAAACTTGTGTCTTCAGTCGGGAATCAAGCTGGATACCCCTGCTTAGAAGGCGAACTCCACCTAACTAAAGCAACGAGCATTTCAAATTGATCATATGGTTAGTTCATCTTTTGTGCCACGCCAGGATTATTAATGACCGACCTTCTATAGCTGAGTAAATAAATTTACCAGTATACTCAGTTTACTTATCAGTCTTTGAAATGTAAATACAATGTATCCTACTAATATTATAAATCCGAAAGTTTGTGTGTAAGTGTACAAGTATGTAAGTGTGAAAGTATGTTTGCTCCTCTTCACCCTTTAATGGCTGAATGGATTTGGATAAAATTTGGAATGTATATAGTTAATACCTAGGAATAACACATAGGATAGAACGAACTGAACTACTACGACTATTTTTTTACTTGATAATAGTGGGTGAAACCGCTGGGCACGGCTAGTTTCATATGATTGTATGTGTAGTTTGATAGAACGATTTGTAAGTATTACACATATTAAGGATTTATATGATGAGACACGTCGAGATGGAGGATGGGCTATGCACATACTCAACTGATGATGGAGCACCAACTGTTTTAAAACTAGTATAGTAATAACAAGAGAAAAAAACCATGAGTGATCCTTACTAATATTATAAATGCGAAAGTAACTCTGTCTGTCTGTTACGCTTTCACGCTAAAACTACTGAACCGATTTAAACGAAATTTGGTACACAGATAGTCTAGAGCCTGAGAAAGGACATAGGCTACTTTTTAACCCCGAATTCTGGCTGGTCCGGGACTTACGCGGGCAAAGCCGCGGGGCGCAGCTAGTATCATATAAATCCTTTATTGTGTGTGTTTCTGGCACTCATAATACATATCTTTGAATAATGTGGAGCTATGAATGCGAAAGTATTAAGATTATGTTTAAGTAATTAAGGTTCAATTTGCCAGTGCTTGTATGTTTCTTAGGGTTAATATTACTTTTTCATGACATTATATCTAGTTCCATCTTAAATCTCTTATTTACGCTGCAGACATTTTCTCCGTGAAAGCTTTGCTCGTTCATCAATTTTATCTTTGGCGAGTTCTGTGATCTGCTTCAGTTCATTGATCATGTATTGTTTTACCACTGACAGGAACTCTGTTAGCTGGAACAGAGATGAAAATATATTATGATCCAAAATATAAATAGGTAGTCTATTAATATAGCATTAGTTGCAGTATTCCAATTAGTGTACCATGTTTTTAATATTTTGAAATCATTAGACATACAATAAGCAGACTCATCACTAAAATAATCTCTTTCAGAGAGCTAACATACTTTAAAAAAAAGGAGGAGGTTCTCAATTCGTCAGTTTTTTTTTAAAGTATGTTACCTCAGTACTCTGTCATTTATTAAACGATATGGAAAATTGTTGTTTGGTTCAAAAATGTATACATTCCAGTTGGTTGCATTAACATTTGATCAAGATCTGATGAAGAGTTTTAGAGATATTTGTCTTCACCAGAATCTAGGAAAGCAACTGTCAGAAACAAGCAGTAGTTTACTGCAAGAGCATAGCAATTAAATAATATCAAACCATTCTATCAGCCTAAGGAACTTAAATAACTGGTTTGTAGGTCCTACATTTAATTATAGAGTCGGATATATAAAACCATGAGATAACTACATTACACAATGTAGGTACTCACTGTCAACTCATCTTCTTTCTTTCCCAACTGTACAAACGCACACTTAGCCGCATGACTCTTATGCTCCGCCCAAGGATCGTCACTAGCCTCCCATCCATCAAGCTCTTTTCCACAAAGAAAACATTTCGCAGCATCAGCATCCTCTGTTCCCACCGCAACTGAGTAAAATCCCGCCTCCGCCATATTCCGCACGTTACATGATTCTTTGTCACCGAAAGGCCAGCTCTTAAATGTTTTAATCCTTTCGTCTACTGAGTACAACGGCGGTCTCTCTTTTAATTGATCCATTTTCAGTGAAACACGTAATTCTCGTAGCCGTAGAATTTAAGGTTTGCAATATATATTAAAATTTTTAACGGTTTGTTTTCGTTTTGTTTATCTTTGAATTCAAATTTGAAATTTGAACTTAGATGTGTCAAATGTCAAATCAAAAGTCAAAATTTTCAAATGCTGTTAATGTCATAAAAGACAACGTTCCAGATAAGGACTTTTTTATGATTAACTTGTCGATCTGTCATTCAGGCGAGAGCAAAAATCCACATCGACCACACCGCTTAGTGAGTAAAAATGTAAGGATTAAGACAAACATATATGCGAGCTAAGGGCCTTTACAAATAACGGAGTTGCGAACGCGGCTTCACTCAACTGCATACAGTATATTAGCGGTTTCTTCGATCAACAAGCAAATTCTGTAAAATGTAAAAAGTATAAATAGTGTTATGAATATATTGATTGAAGACACGATTTTAAGAGTGATGACTATTATAAAGTAATGACAAAAGCTGTACCATTTCCTACCTATGTAATTTTCCGCTCCATAGACCGCTTGTATAATTATACAACAACTACTATGACAACATAGATTGCGAGTAGGAGAGAGCTCAGCCGATATCACGTTCACGATACGCATGCTGGTGTAGCGATAGATGCTTCTAGCGTGTGAAGCAATGCGCCATCGGTGCACCTGCATCTGGGATGGAAATCGGCGGCAAAAGCGGAGAAAACGAAAATCGTTCTATGGAACTAGTTGTTTCCCATCTTTATTTATTCATCTCCGTTCATTCAATTCCGGTGTTCACAGTTTAGGGCTTTTCCTTTAATCTAAGGGTATTTCTTGATTACTGGGGTATTTTCGGGTTATGTATTAATTATATTATAATATCTTACGCTTCTTCCTTTCACTCTATTTAGCAATTATGACAAAGTGTTGGTCTCTCACAAACACATTTAGGGTTACGTAATTTGATACTACTTGCTTGCAGAGCTTCCAATATATTGTTAACTGGTGTTGTGAAATTTTACATAACTATTATATTACATAGCAAGACATGGCAGAGCATTAATACATAATAAGCAATGAAATAAGTTAAGGACCCTAGAAACATAATTCAATGAAAATAAAAGTGTCAAATTTGACTTAAATTATTTTTATTATACATACAAATATATCTGTTTCATCATAACACATTATGTAAGTACAAAGTGTAAATTATTAAATTAATTGATTTCGATTGGGTCGTAGATAAAAACTTGTATTTTATGTGATTTGTATCAAGAATCTTATCTTGGAATCTGTTGAAGAACTTTTTCTTGACTATTTATAATTATTTTTCCTATTACTTCTGGGAAAATTTGCGCCTACTGTTGAATTTAGGCTATTTTCTACCATGACTAGGGACATATATAATTTCAGAGCTGGCAACACTTACATCGTCAGTCATTCCATCTTACATTTACGTCGTGTTTCGTTTCGAAATTTGAGTGCAATTTTCGCAGTATTCTTGTTCTATTTTGAATTAAATAGACTATAATCATAACAGTAAAGTCAACATATTGAACAACTAATCCACTGCTTATTAAGTTGTGTCACCTATAAGTTATAAAAAGTTACTTGCAAGCACAAACTATCGAATCAAAGTGCATAAATTAATTCATCTTTTGTTTCTATTACAATCGAGACTTTCTTTTGTTTATAATTGTGTTTGTGACCACGAGCGAGTGGTGCCATGGTCCGAGCTGTTTTCTAGCATCGTCCAGTCGTTTAAAGCAATTTGGTAAGTATTTATTTATTCCATTTTATAATATTAAAGCATTACTGAACCATGGTCACGAATGTTACAATAATTTTTGCTTAATTTAATTAACATTTATTTTTGAATGAATACTATTCAATTATGTTGCACGCTATTGCAATGTAAAAACTCTGAATTAAGGGAGGATTTATTACAGAACATTGATTTACTATAAATTTTTTATTATTTAATCTTCAAGCGGGCATGCCGCCTTTTGTATCAGAATCTCGCGTAATCGAAAAGACGTATTGGATATATCTTGAGATGAAAACACTAATTCTGTAGTAATAATTTATCGTCTTATATTTTGACACATTACCTATAAATTAGGACACAATTCGTTCCAAAAATTAAACTTTGATACAAATAAAACCAAATTTATAAAATCAACGAAACAACTTAAATTTTCTTTGGGTTATAAATCAATTTGGTAAGAAAATTGTTATTATAATATACCTTTGCTAGCTTTTACTTAGTTATTTCCTAAGAAAAAGTTCACAAAAGTTTATTGAGTCGCCCCTGGAACTAGAAGGTGGATGGATGTCTCCGAACCTTGGTCACTGATGTCGACACACTCTCATCATCTTCCAGTAGTATTTGTTCAAGTATGGCACTAACACTTAGCCATTGGCGACTCATTTTTATATGAAAAAACTGAATTGTATTTTGTGTAGAGAGTTGAGTTAAATCTTTTTGACGTCAGGCGTGCATAACCTCTACATCGTCTGCGATGTGATTTAAACAATCTGTGTCTTCTAGGATATGCGGGGGAGCGGTGTAACTAGTTCATATTGTGCACAGTGAAACAATGATAGGATACTAGGGAATATGTGTAACAAAAATGTACGGTGAAACAATGATAGGATACTAGGAAATAAGTGTAACAAAAATTTACGGTTTTATCATGGAGAATCAATGGAATGCGGTCAATTCGGTTTCATGCGACTGCTTGAAGGTTTATTATGTTTATTGCTGTTTTACTATTTAATAATATTCTGTCTGTATGTGTTATTCAAAGACTTCCATTAAATAGAGACGGTAAGAAAAGTGGCAGATGCAATTTGCATTTAATAACCTCTCTACTAAGCAGTTCAATAAGTATAGCAATAAAGTAATGCGAGGCATTTGAGCGCAAAATTTGAAATTCGCATTATAGTGAAACCGCATATAACGGGGTCAAGTAAAGCGGGGTATTATTGTACTTATAATTGCCTATGACATATTATTTATATTTTGCTAGCATTTGCCCACTATCTCGCATGTTGCTAACAGTGTGGTGGAGGACAGTAAGCATTATAGCCCTACAATGGGCTCAGTTTTGCTGCCAGAACAAAGAGAAAAATTTCATTCTATTTTTAATGATAAATTAGCAGAAAATTAATAAAAAAATATTAATAAAGAGTGTACACATACATAAGTCCCCACTTACATGTGAGTGGGGACTTATATGTATGTGTGCCTCCTTCATTTATATTATTTTAATTGCCATTTTTGGCTTTGAGTCACAGCTATACATATTTTCTGCCACTAAATACCTCTGACAGACAGATGGACGGACAAAGGGGAACTAGAAAAGTCTACTTACGAAACTTTGTTTCGCTCAGTCAATAAAAAAAAAAAAATAGAATAGAAATAGAATTAAATAATAGGGCACAGAATAAATAATGGCACAAGTCATGAGCTATATCTCATATCATCTTCACTTTCCATCAGGAGAGATTGTAGTGAAAAGCTTGTCTATACAGCATAAAATAAAAAATGTAAGCCTACACAGAAAACTTTCTATCTCAATGCCACTCTTCAGAGTTACTTTTTTCTAAACAATTATGTTATACTGACTTCCAATGGCAATTCACCACTATCTCTATAATTGATAAATTGGTCACCTTTCAAGTTTATTTTAGAATAATTCAGTTAGCTAAATAAATATTACCTTATCTGAGTAATTGGTACTGACAATATAAAATAAATGAGATGAATACTAACCTCCTTTCTGAAAGTCTGTTAAAAACAACATTTGTGTGTAAAAAACTTTTTAAGCTATTGCGCATTTGGCGCGCAATGTTCGAATTTCGAAGCAATAGGTTTTTATTTTGGTCTCCTCACTCCGAGCATTTTATTTTGGGCCAGACTGTCGGGCTGCACGTCTAATGCGCTCGAGTGACGTCATTTGTTTCTTATTTCGAACGGCCTAGAAGGACATTGACTTTCGGCTGCAGGCGCGGTTACGTAATAATATATGATTATGTTCCCAACGTTTACGTAAATTGTAATTTTATTTAAATAGATAGATAGATAACGCTTTATTGTCACACCTTATATAAATCACTTACAATAATTTTAAAAACTTAAATTTAAGTGTACAATCGGCGGTGTTATCGCTTAAAGCGATCTCTTCCAGACAACCTTTGGATGGAGAAGATTTTTAATAATTCGGTAAAACGGGGGTGTAAATACAAGATTATGAGGAAATATATATATAAAGAAAAGTATATATACATAAACATACTTAAACAAAATAAATTCTATAATAATTACATATGTTTATAAAATAAATAAATATATACAATATAGGTATATAGGTGTACAATATAGGTGTACAATAGGTACATTTTTACATGATTTAATTTTAAAATCATAAAAGACACTTGTGTTACATAGGTGTTTTGGCTAAGTCACGGATTTAAAAACAAGTGGATATGATATAAGTATATTAGCGGTGCGGGTCCCGATGTCGCCGCTTTTCTCCCACTTACTTTATTTACACAGAAACAGAAATATACGTACAGCACACATCATCGTATATCTCACGCATACTAATAAACCCCCAACAACACTAATAAACGAATATAAGAACACATGCATAAAGACAGCGGCACGTTACACTGTCGCTACAGTAACCGATTATACACACATAGACAACTTAGAAATGGAAAGTGGTTATCGACAAAAAATATAGAACATCGAAATATACGATTAGAACAAGAAACGTAGTATGATATAATTGATCAATCTATTGAGAAAAATGTACCGCACAAGACAGACAATTAAGTGAGTTATTAAAATTTTGTTAATAAAATTGAATCGAACGAAGTGATTAGACATTTAATTAGTTTATGAATTTCATAGACAATACATAAATTAAAACCATCCATATCATGAGCAATTTATTTTATTCGTAAATTAAATATATTTTAACTTTTCAATTTAAAGAGTCTTACGTAAAGATCTACAATAAAGTGGCCCTATCCTCTACCAAACTTTTTCAATATGCGTATTGATTTATTAATAAAATTATAATCAATGACGAAATAAAAACCTGATTAAAAGACTGTACCTGATAAAAAAAAATCTAATATCCACATTTAAAATTAGTACCTAAATAAATGAAGTTAAGAAAGAATAAGAAAGTACTAAATGTTCATTAATCATTAATCATTTTACCACACATTTGTAATAAAGTTCAGCCGTGTCGACATACTAAAGTTTAGTGCTCCCATCTCTATTTCACTGAAGCCAGCAGCGACCGTATCTCGAATCTGTCATATCGCTTCTGCACCTTAACCATTGCGCCTTCATACCAGCCAATTCAATCATTGATTGGTTCTAATAAAGCAATGGTTTCGGCACTATTGAATAAATTGACTTTGTGCTTCATCACGTTTTGGATGGCGGAATTAGATCGTGCAATTTCGCGGCACACTCTCCGAAATGTGACCGATAAAAGACCGACACCGAAACTCGCCACCTTGCGACGATGCTCTAGGCTTTGAAGTCCTGCTTTTAAATCATAATTTATATTTGAAATAAGAGTTAAATTACTGATTAGCCATAGTTTGGCTAGATTGTAATTATAATAGGGCACTTCGCAAGAAGTAGTTAAGTAAAGTCTAGAAGTAAAAAAAAAAAATTAGGCTTTGAAATCATAAGCTGACCCGGCGAACTTCGTACCGCCAATAAAAGTTGCCTACAAAAAATGTGATAAATGTAGAACCACTCGACCGATTTTGTGCAAACTTCACATAAACTATCTACTAAATAGTCCGAACAAAGCCTAAACATTTGGTTTGGATAGGTGAGCCCGTTCTTGAGTTACAAAATTACAACGAAAAGTGGCATTGATTTTGATATATATAGATAGAAGATAGATTTAAAAATAAGGTTATTTTATTACTAACTTCAACTGTCAGTAATAAAATATAACACTTTCGTAAATGATCGCCATATACAAGTCCTAACTGTAGGTAGATACCGAACTCTGCATTTTTCTTCCATAGATAAAACAATAATAGCTACACTCTAAAATGACAAACAACTAAACTTTCCCAATATATACGCATCATTAACAGCAGATTAGGGATTCGTTCCTAAATCCCATAATCTCACCATTAATCAAGCAGCGAAAATCAATTAGAATTAGTCTCTCATCGCTAAAGAGCCTAAAGATATTAGCGAAGCACCGTTATAAACTTCCTCGAAATGTAGCACAAAGTGGCAGAAGTCACGACACGACCTTTAAGGGCCAGATGTACGTTGATGCGAGTACCTTTTTTAACCACGATCAATAATTATCCTCCTTATACTTCTACACATAAAGGTGCATATTGCATTACTTATATTATGAGGTTACGCGTGGCAGTCTTTGATTTTTTAATAGTTTTATTATTTCGTGAAAATGTATCTAAAAAAAACGAGATGAAGAATTAATTTGTCTAGTAAATACGTACATTTATTTATTTTTAGTTTTAAACCGTAACCGGTTTAACTTTCACAGTATTCTGATATAAAATGAATGGAATTTGTCGCGATCTCAAATCAATCCGGAGAAGAGCAGATCGTACAGACGCACATGCTCGAAACCTAGGTCGACAAATATTTTTTGTTTTTTATTTGTGACAGGCTAGTGTTTGACCACTATCTCACCTGATGGTAAGTGACGCTGTGATCGAAGCTGGTAAACACACTAGACCTGGAATACGCAGGCTCTCAAGGATAACTGCCGGAACACCGTATTTGGCTTGGCGGCAGACTTTCAACTTGATGGTGGTAAGCTACTTTGGTAGCAAGCCAGGCGAGCAACTCACAAAATGCTCTACCACCTCTCAAATGTGATCTGATTAGCACCACCCAGGGACCACGTGTAGGGAGTCAGACTTAAGGGGTATCCTCCTACGGACGTGGGTGACTCAGCCCCCAAATGATGTGAGTGATAGGCGTATTTTTAATCCAACTAATATTATAAATCCGAAAGTCTGTGTGTAAGTGTATATGTTTGTTCCCTCTTCACGCTTTAACGGCTGAACGGATTTGGATGAAATTTGGAATACACATAGCTTATATCTAAAATTAACACATAGGCTACTTTTAAACTTGATAATAGCGGGCGAAGCTGCGGGCACGGCTAGTAATATCTAAATCTTTCTAATAATGAGTCTTTTTTTTTTTTAATACTTGATAGGCAAGCATTTGACCACTTTCTCACTTGATGAAAAGTGATTATGCGGCCGAAGATGTAGCATGCTTGCCTAGAACTTTATCACAGCTTTATTTAAAGTATTGAAAACATAAATAAGAATGTTTGCTAACTTTTAAATCGTTATAGATCCTAATCAGTCATTTGAAATGAAAAATGATTTAAGAAACCTAAAGATGATTTTCAAATACCTACATTTTCAATGCTTGCCCACTTGACACAGTTCGTTGTTTTTTTTTATTTTGTCACAACATCGGCGTCTCTCGGTCGCCGCATTGAATTTTGATTTCTGCCATATCTTCAATGTCACTTCACGATTAAAACAAATCGATTGACGTAAGATTCATCCAAATCGGCCGCGTGACGTCTCTAAAGAGGCACAAAGTAACAAACATCCATATATACATAGACTGATAAACACATTACCCCCCATTACGTCGCGCAGTCGGGTAAAAATAAGCTCGCTTTGTCATAAAAAATGTAGCCCTTTTAAAGAACCAGTCCAGTAGTGCTTCTGCTTACCTAGGCTACCTATTTCGGACATGTTTCCTCACAGGTATAAAATTAACATAAATGTGAACTGCTAACAAAGATAGGGCTTGTTTGTCAATGATAATAATATTGTTGTTTGTGCACTCACGTTTACATGCCCGGCTGTGTAACTAACTAGTAATGAGGCACGTACGGTCTCCTTATTAGATAAATAAAGGTCGGCGTTTAGTCTAACAGTAGCCAATATAAAAAAGACGAGGTTCTCTATTGCACTTGTGTTTATTTGTGTTGGTACTAAATCCAATTTTTGTTTATTCTGAACTACGCTTGACTGTCTCATCTGATGATATGTGGTGATGTGGTCGAGGATAGTAAACACTAATGATTTGATCTCAAGGATGCTGCCGCATTCTATCGGGTCATATTTAAGGATTTAGGCGTCTATTTTTAACCCCCGACGCAGCATGGAGGTTCTAAGTATGACCACTTTATCTGTCTGTATGGCCGTCTGTGGCACCGTAGCTCTTAAACGGGTGAACCGATTTGTATGCGGTTTTTTTTATTTGAAAGGTGACTTGATCGAAAGTGTTCTTTTCATGTTTGGTGAAAATCGGTGCAGCCATTTTCCAGATAGAGCGTCAGGGGTATTTTAAAAATTTTGATTACATTGCCACTTGCTTGGTGTTGGTGAACTACGAATGTTATCGGCACACGGTATACCAAGTCAGGCGAGCACGAAAAAATGTCCTACCACCATGGATTTTATCACGAGCTCTTCGTAGGATTCGAAGCCACGACCCCTTTGAAGCTCTCATGAAAGTTAATCTTACCTCTAATTCCATAGCAAATTTACAACCATTTTGAAAAGAAACTAGGCGGTGCATTTTTTAATAACGTAATACCAACTTACCCAAAATATCAAAAAGAATCAATCGAATTGAGAACCCACCTTTTAATATATTCGTAAAAAATACTAAATATCCCTTATCGTTTGCGTCACGCTATACAAAATCTGTGAAAAGAACAATAGGCCATGTAGGTCGTTCGTCGACAAAAGCGTATTACAAATACGATAAAAAGTCAACTGTACAATGAAAAATAGCAACATGAATATAGATTTTATCGATGTGGTAAAAAGACCCAATTGTGTTATGATTTAATGTATGGCATTGTGTGATCCTAAATATACCAACTTTGTATGGTGTAGTTAAAATTTATAGTTCCTCATTTACTATGTTTTTACACTTGATAGTCCATTATTTGTTCTAATGTATGTATCTAGTTTCACGACTACCCTCGTATTAAGTCAAATAAATAAAAAAAATTGCCAAAAAACATAAAAATCGATGAAAAGAGGTACAATTTGTTCTTCTCTCTTCTCAAAGTCTACATAAACTATTAATTATAATTAAAATTAAATAATACAGATAACTAATAAATACATGTAAAATAGTAACATACTCGTACATAAGTAGTTACAAAGATAAAAACAATAATTTGTTTCCCGGACAGTATAATCTGGGAGTCTTCAAGTCTTGGGTGAATAGGTAGGTATCTTATAGGTAAGCATGCTACATCTTCGGCCGCATCATCACTTTCCATCAGGTGATATAGCGGCCAAATGCATACCCATCTGACATAAAAATAAAAATCGATGAAAATCCTTACAGACATGCGTTTCACGTAAATAACACTGTAGACATAATGGTAAACATCATTAAGGGGCAGTTGTTATTTGTATGCGATTTGACATTTTCCCTTTATATTTATGAATATTTTTAAAAAATGGCATCATTTGTCATATCATACAGATGCCGAATTTTTTTTTATCAGAATTTGTTATGATTCCCGAGTTAAAACTGTTACAAAAACGCGTTTTAGGAGAAACTCTGGTAACACCCCCTTAACTCATTACACTCCAATCTGTCAAAACAACATCATAGTCCAATCCTGCACGGTCCAATCCAAATAGTATATTAGCGACGTAAATCAACGTGCTGACGACATCCCTGAATTATGAAATCAATCATTGTAAAACAGTGACAAATAAACCAAATAAAGTGTAAATAGCAGGAGTTGGGGCATTTTACCCTTGGCCTTGGCTATACCTCCGATAAATCTCCGGCATACAGTTGGTATGGGAGGTGTATATTCCTAAAATCCATTCTGATTTTATGGAATATTTTCACCGAAATCCCCACTGCAGCAGTTTTAGTTCAATGAGGATTTTGGGGGCTGAGTCACCCACGTCCGTAGGAGAATACCCCTTAATTCTGACTCCCTACACGTGGTCCCCGGGTGGTGCTAATCAGGTGACATTTGAGAGGTGGTAGAGCATTTTGTGAGTTGCTCGCCTGGCTTGCTACCAAAGTAGCTTACCACCATCAAGTTGAAAGTCTGCCGCCAAGCCAAATACGGTGTTCCGGCAGTTATCCTTGAGAGCCTGCGTATTCCAGGTCTAGTGTGTTTACCAGCTTCGATCACATCGTCACTTACCATCAGGTAAGATAGTGGTCAAACAATAGCCTGTCACAAATTAAAAAAAAAAAAAAAAAAGAATATTTATCTGCACTAACTTGGAAGTACCGTAAAATAAAGTAATAGGGACTAAAATTACCCACTGGGTAGCGACCCAAATTGAATTCCCGATGGCAGATCACTTTTAGTTCCTGTACCCCTACGTATTTTAATAGAAATAAGCGAATAGTTACAGGAGGCAAGTTTTGTCGCCTGGCGTCCATATTATGTAGTATCGGTTTGTCTCCTATTTTGATGCGGCTCTACCACAACTTATCATACAATTACATGTTAAGGTACATATAATGGAATTGTAATATTAAAGCAAAACTGCTCTATAAGAAGAGGTTGGTCAGTGGCGTAGCATAGGGCTACTAGCATAGCACTCGGTGCGGATTCCAAATTTGCCGCCCTTTTATTTTTGCAATTTTTTGTATAAAAATTGGGGCATTGTAAAAAGGGTACTTTTTTATTTTTATTACCTACAATATTTACAACTAAGTACTTAAATGGTCATCGGTAATCGTTAAATCATTCTTCTCTATACGCAAAAAAGGCCGTTAATTGCCTCCAAAGTGTAATTCGTATTGCAACAATGTACGCGTAACGTGTATCTTTGCTGTTGTTCCAGCTTCCTCCGGTAGCTTTTAGCTCAAAATGCCGTTTTCCAACTATTATATTGGTATATATCTACTGCCTAAGTATTCATGAAAGGATGTACACTGCAAACTAGATACGCAAAATATCAATATGTTTATATTTTGATACGAGAAGCCGCGAAATCGTTGCAACAATCCGCAAGGTTAAACGACGCTCTGTCATTACGATTGAAGTACAAAGAATTAATAATAAATAAATCGTTTATTTTTCTTCTTTCTAATTCGCAAGGAGACATATTTATTTAAAATAACATTGATTTATTTAAATAATATTGAAACGAAATAAGTTTACTAATAAAAGTTATTATGAAACCTTGCATCACCCATGCATAGAATATTGTACGTGGATATATGGTGACAACAACAAAAAATTACGAAAAAAAACATTGAATGTAATCAACTTTTTTCTTACATAATTTTTTTTTTAATTTTAATTTTTTTTTTTTTAATAAAAAACATATTTTTTCTTTATATATATTTTTTCCCTAACCGCCACCTGTGTTATACCGACCCTGGCAAAGTGCCGCCCGGAGCGGACCACACCCTCCCCTCCCCCATGCTAAGCCATTGGTTGGTAGATTATATTTTCATTCAACCATTTATTTTTAATCTCCACAGGTTATATCAAAGGGTGACAACGGATTAGTAAGTTGACACGAACCCTTTAAATCCTACTTTCTACAATTGTTATTTTAGAATACCCGTTGAATATGAAAGCATCTGTTTTCTTTACGTTAAGCAATAATAAATAGCTAAATTAAACAATACCGTGTCAATTGTTTTCCGATGTCGGCAAATCGATTTTTCACATGATTCGAAACAGCGTTACACACCTGTTTAAACATTTACAACTACGTACGTAGTCAGTTCATCAACAGCCCATTTAGGTCCCGCTGCTGGCGGACTTCTCTCACTAAACTGGACTCAGGAAGACTCTATGTATCCCTAAGAGAGACTCAGTGTTGATAGATGATTGAATTTTATTGTCCTCGAAAGTTGTTGATTCTTGAACATGTCGGTTTCGACACGACTATTTTGTTTTCGTAGCCAATTATTTTACTATAATTGAATTGCATGCCCGTTGGATTAGATGGGTGAGCGTTAGCCTTCTGAGCAGTGGGTATCGGGTTCGATTTTTTGTATTTCTGATGGTTGTGTGCGTGGTGTGAATGCTTCCGCAACCCACGGCACAAGTCATCGCACTCAGTGGGAGGCTGTGAATGTGAAGCGTCTCCTTATGTGTTTAATTGGTCTTATCCTGAAAGGCTAAACGTGCGCATTGTGAGTATTTACGACACAGCGTCACGTTTACCGGAGTTGCGCTGCCGTTGCCACGTGACACAATTAACCCGCTTGTGGCGCTTCTTGTTAGGTTAAGGAATTGGTTGATATCGGAGTTTGCCTTGTCTTGCCTTTGCAATGTTAGATGATATTTATACATCCTATCTTGCCTCACCTCGAAAAACTGCTCACAGGGGTTTTTTAGTAAGCTCGAGCACCACACACACTCCTTTCCATCATCATTAGGAAGGAAAGGATGTGCTAGGCATTTTCTACCCAAAAAAAAAATGGGATGTTGGATATATAAGTAGCTAACTATTGAGAGAGATTCATATAGACTCTATACTCGTACTACGCAATGCCAAACGGTAGACTTTTAGACGTGAGAAAGCATAAGTTCGAATGCAAAATGATTTCTGAATACAGAGATCAGAACGATTGGAGCGATATTTGACTCAGCAGAAAGTAGCTTATTTTACTAAAGTAATTGCATAATTATATATTTGGGGTGTTTTATTCATGTAGTTCCGTAACGCAAAATAAGATAAAGCTAATAATTCAAACTTGATTGATTGTTTGTGAATTTTTATGTTTTATTTTTGGGAATATATTAATATGCCCAAAAATAAAACATAAAAATTCTTATTAATTACATTACACTTCGTTCTGTCTGTGACATCCACAATCCAATCACCGTCAAGGAAAGTTTTTTTTTTTCCTTAGTTTTGGCTTCGCAATCTTATGCATTTAGCCAGTGTCAAGTGATAATATATTTTAAGTGTATTTCATATTATAGGTCCTAGTCACAAGTCACAGTCAAAGTCAAGTAAAAGGGTCAAGGTCCAGTCGTAGTCAAGTCATGTCCTAGTAAAGTGGTAGAAACTTTACTAGAACTTCTATTGGAGTTTTGGAGCGAAGGTGAAAATCACATTTTTCAACTTTGTATGATTTGCCTACACTTATGCACGTTCACTAAGTATTAACGGTTAATAATCCACCATTATTACACATTAACACTCGAAGAATCACAGGTTTTGGAAAATTTTACAAAATCAACAACGCCTTTTTTTCACTTTCGCGGCAAAACTCCGTCAAGGAAAGTTGACTGACAGCTGCGGCACGCCGTCAAGGAAAGTTGACATATCATTGACATCAAACATGTGTGAACTGACGTCAATCGCTTTAGACAATAGCGTGTGTTTTGTTAATTTAAAGTTCCCAAGGATTTTTATCACATTTTATTGATTAAAAAGCATTTAAATAAAATGATAAAGTAATAAGTGTAACTGTATAGGTGACATAAAGATTTAAAAAAATAATAGAACCTATATTTAAATCTAATGCGTATTCCTATTGAACGTCTGAAAACCTTTAATTGGATCCACCTGTATCACTCAGCGGTAGTTTATTGGACTTATCCGATATATCCTATCTGACCGGGATGGAGGATTGCCTCCATCCCGGCATCCCGGCTATCCCAGCTAGGCCTATGGATCGATGCCGCCGCACTGCGGGATAACGCGCAACTTTACACCATTTACTGGGTGATGGAGATTCTCAAGTATTTAACTTAGTAAAAGTTAGCTGCATGTGCTCCGCCTCCGCCTGTGAGCTGGTGTTAATGGCTGTAACATGACAATACGCGAGTGAAAGCGTAACACGTTATTGTCATCAGTTATCATCTCAAGCAGTAGTCGGACAACTCCGAAAGCGTGATCTTAATACGAGAAATGGTTGAACAGCCATTGCCTTTCTGTTATGAAATGAGAGTTCAATAGGTATTCTCTAGGCAAGCATGCTACATCTTCAGCCGCATCAGCTCTTTCTATCCCGGTGGGAAAGTAGTCAAAGGCTTGGCTCTCAAGTATATGAAATATTTATCTATTGTCGTTACTGTATAAGACTACTTAGTGCGTAGCGGTTTAAACAAATGCATAGGATCTAACGATGCACTCGTTTTAAGTCAAGGACCAAATTTCAAAAGTATTTCAAGGAGACTGCATTGTATCAATAATAATTGGCAATAATAGATGACAATTGCTCTAGTTGACCCAGCAATTTAGATAGGTATCAATCGATGCATAACTGGTCATTGATGATAAATCGAAGATATAGGGTGTCAAGTACTGTAATTACTGCTATTTTCTGGGGCACGACCTTCTTGCTCAATAGCAGAGTGGGTTATCTGGGCAATCTAACAGCTCTTTCACAACTGTCTGTTTTGGAATTTGCAATATTGTATACACCTGCCAAGAGTTGGGATAAACTGTAACTTCTAATTTGTGTTTGTAATAGACGTTTGATATTTGACGTTTGAGGTTTGACCATTTTCTTATGTTGGTAAGTGATGATGGCCAAACCGTTTGTTTCCTATCTCGATGATATTGCCTAAGTTGGTTTACATGCTGGGCCTAGAGATGACTGAAAGTGGCTTTCAAATATTGCTTTATATTTCTCGCCGTTTATTTCTTGGGGATTTTTTTAGCTTCAGGGTAAACTAGAACTGTATTTCAGTATAGGGCTGCAAAGACGTTCTTCTATTTTGTGCCTGTGTATATAGTTTTTTAGCTTATAGGAACAAAGCAAGTACAATTTTTACGAAAACTTTTATCATAGTACTGCACTGTGGGCAATAACATATTTTAAAGTTCTATTACATTGTGGAGCTAAATTTTTGATCGTCCTCACATTCGTCCAATCAAGTCATCATATGTTCCGATTCGTCATCAAAATATTTTCCATTGCTTTCTTCACTGGAACCAGTATTTTTTTTAAGCTATTGCATAGCTTCTATCGCGGGCCTTGAGCGTGGAGACCTAATCCAGAAATTCCGTAACGAAAAAACCTAACGCCCCCCACGACTTCACAAAAAGATTTCGGTTACGTTGAGTTGCGAACTCCGTACAGATGCATTCGATTCAGTTTCCAATACCAATCGGCTACTGAGTCTTCTAACTATAACATCGAAATAAGCCTATAGGTTTTGACGTTTACGTTTTTAAAGTAAACGTCAAGATCTATATGCTTATTTCGAAGTTATAGTTAGAAGACTCAGTAGCCGATTGGTACTGGATACTGTATCGTATGCATCGGTACGGAGTTCGCATCTCAACGTGACCGAAAACTTTTTGTGAAGAAAAATGAAACTGAAAAATAAAAAATGCTATGCAATAGCTTAACCGCGGCAGTCCCCGAGTGCCACACGTCTTTTTTTTTTTATTCAAGATAGGCATACGTCTTGTTTGCATAGTGCTGCAATGCGGCTGTTAGCAAAGTCACAAACAGTTTATTTTACGCAATTCCAGGCCAGCTTGCCAAAAGTTCTTCTAAACGTACTAGTAAGATAGACCTGGGCAGTTTACTCCCAAATAATCCCAATTATTCTCAGGCTAAAACAAAATGACTAAAACTGAAGTTCGGTAACACATTTATCGCAGCGGGAGGCCGTTACATCATCAACGATGACGTCACTACTATAAGTAGTTATAGTATACAATTTATATTCTGTGCTATCGCGAACGCATTCTATGTGTAAATGTATGCATCGGTGCATAGAGCAATGCGGAGAAGTGATATTTGGGCCATTATTTGGTTTCCTAATTTTAAACGGTCTCTGCAAAGCAAAGGCAAGATTGAAAGAGTTTTTACAGATTTTATGTGCTGATATCGGGTAAAAATATATTCATATGATGCAAAGAAGTCACCATCATGTCCATCTCCTTGTCCTTCTCGCAACGAGTGGGATCTGTTGGTACAACATAAATACTCGGCCCTCATTTGTAAATCTCTGTTGTAAAATATTTGATTTAAATTCTTTTGACTGGCTTTTCTGGAGTATTGATGGCAGTCCATCAATTTTATACTCAATATTCAATAATTCGTTGCAATCTTAATTTTTACACGATTGGGTTACATTTTATTAATAAACACATGACCCTAATAAGGTATGGTAATTATAGAGCTGATCTATTTATTAATTGGTTAGATTAAAATATTGCATAATTACGATATCCAAGAAAGAGGGTGATTTTTAATTATCATTAAAAAAATCTTGTCGCTTGTAATTACATTTGTTATTTATAAAGAAGTATGAGGGTAAAAAAATCAGGGTGTGTTGTAAAGATACAAAACAGAAGTGAAACTTTTGTTAGTGTTTACCACTGTTCGTCACAGAGTAAGATTGCGGATCAGAATTTCAAGGCCCCCCTATAAAATGTCTTTCAACCATTGATTTTGTTTTACATTTAAGAATGTAAAGTATTGACTTCTTTTTCCATTGTAATCAGCGGATATCAGATTTGATTTCCGGTGGAAACACAAGTTTTCTCGCTAAGGAAAATTTACATTTCTCGTTCTGAGTATGATTGTATGTGTGATGTAAAAAATTCTGGCACCCATTGCACAAGATATCCAACTTAGTGTGGTCTGTGAACGTATAAGCAAAAACACAAACTGTTCATGCTAACTATACCCATCCAAAATAACCCCAATGTCCACAGACTCGGGGAAAGGTTTTCTTTCAAACCTGTGCCACAATAACTATCACAATTTGAACTCAGCAAAAACAAGATAATAGTCCTTTTTTATTCGAATGGTTAATTATATTATCAAGAACCGATGGAGATATGAAGATTGTCACATCTTACTCAAAATAAGTTTCTAAATATCTGGTTCTATATATACATAAAGGCGCTGTTTATAAAAACAAACTTAATTCCTATAAAAAAGCAACAATCAACAAGTAATCAAAGTACCACTGTTGACCTGGTCGTTGAATTCGAGTGAGAACTTTGTTCCCGGGGATATACTCGTAGAACCTTTACGATTATGTTCCATTCCAAACGTGCCCTGGGCTGCCCAGGATCAATTGTAATCAGCGACAAGTACGTCGAAGCCTGTGATATACTTAATCCGCTAAAGCCTAAACAAACATTTTGCGGTTAAATATGAGGTGCAGGTACAGTCTAACTGGGTCAGATCTATTTCCACTCCGCCCTAACTCCTATCAGGGTTTATTTCGTCCACTTAATGTCTTTTCCAATTGAATTCGGGTCAATTTGTGAAATTGGACCCGATATTTGAAAGTTGTATTACGAAATAAATTGTTTCCTAGTTTCTTGCCAGGTTCTTCTCGAGTCGTAATTTTGCGAATCTTGCAGTAGAGTCATTAATTTCCATGATTGCCTCTTTGGGGCCCATGTGAATAAACGATTTTGATTTTGATCGCAGCCTCGTTTATTGATGATCAGGATTCGCTAGCTTAAACGTGAAGAAGCAAACACAAATTTACAATACGCTATTGTAGTTAGCGTTGTTTGTTAGTCGTCCGATAGAAAAACAAAATGGTAAACCCATCAAATCAAATTGGAATTCTACAGCCTTTTCAGTTCAATTTGCCGGGTTTAAATTATGCAGAGGAAGTGCATTTGAAATTCAGGTCGGGTTTCCTCATTTACATATTGAATCTAGAACTGTTCCAATTTCTTAAGTACTGGAGAATATTGTTAGACTATGTAAAACTAGTATAAAATGTTTTTATTGGACATTGGTATACCAAATAATCAGATTAACTGAATCAATAAATGAAGTTTTGATTCCGGAATCCAAATTCTTACTATAAATTCAAGGGCACCAAGATAGAATCCTTGCACAGTTTGGGATCCACAGTTGTTTTTTTTTGTTTAAAATTAAAAATTATAGCCTTACTATATTAGTGGATGTAAATGCACCCACTAAAAAGCAAAAGGTATAAAGAAAAAGGTTTCCAGCCCAAAAACACGTAGAAAAAGGTAACTGTGTAACCGCAGGTAACAACGCGGGAAGCAGCTAGTTATTACATAAATCAAGAAAAGTGATAATGTTCTTTCAATCGGCTTCGCCCGCGATTATCAAGTTAAAAAGTGTTAATCCTAGGTGCAAGCTATGTAAATTCCAAATTTCATCCTAATCCGTTCAGCCGTTACATCTTGAAGAGAAAACAAACATACTTACATACTTACACACAAACTTCCGGATTTATTATTATATTATTGTGATTCTAATTCACACCTATATATTTTTGACTTCGACTATATATTTATGAAACAACTTTAAAGTTCTTTCATTTCATACCAATATCACATAAAACGGCAAGTTTTGCCGTAATGATGTATAGGTAAGTAATCAATGTCAAATTAATTTTTAATTGCTCCCTATAATTAGGCATAATTTAATGAGTAAAAATATCAGATTCGGCGGTCAAATTAATGAAGGCATCGAACGTGCATGGGCCACCATGAAATCAACTATTTTTGTTTTCTTTGAAGTAAGTCGTAGTTTTAATAGGAACATTTTTTGGAAAAAATATCAATTAACAGCTTTCCTTGGTCTATCAGTAACTATATAGTAAAAAATAGATTATTTCAATTATTTATAAAAAAAATATACTGAGAACTAAATCGAACTGAGAACCTCCTATTTAATACATAGGTACTTATAGTTTCTATAATAGATTTAACTTTAGTAACTAGGTTTCAAGTTGTAATGTGAAAACATCGCTCATTCTCTATAAAATATATTATACACTTGAATTATTCAGATTGCAGTTAACACAACACTCCCTTACAGATTTTCCTATTCGTACATGCTTTCAAAATTTTCGGGCCAAACGTTAATGTCTCTTTGATTTATACCAGAGTGTGGAAACAAGGCAGTCGTTTGATTGGTAACTATTTACCCGATGTAACATTCAACGATAACTGGAAAGTCAGGAGGCCAGGAAAAGATGCAGCTGTCGGTCGAAGGTATATGTATAATGTCCTTGCGGCTCTCATAAATCGAATAAAGCACGGTAACAATCACCACGATGACTTAGGAATCGTCGGTTACGATGAAGCTAATTATGACAAAGGTACATATGCCATAAAACACGACTCACCAAAACGTCACTATTATAATAGAACATTAGAAAATCGTCGCTTAAAAATAAATGCTCTGGAATTAATAAACAAAAAAGATTTCGTAAATAACCTGAAAAATTACAGACGTATAAAAAAGAAAACCCCGAGAGTCGATGAAAAATATGATTTAGAAAAGAATATCTTTGAGCTATATGATACACAAGATAACTTCGATATGAAAGCTCTTAGATCAGCTAAAAAAGAGGCATCAAAAACGTTAAACAAAGAAAGAAACGAGCAGGAAACCCGGAGTACAGCACAAGAAAAGCATACAAGAAAAATTAATGAAATTATGGATTTTCTTTCAAATCACTACTCGAGTACTAATTATTTATATGAAGAAATGAAAAGGATAAAAAGTACTAACACAGTAAAGGATCCTTGGAGGTGTTTGGCAACTTTCATAGATAATGACTACGTACACAAGGAAAGTTATGAATCTGTAGTGTTTCAATGCTTTAACGAGAAGTTTAAGATAGATGCTCCAAAAGCCGATCACCACGATCATTACAAGACGAATAATTTAGTCGTTGATCTTTTCGAATTTGATGACCAATAAAGTATGAAAAAGAAGTACGTAAATAATGTAATTCAATATTACTCCTTTATTAGATTTTTATCAATTTTCTAGATTCTAGAGCAAACCTTAAAAAACCGATTTTGTTCACCGCTTTATCTTCGGAACCCTTGATCAGATAAAATGAATTAAATACGCATTATTGAGGATAACTCAGAAACTACTGGTAAGATCTTGATCAAATTTAAATGGGAAGCTCCAACCAGCTTTCAAATAATAAAATTTCATCAAAAACGGTTCAACTTGAACTTAACCAGAGGTAACACACCCAAAAAAAATTTTGTTGAATTGAGAACCTTTTTGTTGTCGGTTAACAAGCAAAAATTGTCGCAATAATCAGATACATTGCTGTTTGTATCAGCATACAACACTCGGCATACCTTTGGCACTTGAGAGTCACATTCGTTGTTCGAAGAATCTCGCTGAGTGAAAGTGAGACCACGTGTCCATTGACAGGCTCACAGTTATTGTACTACACGATCAGATACCTTCTATGAAATGTCTTGTTGGAAACTAATTGATTCGTCAGACCGGATGGAAATCAGTCATTGCTGTTTTTCATAAGACTGTTGAGGACAGTTGAGATACTAAAAGGGTGCATAGCATAAAGAGTACATATTAGCAGGTAGGTAAATACGGTTACTATTTGTGAGTTGGTGGTTGAGTCGCCACTTAAGTTTTTTTTTATTTATTGAAGTTAACTCTACCAGACCACTCATGCAAAGTACAGTCGAAGGAAAAAGTGGTGTAAACCAATCAATATCAATTGTGCGTTGAAATGAAAGTCTTCAAAATCCGTAGCTGATTCGATAATGTCGATTACCATTTGTGAGTTGGTGGTTGAGTCGCCACTTTTATTTTTTTTACCGACTTCACAAAAAAAGAGGAGGTACTCAAGTCGACTGTATATATATATAAATAAAAATAAAATAAAAATCATTTATTTCGGACATCAATCCATAGAGTTGTTAGTAACAAAATAACTTAATAACTATCTTAGCATATATATATTTATGTGTGTTACCTCATAACTTCGTACCACGTGAACCGATTTTGTTTTTTTTTGTTCAAATCAAATCAAATCAATTTATTGTCATTACTACAGGTACAATTATATGATGTTAACAAATTATAGGTAGATCGCTGTAGCATGCCTGTTAGGCGTACAATATTTTTAACATGTTTGATAGATGTTGCTTTCCAATTGATCCCATTTAAATTTGATCAAGATCTGACTATTCCTTTTTGAGTTATCCTCAATAATGCGTATTCTGTGGACTACATTGACGATGCATGTTCTCGTTTTTAACCGACTTCAAAAGTTACCTCATAACTTCTTTCTTTGGGCGCCGATTTTGATGATTATTCTTTTATTTGAAAGCTGGTGCTTCCTGCTTCCCTGAAGTTCCATTTAAATATGGTCAAGATCTGATCACTAGTTTTGAGTTATTTCCAATACGTTAAATCTAATCAAGGTTCCGAAGATAAAGCGGTGAGGTCGGTTTTTTTAGCTTTACTTGCGTTTAATTATTGTTATTTATAGTAAACTAAGTAAGTATTTAGTTAACTAGACTACTCATACAAAGTAAAGTCGAAGGAAAAAGTGGTGTAATCCAATCAATGTTGTGTTATAAAATCCGTCGATTTTGAAGATTTTTAATGCACAATTATAATAAAAAGTACATATTCTTCTTCCAGTAGAGATAACATCTAGCGGCACTTGTGGAGAAAGGAAAGGAAAATAAATGATGATGCTACAAGTATTTCACAGTTACGATTGTTGGACAAAAGTGTGTTTAGTACTCGATGTCCAGTTGATACTGACATTAGAAGACTTGGTAGTTAAAAGACGCAGCGTGTCTACATATACGTCTACATATTATTTTGAACCGACTTAAAAAAGAAACAAGGTCGACTGAATATAGTTTTTTGTTCAACCGTTTGTAATTTATCACGGGCGAAGCTGGGGCGATCAGCCGTAGCAAGTATAATCATTAGAATTTTATTGAGATTTTCAATTATCGTACTTTTTACTACTGATTTGAATTTTCCATCGGTAATCCAGTTACAATCTTAAGAATTTTGCTATAAAACGTAATCGAATTTGCAAAATAAGATTATGTTTGACTTAAAAGCTTCATAATGAAATATTGTATTTGACCGGCGAGCTAAAAGACTTATTGGCGTTAGTAAGCTAGTTGAGTCCAAATTGCAAAGTCTCGGCCACCGACGTAAGGTAGCAAGCCCATCGGTATTCTATCGCTTACATTTTAGAGAGTGTGCTCAGGAGTTACATGATATAATTCCTCTATGGCCTTTTTACCATCAAACAACAAGACAAACTGTCAAACGTCAACCATTTATAGTTGACGTTTGACAGTTTTGACATACCTCCAGTTCGCTCGAAGCGTTTCGCTTCTACGTTTATCATCCGTACAGCGAAGGAGTGGAACTCATTGCCTGCGTCTTTGTTCCCTGAACAGTATAATCTAGATGTCTTCAAGTCTAGAGTGAATAAGTACCTTCTAGGCAAGCATGTCCCATCTTCGGCCGCATCGTCACTTTCCATCAGGTGAGATAGTGGTCAAATGCTTGCCTATCCAGCATAAAAAATATATACCGTGGAAGTACATTTTTATCAATTATCTTTAATGGAACATGTATTCCCAAAAAATAGACGGAAATTATAATCGTATGCAAATAGATATGCTCCTTTTCTTCACATTGCTAAGAATATACCAAGAGTAAGTAAACGTATAAAACGAAATTCAGTTTTCTCAAACAATCGTAACTTCTAGACCCCCAGTATTCATGCTTTCGGTTCTTTCAGAGAGGCAGTAAATTGGTTTAATAAAGCCTTATGCTTTAGGTTAAACGGATTACAGGCGAGACTACGTGAGACGCCGAGGTATCGAGGTCGGACGGCTATTTCTGAACGTTGATATAGTTCAATAGCAAAGTGAATTTCCCTCCGTTTCGAATTGGCTTTTAGCACGTTGTCAGTGCGCTGTTGGCCATTTCAATGAAACTAATAAGTACTATAATAGGATTTTGCTGCGAAAGTGAAAAATAGCGTTGATAATAATCTTGTATAATTTTCCAAAACCTGTGATTCTTCGAGTGTTAATGTGTAATAATGGTGGATTATTAACCGTTAATACTTAGTAAACGTGCATAGGTGTAAGCAAGTCATACAAAGTTGAAAAATATGAGTTTTGCCTTCGCTCCAAAACTCCAATATATAGAAGTTCTAGTAAAGTTTCTACCACTTTATTAGGGCATGACTTGACTATGACTGGACCTTGACTCTTTTACTTGACTTTAACTGTGACTTGTGACTAGGACTTTTAATGAAATACGCTTGAAATATATTATTACTTGACGCTGGCTACATGTGCATTTAAAGATTGCGAGACCAAAATTAAAAGAAAGAAAAGTACTATGATAGTTCTTGTTATCTTCATGACCGTTCAAATTATCTGTCAGCGTGCTCGTGTAAACCGTACCGGATGTGTCAATGGCTTCATCAAAATACTTCAATAATCCCATTTCTGTATGCTAACAGCATCGAGATGAAAAACAAACCTATGTTTAGCTGCATAATTCTTAGCTCAGTACACGAGACGGGTGCTGTCTTAATTTATACATTGACAATCGACATGTAAGTGTTTTCGGTTGCACTATGATTCAATGTATACTTAGCCACCACTGGTCCTACTCACTTCTAACAGATAAGTTAGTGGACAAATTTTTATGCTTGCCAATTTTTTAGTTATGGATAAGTGCTTGCCTGTATTAGAGCCTTAGGCTAGTATGAACACTACATCGCTTCTAAACATGTTTCGTCTAAATAAATTTTAAAAAAATCTTATTTATACGACCTACTTCTATTCTTCCTGATTCCTTATGCGTTTCATCAATGTTCCCGAGAGACTGTAGATAAGACTATGATAGGTATATGGATTATTTTATTTAAATATCTTACAATTTAGCCTTTAGACCGGTGACCTTTGCTTTGGACCGGTTAAGGTAGTGGCGTCTCACATCTCTACTAAGTCTATATATAATTAATTTATTTGGCTACTATGACAGATGGCCGTGTACGAAAAAATACATTCCAGAGGCTATGAGATATTTATTCTACAACTATTATTAATCATTATTATGTGATAGAGGCTATAGAAGGTTCGAGAGTTTCGTCTACATTGTTTTCTCAGTTCAATTTACGTAGACATCGCCTTGAGTAGTTATAGATACAGCACGTTTTATGAATATTTTTGTGAGTGTATAATAGTTTTAACAATATTGTCTCGGTGTTTTAGAAATTTTGTCGCATTGTTTTCAAAGCTGTCGTGGGAAAGAGTTCTCTTCTGCAGCATGGCATTGTTCACGAGATGTTTTCTGTAAACAAATTATTCAGAAACAGTTCTAAGTACGTCTATATTATACAATCAAAAATATTAATCATAATTGTTTATTTATTAACATAAACGCTTTACACTCACAGCCCCTCTCTAAATTCAATGATTTGTGTTGTGGGTGCCGCAAACATTCACATCACACACACCAAAACCAGAAACACAGATTTCCCTTGGGGATCCTTGTGTACCCACCTGAAATTGAACCCGATACCCCTGCTTAAAAGGCTCACCTAACAAAGCAAATGGGCTATTCATAGTGTTCATCATATGGCCACAAAGAGTCTCTCGTGGAATTTATTGGCTCTAATTGGCAGTTTCATTAATTTAAAATCAACGATCTCTTTTTGCTAATAACGCTTATACAACTCATAAAATAGTCGCCTATATTTTGCAGTCGCCAGAAAACTCTTGTTATGAGCAGTTAGCCATTTTTTTTTGCTTCCAGGCATCCTTGTCATTTACATAATCATTGATTTTATAATAAACACTTTTACTATAAATTTGAACTCTCATTGTTAATTAATTTACAAACTTAGGAAGTTTGTTATTAATCCTAACCCCATTTAATACAGGTACTTATTTGTACTGTACCTATCAACTTTTATATTCATTCCATTCAGCATCCAAGAGTTTACCTCGCACAAAATCCGTAAAACTTAAGTATTCTTTTTTTTATTATTTGTGACAGGCTAGTGTTTGACCACTATCTCACCTGATGGTAAGTGACGATGTGATCGAAACTGGTAAACACACTAAACCTATGACAACATTTTGACATGCATTGCAAAGTTAAAGACATATTTGCATTGCATGCATTTGTCTTTAACTTTGAAGAGATAGCCAAGCTAAGATAAGTTCAAAGTATCGAGCTTGAATAGAAGTACCCTGTATCCGAGCACGAGTTAATAATTACCCACTGTTGACGTAAGTTGACTTGCAGTTCCTGTTATCAGACCGTTTGATAACCCAGAGTACCTATAAAGTACGATAGTATGATGTAACTGTTGATTGATTATTTGATTCCAGTTTTAATAAGGAGTCTAAGACTAAACTAAAAACGCCGACGTCCAACTTTGTTGCGTAATTCCTCTCCATCCAAAGGTTGTCTGGAAGAGATTCGCTTTTAGCGATAAGACCGCATATTGTTACACTTATTTTGTAAGTAATTATTTTCTATTCTGTTTTGTCACAAATATGGTGTTCAATAAAGAGTTTATCTATCTATCTATCTATCTTTAACAGGCATTTAGACACATAGTTAAATATTTATTATTCGTAGATTTTTTATATCAAGATAGGCTAGCGTATAATTAACCATTTTACCTATAGGTGGGTGATGATGTTATCGAGGAAGTTAAGCAAACTAGGTTAATGGTTTGTACGTCCTAGATCTATCGCTTAGGATTTCTGCGAAATCTTCGCATTTTTCGTAATGTTCTAGTAGGCCAAATATCTTGACTGGTGGATCGGCAAATTATGTTTGTAATTCTACTTCAAAATGGGATTCAATTCAAAATTGACAAAACTCTTAAGAAATAAGGTTCACTTTTGCTTAATTCAAATAAAAACCGTAAGAATTGCCTGACTATTTCTAAATAACGGGTAGTTTTCCGCATTTGACAATTGAATGAATTCATCATTCAAGAGTCGTCCTCTTATTTAAACTGCGGACAGCTGAAATTTCCTACAGGACAGTAACCGTTCCATGTTAAAAACCTGCGAATAATAAAAGGTTTACCCATTTTCTATTTCGTAAAGATCCTTTCCGTGGAAGGACTTATTGCCTTTAATCCTTTTGCGCTTGGTCGATTTATTGCCAAGGCTTCGCCCAAGTTTTAAAGATTTGCCGCTGGATTTGTCACGGAAATGGAAGGTTTTATTTATGTGATCTGCGATGTTAGGTAAGAAAATGTAACTGTATTGTATTCTTTCGAGGTCCGAGTATATAATTACCAATGAATAGTTAAGTTTTTTTTTATGATAGATAGGCAAGAATTTGACCACTATCTCACCTGATGGAAAGTGAAGATGCGGCCGAAGATGTGACATGCTTGCCTAGAAGATACCTATTCACTCTAAACTTGAAGACACCCAGATTGTACTGTTCGGGAAACAAAGACGCAGGCAATGAGTTCCATTCCCTCGCTGTACGGACGATAAACGTAGAAGCAAAACGCTTTGAGCGAACCGGAGGTACGTCAACCATATAAGGATGACGTTTGATAGTCTGTCTTGTTGTCAGGTGGTAAAACGGGCAAGGGGGAATTAAATCATGTAATTCCTGCGCACACTCTCCAAAATGCAAACGGTAGAATACCGATAAGCTTGCGACCTTACGTCGATTACCTTACCTTAAGTCTGCTGCATCATTCGTTTAGAGATTCATGATGATTCTGAATCTCCAAATTTTTAAATGTACAAAGATAAGGGTTATGCCACTCCGCGACACGGTTATTGTTCTCAAACGATTGAATTTCCATACTTAGAATCCACTGGGCTCTACCAATCAAAACTTAAAATTGTACTTTTAGTCGTCAATGCTCCATGAAAATTGTTGACATGAACAAAATTTTTTCTTGGTACATTAAACAGAAGTAATAGTCATCTTGCTGTGTTGCATTAAGTAGCAACGATATTTAAATAACTTTTTTTATATATATTCTAAATTCTCTGTTTGTATCTATTTTACAAGCTTTCTGTCATTTGTAATCCATTTCGTGTCTGTCATTTGTAATCAATATTTGAACTAGTTGCTGGCATTTGATTATCAAGCCATATTTTAACACGCCTTTGGTAACAATTCACTAATATATTACCATGGCACCCCAGCAGTGGTAATGGAGCCGGAAAGAGATTAAAGTTCTCAATGACAAACAGATTGATGGTGTGAATATTCTTAAAGTAAAATACGTATTTTATAAAAGCTTGTCTGGAAAACTATATTATTAGAAATAAGTGTATTCTCATCCTAACTAAAATGTTCAGAACTGTAACAGAACTAGATGTAAAAGCAAATCCCCACAAGTTCTGCTTTGTTGATGTTGTAAGTGGCAAAGCACTCCCCCAAATTCCCGACGTTTTCGGGAACTACGTCGTATATCCCGACATCCATAATTCAATCTTAGTTTTACGACTTTATCTATAACAGTTTTGCTCCTCACCAGGCTAAAGGCTCCTCATAAAGGCTACAGCAAAAAGTTATTAAGGCTAGTCGTGAAATATTTTTCACGTAATATCTTTAGCATTTTTGGTCGTAATATATTCTGAATTCATTCATTTGCGTAGACGTTTTGATTCTTTCACGTTTCAGTGAGTCCTTCAGCCCTTACTTTGTTTTCATAAAACGGGATCTTGTTTGATTTGCCGTTGTCATGTTTCAGAATTTGAGATACACGATTTCCATTGCATTATCATATTTTTATTGTTTTGTTCTGTCTGTGTATCGTATTAGAATTTTATTAAGAAATATTGTTTTTAGACAAGTTTTTAGCATGGTTAAGGTAAACTATCTGACTTTTACATTACAAAAAGATCCTATTTCAATATAATTGTATTTAGATTCTCAAATTAGATTTACCACCCTCGACCACATCATCATTTACCAATAGGTGAGTCAAGACTAGCCTATCAGACAATATATAGCTCTGAAATTTTACTTCTATCCTTAAAAGTAGATACCCGAATATTATAATTTGGGAGTCTTCCAATCAACAGTGAATAGGTATCTTCTAGGCAAGCATGCTACTTTTTTGGCTTCATCATCGCGTTCCATCAAGTGAAATTGTGTTCAAATGCTTGCCTATAAATCACGTAAAAAAAACACGTTACTTCTGAATTCAGCACACAATGGCCTTTGAAATCCAATAATGAAATTCATCATCCACTTCGATAACGTTTCCACATCATAAAGCCCTGTAACACGATTTGAATTAATGTTCGTCAGAATAGGAAGGGTCGTGAATTGGGTAAAGGACAAAAGCGGTAATTTGTAGATATATATTTAACCGGTATAGAATAGCGAAGACATGATAACATTTTCATATTATTCATTAAACTTCCTAGTAAAACGACAGTCTCACCATTATAGAATAACTCATAATAAATTATAATAATTGTATGATACCGCTCACCAAAGAATACTGCACTATAACGCGAACCGGTACTAAATTACTGTTTTAGATATTTCATTGACACCATCTGGACACTTTTGCATCCAGTCCCTTTTAATTTCCTTCATTTTGATACCCCATTTTATAAGTTCTTTTTATTAACGTAGGTATAACTATTTCGCGACAACAATCTGCCCTATTGTTTTTTTCCAACACCTATCTGAGTACACTTGAATATCTTAACTGATGAAATCCATCCAGCCGTTTGGAAGGTCATCGAGGTTATAAAGAAATTTACAAATATATATACATACAAGATGCACGCAAAATATAATCCTTGCTTGGCAGTCGGATAATAATAATATCATCCTCGACCTTTGATGTTGAAATTTTATGTTTATATACATATATGCGATCTATAGCAGGTGCTTGATTTCAATAAATTCCAACCCACAATGTTGGGTTATTCGTTCCTTTTTTAGGGCTTCATTAATTAAGGCTGTAGCAACTGCAAAAACCGCTATAGGGTCGGACGCCGGGGTCGCCTCGGAACGGCCTTGGCATTAACAATGGAACTCGAAGCTCGAACAACGCCAGCCGAGTACACTCACAGTTTGTGTTGCCTGGAAAAGTTCTCGTGTATTTTGTTGGATTTCTGTTAGTTCGGATGTTGTGTTTGTTTAGCGTTAATTAGTTTAATTCTGATGACGTAGACGTTTATTCGGAAACCTGGCTTCGACTGAGAATTTTTGCCAAACATAACAAACGATGCATATCGCATTGGTCTCTATCCTTATAGTTAGCTGACCCAGTTGGCGCAGTGGACAGGTGTCCGCCCTCTGCGCCGTGGGTCCTGGGTTCGATTCCTGGCAGGAGCACAAATTCCTTCCCAAGGGATATTTGTGCTTCTAGTTCTGGGTGTAATGTGTGTGTTATGTGAATGTTTCCGGCACCTACGATACAAGTCTTTGAACTTAGTGTGGGGCTGTGAGTGTAAATGCATTTGTTTGTTATAATCTGGAGCTCTATCGAACTCAAAAGGCAGTCCAATTATATGCAGACGTTTTACCATCACATAGAGGTCCTGGTTCGTATCATTATAGCCAATCTTAACACTATTTCACGATAGGTTTGATTAGATTTTCTTGTTTCTTTGACTTTGTTCAGATTTCTCATTTGGCGAGGACGTAAATAATCGTAATTTATCGTGATTTATTCCCGTAATGAAATTACGAATAGGTACATTAAATCGTTAGGTCTCAGGTGTTACGACCGCCATTCGAGCAGCAATAAACGTCGCATGTAGCACCCGAATCCACCAAACCTGTCTTTATGTATATATAAGTATATAGGTTAGGTTGCTATTTGCTGCCACGTCAGCATAAAAGTTGCCTGGTCAGCATTATTATTTGGCTTCAAACAGCTCTTAATACGACTCACGAAATATATATATTACGTAACTTTTAATTTAGACAACTCGCATTATTGCCTGTTTATTTGTCTCTTTAAAACATTTTTCTTTAAGCTGCCTCTCTTTTACAATTTGCTGAGAACTTACCCGAAGTACCTAGGAGTTTCAATTAGACAGCGTCAGTAATGTTAGTATTTAAAGATAAAAGAAGTTTAATAAATCAATGACACTGGTATAATTTACTCCTCAATAAATCACATCACATGTTGCTGTCCATCTAAACAAAGACTCAGGCATTGTACACAACGTATGAAGGGAATGTATTAGCAATGGATTCTTTCAGCATTCCGGTTACAGATACCGTGCATTGTGTTCGGTCCCAGAGATTCGCTGACCGGAACGTGATCATGTTTGGCGCCCTGCCGATTTCTGTCCAAATACACACCTCTGAATTATGGTCCAAGATTACCCAACTGAATTCTAAGCTCTGGTATTTACGGAATATTACCTGACTTAGCAATTTCCCGAGATAAGCATAAGCCATCGTAAAACAAATGTACTCGGGATATTAACTCGCATAAACCGGAACATCCGAATAGAGCCGAAATTTACCGGGATATTGAAAAATACGTTTTCTTCCTCTAAAATAAAATGAAAAAAAAAAAACGACTTCACCGCTTATATTTTGGTTTTGGCTTGACCGATTTTGATCGATTTATATGGGAGCACCTCTGAAGATCTACCAAACAAAAAAAAAAAAACATCAAAATCGATTGATAATTGGCGCAGCTATCGCGTGACATACATAAAAAATAACCTCCTTTTTTGAAGTCAACTAAGTATTTGTTATATAATTTATTTACTAAATAATTATAGTTATAAGTGCTAGTTTCTGAGTGTCCATATTTTCACCGTTTGAATTATACATATTAAATCTGCTGCATATGGAGATATGATCTCTCGGTGATGATAAATGATCTCTTGAGTTGGTCAGATAAACGTTGAATTACTTCTTCATTATGCTTGGTCTCTTTGCATTTATACCTTTATAATAACACCTTTCTAAATTTACTAAGAATCCCTGGAAGCTAAAATGAGCGCGGCCTTGAGTCCATTTAGGAGCTTTCCTGCGCAAAATTGCCTAGATTAAAGTTAGGCGGAAAATTCCCGCAATACGTTATTAATGGATTTTGGCGTTAATTCGACCCTTTCAACCTTTGTGAACTATTGCAGGCCTTGAGCTGTCAAACTCTTCGATTAGTAATGTTTATAAATTACTAATATTAGCAATATATGACGAGATTTATATCTTTCAAAAATAGAATATTATGCCTTTACTGTTACATTGTTGATTGTTAATTAACTTACATGAAAAATGCATTTTTTATGCCATACGCGATGTCACAGTTATTATCTGGAAAACAATTTTAAATACTGAACCAAGTTTTGAGTAAGTTCCATATGTTTAACATAGCAAAATAGCAGGAGTAGTACCGATTGTACCCTCACGTTGTACCGTTGATGGTACTGGTGGTACCCTAATATATCGATTTGTGTTGGACGCGTCAAAACAAACCAAAAAAGCTCCAACTCGAAAGGTTGCTAGTAACCAAAATAGTTACGTTATCTTCTTCCTGGCTTTATCATCAGATCAGCTCAATAGTAACAAATCAATAGGGATCAATATGTCCCTTGGAAACAAAAAATATTCTCTTGCTGGGAAAATAGGAATCAATATGTCCCTCGGAAAGAAAAATATTCTCTTGCTGGGAATCCAACCCAGGATCAGTGGGCTTGCGTGGAGAGCAAAGACTTGCGCTAGCTGGGTCGTCAGGGTGATATCAAAGTTAAAAAAATAACTATAGTCATGGCCCATAAAAAGTTTGTCGTTATGCATTTCATCAACGTTTTTATTATGTTGACACTAAACATTATGTTTCTATCTAATTTTATGCCACTCAAGGGGTCGTTGTTTTCTGGTTATCTGAAGGTCACACTTGCTGTCAGTTGTATAATGTCTTCCAGTCATTCACCTTCCTAAGAAAATATGAATGTACAAGTTTGTTTAGCATTACAATATGAATTATTGAGTATTGTAATACGCAACCGTTTTTTGATGATTTACATTTTAATATAGTCTTACTATTATTGTTTTAGGATGACATGTTTCAGCTGTTTGCTTTGTTTTACGAATAACCTGAAGAACCCTGCGGCTTCACCCGCGTACCCCCGTAAAATGTACAGATTTTATGCGTGGATCTCTAATTATTTATCTGTAGAATAATGTAGATAAAAATATCTTAAGTTATACCTTATAACATCAGCTATATGCCAGTGGAAGTCTCAGTCGAAATCGGTCCATCCGATTCTGAGATTAGCCAAAACAAATGGACAAACAAAACATTTATAAATTGTTTTTTGTTATAAGTACCTAACGTTAATGCTTTTTTATATGTACTTATTAAAAAGCTGCTAATTTAACTTTACAAATAGACACTTCAATTTTATTTATTTGTATAGATCAATACTAAGATAACATTTCATCCTAAAGAGCTTGCTGGCTTGTCGCACAGACTGTTCTAAATTCTCAAAGTAGCTTTGAACTAGTAGGCAGCAAAAATTTGCCATTGGTACCTGGTTCAACGTGCCCTCTGTGCGAAGCACAGTTGAAAACCACACTAAACGGTCACACCTCCAAATATTGCTCTTATTTAGGTACCATGTTACGATTGATACCAGTTATTATCTTATCTAAAACTTGTTCGATATATTTTTAATGAAGATGATAAAACCAAGCAAACACCCTAGCATACACGCACACCCCCTCCCCCACACACACACATACACCCCCCCCCCATCATACATTCACACAAACCCTCTCACACACACACACAGCCCCCCACACGCACTCCTCGTGCTACACGTTCTTTCATACCCAGGGATTGTCCCGGGAGATAAATTTATTATATATTCTAGGTTACATACAGATCTAAAATTATTCTATGTTAAGGAAGAGCAGGGATTCCTAGTACAGGCATTTTTTGCTTAAAAGGAATCTCTGGTCGTTTGAAATTGTCTATATATTACTGGTTAATAAAATAAAGTTTATTATTATAATTATTTATTATTATTAAAAAAAAACCAGGTATATTAACCTTGATGAACGCATAATCTTTGCTTTTTAATAAGTTCAATTCACATTCGAGATTGATTTCTCTCGCCTCCTCCAGCTAATTGGCAATTATTGTTTTGTTGTCTTCATTATTAATTCCAACTTCCATTCACGCTGCTTTCTTAATAAACCTAGCCAGGAGCTTACTGCTTTATTATTCAGCTGTTGTTTTGCATAATTATGTAAGAAATTATTTCCACGACACGCGAGCTTCCACGAATTTTCATTGGAGAAGTCAAGGGCAGCTCTTTCCATGCAAGAAATTCCTTGGGAAACTATGCCAACCTTTTGGGATCGTCTAAGTTTGACCTTTTGTAGAATGTCAATTTAACTTTAGGAAACGTGACCCTAAGGCATTGTATCAGTAACAATGTATATCGTAAATCTGGGCTCTATTTCTGATGGCGAAAGATCTGTTTGATGTTGCTGAACCATTTAAATGTCTGCTCTGACATTTGGAGGTGGCTGTTAAAGGCATGCTATTCTGTTTCCTTGATTTAATTGTTTGTTATATTACATATTAGTAGATTGATAGCTTTTTTTTTCTTTCCTCTAATCTCAGTTTAATGTGAAACTAGCCTTACGTTTTTTGTACCCCGAACTGGCAATAGATTCATTAACTTTCATGAGTGCCTCTTTGGGGCCCATGTGAATAAACGATTTTGATTTGATTTGATTTGATTGGTACTATCTGGGTGTCTTCAAGTCTAGAGTGAATAGGTACCTTCAAGGCAAGCATGTCTCATCTTCGGCCGCATCGTCACTTTCCATCAGGTGAGACAGTGATCAAATGCTTGCCTATCTAGCATAAAAAGAACACGGCTGGCTTCGCCTGCTACTTTGTGTTAATCCGTTAATCTTGAGAGTAAGGCTAATCAAAGCATTCCAAAATTCTCACAAATCCGTTCTGCCATTACGCACAAACTGTCGCATTTATAATATTAGTCTAATTAGCCATCCTAGTACTTGTGTAGAATTGCGGGATATTGTTGTTCCAAATCGTTTCTATTTCTATGTAATACTGGACTAGAGACCTGTTCGTAACTGGTGATCATCCCCTCTTATTGTTAAAGGTTTCCATTATTCCCTTTGCTCTATTTCACGCAAATTACCTATTCAATATTTGATACACTATCCATATTATTCAACATTGATTACATATTTCCCACATTGAATATATAGTACAAACACAGGCACACACACATCTGCTTGTCCTTCTCCCACCTAACGAGTGGGGTCAGCCCAACATGAACGCATTGGTTCAAGTTGTACATCCATCTTGTAAAAATGTTTGGCATGAGTTTTAACTATTTCAATAAATTTTTTATCTCTCAGCAAAAACACCCAGCTCAGAACATATCGTTGCAATCTATCTAAATCTTTTCAAGTGCGACAAATTCGCTCTTTATCGCCCCTCGAAATATTTTGCGGCAATTGCGTGCCATTTCGGTGCTCTGACCTTTTCGTCTGGGGTGTTGCACTTTCAGCCGTTTAGAGCTGAGCTTAATCAAGCTAAAAACTTTCGAAGTGGTAAAAAGTTAATCTACATAATAAATAACGTAAGCAGAAGTTATTTATACTCGAGACCACACAAGTCATTACGTACGCCAGCGGCGCATGCCTCAATTATTTGCTTGTCTGCTACTGCTAGGTTTTTGGAGACAATGAAAACTGTACTAATGGTAAGTGACCCGCCCGTCTATATACACCTAAAGTACTACCTAGCACTTTGAATTACAAAGTTTGTGGTCCTGCCATGCGATTTTCTGTCTAAGAATGAAGGTGTTACGTATTATTTGCTTAGTAACCTAAACTGGCGAGTCGCTCTTTAAACAGAAATCAGTCCTTCTAGTGCAGTTCTACTATTCAGCAGTTTAGCAAACCGGTGATAGTACAAACATCTACTTAAAATTCTCCTCAAAACAGAAGCGTCTACATAATGATCACCGTATCCACCTAGTCATTAAACCTTATTGGCAGACAATGACTCGACCATACCCATACCATGGTCTACGTACAGTGAGCAACATAAGTAACTGGACATGACCATATTTTCAAACAAGCTGAACAATAATTATTTAAATAACAACAATTTAGATAATACTTTAGATATTTAAGAGTGCGCTGGCCAACGCTTATATTTAAAACACCTAAAAGCTTACTGATTCTTTTATTTGCTTTACTGACTAGAAATGAACTGTTTTGGCTGACTGTACCCATTAACCATCCTACTGTGTTCTATTTTGTCCTATCGATATACGTACATACTGTCACAAACACAATGAGTAATGCCTTTGTTGTTACATGCGTTATATTTCTATAACCACAAGAGGTATTGTCATCTCATATTCTGCATTTTAAAAGCCTTTTATATTTCTTTGTAGTTATTCCGCTGAATTTCTCGCATTTTCTACTGTCAACGACGCGACTGGACTCCTAACGTCATTGTTGGTACAATTTATTGAGTGATTCCCGGAAAGGCTGCTACTTTTCAACAGTTTTTAGACGTCAGTGACCATCTTAGTGGTAGTAAAAGTTACCTGTCATTAAGGCCATGAGCAAAATCTTTGGCGAAAGCAACATCGCATCGTGATTTAACCCTTAAAATTTACATGAACGAATTATTTCAACATAGAGTTTTTCTCATGGTCACATGGTACCACTATATCAGCGACCAGTCGCTACCCGGTGACACTATTATTTTACCCTAACCGTATTTTGATAGCTTTGGTTCAGGAGCCAATTCTAAATGTAAGCCTTGTGTGCTTAGTTGCTAAACCATCTAATATATCATAATTATTAATTAATTGTGTATTAAGCTTAAGAGATGGCAGAGGGGATACCGTGAGTGACGACAAATTCTGCTCACTGTATGGTTCTACGATTCAAGTAAATAATATTCAAGGATATACATGTCAATGTTATATAGCCCAAAAAATGGCAAACACAGCTCTTCTCAAAAAATCAACAGTGACCCAAATATAGTATTCTCGCATGATATTAAATTATACATAGATATTGTATAAACATTAAATAATAAGAAAAATTGATGAGCAATTTCAAAGATAATATTTTTAAGTAATCAGATATTTTGTCTACTTTTCTTACGAAGCGATTATCGTTACAGACTTAACAGCCCGCCCTGATAAAGACGTTATTATAATAGGAATTCCTTCGATATTTATACCGATATCCAATCCTAATTTATACGTATTTCTGTAACTCGGAGAATTCCGAGTTTTATATAGTCAGAAAGAGGGCTCCTGAAGCGATGACCACTATTTCGTGGAGCGCAGTTGCATAACCCGTTGCTACTGATAGTGACTCTCTAGGCTCGATGACATAAAAAAATACATTTCAGTTATTGTCATTGTTTTAGCTTGTGAATAAAAGTTCGTAGATCATTCTCTTGATAAGCTAATTATTAACTTAGTGCCTGACTTGATGATTTGTCGCAAATTAACCAATTACTGGTCTTGTAAACTTGTAAGACACGAATGTGCCTTTTAGCATGTACGTGTTAAGTGTATTCTACGCATAATTCTATGATTATATAGCGTTCACAGGTTGGATTTTAGGACATACCCAGACAGAGATCGTAGGATGATGGAATTAAGACAAGGTCTACTTGTACAATGTTCATTTTTACATCTACCGGTAGAGTCTAGTTGTGCCGAGTTATGCCGACTCAGATAATTAGGGTTTATTATTTATTTAATAGGTCTATCGCACCAATATGTAGCTAAAATTATACTTATTAATTTCTACTCACAAATTAGTGACTTAGTGAACTATTCAAAAGGAAACACCACGTGTATTGTAAAAGAACTTAGTCTAAACCATACACGATAAATTAATTATGCATATTAACATAACTAAAGTACATTATCGTAGAGTCTTCGTCGAGCTCTTCATTGCCAAATAAAGATTATTATAAACGATTTCACACTCTGTAGTGTTGGGTATACGTTTAGTAATAATAAGACACACACACAATCCCACACAAGTTCGATGACTTGTCTCGTGGGAGCCGGAAACAACCACATGTCACACACACAGTCACACCCAGAACCAGAAATAAAAATTTCTATAGGGAGGCAACTTTCTTGGAATCGAACCCGATACCCGTTGCTTAGAAGGTAGAATTACATACTCTACTCACATGAGAAATGACTTCGTGTTAGAATAGTACTTTTCAAAAAACATAGAAATAGTTATTTCCTTTTATGAAGAAACTTTTATCAGAATTCTGAGGAAGGAGTTGTATGGATTCATAGAATCCTGAAGGTATTCATGTCTTGCACTATACCTAATGTATTATTTGCAAATATTATATACCTACACTAAAATGTGTATTTAACTGTACATTGGCGTACGTTACATAAATTCATTCCGTTACATAATAGTCTTCATAGCATCTCAACGTCCTAAATATAGCCTACCTACTTACAATAATACATTACATTAAGTAGGAGTACTAGCAATTTACACTGAATCTTGAAACATTAACATTAATTTACACGGCTTAAATGTAATAAAACGCTTCTTGAGCTAATTGCCATTAAGAAATTGAGGAATAACGATAAGTACGTATGTGTGAGATAGATACATTACATTTATTACCTCGGCTTATTTGTTCGTAGATCTCAACGGGACGCGACGGTAATATGGATAGAATGTTACTTGGAATCAATCCAAAATTACTCTACTGGCATAATTTTGAAATGAGATACCTAGATGGATATAGTGTCATATCCATGTAGGATTCCTTCAGGCGGCGAATTTCTAGCATAAAGACTGCTCACTAGTCCGTTCGATAAGCAAGCAAGCATAATTATAATATTATCATATATAATTATGCTTGCTAGTATTTTGTACTTAGAACGAATTATTCTGTTTTTTTATGAGAGACTGAGGAAGCGTTTTACTACAGCCTGATGGAAAGCGATGCGATTGTCGAAGATGAAACCGCTCGCATAGTATGAAAAAAAAAACTAAATACCTGGAAAAAACAGTCGACGGTATTATACAGTTCTTATCTTACAATAAAAATTGAAACGAAATTATATATTGTTGTGTAGTCGTGCTTTTTACCGAATATCGATAAGTTATAACTTTTTAATTTTACCTTGTAACCATATTATAATATAATATATTTAACCATCATGGATCATGTATCTACGAGTATGATTTTTAAATTAATTAGAATAGAATAGAATATATATTTATTGTCATAACTGTGTACATATGATGGTAAAATGAAATTAGAGGCATCAACAGCTTGCCCATTTCGAGCGTACAATATAAATTTCAATCAATTACATAAAATAATAATAACATTATTTTAGTTTAACATAAAACAAATTAACAATTTTTTTAAAGTTACAGTTTAATTATTAGATGAAAAGTATTCCTTCAAATCGTAAAAGCATTTATTTAGCAGCCATTTCTTTAATTTTGTATTATATTCTGTGCCTTTTAATGTTTTTATATCCAACGGCAAATGATTGTATATCTTAATAGCAGTAAAGTATGTGCTTTTATGAAATAAGGTGTTATTTGCTTGAGGCATGAAAATATTATGCCTATATCTAGGTCGTACGATATCTAATCGACAAGATTTTGTTTCAAAAAAGTAACTCATATTATTTCTTACAAACAGACACATTTGATAAATATAGATGCTAGATAAAGTGAGAAACTTGTTCAATTTAAATATGTTTCTAACTGTTTCTGTATTTTCTAAATTATAACGTCTGACATGTAGTTACTTAGTTATAGCCGTGTCTTGACAATCCCTTGTAAGGTTTATAAAATATCCTATTTCAGGCATGTTTTAGTCCGTGTTTCTGTGTAAAGATGCTCTCTAGAGGCTACTAAATAATCGTTGACTCTGAAAGCTTCAAGACAGCCACAAAAAGTTAAAATTTAATTTATTTTTCTTGTTATTTTCTAGTAGTCCTGTTTGCAGTGTCTTTGTTATCTTTAACTCAGAAGCTTGTTATTAAAGTCATGTATAATACATTAATGACGACTTTATCACTTTACACACGCTATGTCACAGATTCTTACATAACTACACTGTCCACGTGGCACGCTTTTCCTAGAACAAAGTTAAACTTATTACAAGATAGCGTTTATCGTAAATGTTAATTATTAACGTAAATACGGCACTTAATTTTTGCGCTCTATTTAAATGTTTTTGATAAGTATAAGAGGCCAGTAGCCTCTGTATCTCATTAATTCGTCTTGTGAAAACAAAAGATTAGTTAGTAACTTTAATACAAAAAGAAGTTTGAAAATCATCATTGATGTAGTCATGTTTACTGTCATCATACCAGTCATCTTTGTGGAAAGTGAAATTGGCTAAATTCTCAAACAATCGGAAGAAACAAAACTCTAGCAAGGCACTTTCACTCCGCTATGCCAATATTTGCATAAACCAAACGTTTGTTTGCAAACAAACACAGTTGTATCAATTGATTACTGCAGCTCGCTTTGTAGAGCCGAGCAAAGTCCCATAATTTTAATCAAAGTGCGACACTCTTTATGCCTAACTCATATGTATAGGCTAGGTCTTCGCGTGTTGGATGTTATCTCGCTTAGCGACATTTATCTTCTGAATATGTGTCGGCTGCAGACCTCGGAGTAATCTCTGCGACGCATCATGTAAATGGAAGCTGTTCCAAGCGTCTTAAAAATGGTAAAGAACATTATAGTTTATTTAAGGAATATGAAATTTTGAAATATTTTTTTCTCTGGGAATGCTTTCAAATTTTGATTCTCAACCATTTTGTGTGAAGAAAAGTGGTGGGGGTAAACACTATGATGAATAATTAATGTTTCTCTGCAATACAAAAATTTCACTTCCATCGTGTTTCTTTACGACACACAAAATGTTATTCATTAGTCTATTGATTACGTTAACACGTAGCCTATAAAAATTAATAAATAAAAATATTTATTTCTTAGCAAAATCAATATTTGAAAAAGTCAATCAGGTTCAAGTAATTTTAAGAGCAGCCATTGTGACGTTCTTTCTATGATGTCCACGACCCGATCATGGGATCATTGACATCCAAAATCTGGAAACGGTCGTCACGAATATACCTCTAATTTTTATCACTATTTATAATAAGAAAAACAATTATGCGTGTAAATCTATAGCTGTAAAGATTAACAATATTTCAATCTCAATTGCCTATTAAGACATAAGTTGTTATCGTAAAGCCTTGAATGTTATGCTGAAGCTTCCTATTGACAACAATGTTTACTATGGTATGAAGGTGGAGATATAGAACTTTATATTAAAACAGACCAAGTGGTGGTTAGACAAAAATATTAATCTCTTATTCGAAGCTTTTTACCTATTTATTGATATCAAGATATCTTGATCAGTCATACTGTTGTTTTGAATGTGAGGACATTACGACTATTGGCATGAGTAATAGATAATAAATGACATTTAATCCCGACTTATCACGCTGTTATTCCGCCAATTTCTCGCGTCACTTGTCTACCATTTCCCGCGGAGGTGCCTCGCTGCTTGTGTCGTTGCGATAAACGTTGTATTGACCGAGGACGTCTCAATAGATAATCTTTTATCTGGTTATTAAATAATGAGTGTCGAGAACGTCGGCCCGCTGGCCACTTTGCAAGTGCTGTCGCACTAGTTTGGTGACCGACGCCGGCGGCGCTGTCTCTCTTTACTTCAATTTTGTGTCTTCTCTTATAACTCCTTCAATTACATCTTTGACTTGTACGTGATCAATATCAACTCCATCTTCATCAGTTTGTGCTGAAGTGTCGTAAACAATAGTGATATCTACTAAAATGATTTTAAATACTATTTGTTAGTGGAGTGAGTTTCTATAGGTTTTGGCAAGTGTGGAACGGGAGTGGGTGCCAAGATGACGATGCAAACAAAGGTGCGTCTTGTTTTTATTTACATCGGTTGCTGTGGTCGTCTAGACGTGTTTTAGAAGTGTGACGAATTTCGGGAATTTTATTGAAGTCAGAGTTTACATTGACCAAGTTTTGCTACTTGCCGGTATGTTGTATAATTTCGTAATATTCACACATTTATATAATGAAGACAAACCAAATTATACACGTTATAGCGGTTGTTACACTTTCATAACTGTTTTAACCAACTTCAAAAAAAAGAATGAGGATCTCAATTCGACTGTTTTTTTTGTGTGTTACCTCATATTTCGTTGCGAGCCGATTTTGATGATTATTTTTTTATTTGATAGCTGGTGCTTTCACTGTGGTCCCATTTAAATTTGATCAAGATCTCACTAGTATTTTTTAATTATCTTCAATAATGCGTATTCTGTGTACTATTATACATTGATGATGTTCTCATTTTTACCCGACTTCAAAAGTTACCTCAAAACTTCTTTCGTTGTGAGCCGATTTTGATGATTATTTTTTTATTTAAAGCTGGTGCTTTCTATGTGGTCCCATTTAAATTAGGTCAAGATCTGATCTCTAGTTTTCAAATTATCATCAATAATGCGTGTTTAATACATTAAATCTGATCAAGGTTCCGAAGATAAAGCGGTGAAGTCGATTATATTAAACTTAGCTTGCGTTGAATTATGTAGAGACTTGTAATCTAGAACCGCGATACCAAAATAGTTCCAGTGCTATATCAGTAATGTTTTGAAATCTTAGTGTCATTATCCTATTAATGAGCGTGTCCCAAATCACTTGACAATGCAAACATTACTTACTATTTATAGTATGGTACATTCAATAAACAGCTGACAGTCTGAAATAGCCTAGGTTATTAGCCCATTGGCGACGTAGGACTCATTCTTTGGCATTCCATATTGAACCACTTGTATTGGCTTGACATCGACAGCTGTGTCGACTGTATTTTTTTTTTATGTGTGTTCCCTCATAACTTCTCTCCACGTGAGTCGATTTCGAAAATTTTAGTTTGAAAGATGTTGCTTTCTAATTGGTCCCATCCAAATTTGATCAAGATCTGATCAGTAGTTCTTGAAATATCGTCAATAATGCCTATTTTGTGACAATAATGCGTACTTTGACGATGTTCTCGTTTACCCGACTTCAGAAGTTACCTCATAACTTCTTTCGTTGTGAGCCGATTTTGATGATTCTTTTTTTATTTAAAAACTGGTGCTTTATATATGGTCCCATGGAAATTTGATCAAGATCTGATTTCTAGTTTTTGAGTTATAGTCAATTATGCGTGTGCAATACATTAAATCTGATCAAGGTTCCGATAATAAAGCGATGAAGTCGGTTTTTAAGCTTTGCTTGCGTTTAATTATTATTTTAATAAATTTTAGGGTTTTTTTTGCCGCCAACACCTTTGCGTCAAATTGTGAGTGCACCGTATTGTAATACTTGTATTTTTTTTATATCTCATTTATTTTACCCTGTTTGTTACTTTGTACATAAACTTCGCGTTTGAATATTATCTGTTTCTTGGAAAATCAGTATAAGGCAAAGTTCGCAATTATTTATATAATATACCTACTACGATTTAATATACTTCGTCGCTACTACTGTCATTGGTAATTACTTATAGATAAGATAAAACAAATCATCTATTATACTATTCTATGATCATAATTTGAATCTTATTTACAACATGGTTTCGCGAATAAGTCAAGAATCTACTCGTATTTTTAACCGACTTTAAAAAAGGAGGTTCTCAATTCGACTGTATGTATTTTTTTTGTATGTATGTTACGCGATATCTCCGCCAATTATGAATCGATTTCGATGTTTTTTTTTTGTTTGGGACCACCTTTGAAGTATAGGTACTCTACACTTCAGAGGTGGTCCCATATAAATCTTATCGAAATCGGTCAAGCCAAAACCGAAATATAAGCGATGAAGTCGATTTATAGCTTTGCTTGCGTTTCAATTATTTTATTGCTTTCTCCAGAAAGTCCTCGTGGGAAAAGAGGGAAAAGGAAAAAAAACTTTTATTTGTTGGAAATGCTTAAGAATAATGTATGGTGGCGAATCAGTTTAAGATTATTTTAGACTTCAAAAATCAGGAGGTGGTCAATTTGACTGAATACTTCTGGTTCTCTAACCCAGAGAGCTTTACCTCATTATAAATGTCCGACCTTCACAAGCGTATTTGATATTATACATAAGATTATTTTTATTTTTCAATTTAATTGGTCCTGATGCTCATATTGCAAAAGGAAATTGATAAATGTCCAGTAGGAGCATAAAAAAATACTAATTATTTATTACAATTAATCTATCAGCTTCAAAAACATAATTTATCTTTCTCCGGACCTCCATTATATACTTAATCAATCAGGCTTTCATTTCGTCGTTAGTGAATTATCTTATTTATATTCTGTGCCTTTTTGCCTTGTTTCAAATTGCTCCGATAACTTTGCCTGCTCTTATTTAAAATTTATTTTAACATAAATTGCTCTATAAACAAATTGGTTATTTAAGTTGGTTGGTTATTTAAGTAATGGGATGCTTTATGTGCGTGTGATATGTAAATGTTTCTGGCATCCACGATTTCATTCATATTGCAATCCATCCCAAGTCTTTGAACTAATGGGGCTGTGAGTGTGAATGCGTTTGTTTTCGTCTTCGACTACATTGTACTAACTATAAATGTATTTAAATAAAAAGAGCATCCACACTCACATACCCACACTAAGTTCAAAGACTTGTATCGTGGGTGCCGGAAACATTTACATCACACACAAATACACCCAGAACCAAAAGCACAAATATCCCTTGGAAAGGAATTTGTGCTCCTGCCGGGAATCGAACCCAGGTTCCACGGCGCAGAAGGCGGGGACCTGTCTGTTATTTTACTGTGTTAAATAACAGACAGGTCCCTGCCGCGTGTAAGTCAATATACCTATGTAGGCTACTTTCCTATCTACCTAAATAATGTACATAATACACAAACATACATAATTATATATCTAATATTTATTTACAATTTATCAATAATATTTATAAATATATATCTACAAAATATCACTTAATACATATAATAATACTTAACTTATTCTAACTACATTATTATTTATTATATTACCTGCCAGTCGGTCGATACTTAATTGCCGACGATAACGTCGTAGCATTCAACCGACTCGTACCCCAACCCTATTGCCGCGGTAAGTAACGGTAACCTGCGCCCGCGGCGATAGCGGTCGTGCCAATGTCATGTCGCGCCGGCCGCGGCCGCCAGTCCAGACACCTCTGCGACGCTTAGCGCACGCTTCTCGCTGCCATTTCACTCGCTTGCAAACTACGCCGCTTGTTTACTTTCATTTCGTGTTCTTCATCATAAACATTCTTGTGACTTTCACTATACATATTTCACCACCTATCAATCTGTGCTTGTGCCCGTCTTTAAGTTCTTCTGTGCCTTCCGAACTTTGCGTGTTATCCTGTGTGTACCTGAATATACGTAGCAGCAAACGTGAGTCCTTGTTTTTGTTGTGACCCATACTGTACACCAGCCTAAACACCATACTGGTGACCCCCTATTATGACCACGGAACAAGAGACAACGAAAGATTTACATGAGCCGACGCCCGGCACTAGTGATGGGAACATGTCGATAAATCAAAGTAATATTTTTAAGGTAGGCGTTCGAGTGCCACCTTTTTGGGCAGAGGAACCAGAGATTTGGTTCGCCCAAGTGGAGGGTCAATTCGCTATTTCTGGAATATCCAGCGACTCAACAAAATTTAACTATGTAATTAGTCACCTCGATAACCAGTACTCGAGAGAAATAAAAGACATCATAGTCAACCCACCTGCCACTAACAAGTATGAGAAGCTCAAGATGGAATTAATTAAGAGACTCAGCGCGTCGAACGAGAAGAAGATTAAACAGTTATTGATGCACGAAGAACTCGGAGATAGAAAACCATCCCAATTTCTTCGCCACCTGAAAAGCCTCGCAGGATATACTATTCCGGAAGATTTCTTGAAGACAATGTGGATAAGTCGCCTTCCCCACGGAATCCAGACGGTGCTCGCAGGACAACCAAGTGCATCCTCTCTCGAAGACCTCGCAGACCTAGCTGATAGAGTGAACGATCTTGCTTCGTCGTCGCCGAAAGTCGCAGCCGTAAGCAGCTCTGTACCCAGCTCACTACTCAGCGACCTAACAAAGGAAGTTGCTGAACTTCGAAAGCAGTTCCAGAAGCTGACGACTGACAGGAACAACCGTTCACGCTCCCACTCGAGAGGCAATCGAAGCGGTTCAAGACAGCGCTCTCAATCCAACTACCGGAAGTTCCCGCTATGTTGGTATCACGGCAAATTTGGAGACAACGCCAACAAATGCATTCCCCCCTGTGACTTCAAGTCGGAAAACTCCAAGGGCAGTCGATAATGGCGGCTGAGGATTGCCCTTCTTCTACTGGTCGCCTGTTCGTGACGGATAGATCTTCGAAAGCGCAATTTCTGGTAGACACCGGAAGCGATCTCTGCGTGTACCCAAGGTCATCACTTCGCGATCGTCGTGCTCGGACTGGATACAACTTGTGTGCTGCAAACGGTTCTAATATTGCTACTTATGGTTATGTCAATTTAGATCTCGATTTTGGTTTACGCAGAAGTTTTGTTTGGCGATTTGTGGTAGCTGATGTAACTAAACCTATAATTGGCGTAGATTTTCTGAATTTTTATAATCTTGTCGTAGACTGTCGCAATAAGCGTTTAATAGACAATGTAACTTCTCTTAATGCTATTGCCACTTTGGCTGATTGTAAAAATGTATATTCTGTCAAGGTAGTGACCGGTGAGACACGATATCATAAAATCTTGGACGAATTTCCCGATATCACTCGACCTGCTGGCAGGCATCACACCACACCACACAACACCGTCCATCACATACGCACGACACCAGGACCCCCAGTATCATCTCCCCCGCGTCGTTTAGCTCCGGATAAACTCAAGATCGCGCAAAAAGAATTTCAGGCTATGCTAGCCAACGGTACAGCTAGACCATCAGAAAGTCCTTGGTCCTCGCCCTTACACCTGGCGCCGAAGAAAAACAATGGTTGGCGTCCATGCGGTGACTATCGTAAGTTGAATGCCCGCACCGTGCCTGACAGGTATCCGATCAGGCACATACATGACTTCACTCATAGCATTTCAGGCTGTAGGTTTTTCAGTACGCTAGATTTAGAGAAGGCCTATAATCAGATCCCTGTCAGCGCGGAGGATATTTCTAAGACGGCCATCACAACACCCTTTGGAATGTTTGAATTTCCGTATATGTCTTATGGACTTCGAAATGCGGGTCAAACTTTCCAACGTTTTGTGGATGAAATGACCAGGGGCCTTGATTTCGTCTACAGTTATCTAGACGATTTTCTCATTTTTTCGCACAGCGAAGCAGAGCACGAGGTGCACCTGCGCCATATTTTCCAGAGACTGCAGGATTACGGCATGGTGGTAAACACGTCCAAATGCGTCTTTGGTGTGCAAGAGGTAACATTTTTGGGTTATCTAATTTCAGAGAACGGCACCCGACCTCTTGACTGCAAAGTACAGGCGATAAACGATTTTCCCGCTCCAACAAACGTGCGGCAGCTGCGAGGATTCCTGGGTATGCTAAACTTTTATAGGAGATTTCTCCCCCAAGCAGCCCAGATCCAGGCACCACTGCATGCATTATTGACGGGTTCGCTGAAAGGAACGCATCCAATCAGTCTCACTGGTGAGACCTTGGCGGCGTTCGACGCCTGCAAGGTGAGCTTAGCTAATGCCGCTTTACTCGCCCACCCAGATTGTTCTGCGAAATTGGCTGTTGTGACAGACGCATCGGACAAAGCTATTGGGGCAGTGTTACAGCAACTCAAAGAGGGCGCATGGCAGCCTTTAGCCTTCTTTTCGAGGAAGCTAAGCCCTTCACAGGTAAAATATTCACCTTATGATAGGGAACTCTTAGCTATCTATGAAGCTATTAAATATTTTAGGCATATGTTGGAGGCAAGGCATTTCATAGTCTATACTGACCATAAACCGATCAGTTTTGCCTTTCACGAGAGAAAGAATAACTGTTCGCCCAGGCAGTATAGACACCTTGACTTTATCTCCCAGTTTACAACGGACATAAGGCATATATCTGGCAAAGATAATGTTGTTGCCGATGCCTTGTCACGTATTGAAGAGCTGGGAGAACCAATTAGTCTGGAACGGTTAGCCCAAAGCCAAACATCCGACCCTGAGCTTGAAAAGCTTCTGAGTGATGGCTCATCTTTGAAACTACAACAACTGCATGTCCCTGGTAGTAGAATTCCGTTGTACTGCGACGTCAGTACGTCCACTTCCAGGCCTTATGTCCCAAAAATTTTACGGAAGCAAGCTTTTGACAGTCTGCATTCCCTTAGCCACCCTGGCGCTAACGCGTCGGCCAAGTTAGTAGCCGAGCGGTTCGTATGGCCAGGCGTCAGAAAAGACTGTAGGGACTGGTCACGCGCTTGTTTGCAGTGCCAGCGGGCTAAAGTCACTCGTCACGTGACTGCTCCCCTTGGCACCTACAAATTGCCACGTGCGCGCTTCAAACAAATCCACATCGATTTGATCGGTCCCCTACCACTTTCTGACGGCTTTCGCTACTGCCTTACAGCTGTAGATAGGTTTACCCGCTGGCCGGAAGCAATGCCTATCCAAGATATCACAGCGGAAACGGTAGCAAAAGCCCTCTTGTCGACTTGGCTGTCCCGATTTGGCTGTCCCACAGACATAACAACAGACAGAGGGCGTCAGTTTGAATCGGCCCTATTTAAGTGTCTGTCAAATATGGCTGGATTCGAGCACAAAAGGACGACAGCTTATCATCCGGCTTGCAATGGATTAGTCGAGCGATTTCACCGCCAACTCAAGGCTGCAATAGTCTGCCACGCAAATGACAGGTGGACTGAGTCGTTACCTTGGGTGTTATTAGGCATAAGAACCGCTTTTAAAGAGGATTTGCAAGCCTCATCGGCTGAAATGGTGTACGGTGAGTCACTTAGGCTTCCCGGCGAATTTTTTGAGTCAACTGCTAGTGGTACCACAGACATATCTGAATTTACCGCTAGACTCAGAAATTTCGCCGAGAAATTACGACCCGTACCAGCATCCCGGCATTGTAAACCAAAGGTATTCATATATAAGGAACTGGAATCTTGTGATCACGTCTTCCTCCGCGACGACGCATCCCGGGGTTCCCTCCAACCTGCATACTCCGGACCTCATAAAGTTCTTGCCCGAGGTGATAAGGTATTCAAAATTTTATTAAATAACAAAGACGTGACAGTTTCAATAGACCGAATTAAACCAGCCTTTATACTGTCCGTCCCTAACGAGGAACATCCTTCAGAATTACCATCAGTCCCGAAAGATTATGTGACCCGTTTTGGTCGTCGGGTAAAATTTCCCGACTATTATCGCCCTTGACGGTCTCTGGAAGGGGGTGGTGTAGGCTACTTTCCTATCTACCTAAATAATGTACATAATACACAAACATACATAATTATATATCTAATATTTATTTACAATTTATCAATAATATTTATAAATATATATCTACAAAATATCACTTAATACATATAATAATACTTAACTTATTCTAACTACATTATTATTTATTATATTACCTGCCAGTCGGTCGATACTTAATTGCCGACGATAACGTCGTAGCATTCAACCGACTCGTACCCCAACCCTATTGCCGCGGTAAGTAACGGTAACCTGCGCCCGCGGCGATAGCGGTCGTGCCAATGTCATGTCGCGCCGGCCGCGGCCGCCAGTCCAGACACCTCTGCGACGCTTAGCGCACGCTTCTCGCTGCCATTTCACTCGCTTGCAAACTACGCCGCTTGTTTACTTTCATTTCGTGTTCTTCATCATAAACATTCTTGTGACTTTCACTATACATATTTCACCACCTATCAATCTGTGCTTGTGCCCGTCTTTAAGTTCTTCTGTGCCTTCCGAACTTTGCGTGTTATCCTGTGTGTACCTGAATATACGTAGCAGCAAACGTGAGTCCTTGTTTTTGTTGTGACCCATACTGTACACCAGCCTAAACACCATACCTACAAAAAAAAACCGACTGCGTAAAAGTAAACATTTACATATTACACTTTGAGTTTCGATGTTGAATGCCCAGTAGTCGATTACTTACACTTATCTACCGTGCGTCAGTTTGAGCACCTAAGGGCGTTGATCTCGGAATTTAGTCGTAAGACAACAGTCGTTAAGCCATTTCGGATGCCTTCAGGTGGCCTGAAAAATCTTAATACCAGGACTGTACTAGCTGCTAGCCCAGACGACAAGCAAGCGAGCAAGCAAGGACAAAGCTCAACTTGCGTGCTGGGTATTGTGACTAATTAGATATATTGATTATTGTATGATTATGAATGTAGTAATGTAGTTGATAAACTCGTATGGTGTAATGTGTTAATAATACATACGTACTACCAATTATTTATTATCTTATCGTATTATTATAACGTTTACCTAATGTCAATCTATCAGAGCGCCTGGATGCGACGCGTGATATAAACGCTGTTACTTATTTGGCTCAACGTATTAGCATTACATTTCAGGAGGCAATGCCACCAGCATGAGCCCCGAACACGCGGTAATTCCGGGTTAGAAAATAGCCTTGTGCCATGTGTTAAACCAGGATGCGAGCTACCTCCGCGCCAATTTCCATCAAAATTGGTACAGCTGTTTGAGCGTGAAGAAGTAAAAAACATACAAACCCAGTCACAAACTCTCGACTTTGTAATATTGTGTTTCTGCGATTCAACAAAAAAATAAGTATGGACGACGGAACGCTATTTGTGTAAAGTGAAAATAGGCCTAATCTGTATCGCTTTAAGAGATTAAATACATATTTACATTTCCACGTCCGTAGAATTATTTCTTTAAAGAAAATCGAGCTTCGAATGATCCTCGAGTTGAGCCAAGGACAATCGTTATCATGTTTAGGGATGTAACTTAAAAAAACAATAAATTTTTCAAATAATCACATTGAAGTTTTTAAGCTACCATGGTCACTTTCACAATAAATGTTTGTATCAATAACGGAAACTCATAACAAACGAAATACATGGTAAATATGCCGTTATTAATACAAACATTTATAATCACTTTGAACTTGCCATTTAAAAACGATTTAGCAAGACATAATTGCATGGATATTAGATTTCTTGGTACCAGGAGATAGTGCCGTACGTTCAGGTATAAGTCCAGCCTTAGTAATATTATATTTGGATTCAGAAAACCTACCAAATGTTTTTATTCTTTTACCTTTTCAAGTATTCAGTTGGTCGACTATCATGGCGCTTGCGAAAACGCCTATTATGTCAAAAACTCAAACACTAGAAAATTTAAAAAAAATAAAACCCATTTAATTCTGCCGATTTTATATAGTTACCACAAAGCTGATCTAGACTTGGGTATAAAGACTAAAGTTCTTAGCTAAGTTGAGGCGATTATAAGATTTATATAGCCGCTGGGTGATGCAAAGCAATAGCCTTTAGTCATGTCCTAGTATATAAAATAATTTGAAATTAAGATTACAAATTATATATAGAAGACAATAAATGCAACAAGAAACATCGATTGAAGTTATACATACTCGTTAATTATTAACACCCTTAGATTTCTTAGGCATTGGTTTCCCTGTTCCAAGTCGGTACCGACATTTAATTTTGCTAACAATGTTACATTAGGATCTGCTTCATAAAATTGTTTGTGTTTATTTCTTATCTGTAAGACAAAACTAACTTACATTATATGTGTCCCCTTTTGGCTGATCTTATTTACGAGATCACTACTGCTCTAGATTTCAAGTGGAGCGGAAAAGGGTGATCCTAAGAGCTATATTCGCTTGATTTCTCTTAAGTCGTAAATGTATTAGTAGATTGTAGATGTCTTCTAGACAATATATATCATAATATGAGCCTTATTTTGTAGTATGTATGATCACAAAATAAAACATAATTATTGTACATAAGATACTTTCTTGCGTTGTGTATTGTGTTATGACCAACTCCTGAGCAATTTATTTTATTCTATTTGTAATAGATAGAGAATTTGATTTCCTAATGTTAAGTTTTAACTTATAGCGGCTTTACCTAGGGATGCGGCCACTACAGAATTCGACTATATATGAGATAAATATATGAATTAGAAGCGACGATGGGGCAGAGGTTATTGCTTGCCTAGAGGATACCTATTTACTTAAGATGTGCTACTCAACTGACTACTATACAGCGGTCACATTCTAGGCGCAATGTGATCACCACAATCGACCGGATAGTCACTTATCAACAAGTGAGATAGAAGTCAAATATATACTAGCTTATCTGCGATAAGAAAATAAACCCATTGACACTTGAATATATTTTTAAAAACAAATATAAGAATAGTCCCATTTACTATTCTCCGTTTATTCTATAGAGCATCGGAACAGCCTCCTAGGACCTCCAGATTTTTGCAAATTACGTCAGTGCGGCAACCCTAGCTGGCATGCCGCCAGTGACCATACAACGAGTAAGATTCTCTTAAACAAAACAATCCTTATGTTCTTCGGATAAGGTTGCGAGTCCCCTAGTAGTATCCAGTAGGGCTGACCCGGGGGAAATGAAATGTTAATTGCGTATATAAATCAGAGAAATGTGGCCTTTTTTGTCGAGTTCTCTCTAGCTGGAGCACAGTTTCAGCGCAATAGTAGGTAGAAATGAATTACAGTTGCTTTTACAACCTTTGTTTTACTCTCTATGCGGCAAAGTAACACAATTTATAATACTCAGTGCAACGAGTGAAACATTAAGGCTTTAAACTAAATACACTACGAGGATTGTTAATATGAAAAGTTTCTTCCGTGGAATTCCCGCAAACTCAATTAGCGACCGTAGTCTTCGAAACTTTTTCTATATCGTACGGCACCTTCATTTTAATGTTTCTTTTAAACTTGTAATACGCTTCTGTAATATATTCATCATAACGTATAAGGGTTGTTCTAAGAACGGCGTGCAATACTATATTATTTTCAATATAATCGTTGTTTAATGAAACCAATATAAATTTGCCTAATTTTTTGAACGCCAGAGATATAAGGTTACATAAGGACCTGGTCAAGTGCAAGTCTGCCTAGCGCGAGGAGCCGGGAGGGTTCCGTACATATTTGAAGAGCAAAGTAAATAATAAAGTAGTTTACCACGAGAATCAAATTCTCTAAGATTTTTGACCGCATTGTTTCATTTTATCTCACTTTATAGATAAAAATTTTTGATTTTTAACTTGTGATGACTACGGGTATCACTCTATCGGGTCTGACTTATTATCCCTTTTAAGAATACCATCGAAACCAAGTTAGATAGGGATTATTATTATCCTATGATCAAGGTATACCAGATATAGCAGCACTGCATTGCACCAATGCTGCTGATGAAAATAACAACTACAATACACGACCGAGATCATTCAACGACAACTCCTTCCATCCCGCACGTTTTCATCCATCTAATTCCTCCGACTTGAAATTGCAAAAGTAAATTGTTTCCTCATACATCAAGGACCGGTCACGCGACCTGTGAATTGGTGACAACCTGACGACCGGCCGCGTGACAAACACGTCCTGTCGCTTATTGGATAATCACGATTGAAACAAGCTGATGGTTCGTGCTGGCGCCGGCGTCAAAGCTCTACTTATATATTTTTATATGAGAGTTTTAAGCCTTAAAGAAGCGGGCTGTATAATATTTACACAGAAGGAGCCAGAAAGAAAGCAATAAAGAAACTTGTGCGCTCCTGGATATAAGCTACGCCCATTTCAAGTTTATGCTAGTAAGTTGATGATGACGATTAAAGAAAATTGAAATGGATGAATAAGGTTTGTTTAGGTTAACATGAACATGTTAACCTATCATGAGGATGAAAATGCTTGATCAAATATGACCTTAGTAATTAGTATTTAATTGTAATTTTTACGAATCTGGTTTTGTACCTGAGTTTCGTCTCTTTTACGCGATCTATAATTAATTTATCTTGACGAGACAAGGTTTTATCCACCGTAGATTGTAATGATGCCTTCTAGCAAATTTCAGTTACGACGCAATAAATAAAGAAGAGGTTTCCCGTCAGTTTAGTTAGAAAGTTAAATTATTTAGACATGATGGATGACTGAGTGTTTGTGCGATAAACGACTTTATTTTAAACTCGCAAAAAATTAAAGCATTTCAGCAACAACATTTGTTTGTTGTAGATATTTTGGTTGTAGTTGATTGATTTTTAATAGATTTTTTGTTGTTTTACATCTCCAACATACGTGATCCAATTTTAATCGTTCAATCATTTAATCTTTTTTTTTCTGAGCCTCGTATCTAGTTTCCACAAATAAAACATTAGTTCTGAAAGTAGGGCTCTAGGATAGTGATGGTGGAAGTTTGTTTTACAATACAATACACTTTATTGTATACCAAAAAAATTAAAACAATGACAAATAAAATATGTATTACAAACATCGTGGTAGTACAATGGGCGGTTTTAACTATAGATTATGACCTATAAATTGTAAGCTTTTGCAGAGTTCAATATCAATTTTACACTACTACTAAAATCAGCAACATGTACAAACAGCTGAAATCCCGTTAAAAGTATTGTATACATCGTTAATCTACTTGTGTACTCTTCGCCCACACTACTTCAAAGTAACGTTGCTATTTTAGTAAACCCTTCTTATGCACAACCACCTGATATTTATTTAGTCTGTTGCCAAATATAAAACAGACTAGTTGCTTCAATCGACTGTACTTCGTAAACTGGGTTAGAATTTGACTACGATTGGGACTGTTCGCTTTTAAAAATCAACAACTGAATTTATAGGCATTATCTCCGGAACTATCTTGAAACATTTTTTATAGGACTAACTAGACCTTTTCAAACTAAAACGACACATTTGTCTACATATACTTGTGTATGAGTTAAATAATACAAAAAAAAGCCAAGTTGAGATCCTCTTGCTTTTTAAATTCGATTATTATGGGATAGATTCTTGTGTGTTTGGCACATTTGAAGTGTGTAATTATCTATAAGCACAACACAATTGCAGACACAATCACGTATGTTAATATTAACATAATTTTAGTGACGATTTACACCATTTGACGCAAAACGAGTGTCTTTGGAAGGCCGCCAGTCTTCCCGCGTCAGCTGATGGCATGGCATGTGTCCCTTTCAGCTTTTACGTGATTTCAATTGCTTGTTTTTGGCAGTTCGCGGTGTGATTTCCGTTTGAATAGTCTTCAATAGACTCAGTTGCCAAATGTGATTACCCATTTCGGATGTTTTGTATTTAGTGTACCTAATGCATATTGGAAGTAAGGCTGCGGATGAGGTCGAATAAATTCAAGGTGTGTAATCCGTTGATGACACGTAAACATGGTTTCGTAATGTCTTACTCACAAAAATAATTGCATATTTCTAAAAATAGTAGAGTTTCACTCACCGTGAGATAAGGCCCGAGTCCCGGCTGTAGAATCTAAATGGGCTGATGGTGACGAAAAATAGTATTTCAAATTATATTTATTCAACGTAACAAATGGGCACTAACTGTAACGTATTTAACTTAATTATTATAACTTATTTATATAGATATGCTGTTGAACTAACAAGCTCTCTAGTTCCCTCACTAGGATACCCTGTGTTGTGGGCAACTAGTCTCTTCCGTGTTGAGGTATTTACAATGCAACTTATAAATGTTAAAAAACTGGATCTTATCACACTAATATTATTGATGCGAAAGGTTAGGTGTTTATTTTTGGTTCATATCACCTTCATGTTATCCTTAAATATCATAATATCATCCGTATGATCTTTTGTTGGATGACGATTATAAAGTGACAAAAAAGAAAATCTTAAATTTTTTTGGAAGTAACTAATTCAACAATTTATTCAGGATTAATCAAAATACAATATATATATATAAAAAAATTAGGACTTTTAAATATTGATTATTAATAGCCTTATATAAACTGTGTATTGATTACAGTAATGTTAGAGAAAATAAATTAGAAAGTAATATATTTGTATGCGTCTAATATATTTTATGTAATCAACAAAAAAAAAAATTTGAAGAAGTTTTTATGTGTCATAGTAGTTGAGGTCTATGAACCACTTTTTAATAATCGAGTTGCATGAATTGTGTAGAAGTTAAGAAGTATTATATGGATATTTATATTATATATGTATACTTATCATCAATTATGATTATCAAAACGCGCTCCAACATTACGAATCTTCCCACTTTTAATATCACCATTGCTTTACACAAAGACTACTATTAGTTTTTGATATATATCAATTATCAATGGTTATAATATTATCTTTTGTTTTACCTTTTGGTATCGTATATACAAATGTGTCACCATTTTGTTTACAATTTTGATTCACCAGCTATCAACGAGCCTATCGGTATTCTATCGTATACATTTTGGAGAGTGTGCGCAGGAATTATACGAGTTAATTCCAACTAGTCCATTTTACCATCTAACAACAAGACAAACTGTCAAACGTCATCCATATATGGTTGACATACCTCCAGTTCGCTCGAAGCGTTTCGCTTCTACGTTTATCATCCGTACTGCGAAGGAGTGGAACTCATTGCCTTCGTCTTTGTTCCCCGAACGGTACAATCTGGGAGTCTTCAAGTCAAGAGTGAATAGGTACCTTCTAGGCAAGCGTGCTACATCTTCGGCCGCATCATCACTTTCCGTCAGGTGAGATTGTGGTCAAACGCTTGCCTATCAGGAATAAAAAAAAAAAAAAAAAAAAGCTTCACCAGTCTTTTTGCCTCGCGGGAATTGTTTCAGTTTTTTCATACGGTTGCTTTGGTAATGCTTATGTTGTTTGTAGACTAAAATACTGATAACTTGGCGCAGTAAGCAATCTTAGCTTTTTACGCCTCACATCATGGGGTATGGGTTCGATTCTCGGTAGAATCATAATTTTCCTTCCTATGGGACATTTGCATTTTCTGGTTATGTGTTGTATGCGTGATGTTAATGGGGTTGTGAGTGGGAGTATGTAAATAATTTTATCAAGTTGGCTACTTATTTATAATAAAAGGTTTTCTTCTCTAGAAAAATTTGTGTTTCTAGTACTGGTTGTGATTGTGTGTGGTGTGAATGTTTTCGACACCCACGACGCAAGTCATCAAACTAAGTGTGGGACTGTGAGTGTGAATGCTTTTATCCCATCCCATCCTCGTCGCCAGTAAGATTTGGCGTAATTAAACAAGCGAGCGGTATGACATTGATGTTTATTAACAGAGCACGAGGGTGATTTAGTACGCTACCCACTAATACCTAACAGTTATGATATGTATTTATTTATTGTCATAACATTACGTACATAAATTAAACAATTTACAATTATAATTAGTCAAACAGGCCGCCCCTGATAGATCCAAGAGCAAAGGTGCCCAATATGCTAGCAGCATTGCCACGCTGGATTGCAATAGCTATCCTTTGCACCAAGAACGATCCGGAGCGGGGGTCACCAACCTTCTCTCTTAACCTAAACCCTATCTCTTTAATTAACCTTTTATGATATGTTTATATTGTAATATTCAAGACATGTAGTGAACAAGTTTACAGTTTTGTTATGTAAACTATCGCGATTGCTATTAATTGTGGTACTAAGGCTATCAATCGCGTGATTTAGCGATATGGTTACGCTTAATCTCCGACAAAACTAACGCGACTAATTGCCGGCTAGTACCACAGAGTATAGTTTACAACCAGTATAATAATATGGAAATAAACGCACATAACGCACGGCCGAAATATCTTATCAATCGCATTTATACCTATCGCTTCATTCCAAATCGTGAGCTAAAATAATTGTAATCTCTGTACTTACTTACATTTAATCGGTCGTTTATCGATGTATTTTATCAGTGTTTATCCTCAAATCAATGCGGAAGATTATTGCTATTCTACGTCCTCTAGCCATGGCCTTTGCAAGTAAGGAGGGATTATACGCAATATTTGTAAAGTTCCATATGTGTTGAATTCTTTCAAATTAACAGCGTGCGGCAAGTTTGTCGGACTATAATTAAATATACTATGAAATTAAAGAGGTAGGCACGAACACAAAACAATCAGACTTTCACTACTCATCGTTCTGCATTTTAGTGATATTATGACAAGAAGCAAAATATTAATTTTAAAAATACCTCCGACGTCTTCCCTGGAAACTGGCGGCACCGATTTGTTCCAATCATATGCTAAGAACATTCTTGAACATTTCGAACAAAGAATAAACGCAAGCAAAGCTTAAAAAAAATTCGACTTAACTGATTTATCTTCGGAACTTTGATCAGATTATGTACTAAACACGCATTATTGACGATATTTCAAGAACTAGGTACTATCAAATCTTGATCAAATTTAAATGGGACCAATTGGAAAGCAAAATCTAACAAACAAAAAAAAATTCAAAATCGGTTCACGTGGAATGAAGTTACCTCAAAGGTAACACACATAGAAAATACTGTTAACTTGATAAAAAAAATTACAATTGTCTACAAACTCAGGACTCATCAGCTAAAAATACTAGGTAAGTTAAATATGATTTATATTACATACAGAAATAAAGAAACTATGATCGTACAAGAACATATGTAGCCTCGTTCAGCTTTCACTATATAGCTGCTTACTGTACAGGGTTCCTCTCATGTTCTGAAATCAGGCCACAGCACAGCGGGGTGAACTCTGCGACCACAAAGAGCTTTGATCTCTAGGGAGCTTGTTGCAAAAATGAACATTGATAAAAATTTTTCTTGTATTTACGTTTTAAAACAATACAACATTACACGATATAATCCTACTCGTAATATATAGTTTTGTTAAGCGGTACTTAAGTAAACCTACCTGAATGAACATTATAGAAGTTTTTAGGAACAAATGTTTCTATCGAAACCACAAACTCATTTTTTTAATGATATATAATTAAAAAATTGTATAAGCACATTTAAAAAAACAATTTTTTAGGAGCCTTCCTTGAGTGCAGTAGCTATGTCAAGTGACTCTTGGGTTATCATAATTGAATGCTTATTCAACATGACGTCATGTCTGTGCTGGTGACTGTTGAAGAGTTTCTTTTTTTTGGAGCTAATCCTGGATGTCGATTCAGGTCATGATCTCCATAAAAGTGCTAAAAATGGTTCAGTTCCGATGACAAGAAGTGAAATGTAAAAATTGAACCCCGTAGGATAAGTGGTTATAATTCAGTATGCAAGAATTACTATGTTGTGTAAACAAATTAACATGCAATCATTGCAATTATAATTAAATGCAAGCATAGCTTAAAAAACTGACTTCACCGCTTTGTCATCGGAACCTTGATCAGATTTAATGTATACACACGCATTATTGACTATAACTTAAAAACTAGAAATCAGACCTTGATCAAATTTCAATGGGACTAAATAAAAAGCACCAGCTTTCAAATAAAAAAAGAATCATCAAAATCGGCTCACAACGAAAGAAGTTATGAGGTAGCTTTTGAAGTCGGGTTAACGAGAACATCGTCAAAGTACGCATTATTCGTCACAAAATAGACATTATTGACGATATTTCAAGAACTACTGATCAGATCTTGATCAAATTTAAATAGGACCAATTAGAGAGCAACATCATTCAAACTAAAAAAAAAATGTCGAAATCGGCTCACGTGGAGAGATGTTATGAGGTAACCACACATAAAAAAAAATACAGTCGACTTGAGTACCTCCTCCTTTTTTGGGAAGTCGGTAAAAAATAAAAGCTCGTAACAATTGAAATTCAAACTAGAACAGTTATTGATTTTAATATATTGGACCGTGAATGATCTGAAATTACCATCATATAAATCGTTTATCCAAATCAATCTCGTCGTAATTAAAGCATAACACCTACTGTTGAAAACAAAGCTATAAATAATGTATATCACCTGAATTTATTAAAATTCTACTCGATTCAGCTGCCTACAGCTTGAAACGACCTACTCAGTGCTATAAATCCAAGAGTTGCGATTTGCGAAATAGGCAGTTCAACTAAAGCCACTTGGATCATACGCCGATACCTACTCGTACGTCTCTTCGATTGCGACAAAAGGCAAAGGGTCGTCTTTTGTTGTCGTAGGTCGTGCAGACAATGGACTTAGTATGAACAGGCTATCTATCCTACATTTATAATTAATAGGTGTTAGGTTAGTGTGGATTTATTTATTGATTCTGTAGAGATTTGATAACGGGACCGTTATCATGGTTACAAACATGTATAGTTCGCTTGCGTCATAAAGATATTTTTCTTACTTATTCAGTAGGTTCAAAGAATTTTTATTCTTAAAAAAGATAAAACTTCACTTACATGAGAATAATATTAAACATAATAAGTGATATATTAGTCATTCCTTTTTATGTTCAAATAATTATTTAACAAATTATTATCACTTACTTAAAAGTGTATGATCTTACATAAGATACTCAGTTAACCGTGACTCAAATATGTTAAATGAGCTTATTTTTTTTATATTTAAGGGTGTTTTGTTCTAAAGCTGTCCTCCTTCAATGGTTAACATTTTTTGCTATAATTTGTTCGTATCTTTGTTAGTACGATAAGACTCGCTCGACGCGATCTACTTATCTATGAATGTGTTAAGATTATTATTCGATATTAAGCCTTGTGTTCTGATATGTAAAATATATAATACGTAGTTACTAGCTTGCGAGCGCTTATCACCAAAGTATAGAAACACAGATTTAATAATAATTATAGTAAAAGCTCTAAGCTAGCTTATTAATAACCTTAGGTCATGTCATCATGTGGCTCTACTGATTTTGTTTTAAGTTGCTTCGGCCATGAACAAAGTTTATTAACCTTCTGTAAAGTGCAGTATATAAGTAGTTAGTTACAGTACTTACAGTACAGTAATAGGGCGTATAGTAAACATATTCCTTCACTATAACTAGAAGCGGATGATCGTTCAAAGTAATTGCTACACGACAGAGTATCCTCAATCCGCCGAATCGTCACGAACCTAAATGACAATAGGGACTATCATATCATTAGGTTCGTGACGATTCGGCAGATTGAGGATACTCTGTCGTGTCGCAATCACTTCAAACGGCCGTGATGCGACAATTAGACGGAAGCAAGGCGAAGGCCGACTTTATTAGGATTAGGGCAATGAATGACCACGTCCACGAAAACTTGGGTAATCGCGAATGCATGTTAAATATTGAGACATAAGTAATCACTACATGAATTCAACCACAATACGCTTTGATTGTTCTATTAACTAAAAGCTTTTGTTTGCCATAATACCGATATCATTGCTAAGTCAGCCGTTGAGATTCTTTGCTTCAGTTTCGCTATTAATTATTTGACAATATTACACGATCCTTTTTATTATAATAAATTGAATAACGTAGGTACAAAAATCTACCCTACTAACATTGTTTAATTTATTTTCATACTGAAAAATGTAATGTAATAGTCTTAAGAACAGTAGGTACATCTCATAAAACACATTGTAGTCATAATGTGTTAAACACTCCTAACTCTATTTATTTTTACTGAATACCACAAAACTCTTGAGTATCTTTATTACCATTCGGTGTCATCTTAGGTCATCTGTTCATAACGCTATCACCTCGGCCATTACTCGCATGAGTTGTCCACCTAAATGAGACCGTTTTAGATCTGTCATTGTGGTCCAATCAGACGATTGAGCCTGCGTATCCGCAAGATCTTGCAGTCCTTTATGCCGACTTCCTGGAGATTGAAACTAGCTCGCGACGACGCGTGTTCCAAATAATCGTTGTTGTGAAGAGTTCGCCGGTTTTTGTTCTGGTAAAAGCTCCTTTTTCTCGCCATCTAAGTTGCCCTGTTTAGTGTTTGCCGAATGCATGGCCTGTTATACCACGCCTACTTTTTTGTCCTTGCTTGAAAGTTTTTTCATATGAGTATCGCGTGTACCACCTTCACTCGATTAATGATTAACGACAATGTATAACAATTGTTTGGTTTCTGTGTAAAAAAAAAAAAGTCCTAAGGGCATGATTTGTGACCTCCCTAGAATATTAATATAGGGAGTTCCCGACCAGTAAATAAAGCGGCGGTCTGTATCGTTACAGCATGAGGTCGCGGCGGTGGAGCGGTCCCCGCATGGAAGCCCGGCGGGCTGGTGACCCCGCGCTGCCCCCGCTGCGCGCGCTCAGCCGCCCCGTGCTGCCGGTATGGACGGCGCGGCCGTCCCGCCGCCGCCGCTCCGCGCGGACCATCGGCCGCTCGAAAGAGGACCCGGCGAAACCGAGGCCGGAGGCGCGGACGCGCTGAGGCCGGCCGCGCCGCGCCCGCTGGCCCCCATCCCCGAGGCGGAGCCGCTGCTGCGCGCGCCGCCGCCGCCGCCGCGGCCGCCCGCGCGCGCGCTGCGCGTGCAGTTCGACGCGCAGTCGCCGCCCGCGCCCGCGCCCAGCTCCAGCGCCAGCTCCAGCTCCTCCGACGACGAGGATGTGTCCATCGCGGAGGCGCGCCCGCCCGACGGCGGCTGGGGCTGGGTCGTCGTGTTCGCCTCCTTCATGGTCAACCTCATCGCCGACGGCATCACTTTCAGTTTCGGCGTCTTCTACCCGCACTTCCTCGATTACTTCGGCGAGGGCAAGGGCAAGACGGCCTGGATCGCCAGCATCTTCATGGCGATGCCGCTCCTGTCCGGCCCGATCGCCAGCTTCCTCACCGACCGGTACGGCTGCCGCCGGATGACCGTCTTCGGCTCGGTCCTGGCGGCGGTCGGCTTCGTAATTTCCGCCTTCGTCGACAACATGGAGACGCTGTTCATCACGTTCGGCATCATGGCCGGCTTCGGTCTCAGTCTGTGCTACGTGGCGGCGGTCGTCATCGTGGCCTACTACTTCGAGAAGAAACGCTCGCTGGCGACCGGGATATCGGTCTGCGGGAGCGGCATCGGGACGTTCATATTCGCGCCGCTCACGTACGTTCTGCTGGACGAGTACGGGTGGCGCGGCACGACGCTCATCCTGGCCGGGCTGTTCCTCAACATGGCGGTTTGCGGCCTGCTGTTCCGCGACCTGCCCTGGACGACCACCATGAACGCCGAGAAGGCGAAAGAGAGGAAACGAAGGCGAGAAAGAAAGCGGAACAAGCGCTACGGCTCGTCCGCGGACAGCTTCTCGGATACCAAAAGCAGCGCCGCCGGCTCCGCGAAGGTCGCCGACGGCGGAGGCGTCGAGACGGTGACGTCGCCGATCGTGCCGCAGTTCAGTTCGCTCGTGGACCTGCCCACGTTCATGACGGGCGGCGAGGGGGTCTCGTTGGAAGTGTTCGAGATGATGTCGAACAGGGGTCGCGCTTACGCGATGCTCGCGCAAAACTACCCCGGCGTGATGCTTCCGTCGCGGAGTTTCAGCGACAGCGGCCGCCTGCACGAGCAGTCGCCGCCGCGCGCGCTCATGTCCCCCGGCGCCGGCTCCCCGGGCGCGCTGTCCCCCGCCTCGGTCCCCAGCGCTCCGGATACCAACGCCAACGATCCTCTGAGCGACAAGACGGCGCTGACTCTCTGGCTGAAACGGCAGGCCGGCGGCAACAAGAGGCCGCCGGCGTTCCTCAAGGACCTGCGCCTGCACCGACACTCGCTGACGTACCGCGGCGCGATGCTCAACATCAACCGCTACCGGCTGCGGGCCTCCTCCTGCCCCAACATCTTCAAGAATTCGATGACGACCATTGCCAAAGAGAAGGTGAGTTTTGTATTTAAATCAAATTCTAAGTTTCGAATACTACAATCCTATTGGATTTTAGTATTCCGAGGGGCAATCTGCTCAAGATTGTGACCACGCAACTGTGTCGGGATTGTGATACCTTTTCCTAAAACTTAAATCAATACTCAATTAATATCTTGCCTCTAAACTGTATTTCGGCATCTATCCTAAAGGCCCATTCTAAATCAATCGAGCTTAACGGTAGCGATCACATCGCACTTACCAAGTTTAGTGGTAACATAGTGGAGTTTATCTTTCCGGTTTCATAGTAGCTCCTACCGGGCATTCCCCTATCTATTCTATTGTATAATACGCCGGAACGCGGCATCTTGAGGATAAGGTTATTACAGCAAGATGACTGAATCCTCACCTCTACAGAAACAAACATAAAACATGAACATAACCGCATTCATACTCACAGCCCTACACTAAATTAGAATACTTGTGAGTGCCGGAAATAATTATATCACACACATGACTCAGAACCAGAAGCACTAATATCTCTAGGTTAAAAAACTTGTGTTTCCACCGAGTATCGAACCCGATACTCGGTGGAACCCTCACGGACGGCAAGAAAATTGCATCAACCAACGCCTTGGCGCGGATTATAAATTCCTCTATAATCCAAGCTGTAAAGTCTTTAGACCTTATATATTCCTCTATAATCCAAGCTCTAAAGCCTTAGAACTTATTCTGGTCATACCGTCTGATCCCAGGTGCAATGGTACTCCGGGCTCTGGGACTTCTCCGACCTGGCTGTGGACGTGCTGGACTTCTCCCACTTCCGGTACCCAGCGTTCCTCATCTTCGCGATATCCAACTTCCTGTTGTACATGTGGTACGACTTGCCTTACGTGTACATCTCGGACAACGGCTTGCAGATGGGCTTCACCGAGTCGCAGTGCAGTATGCTCATCAGTATTATTGGCATCGTTAATATGTTTGGAGAGGTGAGTCGTCATAATATACATAGATAGATAGATGCTCTATTTATACCTATTGAAAAAAGAAAAACAGTGTGATAAATAATTACACAACTTAGGCTAGTACAATGGGCGATCATATCATTTAAAGCGATCTCTTCTAGACTACTTCTAGACAAACGACAACTGGATGTAGAAGAGAGCAAAATAATTAGGGACTGTGGACATAGTTTTAATACTAGACATAAGCATAGGAAACAAAAAAGTATTTTGTGGTAAGTTTGTTGTTTTTTAACTCAAAAAGTACTGGTCAGATCTTGATCTATTTTGGAAGCACCAGCTTTTAAAAAAAAAATCGTCAAAATCGGTACACCTAGAAAAATGGGGTGATGCTAACATGGTTAAGTTTAATGCTTTTAAGACTCAGGCGTGGCTATTCTCTGCAAAAAAGCCAGTTTCTTGCACAGGAATTATACAACTTCGATCCCGCTTCACACCCAGATGGACAGCGTCGCGTCACCCATTTATGGTTGAAATACTGTTCATTCGCACGCAACGTTTCGCGTCTTCGTTCATTTATAGAACAGCAAAAGAATGAAATGCTTTTCCGTCATCTGTATTTCCCGAAAGGTACAATTTGGGTGTGTTCAAAAGTAAAGTGAATAGGTATTTAATGAGCAAGCGTGCTTCACCTTAGACTACATCGTCACCTTCCATCAGGTGTGATTATAGTCAAACGTTTGCTTAGTCTGTAAAGTTGTGAGGTAACACACATAAAAAATACAGTAGAATTGAGAAGTCACTTAAAAATACACCACCGAATTTCGAGCCAGGTTCTTGGACTTTTTTAGAGAGTGTGGTCAAATGTCAAACGTTCACGGTTGGGTTCATAGTTTTACTAGGCTATTAGTAGACAGGAAGTACACTTTGTGACAATACTACTAATGAAAACACTAATCTTCTTATCTTAGTTATCTAGTGTAAGTGCCCATTGTTTAACTTGACCCATATAAATCAGGCGCTCCGTTTTACTTTGACATATGTAGATAACAAGAGTTCCTTACTGATAACGGCAGATAGCTGTTGCTTGCTGATAACAGCGTATTCTAGACGGATTACGTAATTTACACGTGGCCGTTGATTGAGTTTTTACCCGACATAAAAGTGGGTTGTGATTTTGTATTTTACAAGCTTTTATTTAGTTTCAACTGTCCCTTTATCTGTCGGTCTGTAATTAATTCTTGCAAGCTAAATTAGACCCACTATCCAATGTGAGATCGGATTCCAATTTGATGTACTTATGTATCATCGGTGACAACTATTATATGGTACCATGGAGCTGGTCCGATGATGGAGACGGAAGATGGCCATAGGAACTACTGAACTAAACAAGATAAACCCACCGAGTTTGGGCTCGTTTGATTAGTCTCGACAAGTTCTCTGGTTATATAGCTTTTTAATACTTTTTTTACGAATAACTGGTAAATGTTTGATTTTAAAAAACATTAATTATTACTTGTTTGTTATATGCCCAAACGATAAACAGATTTCGATATAAAATAAACGCTTTCACACTCACAGCCCCACACTAAGTTCAAAGACTCGGGTCGTGGGTGCCGGTGACATTCACATATCACACACAAATACACCTAGAACCAGAAACACAAATATCTCTTGGGAAGGAATTTGTGCTCCTGCCGGGAATCGTACCGAGGACCCATGGCGCAGAGGGTGGAGACCTGTCACTGCGCTAACTAGGTCGTCTGTCACATCACACACGCAATCACTTCCAGAACCAGAAACTCAAATTTCCTTTAGATTTTTTTGGATTGGTACAAACTTTTTTCCACCGGGAATCGATCTGGCCGCGCAATCGGTTCGCCTCCACCTTCTAAGCTAGGGTATCGCCTTAAAAAGGACGTGTCCATATTGTAAGTTGGAGTGTGCGTTGTTGAGAGACGAGGGCGGTGCACGCTGGTTGCAGATCCTGCTGGGCTGGGTGGGAGACTGGGAGTGCGCCAGCCCCAGCATGGTGTACGCCGTGTGCATGGTGCTGTGCGGCGCCGTCACCGTCGTGTGGCCTCTGCTCACCTCCTACGCCGGCCAGGCCGTGGCAGCAGGTATACATTACTAATTACTGACATTTCAATATACAATAATAGTTTGTAATTACCGAAAAAAATAAAATGGGCTATGTAGAATACGTAAGACAACGTAAAGGTACAGTAAATTTTTATTTTTACGCCATTATGCCAAATCTATTAAATTTATTATTTTTCAGAAATCCTGCCTAAAATTATGGACACTGTGAACAAAAATACTATTGAAACGTAACATACCAGTCATCAATGAAAGTGCGTTAGTGTTATCTCTTTCGCACAGACATACATTTAAGATTTCAAACTTACCGCTCGCAATCAGCTGAGAATGTTTGAGTTTCTTGAACTATTGAGATTAAGTAGTTACGAACGGTATAATCTAATCACTTCACCAAAAGCGTCTATTATGCGCTGTTTTAACATTTCTTTCTACTGTGTCCGGTTCACTAAAATAAACACGCCGTTTTATCTCATTCCACAAAAACAAATCACAGGAAGTGAGATCAGGAGAGCGTGCCGGCCAAGCTACTGGCCCACCACGGCCTATCCAGTGATCTCCGAAGTGTGAATTTAGGAATTCGCGCACAATTCGATGATAATGCGGTGGCGCTCCATCTTGCTGGAACCACAAGCCAGATAGGTATGGTAATGGAACGTCATCTAACATAGACGACACCATCGTTTAGAGCAGCACTAAATAACTTTTTCCCGTGAGACGTTTTCTCCAGCCATGAAGTACACACGAAGCATTAAAGTGTATTCGCGGACGTAAACGGATACGCCATCGCCATCGCGACAAAATGGGGCGGCGCGCGCGAAATTCAAATGCACGGATAACCACAACGCGCGGCGCTGCGTTTGCGACTAAGGATGAAGGAATTTATTGTTTTTGTTTCTTTCCGGCATCCCCCAACCTCGGAAGGCCGTCCCGATCACTTCCGATGATTAGCCGAGCTTCCGGGAATAATGAATGAAAATGCGACTTTTGTTTCTTTCCTTCTAGCTAGGCGGCGACACTCGAACGTCGATATAGCGATCGAGTTTTGCCGAGCTAACCCGAGCTCAGTGGGAATAATGAATGAAAGTGCGGAAATAAACGTTTTATGAGTACGGCCGGATTTTTGACCAATAATTACCTATCTTTTGGGATAATTTTTCGACAAAATTTATTTCGTAAGTTTTTTGTGGATGTGTGTCAGTAACGGCAGTAGATGATGCTGGTAATTTTTTTTTGGTAATTACAAACTAGTGTTGTATACTCGGCGTAAATGACAATGTATCGTTTAATTGAAATTTGTAATTTTTTTGACAGTTTTAATGGTAATTTTTTTAATTTGAAAACTTTTTTAGCGGCATTGTGCACTTTTTTGGGATGAGTAAAAAATGTTAAACTCGCGTCAGGACACGTGACCTGATCGAAAAGGAGAGGAAGTAATATCCCCCTCCGCGCGGCGAAAATGTATGCCTGCAAATAACAAATTCTATAATATATTATAAAATTTGTTATTTGCAGTCGGTACATGAACGTAGAACATATTATTTGCTGGTAATAAACTGTGGACCTAAAAAATAGTGTACGTCGTTTACAGGTGCGTTTGGGGCGTTCATCTCAGCCAACTACTCCCTGACGAGCATCATCCTCGTGGAGCAGATCTCGCTGGAGAAGTTCACCAACGCGTACGGCCTGCTGCTGCTCATGCAGGGCATCGCCAACCTCATCGGCACTCCGCTCGCAGGTAATACATCGCACGCAGGTAGCACTATATCGGTACGCAGGTAGCACTATATCGGTACGCAGGTAGCACTATATCGGCACGCAAGTAGCACTATATCGGCACGCAAGTAGCACTATATCGGCACGCAGGTAGCACTTATCGCCACGCAGGTAACACTATTCACGCGTCTGCATGCTGGCGAAATACTGTTACTACCATGTTACTACAAACTGTTTACGACCTCATATATTGTAAAAATCATAAATTGTATTGTTGCAAATAAACGATTTGATTGTTTGATCGACAATCCCGTGGTTGCAGGCTGGGTGTTCGACATGACAGATTCATACGAGCTGTCATTCTACCTCGGCGGCGTGTTCATCGCGTTCTCGGGCCTCGTGCTGTTCCTCCGTCCGCTGCACGGCTGGCTCCTCAAACAAAACAAGCGGAGAAACGACAAACAAGTCGCCATCGACCTCAAACCTGCCACGAACGCCGACGTTACCACCAACGGGAAGGTTAAGCAGAATGGGAAGTTACTTGTATAGACGGGACATAGATGGCGCTTCTAGACTTTATAGATTTCATTACGCACGATCGAGATATTAAATTTTGACACCATTTAAGTTATTTGTATAGGTAAGAGTAGACTGGCGCTTGATGTGCTAATGTCTGGAGGAATTGAGCCTAAGATTGTCTAACCTGAAAGTTGCTTTATATGCTCGATAAATACATGTCTCCGAAGGGTATCTGTAAGGTAAAGGTAGAAGAATATTGGCACCGTTAAAACATAATGGAAAGTTGATGGCGTTCATAATGGAGCGTTAAAACATAATGCGTTAAGTTATTAAAATTTGTATAGACGTTACAGCAAAATTTCGTAAAGTTACATTATATACTCGATTAATTCATGTCTCTAGAGGATACCTCAGATTGAAGAATATTGACACCAATGAGGCGTTAAAACAGAAACGGAACTTATTTGTATAGACGATACAGTAAAATTACGCAAAACAAGTTTATAGACGCGATATATATCTTTGAAGTAGCACACCCTAAGATAACCAAGATAGTCGCCAAAAGGCACCAATTGGAAGGTAAAGCAGAATGGGTACCTTGAATATATGTCAAAAATGGTGCTAGATGGCGCTGCCTGTTGGGTGTCAAAACTGTCAAACGTTGTCCCTGTTTGTGAACCCTGAAAATAAACAACGAAACTCAAAATGTGATGCAGAAGAAAAGTGAGTAGAAACTACTCAAAACAATACTAGATGGCGCTAGCATCAAATTTAAATTCAATATCGTTTTTCAAATGGGCCCCAAAAAGGCACTCATGAAAGTTAATGACTACTGCATCGAAATTACTCGTTTAACCGTTGCAACTGTTAACAACCATTACTGTATTTCGGATGCAAGGGAAAGTTTCAGTGATATTACAAGGTTTAAAGAGATTTAACATCTAATATCTCAGGGTGACGTGCGCAGTGGTTTGCCGCACTAGAGTTGGAATTATAAATGGTAAAAACTCTAGGTGGCACTAAACTGCAATGGGCAAGCGTGACGCTTACCATCAGGCGGGCGACTTGCTCGTCTCATCTCTCAATGTAAAAAAACTTGAGAGGTGTCAAGGGACACTCGGATGGAACGAAGTTCAATTTCCGTCTAGCCCCCTTTCGCAACGCGCGATAAGGAACTTTCGTTCCAAAATTAAAAGAAACATGCAAAAACCAATATCACGCGGTGTTCCCAGGCGGTCACCCATCCAAGTACTGACCGCCCCCGACGTTGCTTAACTTCGGTGATCGGACGAGAACGTGGTATGGCTTACAACTATAGCAAAAAGTGTCGTTACATCTTTTGGTCTTATTTTTTTCCGTCTAGCCCCCTTTCGCAACGCGCGATAAGGAGCTCTCGTTCCAATAAAAAAACAGTTCTGAAGAGCTGTTGGTTTGTACAAAACAATATGTTTGACTGTAACATTATAAAGTAGAAAGTATTCCTAGACATTTGAAAATGCGCACATTTTAGTGGAAATCGGCGTTTTTAATACCGCCAACCAAAAGTCTCTTACTTAATAAGGTTTAAACGAAATCATTGTAACTAACATTTATTTCATGATTTTATCTCCATAAAATATTGATAAGTATAACATATGTTATAATATTTGAGTGGTGTGATAGTATCTTGTAAGTTAAATTGCGGTATTATTATCATAACTAGCTGACCCGGCAAACGTTGTTTTGCCATATACATTATTTGTAGGAAATATTTTTAGTTCAATTAAAAAATAGGTTTTGACTGTAGAAGGGTGAACATTTTGGGTTGTATGTATTTTTCAATGCTGAATCATAATAAAATAAAATATTATTTTTATTTCTCAAAAAAAAAAAACTGGTTGGACCAACAACCAAGGTATATAAAAATTGGTGTTGACCGATTCTCAGACCTACCCGATATGCACACAAAATTTTATAAAAATCGGTCGAGCCGTTTCGGAGGAGTTTGGTAACAAACACTGCGATTAGAAGATTGAAGATAGGCCATTATAGTAGATTTTCGTTACATGTCAGAGTGGGATAGAACAACGTATAAAATATCGTTCCAGTGTGGACTAGTGGACAGCAATTATATTTTTGGACGTCTAGTGGCATCTAACATGATTAAACGACTGTTGTCTTACGACTAACTAAAGACAGTTGTCATGCACTTGCTTATGGTAGAAATGGAAACTTTAATAAATAAACGCTTTCGCACTCACAGCTTCACACTAAGTTCGATGACTTGGGGCGTGGGGTGCCGAAAACATTCACATCACACGAACACAACCAGAAACACGAATTTTGGAGAGAAAACGTGTGTTACCGCCGGGAATCGAACCCTATACCCCTGCTGAGAAGGCGAACACGCACCCAACTAAGTCAACGGGCTGTTCTAGCTACAATAAGTAAATAATGTATATCTTCGAACCAATTGCCTATATTTCCCATAACCAATCTAAAAATTGCATACAAATCTAAAGTCTATATTGTATAAGATCGGCAGCTAGACATTTATTTGTAACACCATTCAAATCATTACTATTTTTAGATTATGTATCTACGAATCAAAAACCAAGGATTTTGCAGCTGAAGTAATGTAGGTTTGTTTCTTATCTCGATGTCAAAAAATATAAATGGACTGTGTTCTATCTCACTCTAAACTCTGACAATATTGTGGCCTAGAGAATAAAGACACCTTCAAAATATTGCAAATTGTGACCCTTACATGTTCCTAGATAAACAAACAACATTATTTCTATATAAGAAGTCTGTAGAAGCTCTATAATAAATAACCAAAGATTTGTGACTGTTTGAAATCTCCATTAAAAAATATAAATATAGAAATATATACAGTTATACACAGATAACATAACCAGTTGACTGTTATTATCTTTCTCATCACGAAAACAACATGCTTTTTGAAGCATCAATTCAGTAGTTATAAATAGCAACTGACTCTGACAACAACAACTGTCGCATCGACCAATCACAAGCATACATTTACCTGGTCCTCTTCCCCCGCTGGTGAATTTTGTCATAAAGGAAAATTAGCCTTATCGCTGTCAACAGGTTCTATAATCTTTGTAGCTATACTATAGATACAATTTATTTTACTATGTTACAATGCGTAGTTGTATATTTATTTATACATAGTTGTATTTGTTGCGTCTTTTTACCTTTTTTATTATTTAAAATCACAATACAAAAATCAATAAAAATATGATTGTCTTCCCACAACTGCTAAACATACTTAGATAAAATATGGAGACAAAAAATCTTTGTTTATTGTTTTAGTTTAAGTCTAATACAACCAAAAACAAACGTAAAAATAATCACTATAAATAATAGTATAATTTATCAAGTCGTTTTTCTACTTGTCTTTAAAACTTATTACATCTAATAGGAATAAAATTACAATTTATATTATTACCTTATTACAGTAATAGTAGTATCCATTTAGGTACTAATCGATTTCGGTATCTATTGCAATAAAGTTAAGGTTTTCGAGATCAGACCCCATTCCCTCTCTATTATCACTGTTGCGAACGTTTTCAATTCGAAAACGACAAAACTACTATGAAATAGGGTTCATTTTTGCTTAATTCAAATATAAACTGCAACAAAGATACGTACCAAGTCATGTACGAAAAATAAAAATAAAAACGACTGCAAAAAATGTCAACCTACTTGTTATGTAATTTTATGAAATCCACTTTTATTTTTCTTGATTTTGATACCCTACTCGATAGGTATGGTAAATTTTTTGATTCATATTACTATTTCGCGCCAAAAATCCGCCATCTTATTTTTAAACGCCTATCTAAGGACACTTGGGTTTGTAAGTATATATATACCTTAACTGCCTTTTGTAAATATGCATTACAAGATACGCGCAAAAACGTAACCTTCCTTAGCAGTCGGGTAATATCAATCAATAGATGCAGCTCGAAACCGATCTCAGGAACCGTTGTTGCAAATCCGTCAGTAGGTTTATATAGATAAGGTATATAATAAGATTTAGTTACCAGTTTATAAGGAACTTGCTCTATAGGTAAAATGCTTACCTATCTGTAATAAAAAAAGATCCGACAATGCCTTTGAGAGAAATATATCTAAACCTTTATGTAGTAATATTTGTTCATTCATACTGTGTGCGATTATATTCTCTTAGGTATTATAATTATTTAGATTTGACGTTTATACTTTTTAATTTGACGAAATCAATACACGATCCTAGAAATGTAAGAGTAAATTATCATAAATACAATCATTCATATTATCTCGAATGTTTTATTATTTATCTGTTTTCTATGAAAATGTACATTTCATAATCATTGCGTCATTTACATGTTTAATATTAATAAATCATGACAAAAACATGTTTTGTGATATATTTCAATGTAGACTGTAGTAAGTGAAGATGGTGTCTTGCCAAAAAAGTAGTTGGTTGCGTATCAACGTATATTTACTTCATAAGTAGTTAATTTGTTATTTATGAGAGAGTATCGATGGGCCTTGATTCCTACAATTTAGCCTCGTGTAGATAAATGAATAAATTATAAAATATAAAGAAAGATATATATTGATTTCAACCAAGCAATGTTAGTATCTGATTAAATTCTTTAAAAAATAAGTTTAAATTTAAATATTATAACGTTTGTTTAAATCATATTAGATGCAGTTGATTAACTAGAAATCTAGGATATTTTTTTTCAAATAACTGTACTAATATATTCGTTAACAATTGTTTCTTGGCATACATTATCTGTGACGAGGTATGAGTTGTATTTTTTAATTTAAATAGCTAAATGTTGTATTGTCTGTTATATTTACTAACTGCAATACATAATGTCAAACAGTAACTCAGAGAGTTTTTCCGCGAAAGTAAAAAAATGGCGTTGTTAATTTTGTATAATTTTCCAAAACCTTCGAGTGTTAATGTGTAATAATGGTGGATTATTAACCGTAAATACTTAGTAAACGTGCACAAGTGTAGGCAAATGACACCGTGATTCTCGCCTTGTCTCCAAAACTAAAAAAAAAACTCCAATAAAATTTCTAGTAAAGTTTCTACCACTTTACTAGGGCGTGACTTGACTATGACTGGACTTTGACTCTTTTACTTGACTTTGACTGTGACTAGGACTTTTAATATGAAATACACTTGAAATATATTATTACTTGACACTGGCTACATGCACAAGATTGCGAAGCCAAAATTAACGCGAGCGTTGCGTTACTGTGGCATTATGTATTGCATGTATGAAAAGTATGGTGATTGAATCAAACGGGTTAAACAAACGTATTATGTATATACAATTATGTAGGGACGTGTTTTAGTAAATTTAATTTTGAATTTATTTTGGTTTCTTTTGATTTACCTTCCCTCCTAGAAAGTTAATACTTAGATATTGTAGTGATAGTTTTATACTAGAGTTGCAATTAAATACTGGGTGGAAGAACGAAAGGGATGCTCAGAGAACAAATTAATAGGAAGTTGGTATGACTTGATATCTTGTACTGTCTACGAGGGTACTGCCTATATCCTAAAACTATATACATCTATACAGCTAAATACCTAGACATTCACTACAAGCCTAAACTTATGGGTAACTCAAATGCTCAAGTCCACTACCAGTAGGTAGCGTTTGCATCATGCTGGCGGCAAATGGCAAATGCTGGCTGGATTTAATTTTTATTGACATTGGAGGTTTTTTATTTTTATTTATTTCGTTAATCTAACAGCGTCACACAACATATTTTTTATGTGTGTTACCTCAGAACTTTTCTAGGTGAACCGATTTTGTAGTTTTTTTTTATTTGAAAGCTGGTTCAATTTGATCAAAATCTGACCAGGTTTTTGAGTTATCCTCAAAAGTGCGTATTTAATTAATTTAATTAGATCAAAGTCTCCGAAGATAAATTGGTGAAGTCGGCTTTTTTAAGGTTTGCTTGCATTTAATTTATTTAGTTAACTATTGAATGAGTGCAAAGCTAGCTTTATACTATGACTTGATCCCGCCATTTTCAGTGACACTATAGGTCCCATTCGTTCTTACCATCTTATAGATAACGTAAATTAATTATAATTAAGATTTTAGGTTTGTGTGTGACTCATTTAACAGTATTTCAAGGGTAGTATTAATTTCGTAATATATTATTAGAACACACTAAATATGTGATTTAATATCTACAATTGAAAATATACTGCCGTATATAATAAGCCTTCATTATAGAAATCATTTATTGTATAAATTAATATAATTACAGTTACTTTTAAAATGTTTACCTTTAAAGTAATTAATGTTAAATATGAAAGCTATCCACCTAAAAATATTACCGTAAGTGATAAGTAAAAAGACAGAATGAAAACTATTGGGTGATAACAAAATTGATACAAAATAATTATAACATTTAAAGTATTTTCTATATCATAAATAGTAATAGTAGTTGTTTAAATTCTTAGGACACGTTTAGAAAGTTATTAATGCACATTTAAATAACTCATTTTGTTCTAAAGTTTATTGCGACGGTAAATACATATATGAATGGTAAAAGCTGTCACGTACGAATTTGGACCGCGTACACACCGTCCGCGCGCAGTGTGTAGCAGCTAATAGTGTGTGGTACTAAAGCCACTAAAAATATAAATAAAACGCCTTGAATCTATGTGAATTGGAATAAAGTGCCACGTTTTAAAACACCGAAAAGTTTTGTATCTGTTTCATAATATTATAGTTAATAATAACACTTATGCTCAAATACATTAAGGTACTCTTTCAATTAAATAAAAAAATCTTACACATATGAATAACAATTTAGTGAACTTTATCGTGTTACACAGCGATAATAGTTTTAACTCCAAAATAGTCTAATGTTCTTCTCAAAGATCGTATCTAGATTGTGTTTTTCTATAAGTACGTTCTCTTAACAAGCCAGATATAGCGCGTCGCTGTCGCCACTCTTTTCTTACTAAAACATAAAAAGTATGCGATACTTCCGACTGTATTATGTGTGAAACGTATGCAATATACAGCCAAAAGTAAGTAACCTTTTTAACTTCATGAAGATAGTTTCGATTCTAAATCTTTCCTAGTTACGCTGAAGATTGTAGAAAACCAAATTTGGCAGCTATTTTGGTGCTGGAATCAGACTCTTTTTGGGAGAAATAGAAAAGAGAGATAGATATAATCTTACCTGACACGTTTAACACGCAGCTGATACGTTAAATCTTTTCTGATTTCTGATGAAACATAATTGAAACGCAAGCAAAGCTTAAAAAAACTGACTTCACCGTTTATATTTTGGTTTTGGCTTGATCCATTTCGATAAAATGTATATCGGACCACCTCTGAAGTATAATCTACCAAACAAATAATTATCAAAATCGATTCATAATTGGCGGAGATATCGCATAACATACAAAAAAAAACATACAGTCGAATTGAGAACCTTTTTTGAAGCCGGTTGGTTTTGAAATAAAACAATACAGTATGCGTATGTTTATCTAAGAAGATAAGATAAACAGGCTTTTTCGATAGGTGTGCGACCAGTAACCCGCCTACAGCTGCTGTTGGGCCTTCAATAAGAAATAGTTCTCAAGGATGTTCACCGTTTTGTTGTTTAGCGATAGATTTTACCATCTCTTATTCTATCTTTTTGTACTATCTGGAAGATTAGTTCTCCAGGCATGCTAGCAGCAAAACATCCAGTGGTTACTGTAAATAAAGATCTTTACTCACGGGAAGTCAACATTGCACACTAGTGGCGGCAAATCCGTTCTGCCTTACCGTTTAAGTCGGCGGTTTTCCTATAAAATAGAGTGACATTGGCTGTAGAGTGACTATTTTGACGTGAATATTTTGTAGGCAGAGCGTTACCACGTCTATGTTTACCGCTCCATCTTATAGATTACCTATTTATATCATTCTAAATCCCACAAAATTATTATTTACTTCAGCCGATATTTCAGCACTGTTGCAAGCACGCATTATCACTGAAAAACTCTCAAAAATATTAAAAAGCAGTGTCGTTTGCACTATTGATGGTGCAAGTCAATGGTGCATACGTTACGACGGGGAACTATCAACTATAGCAGATATTACGCTAGTAAAATAAACAGTTATATCCCAACTAAATTAAGAATTGTTTTGGATAGCTGACACTTCGCTTTGGCTTCGGATAGCATTTCTTACATTTTGAAGTAACACAAATTATAATTAAAATGTGATTAAATAAAAATTGAATTTGTTGAATTTTTAGCTTATCGAAATAAATTTTATAATAATTATATGTAATTTATTAAATGATATACTTAAATCGTAGATGGTTTGAAGAAATGATAATACCTCATTAAATAAGTAGATTTAGATATTGTTTGTAACTAACACTTGACTTTGAATAAGATATTATATCTAATGTAGGTTTCCAATAATGATTGATTGAAATATAAAGACCTTTTTAGCTTTAATTGTGTTTCATTTATCACACTAATATTATAAATGCGAAAGTTTGTGTGTACGTATGTTTGTTCCATCTTCACGCTTTAACGGCTGAACAGATTTGGATGGAATTTGGAATCATGTACATTCCTTATACCTAGAATGAACACATAGGCTACTTTTTAACTTGATAATAGCGGGCGAAAGAGTGAGATGCCATGTGAGCTGTGTCGTCAATACAAGAAGTTTTCTTTAGTATTGACGATAGAATCAAAACTGCGACCATCGGATTGAGAGGCACGCTTACTACAACGCAGCTCTGCTTCAAATGGTAATTTTAATTATTCACAATTCACTTAGTACTCAAAAATCAAAAATTCCGACTGAGTAAAAAGTGAACTTACTTTTTAAAATTTATAATATACTTATTATGGAATTACCTATGTTAGAACTTTATACAGCTTTATTTTAGCATTAAAAATGTAATTGAGAATACTTAGGCGAAACAACTAATCCAACTAGACGACCCAGTTGGCGCAGTGGACAGGTGTCCGCCCTCTGCGCCGTGGGTCCTGGGTTCGATTCCCGGCAGGAGCACAAATTCCTTCCCAAGGGATATTTGTGCTTCTTGTTCTGGGTGTAATGTGTGTGTGATGTGAATGTTTCCGGCACCCGCGATGCAAGTCTTTGAACTTACTGTGGGGCTGTGAGTGTGAATGCGTTTGTTTTGTTTGTTTTTGTTGTTTTCAATCCTAAATGGATATTCAAAATATAAAAGAAACCCAAAGATCATTTAAAATATACCTATTCAATGATATCCCGCTTGGCGCAGTTCATCGACATATTTTTTTTTATTTTCACAAAATGGCGTCTTTCTTTAGTGACACTTGCAGGATTAAGACGAAACTATTGACGAAATTAAATCATCAAAATCGATTAGGTCTCTAAAACGTCCCAAAACATAAATAAAAAGGCAATTCTTACGCACTAACTTAACTCCCGCATCTCAGTCATTTGGAAAAAAAAAACAAAAATTGTAACTATCTGTCCTGCTCACAAAATTTTACGAGAATCGAATTAGAAATGAGATCTGTAGAGGAGAACAGCCGGACATCCGCCGGACATACAAAAGCATTTTTGCCTAAGCACAAACGGAGACGCTTCGCTCGCTCTGCTTGCTCAGTAAAGAAAAAAGCCACAAAATTCCAGCCATGACATGATTTTCCTATGAATTGCGGCCATTTATTTTTAATTCAATTCTTTCGACTCGGTGCTTTCAGTCACATTCAGCTTTATTTATTTAAATTAAATGCACAAACACTGAAAATAAACGAACTGATTCTAAAAGATATATTTTAGTAGCTTTTGAGATTGATTGGAGTTTGGAACATGATTGGAAACAGTTTTTCTGTACGCTTAGTTTACTTTCATCAATAATGGAAATGCATTGGTGCGGTTGGGTGATGCTATTATTGAGGTATTATCTCAATGGATCTGAAAAAGCTGCCAAAAAAGTTTTGGCGCGAAAGTGAAAAAATGGCGTCGTCGATTTTGTATTATTTTCTAAAAGTAGACATCTATTATTTTTTAACTACCCGTTGGCTAAGTTGGGTAAGCGTTCGCTTTCTAAGCATAGGGTTCGATTCCCGGCGGGAGCACAAATTTTCTCCCCAAGTAACATTTGAGTTTTTGGTTCTGGTTGTGATTGTGTGTGTGATGTGAATGTTTCCACACGGCACTCATGACACAAGTGTCATGAGTGCCGGAAACATTCATAGAACTTAGTGTGGGGCTGTGAGTGTGAAAGTGTGCCCGTTGGCTTAGTTGGGTGGGTTTTCACCAATAGGGGTATCGGGTTCTATTCTCAGCGAGAACACACGTTTTCTCCCCAAAGAAAATTTGTGTCTGGTTCTGATTGAGTGAATAATGTGAATGATTATGGCACCCACGACACAAGTCATCTAACGTAGTGTAGGGACAGCCCAACTCACAGAGTGTGAAAGCGTTAATTAAACTACTTTACAATAATTAGAAATCATACCCACCTACCCAGACATTGTTTGAACACCTTAACCGCCACCTAATAAAATTCCTTCCACACAATCAATCACTATCGTCAATTAGGTTAGATTCCATTCACTACATAAATATTTCAGGAGATTGACTGCGAGTGGCGAGATTACGGACATTTGTGCCGGACTCACGATTTATACGGCGGGACGTGATTTGGATGGCAACATTATTGACTCGCCGAATGCGGGCAATACAGGGCAAAGGTGACTTAGTGCTGCCAGATCTGTTACAACATAATTCCTAACCATGGAGGAAACACAAAATTTTAGGGCGGCATTAAGAAATAAAATCAACATGGCATTATTTTTTTATTGTTTGACTAAAATATCTTATAAATTTAATGTAATGTGATTTTACCAGTTGGTTTGTTTGCTATCTAGATGGATTTTACAAAGCCAGCGGACATTTAGAAAGCTTCTAACAATACCTACGTCATTAAAATTTGTCCAAATATGATACGTAGATTGGAAGTTATGAAAGAACAGATGAACATTCATACATACTTAACGATCAAAATTATAACCCACTTTTTTGCTTCGGTAAAAAGAGTGATGAATTAACCTTTTAAGTGATCAAAAAAAATTAAATTCAAACTGGGGGATTTTTGACTAAATATCAACAACAATTTTCAATAAACAACTAACATAGGTCGTGATAATTATATACCGGACCTTTTTTCAGTACGGTAGTTTAATGCGGGCGTGGCTTCTAGGGTATCAGCCTGCCCCCAGCTTATAAAACTATGCGGAGCTGTTCCGAAAACTATAGGGTTATTGTTTGTACAATTCATTAATTTCTTAATTTAATTACTTAATAATTTCAGATTAAACTCTTTATTGCCCTAGTTACGTGCGCGTTCGCTTTAGAAGCAGCGACTCGATACCTTCAACTCCTGGTGGGAACAAAATTTTTCCTCAAAAGAAATTTGTGTTTCTTCTTCTGTGTGTGATTGTGTGTGAGATGTGAATGTTGCCGGCACTCACGACATAAGTCATCGAACTTATTATAGCGTATTATACTAAAAGTTTCACGCCTTCGTTTATTTATAGACCAGCAAAAGAATGGAACGCTTTGCCGTGTGTTGAAAAGAAAAATTACTAAGCAAGCGTGCTTCACCTTAGACTACATCGTCACTTTCCATCAGGTGTTATTCAAGTCAAACGTTTGCAGTTATAAAAGAACTTCGAGTAAGATTGTGTGTGCGAAAGTGTTTATGTTAATCATAAGCCACATTTAAAAGTTTAGAATAAACTTATTTATGTAGGTATTTGATAAGTTATTCTTACCAAGTACCTACTTCTTAAGTAAAACTCATTACAGCCTGGCAACACCAATAGGAACCCAAAGTAGTACGAAATAGTAATTTTGTATTCCGTGGGTACGCGCCAGTTAATTTAATATTGAGTAACAAAACCCAGAATACAAAAAGGTATAGATAGGCGTGTAGCTGAGTAATACTGGTTCGCACTAGGCTAGTAATTCAGTCGAGTAATGATTAATTTAGTAACTAAACGTGTCTGAACAATAAAAATGTAGTCGAGTAGATTAGCAAGTCTTTTAGTCAAGTCGATCCATTTTTACGGACTTCAAAAACGGAGGAGTTACTGTGTTTTTTTTATGTATGTTCACCGATTTCTGCCCCATTTGTGAACCAATTCTCAAAATAATTTTTTGTTTGGTTAAATATACCTAGAGGTGGTCCCATATAAATTTTATCGAAATTGATCAAGCCAAAACCAAAATATAAGCGGTGAAGTAGGTATTTTAAGCTTTGCTTACGTTTAAATTATATTTTATGTTCTATTTTTTCGGTGAGTAACACCTCCCACCACGCGTCTCTGCTCACTCGTTGATCAAACCTGTCGTTTTAGTCGAGTTCATTAGCTACCGTAAAATGCCGTTACCCTGGAGCGAAGAAATAACTTTAAAATTTGTTTCTAAATAATTACAACATGAACTACTTGTGTACTATACTCGACCGTAATGCGAACGATATTTGGTCAGTAGCAAGTATGTTAGTCAAAAAATGACTTACTACTCGACTAAATTACTGACGTAGTTCAAACAAGGCTTTACTATGAGTGATGGCAGCAGTGTTTAGCTATCTAAGCATTAGTACGATAACGTCCAACTATATTCTATATATTATTTTATAGCTGTCAATGCCTAGTTTACTTGAAAGTTAATACTAAACTGTATGCGCCACAATTTACTTATTAGTAAGGAAGTTTGATTTCGTTGTAGTTACCTACTTATAAAAGATGAAATTATTCTGCCCAGTTGTCGATTCTAAACCACCTGCTGGATTGTGCACTATTTACCAAAAACGATATATGTACAGGTACTTGTTATTAAAAAAATAATATATACGAATTTAAAACACTAATTACTGACTTCCATCGCAATTATCTCCGAAAAGACTTCATCAGATCTTGATCAAATTATAATGGACCAACTAGAACGTATACCTTTTCGAACAAAACTATAATTTACCAAATCGGTTAGTAAAATGACGAAGTACTGAGGTAAAGATTCCTACGAATTGAGAACCTCCTCCTTTTTAAAGTCGATTAATAAGAGGTATTAATGTTTAAATTTGTTAGTAACAAAAAGCATTTAAATGAAGATTCCAGGAAATATTTTCTATCGTTGCTTATAAAAATGATGTAGACCCAAGGCAAAGAACTTGCCAGGCTCCAATTCTTACACAAACATTGGTGGGTTGAAAGGGAACATCTCCGCAATAACTCTATAGAAAAAAGCGATCGAACACATAAAAATATTTTTACTGCGTCGATATTACAAATTGGAAACGTCCGTCGACTTTATTTGGCGATAGCTACAACTGTACATTTTATTTGCGAATCATTTACAGGACGACTAGCGATGGGATTTAATAAATCTATTTATCGATATCGATGGTGTACAATAAACAACAAAAAACTCAACACATATTCGCTTCCATTATATAATTGCAAAATAAAATGTAAAGAAATTATAAGGATTGTAGCCATACAATCCTTGTCATATCAAGATACAGAAGACCTTATAACAATTACTAACAACACAGACGCACACACACATACAGGAAAAAAAAACAGTTTATTAAGATAGATATTATGTACATTTCTTTTTTAAATGGATTCGTAACTTAAATTAATTATCGTTGTCTGAAATAGTATCATTGTTTGAAATTATGAATATTGTAACAACATTTTTCGGAGGAGGGCGTTGGCAGCTGCGACATAGTTTTACAATATTGCAGGTGAATCGTTTTACCAATAGTTTGACTGTACAATTTAGTTTTAATCTTAAAGTAAACGATTTCCATATTCTTCTTATCGATAAAATTATCTAAAAAAAATAATTTTTAAGTGAAGCTTCTTTTGGGAAGACTTTAAAATTCTGATCCGCAAACTTTTTGTGTTGAAAAGTGGTGGGGGTAAACATTATCATGAATAATTAATGCTCTCTGCAATACAAAAGTTTCACTTCTATCGTGTATCTTTACGACATACCCTGTTTTTTTTTTATCGAAAATACTAAATCATTTTATAAATAAGTTTTTTATAGGCATTTATAGGTTTCACTATCTTACAGTTAGGTACAGCTGTAAATGTAAAGAGATTCCGTACTCTAAAAGAGAATCGTTCATCTTCATTCATAATTTATGTGACACTCAAGGGGCGTTGGGAAGACGTTAATTTAAAATAGACAAACTCTAAATTTTTATAAATTTTAGGTAACATACAAAAGCGTTGTGAATGTACACCCAAGCAACATTATCATCGATAGGCATTAAACACTAGTCGATAGAACGTAGCACATCTCTAGTTCGCTGGAAAATGTCTGCCGTTGTCGGTCAAGACCATTTCGTCCAAACGAGAACCGGATGAGCTTTTCTTTTTATTTTTCCTGTTTAGGCCGGTCAAGATCAAGATGCTTACCCTAATTTGCATTGGCCGATATTTCTCGTAAGCTTACGACCAACACGGGAAGACTAGGAGCGTACGGGTTTACGACCTTATTGCTAGATAAAATAGTCGATGTATGACCAAACCCTTGAGAATGACGACAAAACATGTGAGTTTGTGACCTTGTGATAAACAGGCCTTGACGTTGATGCTTTGACATAAAGTAAAAGTTGTTAAGAAAATCCTACCGTTAACCTGTATATCCTTACTATATTTTAAATGCGAAAGTAACTCTGTTTGTCTGTCGCGCTTTCACGCCAAAAATACTGAACCGATTTAAACGAAATGCGAGTAATAACACACAGATAATGGCACACAGATAATCTAGAGCCTTAGAAAGGACATAAGCTACTTTTTAATGCGAAAAAAGGATTGTAAGGGGTTGAAAAGGCGGGAAGAAAAGTTGTATGGAAGTATCGTCTTTTTTAGAGCTAGAAGCTTGAAACTTATTTTTTCGGCCATATAAATAAATATGACATTCAAAGTTTGTAAAAGTTTTACCCTAAAGGGTGTAAAATAACAATAGGGAATAGGGGATGAAAGTTTGTATGGAAACATGTAAGGTATATGTGAATGTTTTATAAGTTTGCGACAAGAGACTAAATATTAGAGCTATTCTGAATATTAGTAATATTTTCGGAGTCATTACAGAATGTGAAACTGAAGTTAACGCAAGTTAAGACCAGTTGACTGATGCAAAACTTCAGAGCTTGGGGCATCGTCGCATGGTGGCGAGTCTCTCGGTATTTTATCGGATACATTTCGGAGAGTGTGCAACGGAATTACACAATCTAATTCCCCCATCCCCATTCTATCATCGGACATCAAGACAGACTCTTAAGCGACACCGCTATATGGTTGATATTCCTCAAATGCGAACGAAGCGTTTTGCCTCCACATTCATTATGCGAACTGCAAAAGATTGGAATTCCTTACCTGAGTCTGTGTTCCCTGATAAATACAATATGGGAGTCTTTAAGTCGCGAGTGAATAGGCATCTTCTAGGCAAACGTGCTCCATCGTCGACCGCATCGTCACTTACCATCAGGTGAGATGGCGGTCAAACGTTTGCATATCTTGAATAAAAAAAAAAAAAAAAAGTAAGAAACTTGTCAAGCAATTATAAGTAATAAGCAATAATATAAATAGTTACACTGAAACACTGCAAATAGCTCATTAAAGTATGTGTCTTTTTTGTAAAATAATTAGCCTAAATAATTAAAAATGCTACCCAAAGACACTATTTCACACCACTCGGACGAAGTCGCGGGCACAGTTAGTTCATATAAATATAAATCTATATAAATCTGAATGTTTGTGTGTTCACAATTTTAGTTAAAATTTCTCATAAATTATTATATGTAGGTACACGAATCTGTAACAGTACGACCGAACGAAATTGGTACAACGAGACTAGCTACTGATTATTGAATTGATGAGCTCAAAGAACAATCCAATCTTTGGCCGCTGATAATGTACTGTACATGTAATGTAACTAACCTACGAATAATAATAAATACCTACTCAAAAAAGTGAAGAAAATATCTCAATAGAAACCTCGCCAATGTCAATCGTGATGTCAAACTTGTAAGGCTTTCTTCAAAAACACTTACCTATTAAGTATCTGGAATAAGTTTTATGAATGCTCCACAATTTAAATAAAGGTCCGTTGGTTTAGAAAAGGTGTTCTACCTCTTTCACGTTTATGGTCGCCTAGTACTTTAATACTATGCAAAAAATTATTGGATAATACAAAAATACTAAAATCACAATAAAAATGGGGGGTGGGGCAGGAGGGTGAAAAATACTATAGTAGGTACCTATTCTTATACCTACCGAATATATATAAAAAACATTAAAATCGGTCGAGCCGTTTCGGAGGAGTTCGACCACAAACACCGTGATACGAGATTTTTATATATAAGATGAAATATTTTATAACAATGTTATATATAACAAAATATCTTAGTACAATCATAAGAAAAATATACATATATTAAGAACGAGGACTTATACAATTTAAAAATTAAACATCTTTTATTCCTAAAGAGGCACTCATGAAAAATGACTCTTCTACCAGATTCGTAAAATTACAGCCATCTCGAGAAGAGCCTGGCAAGAAACTCGCTTGAATGCTTGCATTCGTTCATTCATTCAGAGGTTCCTTCCACTTGCCCTCTTGGCGTGGTGGGTTTAGGCCTTGATTAATTAAATCTTTGCCTGGGCTAGGCGCTGGGAGCGATTACTCCCAGGGTGCTTGGCGAGCAATATAATTGCTCTTGTGTGGATGTTACTATGCCCGTACTTAGTCGGAGTCACCCTCCTGGGCCGCCTCAGGTCAGTTGGCCCGGGTCTGCCCATCCGGGGCTCTCACGACCTTTCCTGGGTTAGTCGGGGTAGGTGTCTTGTCCGGTATTGTTGCTGAATGCTTGCGTAGAACTTAGTCGGGCCAGAAAAGGCCACCCTTACCAAATATAACAAATAGTCAATCTAATTTGGTATTTTTCCCGCTCTAATACTAATTCTAATAAAACCGTACTAAATTTAATCTTACAAAAGAATTCGAGAGCAGCTTCCTCGCCATATTGCCCAGTTTCCGAGGGTCATTGCTTACATTACAAGAGCGAGATGACGCGTCAACTTAAAAAAACTTGGCTGGATTATCATACTTTTTGCTTTGGAACTCGTTAACCTAGTTAGAGATCAGAATATGTTAGGGAAGAGCTAAATTATTTTTAATTAACTCTATATAACTTAATACTGGAGTTCTGCCGCGAAAGTGAAAAAATGGCGTTTTTGATGTTTTTCAAAGATGTTATATTGTTGTATTACTTTTCAAAGCTTGCAATTTTTTTGTGTTAATGTGTGATAATGGTGGATTATTAACCGTCAATACATATTAAACGTGCATGAGTGTAGGCAAATCATACTCAGGTGTATAACCTGATTTTCGCTTTCGACTCTCATAAAACACTCATAGAGAGAAACTCTCATAGAAGTTCTAGTAAAGTTTCTACCTCTTGAGCATGACTTGACTTTGCGTGGACTTCGAGTTTGACTTTGTGACTTGAGACTAGGAATTCTATTATGAAATATCTACTAAATTAGATACCTATACTTTGTTACAAGGCTCATAAAAAAAATACAATATTAACAAGACATTATTTATTTATTACTAGTTATATCTCTAAGCCGTCCAACATGTTTTTTTTTCAGTTTTAGTTTTGGCTCCGCAATTTTCGGTGCATTTCGCCATGGCAGGTGGTAAAAACTTGTGTGTAATTGTGTGTGTGATGTCAATGTTTCCAGCACCCACAACACAAGTCATCGTACTCAGTGTGAGGCTATTGAGAGAGTATGAGAACCTTGCATAACGGTCAAATTGTATATTGTCAATATATACATTCTGTGATAAGTGAAAATGTACATCTTTTTTTTATTCGCTCCCATAATTGACTTTGACATTGAACTCTAGCAAAACTGTTTATCTAAAACTTGACCTAGATTCAAGCAGAGTTTGCCTCGGGCTCTTGGAAACCACTTAATTTGTCAGCCGCGATCGTAGCAAAGTTTCCGCAGTTTAGGCAATATCTCTAAACAAAACGAGGCGCATTTGTCACTTAGGGCTGTCCATTATGCCATCATTAATTAGGTAGACGTATCCTTTATAGATAACGGTATGAGAAATGGTAGGTTGGTACCTAATATAAAAAAAAATTACACTTAGAAAACTACACGAGATTTTCAGCTTAGTATAATAGTTGTGTAATAATACACTACTGGCTCTGTGAGCTGAAGAGATAAGTGCTACCAGTAGAGGAGAACAACCGGAAATCCGGACATACGAAAGCAATTTTGCCTAACCTGAAACGGAGACGCTTCACTCGCGTTTCGCGCTCGCTTGGTCAATATTTACGTGTTATTTAAATAAATTATTTAAGACTTCCCAAAAAAGGAGGAGGTACTCAAGTCGACTGTATTTTTTTTTATGTGTATTACCTCATAACTTCTCTCCACGTGAGCCGATTTCGAATGTTTTTCTTTGGTTTGGAAGATGTTGCTTTCTAATTGATCCCATTCAAATTTGATCAAGATCTGATCAGTAGTTCTTGAAATATCGTCAATAGGCATTATTGACGATATAAATTTTGTGACGAATAATGCGTACTTTGACGATGTTCTCGTTTACCCGACTTCAAAAGTTACCTCATAACTTCTTTCGTTGTGAGCCGATTTTGATGATTCTTTTTTTATTTGAAAGCTGGTGCTTTTTAAGTAGTCTCATTGAAATTTTATCAAAGTCTGATCTCTAGTTTTTGAGTTATAGTCAATAATGCGTGTTTATACATTAAATCTGATCAAGGTTCCAATGATAAAGCGGTGAAGTCGGTTTTTCTAAGCTTTGCTTGCGTTTAATTCTATCAGTTACTGTCTCGCAAATAAAAATGATTCTATATTGTTTTAAATAATATGTGTCTATGTAGGAATCAGAATTGTTTTGCTCGATAAACAAGCATTTTGGCTATATCGTCTGATGGAAACCGACGATACGGCTGAAGATGTAGCATGCTTGTCTAGAAGATACTCATTCACTCTGGTCTGGAAGAAACCCAGATTATACAGTTCGGGGAATAAAAAAATAAGTTAAAGATAGAAGAAACTGAAGAAGTTGTCCTTGCTGCATCATACTGACAGCTGTTTTCGACCCCCAACTATTCCTTACGGCAACAAAAGGGTTTACGTATGTAAGGGATGTAATAACCCCATTCAACAGAGCTTGGCAAATAATTGCAACGCAGCACTCCAATATTCCTAGACGCGAACAAAAGGAGAGCGGGAACAAACAATCAAGCGCGCGCTTTCGAACCGATCAATTGTGCACAGAGTGAAGCAAGATGCATGCTCTAGTGACGCAATAGTCGCAATACCAATATCAATACTATCGGAATCTCGGGACTAGGCTTCTCGGAATTTGGTTTCCACCATCTGTAGGTTCAGAGATAAAACTTCGAACTGCCCGTTTGTTGGGTGTGCCTTCTAAGCAGGGGTATCGGGTTCGTTTCCCGGTTTTTTCCCCAAGGAAAATTTGTGTATCTGGTTGCGATTGTGTGTGTGATGTGAATGTTTCCGGCACCAATGACGACACTCTCTATAAGCCGTGGACACTAGGTTCGAAGCCTGGAAATAAATTCCTCCCCGCTTTTATAGTTTTGTTTGATTGTGCAATTGTTATGTTTTGTTTCCGGCTCACACGATAATTTTGTGAAAAGTGCGGGACTGTGAGTGTGAAAACGTGTTTGTCAGTTTCAGTATTTGTGGGAATCTGAATTTTGTTGAATGCTAACCTACAGTATTAATTATGTCTTCTTATCAAGTCTTCCAAGATCATTTTTATTATTTTATATTCAACTCATCAAGAGCTGTTTTTTTATATTCATTTCAGAAGCAGTTGTCAGTACAAAGAACAACCTTTTTATTTGCAACCTTCATTGCAATGTACACTAAAAATATTCGCGCCAAAAATTCCCGCGAAAACTTCAGGTCAATGGTTTAAATTTTTAAATTTCTAAAGCAACTATTCGTTTTTCGCGCGCTGATTGCGCGGCTGCCAGTGACAGGCGGGAATTAAATCTCGCTGGCTGCACTTATTAAAAACCCGAAAACTGCTCTTTTGTACAATGGGCCATCTGGAGTATTCTGCCGGATGTATGGGCTCTATTGCAATGTATGAGCTGTAGCGTCTTAATATTTCTAATATATTAAAAACAGGCAAAATACCCGTTATTTTGGCTTTTTGCTTTTTTTACGCAACTGCGCGACGTGTATATGTATGTATGATTTTTCTACATATTAACACTCGAAGATAAAAATATTTTATTCACCAATCACAAGTTTTAAAAATGATATAAAATCAACAACGAAATTTCTTCACTTTCGCAACAAAACTCTATTTTACATAGGTTATTAGTGGCTCTCACACACAGTACCATTCTACACATAAAGGAGGATCATGCAACTAATATGTTGAACTGAATTTAGTTCAAAACGTCGCTTGTCCGGAAATATGAGTCACATAAACCAAGCTCCAAACTTATTATGATTTCCGCTTTTCCTCCCGCCTTGAGGCACAGAGTTTAAAACATGCTCGTATAATACCAACTTAGAATCAAGCGTCGCATTATTAAATTAATTTCCTGCATCGAATATGGAGTAGATTGTTTGACGCTTCTGCGGTTTCGGTTGTTGTGTTAAACTGCTGGGAAAGGGTGTAATATCAGGCAACTAAGCCTCTTCTGGGGCTTTGCCACAACCTATATTAAATACCGATCTACTGCATACGTCTGTAGGTGTATGGGTAAGTTTTCCATACCGAATACGTGAACGACTCCTTACCAATATACCTACGACGTTCATCGATGGATGTGGAGCGAGCCTTAGGGGTTTAATAAGTAGTCTGTGCCTTAGGGCACTCTATTGATGCGTATGTATGTATAGTAGTCATGAGGGTGTTCAGTTGGTATTAATGAAATATTTATTACATTTAATCAAAACTTGTAATTTTGACGGAAATATATGTAAATGTTTTGATGTAACGATGTGCGGATGACAAATTAACTGATTAGTTGTTGTGGATGCAGAATTGTTGTTTATTAATATTATTATTAACTAGCTGTTGTGCCCGGCATGTGTTGCAATGCCACGTTAAAATAAAAAGTGTCTAACTTCTTTCAAGTTTATGTTTGCCTAGTACATTATCAAGCCAGAGGGAAATAATCCGGTCCATTAAGGTCAGTCATAGTCAAGTCATGCCCTAGTAAAGTGGTAGAAACTTTATTCAAACTTCCATTGGAGTTTTGGAGCGAAGGCGAAAATCACATTTTTCAACTTTGTATAATTGGCCTACACTTATGCACGTTTATTGAGTATTAACGGTTAATAATCCATCATTATTGCACATTAACACTCGAAAATCACAGGTTTTGGTAAAATGTACAAAATCAACAACACCATTTATTTACTTTCGCGGCAAAACTCCAAAATGTTAGTTGCACCCAAGTGACGGACTTTTTCTTTAAAATATAAAAGAAGGAATTGTAAGAATTAGAGTAATCTTTATTTCTTCTCAGCAATAATACACTAAACAACAGTATGCATTAAAATATAGTAATTTAACAGTTGAAAAAAATATCTAAGAAAATCCAGCCCCGATCAACGACTTAGCAATAATGTGTATGGAGTACTATGGCCACCTCTGGGATGGATCAGCTAAGTACCAGCTAGAGGCTCTTGAATCTATTGACCGGCGAGCGAAAATACTTATTGACGACAGTAAGCTTGAGTTGAGTCCAAATTTCAAAGTCTCGGTCACCGACATAAGGTGGCAAGCTTATCGGTATTCTATCGCTTACATTTTGGAGAGTGTGCACATGATTACAAGAGCTAATTCCCCCATGCCCTTTTTACCTTCTAACAACAAGACAAACTATCAAACGTCATCAATTTATGGTCGACATACCTCCAGTTCGCTAAAAGCGTTTCGCTTCTACGTTCATTATCCGTACAGCGAAGGAGTGGAACTCATTGCCTGCGTCTTTGTTCCCCAAACAGTATAATCTTGGAGTCTTCAAGTCTCGAGTGAATAGGTATCTTCTAAACAAGCATGTCACATTTACGGCCGCATCATCACTTTCCATCAGGTGAGATAGTGGTAAAATGCTAGCTTATTTAGCATCTAAAAAAATATCCAACTGGATTTTAAATCGTTCCCAAACATCTAGAGTCACAAAGTTACCCCAAATTTCAATAAAACCCCGAATTAAAAACGCAGATTATTCACGGGGTTAAACTGTTAATGCCAACATAAATACCCGGCAATAAACGATTTAGGGTTTACAGCCCAGTAATTAACTTCCAAATGAAGGCAGTAAAACAAAGTCAGATTAACCTTCAGCGCTGTACCCACCAACTATTGTAGATTGTGTGAAAAAGGGAGCTGGTACCAGGGCTTAGGTTACAAATGACAGCATTTAAGTTTTGATGGTCATCTTAACTTTTGCCTCAGAAAACTATACTTACTTACTCAAACGGCGCGACGGAAAGTGAGTTTAGGACTCCGATACCAAGACCCGCCACTTCAGACGATTTCGCGCCACCTCTTGCCAGGCATTGTCAATGCACCGTGATTATCATCGGGATCTAAAAGTGGAAAATGTCACTAGTGATATAAAAAGACTCACTGAAGCTCATGAACGAAGACTTCTTCATCATGTGAATTTGAGGTAATCCAGCTCCTCGATAACACAGACTTAGTCAGAAGACTCAAGAGAACTTACCTTTTGAGTTAGTGCAGTGATTTCATAAAGTGAGTGATTAATAGAACAAAGAGTCTTCCTTTTAATAGAGACTGTAAGAAACGTGTCATTGGATACATTCTAAGTATACTAATCGACTTAGCAGTTTATGTCAAAATTAAATGACTCATTAGTCTTAAGGCTAGATCTTAATTCTAATGGAGTACCAACCGAAATAGGTAAGTCAGTAAAAAACCAGTTGCCAGGTGGTAGCTTGGAGCTGCCGCAAGTCCTCCACTTCATCTCTCCAGCGGTACCTGGGACGGCCTACCGGACGAAGTCCTCTTGGCCGTCCCATATATGCTCGCTTTACAGATTTTGAAGAAGTTTAGGTATACAATTTCTATATTATAGATTCAAAATGTCTTGTATGTGTCATACTTGATAGAATTGAAGCACAATCTTACATTATTTCAATGTGACAAATAAAAAAATTACAATTCGGAAAAGTATGACACATACAATAAAATTGGAATCTGTTAAAAATTGTATAGCCAGCAAAACATTTAAAATTAATTTCTTTAATTTCATGTTATGATAGCTTAATTTATAAGAGGTACTGCTGGTTTTTGCAGTAAATTATTAATTTTTAATGCATTTAAAAGACTTCAGTAGGTTAAGTGGCTCATTGAATTTCCGGTTGGAAATGGTCTGGCTTCGGCCAGAAAAATACTCAGAATACTTAATGTTATTTATAAAACATCAACCTTTGAATGCAAGGGCAGTTGCTCAAAATTTTAGGTAAAGGGGTATTTTTCTTTACTTTTAACTGGCTGGATGTCACGGCAAATTTTGTCGGGTTTTCAGACTAGTTTTGGTTACATTTTAATTAACATAAACATTTGTAGAATAGGTCTTGCGGCTACGCCTAAATCCTACTAATATTATAAATCTGAAAGTTTGTGTGTAAGTGTGTAAGTATGTTTGTTCCCTCTTCACGCTTTAACGGCTGAACGGATTTGGATGAAATTTGGAATGTACCTACATAGATTATACCTAGGATTAACACATAGGCTACTTTTTACTTGATAATAGCGGGCGAAGCCGCGAGGCACGGCTAGTCCTATATAAACTACAGTACATTATGTAGAAATCATCATACGAATGAGGAGCTGAGTAATAGTTAAAGTTAAGCCTTAACCAAATTAAGTGTGGGTGGGTTTGATTCATTTGTATTCCCGCGAGATTCACGAAGTAATCGAGGTCATATTGTCTGATGACGTTATGTTCTATGGAACAAATCTAGGCTGTTCAGTGCCTCTTCTTTGCTTCTTCTAGTCCACGTTCACATGTACATAATACAAGCTGAAACTAACACAATAACGAATAACCGTAGTACAACAGCTCTGTGATTATTCACAGTGCTGACAAAAGGAGGAAATTGGTAACGTATTCTTTATACAAATAAAGAATATGTTACCAATTTCCTCCAATAATTTTAATATACTTCTGTAGATAAATATCTTCAGGGATAATGAAAGGAAAGCAAACGAATCTTGAGTTACGTCTTCACATTTATATCTAGAAACATGCCGTCGCAACGAGGAACAGTGACTAAGGTTCAGAGTTATGGAAAACTATGTCCCACATCACCCACGTTTATACTTTGTAAGCAAAAATAAGTATTGTATAATGAACTCAAAAACTTGGTCTCTAATGTGCCAAAAATGCATTCAAAATAAGCCTACCATTGAAACATTTATGGTAGCCATTGAATAGCTATCAATCATCATTTTATACTTTATATAAATGAAACGGCTTGACTCACGATTTAAGGTCGACTCTTGCGACCTAGGTTTCGGGGATGTCCGATCCCCATCATCAGGCGAGTTCACGACGGAAGGTCACGGCGCTGTGAGAGCCGCAAGAGTCGACCTTAAATCGTGAGTCAAGCCGTTTCATTTATATAAAGTACTAGCCGTGCCCCACGGCTTCGCCCCTATTATTAAGTTAAAAAGTAGCCTATGTGTTAATCCTAGGTATAATCTATGTACATTCAAAATTTCATCCAAATCCGTTCAGCCGTTAAAGCGTGAAGAGGGAACAAACATACTTACACACTTACACACAAACTTTCTGATTTATAATATTAGTAGGATAATGTGTCAAACTCACGAAAACTTTAATAGTAAAATCATAATTTTATATAGTTTTTGTTCTATCATCAAAAAGTTGTCACCAAGTGTCACTTAAAAGTGTACTAGGTATAGGTCATTGAACCACCATGCCACACCTGGCTCCATCATAACATCAGCTATAACAATAATAATATATAATAAACGCTTTCACACTCACAGCCCCACACCAAGTTCGATGACTTGTGTCGTGAGTGGCAACGTTCACATCACACACATTCAGAACCAGAACTTAAAACACAAATTTTACTTGGACAGAAAACTTGTATTCCTGCCGGGAATCGAACCCGATACCCACGCTTAGAAGGCGAACGCGCACCCAATGGGCAGCTACGATACCTAATTATTGTTTCGTCATCCCAGTAACAAAGATTTTGCAAAATTTTTAATCGATGCGATTTACGACAATCGCGCTTGCATTCAAATCGACTTTTTAGTATTTTTTTACTCACAAGTCATATAAAAAGTAGTATTTCTCTGTCAGGGCCTAAATTATTGTATACAAAATTATGTCATACAGCCTTCACAAAATACCTCGATTCAAGTAACCTCATACTTATTTACCATTTATTAAGTAGTCCTATCACCAAAGTTGAATCTTCTTGTCCATATTCTTCTTAGAGTGTCGACGGCAAACAGCTGAACAGTTGAAGCAAACCAAAAAACCCGAACTGCATTTGGTGTTGCATCTTTGTCAATGAGCTGTTGTGAGCTTTTATCCCCGGCTAAATACAAAGCTTTATACTAAGGTAGGACTTATTAAAAAGAAAATATTTAATCTAACACACACACACACTCACACAGAACCAGAAGCACAAAAGTTATCGTGAAGGAAAATTATGTGGAACCTAGATCCAGAAGAACCCATGATCCACGGCGTAAAAAGTAAAGATTTACCCAAAACAGGGTCATCACGATAACGCTAACAATACACTCGCTGTGTATTAAAAATCTCAGGATCCTAAGATTGGGTACTGCCGCCGATTGGTTTTTGTTGAAAAGATCTCTCAAGTTAGTAGAGTCGGTGCAATTTTTCACTATTTTCTGCTCTACCTTCGCAGAAGAGTTTGAATTTAAATTACATTTTTTCCGGAGGTACGCGAGAGGTGAATGTTTGTCTTTCTCCTTCATTAATTTTATAATTATTTTGCTGAACGGCGCTAGTTAGAAGAAACGAGAACTCAGTAGAACTTAAAATACAACGAGGATATTTCGAGACATTTTTATAGAGCGCTGTTTTGTTAGTAAATTCCTTATGCATGCATGAGGCACGCGGCGGTTTGGACTAGAGCTGGCTCACAGTTACAGCTGCTGGAACAGCGCTTGGTACTAGGTGACACAATTGTGACATATATTAAGCAATTTAATGTAATTAATGATGTGTTGCATATTTAAATTGCTGTGTTATGTTACCGTAATTATTAGTTTTCTTAAACAATAAAAATAAAATAACGACAGTATTAACCAGGCGAGAATTGGAAAATGCTCTACCAGAAAAAAAAAGAGCCACATGCACGTAATCAAATCCGCTGAATGATACAAGAGCAATTTAATATTCTTTTAATAATTAAATATTTTAATACACATTTAAATAAATAATAGCAATTAGAAGTAAAATAATTTAAACGCAAGCAAAGCTTAAAAAAATACCGAATACACACTATTAAAAATAACTCAAAAACTACTGGTCAGATCTTGATCAAATTGGACCACAAGGGAAGTACCAGAATTCAAACAAAAAAATCATCAAAATCGGTTCACCCAGACAGAAGTTATGAGGTTACTCACATAAAAAAAGTATACACAGTTGAATTAAGGACCTCCTCCTTTTTTGTGAAGTCGGTTAAAAATTATCAACTGCGACATGGGTGTTAAATTAAAAAAGCTTCTGGGAAAAGGTTCTGGGTGTAATGTGTGTGTGATGTGAATGTTTCCGGCACCGACGATACAAGTCTTTGAACTTAGTGTGGGGCTGTGAGTGTGAATGCGTTAAAAAAAAATCAGGTTTAAGTTTTAATCTTTCGGCTCGTTAATTGTACAAACAAACAGTTTCGAGCCGGGTCCACTCAGAGTGAATAGTGAGCCCGAAAGAGAGGTTTATTTAAAAGGTATATGTATATATATATATGTATATCATGATTGGCTACAGCATTGTAAATACAAAACAGGACCCGTTAATGTAAAGGTTAAGAGCCTATCCTATTCTTCTGGAAAAGGTCTTGAACTGATCTTTTCCTCAGCAACAGTAAGCCTCTTTCTTCCCTTTGTAAATGTATTAACAACGAGGACAATAACAAAGTTCTGTAACATTTTATTTGTAAACGTACACAATGTTTTTAATATCACATTAAAGTTTTTTTGGACCATTGAAAGTATACAGTTGTTAATTAAATACACTAGACTTAGAAATTAGAATTAACTTTGCTTTTACAGCTTTTGAAACCTGGTTCGGCTCAAATAACTTAAAACTAAACACACAGAAGACTAACATTATACTTTTTAGGTCTACTCATCAAAATTATGCGACGTTAAACATTCAGCATAATGATAGTAAAATTGCCGTGGTAGACTGTGTCAAGTTTGTGGGGGCACACATGGACCAATATCTGAATTGGAAAAATGAATTGGATGCACTTGATAATTATATTAGCTCAGCGTGTTTCGCATTAAGAAGTCTACGGGACGAAGTGAGCATCAAACAACTCAAGTTAGTCTATTTTGCGCTAGTAGAATCAAAGTTGAGGTACAGTATTCGATGCTGGGGTAATAGCTACGATTACAACATAAAAAGGGCATTCATTTTACAAAAGCGAGCTATACGTACCATTGTGCGCATACCACCGTGGGAATCTTGCAAAGAATATTTTAGGGATCTATGCATCCTAACGGTTCCTAGTCTGTATGTTATGGTGCTTCTCACAGACGTTATTAAATTTCGAGACAAATACGAAACAGTTCACCAAAAAAAGTCAGATTGGAGACTAGAAGAAAAGACATGCAATCTGACTTTTTACCAAAACTTAACATTGCCAAACATGTTTCTAGGTACCAGGCTGTGAAAAGATTTAATAGTTTGCCAATGGAGTTGAAATCGATTGACAGTTTAAATATATTTCAACAAAAATTAAAGAAACTTTTGCTACAGGGATGCTTTTATTCGGTTGACGATTTCATCAATAACATGGTTAAAGTTTGAAAGTTCTAGTGATTATTTATTTTGAATTAATATTTTGATGGACTGGAATGAATAGCTGAATTATATTTGTTTTTCTTTTGGGACATAAAACCAGAATGTAATTTACTAATTTGGTATTTATTTTGCTAATACAATATTGTTGTTTGTTACGTTTTACTATTTATTGACATTATTTTAAGAATTGACATTGTATGTACCTATTATAAATGTATCATGATGTAATGCATAATTGGTTACAGGGTTGTTTTTAAATTATGTTTGTACTGTAGTTATTTATAAATGTTTGCTAATGAAATTTATATTTATAATTCAGACACGATGTAATAATTGTTAATGAATAAATTGAATTGAATTGAATTGAATTTGTATCTTTGTGTTTTTTCTAAATAACATAGCGATTTCAATAGCTACACCATATATTTGCTATTGATCACTAGTCATAGTTAGTACGTAATTATTTTGTCGAAAAAATAAAAACACACTTTAAACTGTTATAGAAGTCGACAAAGAGAACTACAAAGTTCTAAAGAATTAAATGAAACAAAAACCTATTCCAAATTTAAAAATAATCACGCAAATTAGCCTAATAATGTTCTAACGAATTAATCGAAACAAAAACCTATTCCAAATTTAAAAATAATCACGCAAATTAGCCTAATAATGTTCTGATGAATTTAACTAAACAAAAACCTATTCCAAACTTAAAAATAATCACGCAAATTAGCCTAATAATGTTCTAACGAATTAATCGAAACAAAAACCTATTCCAAATTTAAAAATAATCACGCAAATTAGCCTAATAATGTTCTGATGAATTTAACTAAACAAAAACCTATTCCAAACTTAAAAATAATCACGCAAATTAGCCTAATAATGTTCTAACGAATTAATCGAAACAAAAACCTATTCCAAATTTAAAAATAATCATGCAAATTAGCCTAATAAGGTTCTGATGAATTTAACTAAACAAAAACCTATTCCAAATTTAAAAATAATCACGCAAACTAGCCATATAATGTTCTGACGAATTAAACTAAACAAAAACCTATTCCAAATTTAAAAATAATTACGCAAATTAGCCTTATAATGTTCTAACGAATTAATCGAAACAAAAACCTATTCCAAATTTAAAAATAATCACGCAAATTAGCCTAATAATGTTGTGACGAATTAAACTAAACAAAAACTTATTCCAAATTTAAAAATAATCACGCAAAAAAGCCTAATAATGTTCTGACGAATTAAACTAAACTAAAACCTATTCCAAATTTAAAAATTATCACGCAAATTAGCCTAATAATGTTCTAACGAATTAATCGAAACAAAAACCTATTCCAAATTTAAAAATAATCACGCAAATTAGCCTAATAATGTTCTGACGAATTAAACTAAACAAAAACCTATTCCAAATCTAAAAATAATCACGCAATCTTGCCGAATAATTCGGTGTAATCTAAATATAACAGGCAATATGCATGAGATTAAATAAAATATAAATATTTTTATATCTGTACATAAAATAGCAACATTATATTTTTATTCAGGATTTTAAATGAATAAAAAGAAGAACATTCAATTTAAATAGCAAAACGCTATAATCAAGGATGTTGTAGCTAAAGTAATAAACCGTAGGTTTGTTTCCTATCTCGATGGCTATAATGCTTTGTAACGTCAATTCACACATTTTTGATGTTCTTTTTTCTTTTAATTTTTGCTTCGCAATCTTGTGCATTTATCCAGTGTCAAGTGATAATATATTTTAAGTGTATTTCATGTTAAAAGACCTAGTAACAAGTCACAGTCAAGTAAAAGTGTTAAGGTCCAGTCATAGTCAAGACATGTCCTAGTAAAGCGGTAGAAACTTTACTAGAACTTCTATTGGAGTTATGAAGCTAAGGCGAAAATAACGTTTTTCAACTTTGCACAATTTGCCTACACTTATGCACGTTTACTTAGTATTAACGGTAAATAAACCACCATTATTACACATTAAAACTCGAAGAATCACAGGTTTTGGAAAATTATACGAAGTAAAAACAACGACATTTTATCATCTTCGCGGCAAAACTCCATTTATATTTGACTTCAAAAAACGGAGGAGGTTCTCAATTCGACTGTATTTTGAAAGAAGAGAAATTTGAAAAGAAAGAAATAATTTATTGATGACTTAGCATGATAAATAAAACAACAATAAAAATACTCTTATAAAATATTCATATAAGTAAAAGTCACAAATCTCTTCTTTTTTTATGTTAATTATAAACTTAACCAATAATTGACGTTATAAATTTTAATTTTTCCACGTGAACCGGTTCTTTTTGTTTGATAAATGTTGCTTTCTATTTGGTCCTATTTAAATTTGATCAAGATCTGACTAGTAGATTTTGAGTTATCCTCAATAATGCGTATTCTGTGAACTACATTGACGATGTTCTCGTTTCTAGCCGACTTCAAAAGTTACCTCATAACTTCTTTCTTTGTGCGCCGATTTTGATGATTATTTTTTTATTTTAAAGCTGGTGTTTTCCTTGTGGTCCCATTTAAATTTGTTTAAGATCTAATCACTAGTTTTTGAGTTATTGTAAATAATGCGTGTTTAATACGTTGAATCTGATTAAGGTTCCGAAGATAAAGCGGTGAAGTCGGTTTTTTTAAGCTTTGCTTGCGTTTAATTATTTTATCAATGTATTAAATGTAAAATACGACAAAAATATATCCTTGTTCCTTATTAAAAAGCAATCGCAAATACCAGCAATCTAAGATACCAGAAACATCGCATATGCATCAGCACCCATTGTATTAAGCTTCGCTTGATTAAAATTCACAGAATTATTGATGAGGGCATTTAGCCCTTCCTCCGGCCCTGGCGTCGTTACATTTAATCCGCGTCAGTACCAGCCCTTAATCCTTTTCCGCTGAGCGAGCAATTTTGATTTATTTCAGTTTCAAGCGAGGTATTTTACAAATGTCGTATTGGAGCAAATGTGTATGTGTCAGCTTAACTACTGGGGTGTTTTAACGCGTCATATTGGACGATTCTGTATGGACATGGAGCTTGATATTTCAATTTGTCAATCCCGATGCAAATAGTGGAATTTCATCACTTTGATTTTATTTATTTTCTGTTTTTTATAGTTTTTACCGGGTATTATATAATTTGCTATCGCGGTTTTCAAATCTGGTACTTACGTTGAGTTTGAGCTTTTGATGTAGTGAATCATTAGAATATATCAGAATCAGAATAGTCTTTATTATATAACTGTGTAAACAAGGTGTAAAAAAACATGTTTGGTATTGGTAACAACAGTCTGCCCATTTCGGGCGTACAATAGCAAGTACTTAAACAAAAATACTGTGTTTACTGTTTACATTTATGACAGTAGCATCTATCAATGTTGTAATTACTTACATTATATTTTTAAGTATTAATAATATTATATTACAAATTAAAACATTTCTTAAGTACACTCAAGTATTTACAATATTATATTATAGATTAAAACATTTCTAAACACTCTAATGGGCGATATTGATATTTATTATTAATATATATATATATATATATATATCTTATACAATTTATAAATTAAAGTATTCCCTAAGATTATAATGAGTTTTAAAAATGAGCCATGACTTTAGCTTAGTTTTAAAGATGGTACCACTTAACATTTTGAGATCTACAGGCAAATTATTGTAGATTTTGATTGCCATGACATAAGTACTTTTGTGGTACATAGTGTTAAACTTGCGGAATACATGCATTATATTTATATTTCGTCCTCAAATTATTGGCACGAAAAGATTTTTATCAAAAAATATGTTTGTATTATATTTGACGAATACACATATATTCTCATGCTCTGACTCTGGCTAGCTACCCTATACTAAAAGTCAAACGTCATCCATTCATGGTTGACATACCTCCAGCTCGCTCGAAGCGTTTCGCTTCTACGTTCATCATCCGTACTGCGAGGGAGTGGAACTCATTACCCGCGTCTTTGTTTCCTGAGCGGTATAATCTGGCAGTCTTCAAGTCAAGAGTGAATAGGTATCTTCTAGGCAGGCATGCTACATCTTCGGCCACATCATCGCTTTCCATCAGGTGAGATAGTGGTCAAATGTTAGCCTATCAAACATTAAAAAAAAAAATTATAGTTGTAGGTTCGTTATATAAGTATGCTTAGTAATTATATATACCTAATATTAGCATGCAAAAATTTATGCATTTAATAAACAAAATTTTATACGTAAAAACATTACATTATATATCAAAATAAATTGAAAATGTGAGCACGTTTGAGTAATTTGAAACGCGGCCATTTTTATATTATTTCTGTAAAATAAACAATTCAAATTCAAATCTTTATTGCATTCTCTAAATGTAGATAGGTGGTAGAAATAAATGACAGAACATTAGAGACCCTGTTGGGCACAACAATTTAGAGCAGAGGAGGACGACATGCTTTATTAATCATAATGTATCAATTTAAATCATAATAAGATGTCATAATTATGTATTGTTATTGTATTTATGTATAGTGTTGTTATAAGTGTTAGTGCTTTATAATAAATGTCAAGTATTTTTTAATTTGTTAATGTAAGTTAATGTCAAATTAGTAAGTTATAATAAGTATTTAATTATTTAATTCAATCACGGCTGCTGTAAAATAAACCAATCATTAGTATCAACAATGTGTGAACTGACATCAAATAACGTGCGTTTTGTTATTTTTAATTTCTTACGTATTTTATCACTATTTATTCATTAAAATTATTTAAATAAAATATTAATGTTATAGGTTCTATGCTTTGAACTCGCCCACGAAGTTAGATTCAGAAAACAGCTCCTCTACCTCTGTATTTTCTAAGACTCCAGCTTCCATCTTCTCTTTTTACTTTGCAAGTATTTTCCTTAATACCTTCTGCTCGGTAACTAGAAGTTTTTCCTCTTCTTTTTGAGTAAGAGTCCATGCTTCACATGCGTACGTTATACGAGCCTGATCACGGTTTTGTACATCCTTATTTTACGTTTATACTTTATAGCTTTATAAAAAAAAATACATTGCCTATATTTAATTGGGTGTACTGTGTGTGTGATGTGAATGTTTCCGGCACAAACGATACAAGTCTTTGAACTTAGTGTGGGGCTGTGAGTGTAAATGCGTTTTGTTTGTTTAAAAAAAAATGTCATGCTTATTCCCTATTTATTACTGCCAGTAATAAAACAATTGTCATTGAATACGGCCTTATCCAAAAGTGCTGTTGTTTCCAACAAAAAGTTCTACAATAAGTTTCTAAATTAAGTTATAAATCGAGTAAGTTGAGGCAATAGAAGAAACTTAGTTAAGTTATGAATATAAAGCGATATCTAAGTCGTTTAAGCACTCAGAGTTTGAGGATTAAATAAAAGTAAGTTTTATTGTTTGATATATTATTTTTTCTGAAGATTCTTCATAAAATAATAAATAATCACTTAACAGAATGTGGCAGTGCTATATTAAATAAATAAATAAACAGAGATAAAAACGTAGCTACGTCATTACGGTGTAGATCAGCTGATTTTGACTCGCATATATGTACATTTGAGCTCTATTTCACCTGTTGGTTTCGATGCATACTACTCGTATTATATTATAACTATAATTTGGACTTGATCCAATAATAGTGCGCACAGAGAGCCGACGCAAATGCTGCGATCGGCCACCTCCAAGATGATGGGCATCGTACATGCCCGAAACTAGTCGGAAAATTATCTTCTATTTACTATAATTATGACAGAGTAAGTAGATGAGTAGATCGATTGTCTTATTATTCAATATTAATATGATATATGACAAATCAAAATAAACCTTATGTCCCCTACAAAGCGTGTGTATTTTTATTGCTTTCGACGTTTGCCAAGTAAAAAGTGCCAATTTTTCATTAATTCAATCTACGTCATTGACCGTATCGTAAAATCCAATAAAAAGGAAATTAAACTGGTTTAACTTCAAGTCTTCCTTAAAATCGTTTTGATAAAGAAGACAAACGGAAAAACTTCGTTGATAGGGCTTTTCGACGTTTCACGGTACAAAAGTACCTCGGTACGTTTTTGTTAGAAAATTGCTTTTCCTTTGGTCCCTTTTATTTTTAACTTTAAGCACTTATACAGGGCCAGGGTTTAAAATAAAATGGGCATTGATTGGACCTTCTGTTACGTTATACGAGCATTAAGTCGGACGAAATAAATTGTCGGAATGCCGACAGGATTTCATTTTCTGGGCCTTGTGTCTGGGCCCGAGATAATTAAATTTATACAATTATATTTTATTTTATGAACAATCTATATTTGGCGAAGCTTTTATCTATATAAAATAATGTATGAAAACTATCACGATCGTTATTCATATCCATTGTCGACAGTGTCGTAATCAGGTGAGTTTTTGATCAAACGTTTGCCTATCTTGATTAAATAATTAAACGCAAGCAAAGCTTAAATAAACCGACTTCAACGCTTTATCTTCGGAACCTTGATCAGATTTAATGTATTGCACATGCATTATTGCCGATAACTCAAAAACTAGAGATTAGACCATGATATTTAAATGGGACCACATGAAAAGCACCAGCTTTTAAATAAAAAAATAATCATCAAAATCGGTTCACAACGAAAGAAGTTATGAGGTAACTTTTGAAGTCAGTCGAAAACGAGAACATCGTCAATGTAGTCCACAGAATACGCATTATTGACGATATTTCAAGAACTACTGATGAGATCTTGATCAGTAGTTCATAATGCAAACTAAAAAAAATTTTCGAAATCGGTTCACGTGGAGAGAAGTTATGAGGTAACAAATAAAAAAATAAATACTGTCGACTTGAGTACCTCCTCCTTTTTGGGAAGTCGGTAAAAAATAATGTTTACTATCTCGATCTAGTCATATTCATCCGTACTGAAGATTTTATTAATAGTGATTCTATGAGTTGAAGATCTCTCGCATATATTTTGAAATGGCTGTAATATGTTTTTTTTTACGTTTTCAATCCCTGTATCCCGCTAAAAATATCCAAAAAACTGAATCGCCAAAAATATCCACATAATTATCGAACCTGGTCACGAAATATCATAAGAATCGGTTAAGAAATACAGCCGGGCATACGAAAGCATTTTTGCCCAAGCTCGCTCGCAGTACTTGCTTGGTCAATAACTCAGACACACTCGAAACTATAATTATAGAAAAGAAACGTGTTCATAATACAATGCTAAAAATCATACTGTTATATTGAATCTGTGGTTAGGTTTGCCTATCTTGGACGAAAAACACGTCCGTAAAAACTAATATTCTATCAGACCTCAACGGTAAGAAAATATTAATCCAAGACTGGAGTCTAATCCGGCTGAAATATTTGAGGCGAGCTCGGAACAAATTGTTCTGCAAAACTGGGGTACAACTGACCTCTATCTACCTCAACAATACAGTTAAACGGTATGGACGTTCTAAAACGTATAAAGAACATGTGGACGCGGACCCAATTAATCCATATATTATGATTTAAACTTGTAATAAAAATAGTTTTAATATCAAGAACATTTATTTATTCCAAGACCAAAATACCAAAATAATAAAATAATAATTAAATTAATAAGTTGTATTGCCAAAATGTCAAAAGTTACATCTTAAAGTTACTCATAAGTACAATATTTTTTTAATCAAATGCTCATGATGCTGCTCATATCCTATCCTATTCTACTAATATTATAAATGTTAAACTTTGTGTGTGTGTGAATGTAACAAACATTCATGTGTACATGTTAGTAGTAGCAAATAAACCGATTTTGATGAAATTTAGAATGTAGGTAGTTTAGGTACCGATATAACACACAGGTTACTTTTTCATTTAATTACCCCGGGCGAAGCCTCGGGGCACGAGTAGTTTCTAATATTTTTTTATGTAATCTTAGTAAACTTTGTGTTTGTCTAGTGCAAAATTAACGGCGGAAACAGAAAATGTTTTGAACGAAATATGGAATAAGCTTAGCCTTTACCCAGGATAAATACATGCATTTTATCCTGACTTATAACCATCATCACAGGCATTAGAAGCTAAATTAAATAGAACCACAACGCAGAGCTGCACATAACTTTGCCAATCTATGATTACCTTATAAAACGGGAGAGAAAAGTGGGACAGGTTTCTACACATGACTGTGTCGTTTTCCCCACTGTGTCGTTTTGAATACTCTTGACGGTATTGCCAAGAGATGTTGATTGACGTTACTGCAACTATTCTGTAGAACGTCTACAAAGCTTTTAACTTTAATATAACGCAGTTTAGTGAAACCGGCGGTGGTCGGGCGATAATATTTTTTAGCTATATTCCGCCAGATGAAAAATTATGAACGTTGTGTTCTGTGGAGCTCAAATGTAGAGCTACTGGCATATTTGTATCCGCAATGTGCGACCCTGTATACTACTTTAAGCCTAATGATCGACTGCGGTAACAAACGAGCTCGCATCGCATTACAATGATAGGTTGCTATAATGCAGATAAGGAAATTACTGGCATTTTAGGCAATTTGGTTAAATGATTTGACATGTTTGTCTAGAAGATACCTATTCACTCTTGACTCGAAGACTGCCAAATTATACCCCTTGGGGAACAAAGACGCAGATAACTAGTTCCACACCTTCGCCGTACGGATGATGAACGTAGAAGCGAAACGCTTCGAGCGAACTGGAGGTAGGTTAACCATAAATGGATGAAGTTTGACAGTTTGTCTTGTTGTTAAATGGTAAAAGGGGCATGGTGGAATTAACTCATGAAATTCTTGCGCACACTCTCGAAAATGTAGACGATAGAATACCGATAGACTTGCGACCTTACGTCGGTGACTGAGACTCCGCAATTTGGGCTGGACTAGATTATCATCGCCAATGAGCGTTTTTGCTCGCCGGTCGATGGACTCAAAAGCTTCAAGTTGTTTTTTTTTATGATACTTAAGGGTTATTTAATTTGATTAAGAATCAGTAGACAAACGCTAGCCTATCAGTACCACTAAGGTCCATTAACATTATTTTGGTAATAACCTGCTGTTTAGTTCATCTGGTCCACAGGCTCAACTAGGTGAAATGCAGGTACTATACTTCACTCAATGAGTAGGAGTCTGTAGCAATCTGAAAATGTTTGTCCTGCATTTGCCTTCTAAGCAGCGGGTATCGGGTTCGATTCCCGGAGGAAACACAAGTTTAAACGCCAAGGTAAACTGTGTTTCTGGTTCTTGGTGTGATTATGTATGTGTTGAAAAGTTTCCGGCACCCACGATACAAATCTTCGAACTTAGTGGGGCTGTGAGTGTGGAGCGTCTTTGTTATGACAAGTTAACCGTCTCGAGTGTGACAAGATGCGTTTTGGTAAGACGTTCTGTACCTCAGTTTTAGTATGCTGTATGGGTACTTACGGTAATCCAAACAAAAATAAAGTTTGACTACCCTCGCGCCCGTAAACGGGCCGCAGTATTTCGGTATTACTTTACAAAATAAGGCTTTATAGCTCTTTAACATGTATTTTATACATCTGTGACGTTAACGTGTCCCTTTTACGATATTGCTTCGAGCAAGTGGAATATTAAAATGAATATCATAGAGAAGGTACCTTCTTAGATATAAACGATCGTCTTAGCCTTTCCGGCATGGGCAGTTCAGTTTATAAACATAGTAATTTGTTTTTTTGCGATAAATAATTCTTGGCCATTTAAAATTACTTTTCAAGGCTATCTGTTTGTGGGTGATGGTGTGGTCGAGGGTGGACTATGCATTAGTAAAAGCCCTCGCTTTAGGAGTGAACCAAATATAATTCTTCACATGGTACTCATACCAACCTTTGCAATATATATATATATATATAGCTTTTTTTTTATTGAGTACCTACCTTATTGTATAAGTTTCTAGGCAGTGCAGCCACTTTTTTATTCGGACTAACGTAAGCGGCGCGGCAAGGCGCGGCAAGGCATAGTGTAGTAAATAATTAAAAGAATATTCCTATTGACTGTTATTTCTAGTTTATCAAAACACTGCTTTATTTGAAACATTAATAGGCAGTGTTTTGACTTCCGAGTTGCGACTGCCTGCGTAGGTTAACTAAATTGACGACAGTGGGCGCCACCGTCGTCGTCAGAAAAGTATTGAACAGAGGAGCTCTCAGAGCTCGACAGATTTTGAAAGGGAAAGGTATTCCTACCATATTACAGGCAGAACGTGGCTCGAAAAGTGTTAAAGAAAGTATTGTAAAATGGTTTATGGTTTTGTATGGATTATTATTAAAATTATAATCGTGATCACATGTGAGTATTACTTTGTTTTATTAATTCCATCAATTTGAAAACCTACCTAGTTAACGCATTTATATTTTAAGTACGTTGGCATAAAGCTCGATATGTATAATACAATACACAAGAATACATTAACACTTACAAATATATTTCGCATATTAAATAAGGTACAAATATTTTGTACTGCCCCAGATAGAATAAAACACACACAAAGCCTAGTCCCCTAAGCCTGGATTACATGTGCCGTAATCTGCTCGCAACAGTGAGGTTGAGCTGGATTCCAGTTTTACTTTACAACCTAGTTGAATATTAGTATTCACTTTCGAGTTGCTCTTGAAGTCATGACTCTGACTTAGTGTTGTGTGCAAATTTCACTAGGGTTGTAACAACCACGCGTTTACTTCGTCATAAATTATTTTAATTTTTAAAAAATGCTTTGACTTGCTTTGATTTTTTTTTACAATCTCACCTGATGGCAAGAGTTGGCGTAGTATTTATGAAGTATTAGCGTAGTATCAACTGTTAGCTTTTTAAAGTTAATTGGGGCAAACTGCGAGCATCAGCGCTTCATGATGAATAATAAATAAAGATATACCTAGATTAATATTATTATTGTATTAGTGTAGTAAGTATCGTTTGAATAAAAAAGAAAAGATCAAAATGTGCCACCGAGTTTTTTCCAGGCTCTTCTCGAGAAGGTGAATTTTGAGAACCTGGAATTTTGAGTCATTAGCATTCATAAGTGTCTCTTTGGGTCCATGTCATTAAACAAATTTGGATTTTTACTAAATAAATACATAAAAAGCTGTTTCATCTCGTTATCCCACTTATAGGCTCGTTCCAACGCCTTGTTAAGCGGAGACTATCAAAAATTACGATACTTTGCATTACTATTAAGTTAATCACATAATAATATGATATCTTAATGATTTCTAAGGTTTCCGCTATTGCTACACATTGTGTTTTAAATATTTTTTTGTGGATTCATTCGCATATATTTTACATCATTTTCAAGTGACTTAAAAAAAGGAGGTTCTTATTCGGCTGTATGGTTTTATTTTGTTATATGTGTTACGCGATATCTCCGCTAAATATGAATAGATTTTGATGTTTTTTTTGTTTGGTAGAGTATACTTCAGAGGTGGTCCCACATAAATTTTATCGAAATCGGTCAAGCCAAAACCGAAATGAAACCGATGAATTCTGTTTTTTAAAACTTTACTTGCGTTTCAATTATTATATCTGATATTTCGAACACTTTGCAGCATTCGATTGATTCCAATTAAGTAATAAGAGAATGAAAAAAAAACTTTAAAATAAATAAATACGTTCCCGTGCACGCAGCAGTCACAATATTAAGAGGCCTTAAAAATATCCAGGAAGCGTAAGACTCAATTAATTTTATAACCGGGTGACAGCACTCAAGGGGTTAATTGTTAGCGCATCAATATCCACTTTGTAATTCACATCGACGTAAAAGTAGTACCGTTTGGTTTCCCACATGACAACACACTCAGTGACCATATATTTCTAATATATAAAATTCACTTGTCGCGGTGTTTGTTAACAAACTCCTTCCGAAACGGCTTGACCATTTTTTAAGAAATTTTGTGTGCATATCAGGTAGGTCTGAGAATCGGTCAACTTCTATTTTTCATACCCGTAAATGTTAAGGGTGGTCCAAAACAATATATTTTTAAAATTTTTGGACAACATTTCTTGTTTTTGTTTTTTTATGATTCATCATGATCATTAAATCATTATCCTTACTAATATTATAAATGCGAATGTAACTCTGTCTGTCTGTCTGTTACGCTTTCACGCTAAAACTACTGAACCGATTTAAACGAAATTAGACTATCTGTGTACCAACACAGATAGTCTAGAGCCTGAGAAAGGACAAAGGCTACTTTTTAACCCCGAATTCTGGCTGGTCCGGGACTTACGCGGGCAAAGCCGCGGGGCGCAGCTAGTAATGTATATATGGCAAAACAACGTTTCCTGGGTCAGCTAGTACATATATTAGTACCACAGTATACTGTGTTAGTATTGCACGCTCACAATGTACCTATCAGCACTAAACAATAACATTTATCAGAGTTTAGTAACTCCAGTCCCGGATTAAAGGATTTATCCTAATTTAATATTAACCGACCACACGCTAGTGTTATTAATTAACGCCTGCTTAACCCCACGTGTGATAAGGGATGACTTGCTCAAGTTTTAATCTGTATTTATGACTGGCTAGCTTTGATACGACCGCTCTAGATGTTAAATAAAATACAATGTGAACTCATAAAACTAATCGTAATTCAGCACCAAGAGTCACACTATTATAAATCTGAAAATTTGTGTGTAAGTGTGTTATATGATTGTATTGTCTGTACGCTGTAACGGCTGAACGGATTTGAATGAAATTTGGAATGTACATAGCTTATACCTGCGATTGACAGTTGTTTTTTTACCGACTTCACAAAAAAGGAGGAGGTACTCAAGTCGACTGTATTTTTCTTTTTTTTTATGTGTTACCTCATAACTTCATCCCACGTGAACCGATTTTGAAAATGTTTTTTTGTTTGATAGATGTTGCTTTCCGATTTGTCCTATTTAAATTTGATCAAGATCTGAGTAGTAGTTTTTGAGTTTAATGCGTATTCTGTGGACTACATTGACGATGTTCTCGTTTCGAAAGTTACCTCATAACTTCTTTCTTTGTGCGCCGATTTGATGACTATTTTTTTATTTGAAAGCTGGTGCTTTCCGTGTGGTTCCATTTAAATTTAGTCAAAATCTGATTACTAGTTTTTGAGTTATTGTTAATAATGTGTGTTCAATACGTTGAATCTGATCAATGTTCCGAAGATAAATCGGTGAAGTCGGTTTTTTTAAGCTTTGCGTTTAATTATTTATTTAACTTGACAAACGTGGATGAAGCTGCGGAGCACGGCTGGTTTGGTATTAGAGCGTTCTGAATAAGCACGGAGGAGAAGATTGGTGATTGAGCCTTAGATTGTAATTGAAATGCAATAGCTAATGAGGTATATATTTTTTGGAATATGATAACTCATTAATGAACACAATTGTAATGTACAACTCGTTAGTGGACATTTATATTCACAGAAGTTATTTTTGCAGTTAGGGGCCATCCATAAATTACGTCACATGTTAAGGGAGAGGGAGGGAGTCGACGAAGTGTCACATTGTGTCACAAGGGGCGGGGAGGGGTCTCAAATTATGTGACATCACTTTTTTTTCAAAATATAATATTCTATACCTAAATATCACAACACTAAATTTAAACACCATACCAACTAAATAACTTAATAATAATGACCTCATTATACTATGTATAATTAAACGCAAGCAAAGCTTAAAAAAACCGACTTCACCGCTTTATTTTCGAAACCTTTATAAGATTTAATGTATTAAACACGCATTATTGACGATAACTCAGAAAACTAGTGATCAGATCTTGATCAAATTTAAATGGGACCAATGGGAAAGTAAAAGCTCTCAAATATAAAAAAGTTTTTCAAAATTCGTGTGATGTAATTTAACTTAGTAGAAATTGAAAAAGGAGCTTTTATTTGTTTTAAGCGAATTCTATGCATACTTTGTTCTGCAAATGCACTTTTAGTGAAAAAAACACAAAATAATATGCTTTTATTATCTTTGATAAGTACCTACTTATTAAAGTTCTCCTTTATCTCTTTAACGAAGAATGTAATCGCGGTTAATCCGGATATCGGTTATGCGTCGGAACCGGTTGTTAATGATGCACATCGTTACGTGAGACAGATTATTCGGTATATTCCCTACCTGCGTTCTACACGATTGTAAGATAAGGTGTACAATATATTTCTTTAGTAAAATAGTATATGTGATTGAGTATAAGAATATATAAATCATCATCGTCATCTCAGCCGCAAGATGTCCACTGCTGGATATAGGCCTCCCCCAAAGATCTCCAAAAAGAACGATTGTTAGCGGCCTGCATCCAGCGTCTTCCTGCGACCTTCACTATGTCATCCGTCCACCTTGTGGGCGGTCTTCCGACTCTGCGCTTGCCAGTCCGTGGCATTCATTCTAGAACCTTTCGGCCCCATCGGCCACGAGTCGCAAGGTACCAACTATTACATGTGGATAAAATTAATTATAGTCTTGACGTAGGCATGCACGGAGCAGGCCTAGTATTCTATAAACAATGAATTACTATTAAGTACTTACTACAAATATTCTTTTTAGAAATACGTCAAAAGTGGAATATAGTATTATTTAAATTAAATGTTAACGCCCTGAACTATTATTATATTATCAATGCAAATAAAGATATTACACTTATATTTTAACTTTACACACTAATAGCAGAAAGTTCGTGTGTAAGTGTGAATAATATAATAATATTATGAGTAACCGTGCAAGTAAGTTTGTTTTTATCTTCACGCTGTACTTAACGGGTGAAAGGATTAGAATGAAATTTGGAATGCACATAGGCTACTTTTCTACCTACTTCACAAAAAAGGAGGAGGTACTCAAGTCGACTGTATTATTATATTTTTTTTATCTGTGTTACCTCATAACTTCGTTCGACGTGAACCGATATTGAAAATTTATTTTTTTGGTAGAAAGATGTTGCTTTCCAATTGGTCGCATTTAAATTTGATCAAGATCTGACCAGTAGTTCTTGAAATATTGTCAATAATGCGTGTTTAGTACATCTAATCTGATCAAAGTTCCGAAGATATAGCGTTGAAGTCGGTTTTTTAAGCTTTGCTTGCGTTTAATTATTAGCTTGATAAACGCGGGCAAAGTCGCGAGGCACGGCTATTTTTTATATATATTTGTAGAGAAAAGATCGGATCATTTGAGTATAGGCTTCACGGCGTACATATTATTCGCCATAGAGAGCATATATTGGCTTCACAAATATCGAAATAACTCGCTCGTTCGTAACGCGGAATTACTCGCTGCAATGCACGCATACTCGCTTTGAAATTATCAGCTGGAAATTAATAATGCCTTCGTTCCTGTTGTGAAGAATTTAGGCCAGCAGTGTGTAGAAATTGTTGTAATAGTTTTGGTGATAATTGCGTTAATTTCCACCGGGTTTTTTGCCGGCTTCAATAAAGACGAAAGAGTTTTTTAGTTCGACTGTTTTTTTGTGTATTACCTCATTTCTTCTTTCTAGGCTAACCGATTTTGATGATTCTTTTTTTATTTAAAAGCTGGTGCTTCCTTTGTGGTCTTGTTTAAATTTGATCAAGATCTGACCTAAAACTTATAAGCAAGTAATTATAATATTTTTGGCCGAAAGCGCAGCCAATTAAGCGGGGCAAAGAAACTAAGCAGTTCACATACAAAACACACTTTTTTTATTTAATTATGCACACAAGTATAATAGTTATTTACATAATAAAAAAGGACATAAATGTAATTGGTCCCCGCGGCTTCGCCCGCGTTAATTTTAGAAATATCATCAAAACCCCCATTCCGTTTCAAAAAGTAAGAGAAAATAATTGTTTTTTTCTTTAATTTCCCCGATATTTTAATAGTTATTCTACTTTTCAGGGCGGAGATAAATCCAACCAATCAAACATAATTAAAAACGGTGACCCCGTTCTGGAGTTATAAGTGTTGTAACAAACCGGACTTTGTTTTATATATGAAGATATATATTTTAAATCAGTAATTGGTCGGATCAGTAACCATTTAAAAACAAATCATCAAAATTTCACCGTTTCAAAAGTAGGTGTTCAATTTCTTTTAAATTGTACTCCGTTTTCAACTCATTTTCTCAGTACAACGATTTTATAATTGGTTCGAATTACGCAAATTGTGGAAAGGCGCAAAATTTGCATTTTGATTATGAATAAAATTTTTGTATCAGATATTCGGATTACGTTGTCAGATTTTTTTCGAATTGAAATGATTGGTTAGATCGGTGTACAAGATTTCAACAATTTATCAATAGTTGCTTGCATTGGAAAAATTTGAAAATGTATGAAAGAACAATAAAACACTGGGCGAATCTAGATTGCCGTGTGTCCAGATGGTAAAATTAGGAATTAATAACTTATTTTTTGTCAAGTGACGAAATAACAAAGTATTAACAAAATACTTTGTTATTTGGTCAGTTAACGAAATACTTTGTATCGTCAAGTGGACACAGTTGACACTTTTGAGTGTGTTAAAAAAATAAACTTAAAATAAAAGAATATACTACTAAACTTAAAACAAACTACTATACATGTGGATATTAACTATTTATTTTAGCTATCTACGGGCCAATAGCCTATATTTCCTAAAACTAAAAAAAATATATAAATCCATACCAAAGACCCAAGTTACCTACAAGTCATCGAGGTTATAGGTAACTCGAGTGCTCAAGCCCACTACCAGCGGGTAGCGTTCCCATCATGCTGGCGGCATTTCATCTCTGAATTGCAATGCTAATACGTTGAGCTAAATAAGTACCAGCATTTTGATCACGCGTCACCTCAACCAGGCGCTCTGATAAATTTTTGAAAATAGAATGGGCTCCCAGTCCCCACGGGCCCAGTGTCTCAACACCAAACGGCTCAAATATGTAACCACTGCCGAGGTTTCCATATTTTCGCCGTTTGCGGTGCTCTGCCGAAGTTGCCGCGACGCCAACCCCATTCTGTGAACCCCAACTACTACTTTCGACACTTGTTGCAAATTAAGCAAAGTTATGGCGTTTGTATAACGTTTTTAAGGTGATGTTGATATTGTTCAAGCCTATGATATTCTGTACAAACTTAGGTAGATGAGGTGATAATCGCAAGTGCAGTTACACGTAACTAAAATTTGCTCGCCGCTTTACCTCGCAGATTAACAATATTTGTAAAAAAAATACACGTTATGGGACCAGAAGTTTACAATTATAATATTGTAGAGACAACAAGCTTAGCCATTTTTAGAAGAGAAGTAAATAAACTGTCTAATAAAGCAAGCATTTTACTCTTAAAAATATGACATTACTAGCAATATTACTTAAATACTATACTTAATAATGCGTATTCCAGGTCTAGTGTGTTTACCAGCTTCGATCACATCGTCACTTACCATCAGGTGAGATAGTGGTCAAACACTAGCCTGTCACAAATAAAAAAAAAAAAAAAAAATTATAATGATAAATCATAATAATAATTGCTTCTAAATAATTTATGTTGATCAAACGTATGACGTGTAATTAAATTAGTTATAAATAAATGTATGTATATGTCTATGTCTAAGGTCAGTCACTAAAACCTACTAAAATGTTTTTTTTATATTATATGAAATTAACTTTTACGTTATTGCCTGTTCAGAGTACTATATGAATAAAAACAAGCTGCAATTAGTAATACGTACTTTTTATCCTTCTCTTTTCATTTGGAGAATAATTATTGGCTCCGTACGTCTTGCTCTAATAGATACTCAATTAGTAACTGTTGTTAATTGTAGCTAGTATAATTTTAGTGTGATTATAATATTAATGCAATTGTGATATGTATAATACAACAGAGATTCTTACAGCAACGAAGGTTCCAAGAAATTATCATGAGATCATCAAGAGTCATGTAGTTTAAGCACTGGTATAAAATATCAGATCTAACAACCTTTTAACTTGATACTTGATTTACGAACTTGATACTTTGCTTGCTCTATACATATATATAGTTAGAGAAGAGATTTATTAACTATAAGCCTGCTTAGCCGCGACGAAAGAGTTCGGTTCCCACCTGGACCACAATTGTTTTCCACAAAGAAAATTTAATTATGTATCTGTAAGTGATGCGTGAGTGAAACAAGTCTTTAGCCTAGTGTGGTGCTGTGAGTGTGGTAATATTGACAACTAGCAACTGTTCTAATTAGCCGAGTTAGCTCGAACTTAGTCTGCCCTACCGCTGTTAACGTGTACTCTAGTTTTCAATACATTAACGAATTTCGGGAACTTTGTTGGTGCAGACTTGCTTGATTAAATAACTTTGATTATGAAACAACTTCAGATTGCAAAAGCTTGAGAAACGCCATTGGGTTTTTAATGGAATCGATTCCCGGTAAGAGCATAATTTTCTTTCAAAATCAAAATCGTTTATTCACATGGGCCTCAAGGAGGCACTCATGAAAGTTAATGATTCTATTGCCAGATTCGCAAAATTACAGCCATCTCGAGAAGAACCTGGGAAGAAACTTGGCAGCGCATTATTTTTTCATTATTTTTTTTAAAATCATTTCCCTAGAAATGGTGCATCTGACACAGTACATATATGGTATAACTATTTTGATCTGGATCTGTGTGCGTTTGTGCTTGTCAAATTGTTTGATGAAGAATTTTCCGTCACATATAATTAAAGTCTTTGATTTTAGTGCGAGGACGTGAGTGAAAAAACCTGTAGAATAATACAGATCTATGTAAAAAATTTACTTCAATCTGTGTAAATGTTCAAATTCTTCCGGGCTCACTTTGTTCACGATAGCTCTAAAAGTTCTATAAATATTTGCTTATACAAATGGATGCAATGGATGCTTGTGCAATATGGATATGAAAGTCTGAACTTTTCTTATCCATATTCCAGCAGTGCGGGTTCTGGGCCGATCTATGATAATAAGTCAGTCAGGACTTGACTAGTACTAATATTAATAACATTTCTAACATTTTGATTGAAATTGTTCCTCTATATTATCCGTCAAATTATATTCAAATCCGTAGCGTCGTCTCACACAAAAACTTTCAAAGTGTCGTCATTACTATTATCAGTATATTAAAACCTCCAAATACTAATAAAGCCATGTCAAAGACACGTCCCGGCTTCGTAATAATAAGGTTGCCGCTATCCTACTAATTAAACTGAAGACAAAACGACGGAGCTCACCTCGCGGCTTCGCAAATATGGCGCAGGCAAACCGCTTTACATAGATGCGATAGATTTATTCATGCTATATTAATAAAACACGGAAAAATATGGAGAAAAGAAAACCATAGTTTAGGTAATATCTAGGGAACTGCCCGTTAGCTTGGTTGGGTAAGCGTTCGCCTTCGAAGCAATGGTATCGGCTTCGATTCCCGGCGGGAACACAAATTTTCTCCCAAGGAAAATTTGTGTTTTAAGCTCTGGTTGTGATTGTGTGTAATGTGAATGTTCCCGGCACCCACTACACAATTCATTGGGGCTGTGAGTGTGAAAGCGTTTATGTTTATGTTTACTTATTCGCGCTAAAAACTATTTTTATTTACCTCGACGTTTCGGCCAAGTTGTATTGGCCATGGTCTCGACAATTCTAGTCTTCTCGAGAAATGTTTTTAGCGCGATTAAGTCCCGAGATTAACTGAAAACATAAAACTTTTTATCTGACTTCAAATAAATGAGGTTCTCATTTCATTGTGTATTTTGTTTTAGGTTTGTTACCTTAAAACTCCGTTATTTATTTCCTATTTTAATGAATAAATCATTTTTTATTTACAAGATTTCAAATGAATTCCACGGAAATTTCATCGAAATCGGTTCAGTCGTTTATTATTTAAATTATAATATATCATTTAAACCAACGAAATTGCGTATTTTGCTTCTCTGTTACTTTTTTATTTCGTGGGCACCACACAATATATCTGTAGCACAAGTTCTTAGATGTGGACTTGTTGTTTGGAAGAGTGTCTCATTGGTCCCATAAAATACTAATCATATTAGGTACTTAATAGGGGTTCGGAAACGATGCCAATAAAGTCGGTTTTTAGTAAAAAAAAAAATTACAGGAACATTACCGCGTTCTATGAAAACAACGAATGGCCATTACTCAAATTAAGAAAAAGTGGACTATTTTAATTTTTTAAATTTATTTTTGAAAACTTATCTGGAAAACGGCTTCACCAAACGGTATCTAAATCGGTCAAACCGTTCTGGAGATAATATTAGTAATGGAACATTAATTTTGCACACAATAAACTTCTTACCATAAACGCATACACTACCTTCTCCGTCCCTTGTGGGTAAAAAAAAAACATATTTTTGAAGTCTGAGTAAGACATCTAAATAGTTTGGCCACGCGAGCACATTTTGTTCAGTTTAGTCGTAATATCAAGAAATCTGGTTGTTCATTTAAATCAATGAGAAGTTTGTAAAGTAAAATTTACTAGTATTTTATGAAAATTAATTCTTTTTTCTAAGTTTGTAGAATACCAAGAAATAACTCGTAATCCTAGCTGAATTGCCTAGTTTGATCTTAATTTTGGCTACAAAAGTGCCCACGATAAAAGGCCCATAACCTAATTATAACCAATTTCCTAGACCAAGTTTATTATATTTTATAGCGTAAATGTAAACCTCACTTGATTAGTTGGCAAACAAAATACGAGCATGCTTAGATGAAATAAGGAAGATATCTTGAAAAATTATCAATATTTGTTTGTTGTACATACTTGATTTTTAAATGTTCGATTAAATGCGTGAAACCAACCGTGAGTGAAATCGTTAAACCCTAAATAATTACTTTTACAGTTTAAATAGTTCTTAAAAACAATATCAATTCATAACATAGGATCATACTTCGGATTAATAACATTTACCCATATACAAGCATAATTATGTGGAATATCTTCAATATACCGGTGTCGCTTAGCAGTTTGTCTGCTTGTCTGAAGATAGGACTGTGATAGGGGAACTATATCTTGTAATTCTTTGGCACATTCACCAAAAAGTAACTTACTGTTTCAACCACTAATGCACCTTGAAATAGATTTGTATTTATGTAGTCTCGTAACATATCTTTCTAATTGATTTATCTACGCCAGCAACCAGAAATTTAATACGAGCTATAAAATAAGTTTAGATTAGTGATTACATTTTTATAGCGAATACTTAGCCTGGTGACTGGAGAATTTGGGAGATGACTGTACTGGAATTTGTACTTACAACTATAAATGTTTGTATCAATAACGGGACATTTTACGGGGATATTTACCATGTAAAACATAGTAAATATCCCGTTATTGATGTATAATTATATTTACTTTTGTAGGGTGTGCATTTATATTTATACCACATAGAAGGTAGTTCCGTCACCTGGCAACACTACATCGCGTCCTAACGCGATCTCCCACCACGAGTTAGTTGAAAAATTGTATCGGAAGCGAATGCATGCGCGTTCGCCATCCTACACTGGCGCTCAACTTGCGGCCGACGCCATAAACGCGTAGAGAATGAAATAGTTTTCCGCGTTCGGTGTCGTGAACCCCTGCAAGAACTTTTCTTTTATTTCAACTGAGGACTAAGTGATAAAATGACAAAACCAAAAACGCGTTCCCGCAAATCGCGAGCTCAAGATGACGAGGACGCCGCGTCTTTTGGCAGTGCTGCCGACTTCGATAACGCGATGCCTGCCACTGCGTCGGCGCCGTCAACAGTTACCGCTAGCGACGCCGCCTGTTCCACCGCGGTGATGATGTCCGAAGAACAACTTGCGTCCTTGTTTACGTCCTTCGCTAGAACACAAGCCGACGCAAATATGCAAGTGATGCAACGCGTCGATCAACTTATTGCATCAATGACACCGCGCAGCAGTGATGGACCGTCGTCGCCGGCGCCTCCTGTGTTCGAAGTCAACTCGTTGCACCCACGCGCCACAGCCGCCGCCACGGGAATCCAAGCAACGCCGCCGTTTATTCCAACGAGTCCCGGTAACTTTACCCGATGTACTGCGAGATTCAATGGATCGTCACGAGACGCCGACAACCTAGAAGCATTCATAGACGCTGTGGAAATTTATAAGGAGTGTGTTGGTATGCGGGATGATCATGCGCTTCGTGGTTTGCCTCTTTTACTAGAAGGCCAAGCGGCGGTGTGGTACGTAGGAGTGAAAAGCACTACGTATAGTTGGGCCGAAGCCATTCAAAAACTACGCTACGCGTTCGGACAACAACGGCCGCCACACCAAATATATAGAAAATTGTTTGCTCTAGAACAAGAGGCGAACCAGAGAGTGGATATTTTCGTGGCTAACGCTCGCGCTCTCCTCGCAAAGATACCGGTCGGAGACCTTAGTGAAAAAGTGGAACTGGACATTGTTTTCGGCCTTCTTCATCCCATATATAAAAAACGCATTCAAAGATCGTCGTTTGATAGCTTTGTGGGTTTGTTGGACTTAGCGAGAGCAATTGAAGAGAGCCGGGAAGAGAAGAAAAACATCGATCAAACCAAGATTCAAATTTCGCGCGATAATACAAAGCACTACAATAACTTCCGTGCTACGCCGCGCGCGCCGCCACCGCCGCCGTCATATGCTCGTAGCCAATCGCCGAGGCCGGATCGCATAGGTTCCAGAGAAGAGGGCGCTGCTGTGAAGACTCGCTCGCGCCAATCGTTCGCCATGGGAGGTCATTCACCGACAAAAGCGAACATGGCGAACCGTTCAGTGAAGTTTAGTGCAATCACACTTAAACAAGCCGTCGAAACGGATACATCGGATTGTTCGGATCTAGCCACGCCGCCGGCGCCGGTAAGCGACGTGCGTTCCCGTCGTCGCCGTATGCGTCGTTTTCATGGGCGCCGCGGCACCGCCGCCAGCGCGTCCGCAGAGCACGATCCACCGCAGCACATCGCGCCATCCATGACTTCGATTTGCCCAGCGGAAGACGCGGCTACACTGGTAAACGCGTCGCCTTTTGAATCAGACTGTAAGTACAGTGATGGTCTTGAACAAAGTGATAAGTGTAGTAGTATAAACATGAACACTAAGATAGGTAAACAGTGTGATAACAGTTACAGTTGTGATAACAGTAACGTTATAGATTTAAGTTGTTTGTCAGAGCGGGGTCACCCAAGTCGTCCCATACTCGAAATCCAAATTAATGGCCTGGATGGCACGGCTTTGGTAGACACAGCTGCTAAGCGTTGTATTGCGGGTAGCACACTCTACACCCTCCTCCTTAAACAAGGTTTTTCCTTTCGCGCTACTAACATGCTTATTAAGCTCGCAGATGGTAGCATGCAGGACACAAGGGTGAAATTAGCTGATGTGAATGTTATGATCCATGATGCTATGCTTTTGGTGCCGGTGACATTTGTTATATTACCTGCTGCTATTAACAATGATACATTGCTGGGGATTGATTTTATTACTCAGGCTGGTTTGGTTATGAATTTTGCTGCAATGACCTGGCACTTGTTTGACAGACCTCAGGTTATACACCAACTTAAATGTGAGGATTCTATCGCTAGGCCGGTTGAATGCTACTCTGCTGCTACACTACGAGAGGATGAAGGGACAATGCTGTCTGCGGAGGAACGGATGTCATTAACTAACCTGCTTATGTGTTATGATGATGTTTTCAGAGAAATCGGTGAATGCACCCCATTTGCCGAACACCACATTGACACAGGTGAACATCTTTTCCCATCGCTGTACCCCCCTATCGTCTCACCCCAGCCAAGCGAGCTGTAATGGAGACTGAGGTCAACAAAATGCTTCAGGATGGAGTGATAGAGGAATGTGAGTCTGCATGGGCCTCTCCAGCTCTACTAGTTCCGAAGAAGGATGGGACATTCCGTTTTTGCGTCGACTACCGTAAGCTCAATGCTATTACTAAACATGACTCATATCCTCTCCCACTCATCGACGACTTACTCCAGTACACCAAGAAGAATTGTTTCATGAGTACCATTGACCTGCGGTCGGGTTACTGGCAAGTGAGTCTATCAGAACAAGACAGAGACAAAAGCGCATTCACTTGCCCGCTTGGAGTTTATCGGTTTAAAGTCATGCCATTTGGAATGTGTAATGCTCCGGCAACCTTCCAAAGATTAATAGACAGGTTCAAGTCTGGTGTTGCCTTAAAAGAATCTTTAAAAGATTCTTCTCTTCTCTGTTACCTCGATGATTTAATATTGATAACAGAAGGGAGTTACTCAAAGCATCTCGCAGATCTTCAGGCTGTATTTGACCGGCTGAGGGCTTTCAAGCTCCGTGCCAACCGAGCAAAATGTATGTTTGTCCGTGGCAGCGTCAGATATTTAGGCCACATAATAACAAAAGATGGCGTGTCACCAGACCCAGAGAAAATCACCGCCATCAGTAATATGAGAAAGCCAAGTTCACTCAAACATTTAAAGAGCTTTCTCCAAACCTGTTCATGGTTCAGGAAGTTTGTAGCTGGATTTTCCCAAATTGCTCAACCTCTAACTCAACTGACAAAAAAGGATGTAACATGGACATGGGGACAGGCTCAAGAGATGGCTTTTAATAAACTTAAAGAGATACTTACCTCTGCACCCATTCTAACACAGCCAGATTACAATTGTGAGTTTATACTCAGGACTGACGCCAGCAACTACGCCCTGGGAGCCGCTCTACTCCAGGGGGAGTCGCCGCAGGAGGAGCGTCCCATCGAGTACGCCAGCCGCCTGCTCACGCCGGCCGAGCGGAACTACTCCACCACCGAGCGTGAGGCGCTCGCCGTCGTGTGGGCGGTCGACAAGTTCCGCGGCTACATCGACGGACACCGCGTACGCGTCGCCAGCGATCACCAGCCGCTCAAGTGGCTGCTCACGCTCAAATCGCCGACCGGTCGTCTCATCCGATGGGCTATGAAACTCCAGGCGTACGACCTCCGACTGGAATATACCCCAGGTAAAGCCAACGTTATCGCTGACACCCTAAGTCGCCCCCCCTGCGAGGAGGGAACACGCTCGGCCTGTGGGCTGTGTGGCGTCGTCATAGAGACCCCGCGCTGGGAGGCACCCGTATTACGGGAAGCGCAGTTGGCCGACCACGATGTTGCAAAAATCATTAATGACCTGGAGGGAAACGAACTAGTGGCCAGTACTAGATGGGCCGAGAGAGGGTACTGTATGACTCAGGGAGTACTCTACAGATATACTTTGGATGAAGACAATGAGGAGCCCCAGCTCGTCATCCCCGAGAGTATGCGCAAGGATGTCCTAATAGAGTGCCACGATAGAGCCACGGCTGGACACGGAGGTATCGAGAGGACTCTAAAACGCATCACTCAGCGCTACTATTTTCCTGGAATGCGCAGATTTGTCGCGGACTACTTAAAGACGTGCGTAGAATGTCAAAAGTATAAACCGTCGAACATAAAACCTGCTGGGCTTTTACAGACTCCCGTGCCGGCGCAACGTTTCGAGGTGATCGCGGTCGACCTCTTCGGGCCGCTCCCCAAGGGTGCACTGGGCGAGCGCTGGATCCTGGTGGTGGAGGACCCCGCCAGCAAGTGGGTGGAGCTGTTCGCGCTAGTTGACGCCACGGCCGAGGCGTGCGCGCGCGTGCTCATCGACGAGGTATTCCTGAGGTACGGAGTGCCGCGCCGTATGCTCTCCGACAACGGTGTCCAGTTTCTGGCCGAAGTCATGAAGAACGCCTGCGCCGCGCTGGGCATCACGCAGAATCTCATCCCGCTCTATCACCCTGAAGCGAACCCAGTCGAGCGAAAGAATCGCGACATTAAAACGCAGCTCGCCATCCTCGTCGAGGGGCACCACCGCGAGTGGCCAGAGTCGTTGCCCGCCATTCGTTTCGCCTTGAATACGTCGGTCTGCAAGTCGACGGGGAGAACGCCGGCATATTTAACGTTCGCGCGCGAGTTGCGCTCCCCTCTAGATGTGCAAGCCGACATCCGCGAGGTGACGACAGCCGTTAATTACGTGCCACAGATTACGCCGTACTTGCGGAAGCTCACCGCCGCCATCGCCGAGAGTAAAGAGCGCCTCGAGCATCAACAAGACGAACGAAAGTCAGAGAAGGACCGGACCCGTAGAACGGGCGAGACGTTTGCTGTCGGCGATCTTGTTCTATTGAAGACGCAAGCTCTCAGCAACGCTAGCAAAGGCGTGACTTCAAAACTACTGCCGAAGCGAGATGGACCGTACGTAATTATGAATCAGGTTAGCCCTACCACTTATATCCTGGCCCATTATCGTAACAGGAACGATATAATTGGCAAGTATCACGTCTCTCACTTAAGAAGATACCATTCTAGGGAGGGTACAGAATCTGGGGTCTGTCAACCGATAGTACCGAAACGAAGACGCGGTCGTCCGCGTAAAATTGTCTAAGTGGTAAAATTATACACAAACTAGTTTGATCCATAGTGGAGCCCACAGCTGATCAAAAGGGGGAGTATGTAGGGTGTGCATTTATATTTATACCACATAGAAGGTAGTTCCGTCACCTGGCAACACTACATCGCGTCCTAACGCGATCTCCCACCACGAGTTAGTTGAAAAATTGTATCGGAAGCGAATGCATGCGCGTTCGCCATCCTACACTTTTAAATAAAATTGTAAAATATAGTAAAAAAATATATTTTAGGCATAATCTAATTTAAACATAATTATGGGAGAAGCCACTGGCTCCAGAAACACAGTTTTAAACTAGTTCAGGAGCCTATGGATTCAACATTAACGATGTACTTACATGTCAATAAAGTAATTTGTATTTATACAAACATTTATAGTGAAAGTGACCATGGTAGCTTGAAAACTTACATTGTACTTACATCATCATAAATAATAAACATTGCTTAAGTGAAAAGATTTATTTTAATCGACTTCCCATAAAAGGAGGAGGTACTCAAGTCGACTGTATTTTTTTATTTTTTTTTATTTTGTACAAGCCATAATTTCTAGACCCAGTTTTTCCAAATAACTAGTTGGAGTTTAATTACTATTTACCAGATTATATTTTTAACAATCAGTTCCTATTTTTTTAAGACATTAATTATACTTGGAAATCACAAAAAAATATTCAAATCGGTTTACCTTCTTTCACTGGTAATATTTTTTTAAAGGAACTTAAAAAAATCGACTTTAAAATTGTATTATATGCTACGAACCGTTATTCTAGACCTTAAACAGTGAGATAACATCACTTCCGGAACGACGTCACGACCTCTTTTGTCTCCCTCACATCCGGCTCCGCCCCACTTGAGCCGGGGGAGGGGGGGTGAGCTTGCCCGAACTGTCAGGCGCGCTCCTCACATTGGCATTTGCTTTCGGCGTGAACACACCTCTTTAAAAGCGGGTAACAGCGTTGCTGTTGGTTATATTTTTTATTAATGTTGTAATTTTAACAATTTTATTAGAAAATGATAAACTTTTTTTATAATTTTTATTTAAAAAAAAAAAATATATTTAAATGTTAACAATTTAACTTTTATAATATTTAAACGTGACTAATTTGTGCTTTTATTTTGTTATTTTAGCACTCATAATATTTTTTCAAGATTGAAGTAGGTGAACGGGGTCGCCCGCCTCCGCTAATTTCACCACTGATATCTTCGTCATCTTCACCGTTGTCGTCGTGTAACCCAGCCCCACACCGTCGAGTCACCGCGGTCATCGAGCAGCAGGCACAGGGGATGCGGACAGGTTCGATGCGAATTCACATACCCAAAATGATAAAAGAACCCATGAGGGTAAGTTGCACATTCGTAATTAACTGCAGCTTTAAGATTCCACTAGGATTAGGTTTCTGGAATGAGCCTACTTACCCCGCTCAATTTATAAACCAACAATCTTGTTTCAAAAATATGTGTATTGTCTTTCCTAACTGAATTGTACGATGCGAACCAAATCATCCGAAGCAGTCGCACTTGTATAATAAGAGTCGAATTTCTAAAGTTGGACTCGCGAATGATCCACGCAATTTAAACTTTTCAATCCACAGGATTTCTTTTCTCTCTTACAAATTATAGTTCATAGGCGCGACAAAGATATCGCATTAATTGTATATTTTGTTTTGAATTTTAAAGGCTGGACTTGCAAAATATCCACGCATTAACCTTTTCAATCCACAGCATTTATTTTCTTTCTTACTAAGAGCCAGAGGTTCAAAAAAGCTGTTTACAACTCGAACGTGAGGGTGAGCCCCCGGGCTTTCCACCAGTGGTACCACTACAGAAGAGGAGAGAGGAGGCGGGCGAACTGCCTCATCCTCGGGATCCCGTACGTCACGTCCGTACGTACGTCCCGAGGGTCAGACTGAAAAGCCCGCTCCACGGCCTCTCAGTCGGAGATGCAGAAGGAGACCACCGCCTCCGCCTGCCACGATCTCTCGCTGTCGAGCATGTCATTAACAACTCGAACGCTGTGGGAAAGAGCTTTATTCGTGTCTATGCGGAATAGGCACGATGTTTGCAAAGCGACCGCGGAAGTCCTATTATTGCAACAACAATGAAACTGAGCCGTCACAATTACATACTTTAAAAGCTGGTCGTCAACGTATTTTCATCCAAAGGTAAGAACCAAAAGCTGCCAGAAATAAATCCGATCCGAGACAAAATTACAGTAGCAAAAAATTCCCGATAACTCGATACATATTAGCTTAATATTTATGATATCAATGCAATACAGTTACTATTTATTGACATCAAGCTTACAGAGAAACTTATAAATATATGTAGGTCTTATCGCTAAGAGCGATCTGTTATATCTTAGATTGTATTATAATATTTTTATGAGAATTTATTTAAATGTACCTACATTTTAATAATATTACTGAATTTTTTCTTTGGCTATAATACCCTCGCTTTTTAAAATATTTTAACAGTACCCCGGTAGCCGAGCGTGTACTTAGCAATAATCTAAACAATATCAAACTTTACTTGGTATTGAAACCAAACATTTTATTTTTTTTTGTTTCTCGGATCGGACTTATTGTAAGCGATCGAATTGTAATCAAAATATACATAGACCCGGATATTTTGTTTACGTATTTATCGCCGCCGCCCATCTACCGTCAGCGAACCCAGAGCGACTACACTAAACAAGTATCGCCTTGCCTGGACGAACTAAGCTCGACAAGCTATTAAAGTCCTCGTTCGTGTGAGTGATGCAGAAGTCCAGTCTGACGCCAACTAAGGATCGTTTTTCCTAGACGGATTAAGCTGCGGCGGAAGCTATTATGTCCTAACCTCATTCGAGTGAGTGATGAAGTATCAGAAGTCTAGTCTGACTCCAATTAAAGAACGTTTTTCCTTGACGGACTAAGCTACGGAAGCTATTCAAGTCCTAACCTCGTTCGAGTGTCACAATTTTTAATATACAATTGCAGATAATTCTGTAACATTGACTTGCCTTGTGTAACAGTCGGTTGTAATGGCCAATAAATGCATTTAATTTATTTTTCTGATGCCAACCAGGGATTGATTTTCCTTGAAGGACTAAGCTGCGGAAGATATTCATGTCCCAACCTCGATCGGGTGGATTGTGAACTATGAGAAGTCTATTCTGATCCCAACCAAAGTCATTTATTATCAAATGGAATCCACGCCTAAACTCCACGTATTTGCCCGGGTATAAAAAGTAAATATGGCTCAAAAATATTCGCTCTAATCTAAAAGCAAATTGGTGGAGTCTGATAATACCTGGTAAGCATATTAAACTTTACGGTTTCGGCCTAGTTAGTAACTGAAGGTATCTGTTTCACTTGCCATTCCTTGCAGTTAATTTGCAGACTACCTAACTGAAATAACGAAGTCTTTTCTTGTAAGTACTTGGTCTTAATAGATACAAAGAATACAATCAGTTCTTGTTTCATACCTTGTAATGACCGTTGTCTCATGCGTTACAGTAGAACCTATTAGATGGCACTATATGTCTTCTAAGCACCAAAGACGTTACAGCAATCTGATGTACTAGTGGGAGTTTACCGATACTCGCATACGTAGTTACTATTTATACATTCCATAGTAATTGTATATTCATATATGTATTATTTAGTGTGTTATAGCTTGTGTTATAGCTGTATTTATTTAGTGTGTTACATTACACTGGTTAACAACATGTACACCATCCTGTTATCATTACACAAACTGTCCAGTAAGTGTACTCTTCTGAAACGGCTTATGAAGAGACATTGTGAATTTTAAAACGCAGATAGATTTTCTCGCTTCAACGAGCACACACTTTCTTTTTCGTTATGTTCGTCTCATACGGTTCTGATACTTATTAAAAGCTCCAACTTAATCGGTGGTTTGGCGTCTGGAACTCGAAAGAGCTGATAGCGGAACACTTCTGATGTTTTTTAATGGTTGATCACATTCTTAATTCTCCGTCATTTTAGTACAAAGTTTTATCTGGTATTTGGCAATAATGATAATGTTGATCATATATCAATCACATTCACATGCTCCCTTTGCTTAGTTAAGCACTCGTTCATTTCTTGCTTAAATGCATTTAAAATATTTTATTTTTAATTACCAAAAGGAATTACCACAACGACGTTTTCCAATGGAGTGCCAATAAGAGTTTTACCTTAGCCTGTGGGTAACGGTCACGTAGACTTGATATATTACGAAAGGACTAGCTATAGATCAGTCTTGACATGAATAATTTTATTGTACTTGAATGGATAAGTGATCAACCATTCCTTTAAAACAATATTTCAGATGACACGGGTACTTACATAAGGTACGGTTCTTTTATTGCTTCTCGAATGTAGAAGTCAAGCCCGCAATTTTGCACATTTAATTATCGACCCAAAATCAAAGACGAATTTAAACATGTTTATTGACATCCTTTCTTTGGGTCTACCTACTCCACAAGTATAAACCTGCCGTTGCAGTTATTATGGAGATGACAGATCTAATAGAATAAATGTCTTGTTGTAGATATGTCTTGTTTAATGATGTAGACGTAAGAAATGTGTTTTCATCTCGTAGGGTATGCAATAATCTAGTCGGGGGAGAGGTGTACGCGAGGAGAGCGTGCGCGAGCGGCGCGGCGGTCGGCTGCTAGTAGCGGCCGGCGGCATCGCTCGAGTCAGTGTCATCGAGAGCCGGACCAAAGCAGACGTATAGAACATTCCACCGCACTCCCCGCGTCGTGCCACACGCTAACCGTGTGCTGTTTCTTTAGTGTGTGAGCTAATGTACCGGTTGTATTTAATAAAAGTGCTTCAATATGACGTTCCTTGTGTCTTCAATGTGAACCCCCGCACCTAAATCTCAATAGTAATAATGATTCGGTTTGGGTAAAGATGATTTTAAGAGGCAAGTATTGAAGCCTCTTCATACTTTGTACTTGGACTACTTCAGTACTTGCAATAACTTGGTTGTTTGAATTAAGTGCTTTTATTTTTACAATGGCCTCTCATGGTAAATGTATGACGTATCCCTACGTCTGAGCCTACTCGAATTGAAACACTGTAGCATAAAAATATACAACAATGTATATACAAGTGTCATTGCTAAACTGTTATTAGATCAATAAATGATCAAATTCTTTACCTACCTGTCTATGCATGTGATAGCATTGTAACTAATAGTCATTTTAACATTTACGGTTGTTAATTCCTTGTCATAACATTATTTTAGTTAAGGTACCATAATAATAAAATGTATTTGTCGTGAGTAACATGTATAATTATTCTAATTTCAAGGTTACTTTCATCCCTCTGTTCTGTAGGTACACCTATTCATGGGATATATATCATAGATTTGCATAACCTAGGTACACATTATAAAGTACCTGATACTATCAATTATATTTATTCACACATTGGCATACTTTTTAGCTTGCCACCAGGCGATAATAAACACATCTCACTGTTTAAGGTCTAGAATAACGGTTCGTAGCATATAATATGATGTTTTACCTGAAAATAAAACAATTATTATATGCGAAACCTTATTCTAGACCTATATTTAGAATCCTGCCTGGTGGACTTCTTTATCTTGTCCACCGAAAGTGAGATGCAATGTGAGGAGCGCGCCTGACAGTTCGGGCAAGCTCACCCCCCCTCCCCCGGCTCAAGTGGGGCGGAGCCGGATGTGAGGGAGACAAAAGAGGTCGTGACGTCGTTCCGGAAGTGATGTTATCTCACTGTTTAAGGTCTAGAATAAGGTTTCGCATATAATAATTGTTTTATTTTCAGGTAAAACATCATATTGTGTTTAGCGTGAGCAATTAAAATTAAATGAGTTAAAAACTTGGAATCGAAACGACACTCGTAAACATTCGTAACACGCATGCTACACGCTACGTATTCCTAACGTAGCGTGCTACGGCGTAGCAAACTTGGTAGCATTTAGTAAGTTTGTGATAGTTTAGAACATGTAGGAAAGTAATTCGGAAACTATTTCTAGTATAAATATTTAGGAAATCATATACGTTTATGCGTAATTATATAATTACATTTGATACACGTGATGAACTAAATAGAGCATATTTATGTTTTGTATGTGTTTGTGTCCTTAATTACATTGGGAGAACATACAACTTGTAGCTTCTCATTCGCATGAATTTCAATCCGTATATGTGCATAATAACTATTATAAAACTATTGATTAATGATCTACCTACCCAGTAGTATAGTTTTTATTTCTGAAAATTTATTTTTTAAAACTGTTAAAATAAAAATAAGTAAACTGTATATAATTTTTAAAGATATTATGGATACCTCGCACATATATATTTATTTGGAAACTGACATATCACATCAGGTAAGATTGTGGTCAAACGCTTGCCTATCGTTTATAAAAAAAAACTAGATTGTTTAACTTAAATCAACTGCATGCATTAAAATCTGTTTTTAAACGTATTAATATACGTAAAATAATGAAGGGTGAAATTAATTCTAAAATATTTTTTTCTAATAACAGCAAATATCTAACTGAGACTCTTAGTAATTCCAATAATCCATATTTTCGTTTTACTAAAACATATTAAAAGTCTAAACATTATATTTGAAGGAACTGAATAAAAAGGTGTATTTAAAATATATACATATAACTATATTATATTTTAGGTACGTTTTCTGGTTTTTTTATCTTTCTAATGCTTTATTGTATGATTATATTTTCATTATGATCAAATATAAACTTGCTCACTGAAAGTTTTATTATGTGAAAGCGTAAAAAATAATTAAACGCAAGCAAAGCTTAAAAAACCGACTTCACTGCTTTATCATCAGAACCTTGATCCACCAGCTTTCAAATAAAAAAAGAATCATCAAAATCGGCTCACAACGAAAGAAGTTGTAAGGTAACTTTTGAAGTCGGGTAAACCAGAACAACGTCAATGTACGCATTATTCGTCACAAAATAGACATTATTGACGATATTTCAAGAACTACTGATCACATCTTGATCAAATTAAAATTGGACCAATTAGAAAGCAACATCTTAAAACTAAAAAAAAATTTTCGAAATTGGCTCATTTGGAGAGAAGTTATGAGGTAACAAACAAAAAAAAAAAAATCTGTCGACTTGAGTACCTCCTCCTTTTTTGGGAAGTCGGTAAAAAAGTGATAATATTTGAAAATGTGAGCAGGTTCGAACAATTTTCTCAATCACGGCTGACGTCAACGAACCCATCATTCACTTTAAAAATGTGTGAACTGACGTGACGGTGCAAATCAGTCTATCCAATAGCGTGCGTTTTGTTTTTTTTAATTTAAACCCAAACGCATTCACACTCACAGCCCCACACTAAGTTCAAAGACTTGTATCGTGGGTGCCGGAAACATTCACATCACACACAAATACACCCAGAACCAGAAGCACAAATATCTCTTGGGAAGGCATTTGTGCTCTTGTGCAGAACCCAAAGTGCAAAGGGGAGAGACCTGTCTAAAACACAACTGGGTCGTCAGTTTCTAATGCATTTTTATAATTTATTTATCAAAATTTATCATTAAAGATATTTCAATAAGAAAATACATTGTAAGTGTAATTCTTTGCAAACGTTCGCTTTCTAAGCGGGGTAACGGGTTCGATTCCCGGCGGGAACACAAGTTTTCTTCTCAAGGAAAATTTGTGTTTCTGGTTCTGGTTGTGATTGTGTATGCGATGTTAACATTTCCCGCTCAAATTATCGAACTGAATGTGGGACCGTGAGTGTGAAAGCGTTTATGTTATGTTCATGTTCTCCCATCGCATCCTATTCACACGTACAGATTGTACCCCAGACGTCTTCCCCATATTTACCCCGCGACCGCAGCAGTGCTCCTAATTATTCACCCAAGTGATAAACTGGTGCCGTGGACGTGACGCTTAACTCCTGGGATAAATACGCGCTTAGAATTAGGCGAAAGATGTCGTAATCTATACCGTTTCCAAGACAAAGGTTTTATAAGCTAGTAAGAAAGGACAATTGAGACGAGGGCTCTGATTGAAGTTGAGCACCCAATAGTATACACACCCGATGGTTAGCGAATTATTAGACATATATTAGCATATTTGTAACCAAACTTAAAACACTACTGCTTCAAAAAGCGTACTATGGACGATACTATTCTATGGTCTGATGCAAGGCCTGGAATCGTAACTGTATATGTACATGTGTTTATTAACTGTAAATGATTATATATAAGCTTACTAGATTTATATATAATTAAACGCAAGCAAAGCTTAAAAAACGGACTTCACCGCTTTATCTTCGGAACGTTATCAGATTTAATGTATTAAACTTGCATTATTGACGATAACTCAAAAACTAGAGATCAAATCTTGATCAAATTTCAATGGGATCACATGGAAAGCACCAGCTTCCAAATAAAAGCAGGTTCCCTTAAATTTTGCAATGATATTCTGAAGAGTCCCTAAAATTGAGATATTTTAAGTCGATACCCAATCATAAAATCCTATTTATTTGTAACCTTAATACATATATATAATTATATATTACTTTTTCTATCATCCGTTGCATTAGTTTCACGATTGAATCAGTTTCACTCAATAGATTGTTTCGTCATAAATAAATGTAAACGCAAACGCAAACCCTTTCACACTCACAGCCCCACACTAAGTTTGATGACTTGTGTCGTGGGGGCCGGAAACATACACATCACACACAATCACAACCAGAACCAGATACACACATTTTCCTTGGGGAGAAAACTTGTGTTCCCGCCGGGAATCGAACCCGATACCCCTGCTTAGAAGGCAAACGCTCACCCAACTAAGCAAATGGGCAGTTCATATACATCTGCAGTACCAAAAACGGACCTGATCGCGCCAAATGCTTATTTATCGGGTATAGAGCCGATGACTTATCCTGTCAAAATGAAACCTTTATATGTAATATTTAAACATTTTTATCCTGCTTTTAAACATGATTAATCGAGTTTCACTCAATTTGTTATTGGAAATGATGCTTATTTTAGTTTTCTTTGGATTTTTGGTCAAATTGGCTTTTAAATAATTTTAATGCTAAAAAATAATTTTAAAATTCGACAAAACCGCCGCGTGTACCAGCCGATTAGTAAACAATAATAAATTGGCTTTAGCCTTATGGCGTGCATGAATACTGATAGTTAGAAAACATTATGTTTCAATGTTATAATCGGTTTTAAACACAAGAATTTCGATTTACTTTGCAGTCGACTAGTTTCGGACAAATTAGTTGTCCTTCATCAGGATGAGTCAGACGCGCAATACACAGAGGCGAGCAGCTCGGGCCTCGGCGCGTGACTATAAAGTAAGTAACTAGTAACTAGTCGACTACAAAGTAAGTTGAAATTTTCATGTTTTAATGCCCGGATATAACATTAAAACATAATGTGTAATACTCACGATAGTTTTAACATTAAATTAGTTAGAAAACAGTGTATTATCCGATGTTTAGGCAACATTTTGATATAGTTATATCTTACTTTTAGAGAATATTACGTAAAATTAAAAAAAATTAAGTATGGAACGCTCCACTTTGCATAACCGCCATTTTTTTACTGCACTAATTACGGCCCAGATGTACTACAGTATACGCCCTACGATCACATGTGATAACAAAAACGCTCGAACCAAAGTGAAAGCTATTCTTAAATAACTAATTAAGACATGACATACCGATGATATGCCCGGTACGCGCGCCTCGGGCGTTTTGCATATAAGGTCCCATAGTGGGACAATACTATGGGCTCTTATCAACCAACTCCAAAAAAGGGGGTTCTCAATTCAACTGTGTGTTTATTTTTAAGAATCGATTTTGATGATATTTTTTTTGTTTGCTAGATTATACTTCAGAGGTGGTCCCATAATTCTATCGAAATCAATACAGCCAAAACCAAAATATAAGCGTTGAAGTCGGTTTTTTAGGCTTTCCTTGCGTTTATTTTGAAACCAAAAGTATTTTGCTTCTCGTATGTACTACAGAAATTTTGTGCCACTTTTTAAATTTAATTGAGAGGCGAGATAAGAAATCGCTTGCCTGGTAACCATCACACTAACCCATTACAGTTCTGAACCATCCAGAGTTATGAACTTAAATAGTACAAAATCACCAAAAATTACGCGACAAAGGGCTACGCTCGTCACCGAGATATTAAGAATCTCTTTATGCCTTATAATTTCACTGGAAACATTTCGATTTTATCCGAAATACAGTAATATTTGCACACTATTGCTAGCGGTTGAAAGTCTGACAATAATGTGTTCTCAGCAAAAGTGTCCTACACTACATACAATTACATAATGGTACTAGCTATACCCGGCATGCGCTCTATCACGTTTATGGTTGCCTAGTACTTTAATATCACACTAAAAACTTATAGAATAAATTATTATCTCCTTCATGTTTATGTTTGCCTAGTACTTTACCAAATCCGAGTGACGTACCTATCCATGAAAAAATGTTTTTTAGCATTTTTGTTTTTCGTGAATCAATTCTTGTATATATATATGTGTGTGTGTACACAATCAGGATCTCGGAAACGGCTCCAACGATTTTCATGACACTTACAGATTAGGGGGTTTTCGGCCCAAGCAATCGATTTATCAACGTTCCAGGTCCGAGAAATGTTCCTCGGTTCCCAAACTGCATTTGAAAAACCGGGTTTAAGAAACTATCAGCGCCATCTATTACGCCATGTCCGATGTAAACAACTATTTCTACTCGACACTAGATGGAGCTTTCTGAGGCTACAAATTCAAACACATTCTACCAAAAACAAAAAACCGAGCGAAGCTCGGTCATCCGGATATTTAATATTTATTCTATACAAACACATGTACAGAATAATTATGTCTCGGGAGGTACATGAAACTAGATGTTTTAAGGTCTTCATGCTATTTGAAGTCCAAAGAGTTTAAGAATGTAAGCCATTATGCCAACATGCCGTAATGTTATCCTGCTTTGCAAGTTTTCTCTCTCTATTTAGCCAACAGTGAATATTTCCCTGTTTTGAGCAAACTGTGCAGTGCTGTTATTGACAGAAACTAGATTTTATACAAAGCTGGTAAAGGTTATTTGAAATGCAAAAGAACTTCACGTGTGTTAGCTTGTTCAACATAGCTTTAGAGTTGATTGGTGGACTTTTAAACACGCTTTGTATTATATTCTCCTGTATGTGATGAACTGCCCGTTGGCGTACATGGGTGCGTGTTTGCTTTCTAAGTATGTTGGGTTTGATTCCCGGCTGGAACTCCCCAAGGAAAATTTGTGTTTCTGGTTCTGCCTGTGATTGTGTCTGTGATGTGAATGGATCTGGCACCCACAACACGAGTTATCGAACTTAGTGTGGGGCTGTGGGTGTAAAAGCGCTTAAGTAACTAACAAATTGGGTATATGTGTAAATTTCTTCATTGTCGAGATCATATATTAGGCAATATGTAAATTTTTATGGTTTACACATACGAGGAACATTGCCGGAAAAATAAAATCACTTAAACATTAAATTTCATATAAGAATCAATATTTGAAAATTAAGTCAGGTAAAGGCAAATTTAAACGGTGTCATTTTGACTTTCTCCTTTGACGTTAGAGTCTATGAATGGCTATTTTGAAATACCCATACAACTGTATCACCTTTTATTTATTAAAATTTCGAATTAAAAATATATTTAAATAAAAGAGTAATTTTAAAACCATTTTTTAGTATGTGTGTACCTTTATACTCTACAGCGGATGGACGGATTTAAATAAAATTTGGAATATAAATAGTTTATAGGTATATATTAGAGATGAAACGGATAGTAGTTTGGCCGGATACCGGATACCGGATATTCGGCAAGCTACTAGGCCGGAGCGCCGGATATCCGGCTGCCGGATATTCGGCCCTTTATTGCGTTGACGCGATCAGTTTGATTCGAATATTGGCACGGTGAACGAGATCGGAAATATTCAGGCGCATTATCACTATCTATCGGGTCGCACGTAAGCGGAGATCGGGTCGACTCGGGGGCGTTCGAGTGTTATCGCGCGTGTCAGTTTGTATTTGTTTCTCAGTTCGTTTGTTGTTTATTTCATTGTTTATCACTTGTCGTCGTGATTTTATGTTTGAATTCTGATAGATTAACAAGAAATGTCATCATCAAAAACACGATGGCCAATATGGCAATATTTTGATTTAAACAGTGACAATAACAAGTACGCGGTATGTTTATTGTGCCAGGTTAAACGAGGAAAACGAGATTGACTTTTTTTTAAAGACATCTCGAATCGATCGCAATCACGACCCATACATTTGGTGGTCAGTTAATCTAAATCAGTACTCGCAGTTGTCAAGGTTTGCTAGAATTTATCTTTCAGCATCTGGCAGTAGCGATTACAGCGAAAGGCTATTTTCAGAAGCTGGTCTGGTATACGAAGCCAAGCGGAGTCGCCTCTTACCAACAAACGCGGAAAATTTAGTATTTATTCATCACAATTTGCCACTTGTTAATATTGAGTATTAAACTAATAATTATTAATATAAACATTTTTGATGTGGGATTATAAAAATGAACGGTGTCCATAACCTATTGGAGTATGATTTGCCTTGTGTAAAATAATCAGATTTTTTAAAATTTTACTATCCGGTATCCGGCCGGATACTGTATTAATATCCGGTATCCGGCCGGATAGTGAAAACAAGGCCGGATAGGCCGGATACCGGATAGTTACCGGATATCCGTTTCATCTCTAGTATATATCCAGGATTTAACAGAGGCAAGTAGTAGCCTAGTTGTTTATATCTTTGTCTGTCTATGTTAGGTTACAAAGCCAGTCTAGAAATGAAAAGCTAGAAAGGTTCCGGAGCTGCACGGATAATGGAAACCGGATCCGTAAACACATGAAATGGCCGGCCCACTCGATACATACTGTGAACACAACCAGGGTTGCCAGTAATGATACAAATATATTATAACTTAAAATTAAATAGATATTTTTGCATCGGACGCATATTTAAAAGTTGCACTTACATATACAACTGTTGTTGTGCATGAAATTCATTCATCAACATAAATGGTTAGTTCATTCATAATTATGTATATTTATTTGTAATAACTTGACGGTCTAATGCTCGCTTTAATAGCATTGTATAATATTAGTATATATGATACTGCCCGTTGTTATTTATTTATTCATTACATTTATTAGTTCATTAAATCTGATTTTCATTAAATGTTAAGTATGCTTACCAGCCTCGTATTATATCTACATGAAAGTGCTTGCAATAGTTACTTCAAAACATTAATTGTAGCACATTGGTAATTTTAAGACAATTGTTTTGGTAAACATTTAACCACATTGTCACTTACCATTAGTTGCGATAATGTCCAAACATCAAGATTAACAAAATAAATTTAAATATAGAAAATCAAATCAAATAACTTAGTGAAGCCAACCCTACGTTCAAGTTAGGCGAGCCGAGTCGCTCGCTCGGTTAAGTAACATGTGCTCGCAGCTGTTACTTGATGCAAGAGTTAATTGTAACACTTCGACTTTTGCTTAATGCTTGTTTCGATCCCGAAAGCTCTTTAAGTTATCTTTAAGTCTTCGGTTTGTTAACTTGTTTAAGTTATTAGTGGAGTATAAACTAAGTTTAAAAAGTTTAGCTTACTCTTAGCGTTATTTTAAATGTTGAAACTTTGTATTGAATTCTAATTTTTAAAGTCACGTTCACCAAACTCCAAAAAAACAAACGCATTCACAATCACGGTCTTATACTAAGTTCAAAGACTTGTATCCTGGTGCCGGTAACCACACCAGAAACACCACACCCAGAACCAAAAGTACAAATGTCCCTTGGGAAAAAAACTGTGCTCTTGCCGGGAATCGAAACCAGGACCAACAGCTAGGAAAGCAAGAAATTGCTCACTGCACCAATTGGTTCAATTCTTCATCAGGCAAGATTGAATTCCTTTTTTTATTTATTCAACTGATAGACGAGACTAGCAAGCCGCTGATAATATGCTTCACCCTTGCCATAGTTGCCTATAGTTAACAGTTCGGTGCAACAATTTGATAAAAAAATCACGGCGATTTTGACTATTCAATTACTGCTATTCAATTCTGCTTACTTAAGTAACCATCATCAGAGCTTGACGACAGAATGGTAAACAACGAATGTTATAGTTAGTCAGGCGAGCACGATATAATATAAGATATACTCGGCCACCATGGAAAATCATATTCATGTTATCACATGAATATGATTTTCCATGCCATCGCAAGTGACGTATAATATAACTAAATTTCCTATAATTCTGTACTAGAAGGATGCCTCTACCGTATGTAATAACGGTAATATTGATTATGCAGATGCTAGAGTATGTGATGCGCAATGATTGAACCCAGTTTGCTCTCCGTTGATTGCTTCATTGATCTGCCGACGTCAGGTCAAAGCTTAGAGGAATCTGTTGGAGGAAACCTCATAACTCATTATGTAACTACATCATTATTGGATTTTCTAGCTTGCCAATAACAAACAAGCTTGAGCATTTTAGTGTTACCATATAGTAAAATCTTAACTTTGGCACTAACATCCAAGCCAGAGCTCAACTGGCTAAGAAACTGGGTATCCTCGCTGACGTCAGGTAGTATTTTACACGGGAAGGCTTCTCAATTCGTATCAAGCTAAAGTCCGATCGTATAATATGGAGTTGCGGCCAACTCTGGGTCCACACAGTATCAGTTTGATGCTCTTAAATCCATTGACCGATGAGCGATAAGACTAATAGGAAGTCGAGTCCAAATTGCAGAGACGTGGTCTCAAATCTCACCTGCACTGGGGAGCACCTGCCTATCAACAAATGAGGATCTGGTGATTTACAAATTTATTCCTAACAGGTTGTCGCCAGACGGATTGCCAAAACACAACAAAATCTTTTTACGACTGGCCCATCCTTTAGCAGGCGTGATACCATCAATCGAACAGATTGTCTCCTCTCTTAATGAAAATATCTAGAACTCTATAGTATATATTATTATGTACTAAAGAGTTGAATGAGTCTAAATATAGAGTGATCTAAACGATCAAGAGAACGGCTTGTTTCCTCTGTTAAGAGAGGAGACATGCCGTTTTCTTGATTGTAATCGCCAAGCCTTTTAAAGTCTTGAAATGAAAGAGGCGAAAATTTCCTGGAAGAATTGCCCTTTAATGTTTTATAAAGTAATTCTCAGTATCCATCGGAACACTTTTTATTAATTAATTATTTTTATCTGCCCTCGGGAAAATATTTTAACCCGAGATGTTACAAAGGTGATTTTATTCTCTAGCAAAGTGAAAATATTTGTGTCTAACACGAAACGCAATCAGTCGAACAAAGTTTTTTTTACAGGTAAGTAAAAGTAGGAATATGATTTTAGCAGCGTTTATTCTTATAAATAGTTCTAGCTGCCGCCCGCGTTAATCGAGTACAAAATTAGCCTATGTGATAATCCTGGATATAAGAGCTTTGTACATTTCACATAAAAATCTGTTCAGTCGTTGCAGTCTGAGGAAAGAACAAACACACATACACTTTCAGATTTATAATATTAGTGTGATTTACTAGTCTGATTTACTACGTATGTATTTAGGTGTGTAAGGTCGTTTGTTCTTTTACAGAGCTACAACTTATAAACTTATAAACTAACATATTATCGCAAAATAGGATTTTCAAAGTGTAATTAGCTACGTTTAACAATAAAAAGACTATATAATAACGCATAAAAAAAAACAAAAAAATACGGGTAGCATGAATAAAGTTATATATTAAATATTAATTATACATATAAAATAAATATAACTTTAACACACTATTTAAGTATATAAAAAAACACTATCAATATATATATATTTTTGTTTTATCATATTTAGGCTGTTTTAAAATTGTATCTCTTGTACTTTCGTTAGACCGCTATATCACCTGATGGTAATAAATGGTAAACACGTCGCGCTAGAACTAGACGAGTCGTTTATTCCCGTAGGTTCTAGTTACTTTCGTTTTGTTCATTTTCCAGTTTGTGACCTGAATTGTCACTTACATTCACACAAATATTACTATTCGAGTCACGTGTGCTCAAGTTGGTAGCACAATACAGCCTCGAAATTGACTCACTTGTCAAAATTTGGTACATTCATTGTCTTGTAGGTAACTTAGTCTATACTAATATTATAAAGAGGTAAAGTTTGTTTGTTTGTTTGTTTGTTTGTTTGTTTGTTTGTTTGTATGTAAAAGGTAATCTCTGAAACTACTGATCCGATTCTGAAAATTCTTTCACCAATAGATAGCTACACTATCACTGAGTGTCATAGGCTATGTTTTGTCGGGATAGAAGTTAGTTATCAGTTCGAAATAATAATATTCGTAAGACAAGTCGGAGAAAAATTTGCTAACTCTCCGCTTTATCGGCGTACGCTGACTAAACGGTAAGACATAGTTGAATACAATGTATGGCAAAAATGTTGGCCTTCATGAGTTTTACAAAAAAGTCCGCGACAGCATATATCTAACATGTATGTATAGCTCAGAAAATATACTTTTCTTTGTTAAAAATCTGAAAAAAAAGCGGCCTCTGTTTAGTTGGCTTTTTGAGACATTCAGTATTAATCCTTATCAAAATAAACTATTTCATCGTCTTACGTAGTTCATGTAGATACATTTTGCTTTTTACTGCATATGATTTGGATAAATAGTCTATGAGAAATCGTGAAATTAATTTCACGGGAGCCCGCCGGGAACGGGACGGGTCAGAAATGTACAGAAACGTACTACGAATTCCTGCACTAAAAAATAGCGGCTTCTATTTCGTTGGCTTTTTTTAAGTATTTAATATTAATTCTTATCAAAAAAACCTATTTCATCGGCTTACTTAGTTCAGGTAGATGCAATTTGCTTTTTACTGCACATAATTTGAACCCATAGTCTAGGAGAAATCGTTAAGTTTATTTGAGGGTGAAAACGGTGGATACGTCTATGTTTTGAACCGACTAACATAAGAAGGGGGATATAAATTCGACTGTTTTTTTTTGTTTAGTCTTATCATTGAAGTTTGAACTGCCCGCTAGCGTAGTTAGGTGGGCGTTTGCCTTTAAAGCACCGGGTTTGATGCCCGGTGGGAACACAGGTGTTTTCCCACGGGAATTTGTGTTTCTGGTTTTGAGTATGTTGTGAATGTTGTGTGAATCTTGGATGTTTACAGCCCTTTGATACAAGTCATTGAACTTATTGTGGGGTTGTGAATGTGAAAGCGTTTATGGGTATGTTTTTTAATATTTACTACCCGGCCGACGCCCCGCCGGGCGGGTCGTTCCTGAACTTTGAATTGCTCGCTGGCGTAGATGGGTGCGCGTTCGCCTTCAAAGCAGCGGGTTCGATTACCGGTGATAATTTACCTAGAAAATTTATCTCCACGATAAATTTGTGTTCCTGGTTTTGAGTATGTTGTGAATACTTTGTGAATCTTGGATGTTTACGGCCCCCCGATACAAGTCATTGAACTTAGTGTTGGGCTGTGAATGTGGAAGTGTGTTTATTTGTATTATTATTTTTTAACCGGGCGACGCCGGGCGGGTCATCTTTTGAACTATCTACTCGCGTAAATGGGTGCGCGTTTGCCTTCAAAGCAGCGGGATCGATTCGCGGTGGTAACAGAAGTTTTCTCCCTACGGGAAATTTGTGTTCCTGGTTTTTAATATGTTGTGAATCTTGGATGTTTACGGCCCCACGCTACAAGTCACTGAACTTAGTGTGTGGCTGTGAATGTGGAAGTGTTTATGTGTAGATTTTTTAACCGGGCGACGCAGGGTGGGGAATCTTTGAACTTTGAACTACCCACTGGCGTAGATGAGTGCGCGTTCGTCTTTAAAGCAGCGGGTTCGAATCTCGGTGGGAACACAATGACAAAAGTTTTTTCCCCACGGGCAGTTTATGTTTCTGGTTCTGGGTATGACGTGAATGTTGTGTGTGTGGTGTTAATTGTTTACGGCCCCACGACACAACTTATAGTACTTTTACAGTGGGGCTGTGAGTGAGAAAGCGTTTATATGTAAGCTTTTGTTTACCCGGGCAACGCCGGGCGGGTCAGCTAGTTCTTTATATATCTATATCTTGATTGCTGTATATAGTTTTAGTATAGTTTTAAAAAATATAGGTAATTGGCCCGTAGTTAGATCAGTCATCGAGATAGGAAACAAACCTACGGTTCTGCAAAATCCTTGGGTACCTACAGAAACGTTTGCACAGGTTTATTGTGGTGTAACCCTTACCACTACAAACTCTTTTATTATGAAAACTATCGCGATTACTGTTGGTGGTGCTGACCGGCTAGCCATTAATCGCGTAATTTTTGTGTCGAGTAATATTCGATCAGTTTCGAGCATATACGTATAAGAAGAGCGTCTTCTTCTGGAAGTAGGACCTCAACAGGCCAATTGATCACGACGCCTGGCTGTACGTACACTCGTTCACAATCGCTCAGTTAAAAATTGTTATTTCACTTCATTCAATGAACATAACATATGTGAGATTGAAAGCATTTATAAACGTAAATTCACACTCACAGCCCACAGTGGTTTAAGTTCACACACTAAGTTTAATGACTTCCGGAATATTTACATCCCACACAAAATCACTACTGGAACTAGAATTAGAATTAGAATTGTTTATTAGCCTTATAACATAGTTGTTATACTGGGCAAGTCATTTTACATTATATTCCAAATAAAACTGTATACAATTCAAGAAAACATAATAAACTCATAGATAATCTTAATAAATCAAAATATGTAAATACAATAATATTATTAATATCATGTAGAATACAAGATTTCAAAAATAATTGAATGTCATAATAAATTAAAAACAAGAATTTCTCTTAGAGAGAAAATTTTTATGATTGCCGGGAACCGAATCCGATATCTTCCAATTAACGTCTCAATAGGGATCATACATAAGATTTAAATATAGATTAATATATTTTTTTAAATTTTGTAACAGATTTACACCTATAACATATATTTTAACATATATCGCACCAAACTAAACTAATTTTCAGTTCAAATTGTAATTTAACTGAATAAAATTATATATTAAACTCGCCGGATACATTAATCTATATTGAAAGATAAAGGTCCATGCAGATTAAAAAAACGTAGTAGATTATTAGTGTACACTTGTGAAAGAACCGATTTTAATACAAATTATAAGTACAGCGACGGATTGAAAAGAAAGAGAGATCTCGGCTAAGGATGAGGTATCATGAAATAATATATAACCATCACAGATAAGAAATTACTTGTTTATGATTACCAGCAGATTTTCTTCTTCTCTCCTTAGGCTAAAGGCTGCTCACACGCGGGTGTAGGCTAGGCCATAAGCCTCCAAGCTGGCGAAGTGCGTGTTGGTATATGATGACACATTGTCTCGAATTTTGTTATTCTTAGACCTAGTGGTTTTTCCACGATGTTTACGAAGTAAACATATTCATAAGTACATAATTATGTATTCATAAGTATTGCCTTATAAAATGTATTTAGTTCAAGTATGTATATATATACCTACCTTACTTTATTTTTTTTTTCCTTAACTTGTATTTACACCCCCGTTTCCCCGAATTATTTAAAATCTTCTTTATCTAAAGGTTGTCTGGAAGCTTTTAGCGATAAGATCGCCGATTGTACACTATAATTTAAGTTTTTTTTTTAAGTTGTGATTTATGTAAGGTGTGACAAAAAAGCGTTATCTATCTATCTATCTTTACCACCATTATTTGAGCGACCGCATATTCCATTGTTGGCAGAGCTGGAGTCGAACCAGTGAGCGTAGGATCTAAAGTTACACAACAACCGATGAGCCTAACAGTAACTTTGCCTTATCTAATATCTTTAAACGACCAATTCTTGTATATATATATAATCTGAATCTCGGAAATGGCTCCAGTGATTTTCATAAAATTTTGTATTCAGGGGTTTTCGGGGGCGATATATCGATCTAGCTAGGTTTCATTTTTAGAGAACGTCATTCACTAAAAAATTACCGAGCAAAGCTCGGTTATCCAGGTACAACTAATAAAAAGACTATTAAAATACAATAACTATAATCATTTTCAGAAATAAAACAATTAAGATTGTGTTTCAGACGCAGCGACATGATAAATAGTTAATTTTGTGACATTATTTTTAATTGTATTTTTATTTCATTGGTTTCTTTTATGACATTGTTTTATTATGATTGTACTAATATAGTTGTAAGTATTTATGTTACTAACACAAATGGATTCGTTTATCTGAATAAATGAAATGAAATTAATTAATTAATCTAAAACATTTTCCAATGTTTCCAAAATGTGTTTATTTGGGTTATTTTAGGCTACTTAGACGTTACAAAAGAACGATGTTATTAACTTACATAATAATAAGTAGGTACATGTAGACGTTAAACTACATTGTATTCATTATTAAACACCCCTGCGTCGGGTGTTAATTTAATATCTGCCATGATCCGCGGCGAACCGGTAATATCGGCCGGCAATAACCGGAATCAACCGGATTATACAGCTTCTATTAAGCTAGTGGTCCGTCGTGGGTTGACTTGCTATTGTGTAACTACAGTAATTGTGTCCTTATTTTTTATTGTTGGTATGGTATATTGATAAATTAATTAAGGATTTAAATTCTTATATATTATTTTATAACTATTTGATTAGAATAATAAACATTAAAGCTTTTACACTCACAGCTCCACATGCACTAAGTATAATGACTTGTGCCGTAGTGGCCGGCAATACTCACATCACACACACAGACACACCTAGAACCAGAAAAAAAAACTAGTGGAACATAGCTTGTGTTCCCATTGAGAATCGCACCGATACCCGTAGATTAGAAAGCGGACGCACCAATACACCAGCGGGCTGTTCAATATTAACTATTGATATTATTACTCCCATTTATACGAGCGAGACGCTAAGGAGGGTAATGTGTTTATCAGCCTATGTATGCTTGTTTGTTCCATCGTGATGCTTTAGAGAGCAAACGCGGGGTCAATTTTGATATTTAATTAATTTATAATCAAAATTCAATATGGCGACAACCAATGGCGTCTGGTTTTATTATTTTATATACGAATTATTGTGAAAAATATAAAAATAAAAGTCGACAAACTATTTTGAGTGAAGTATCATTCATCAGGTAAAAAAAAATTGTTTGGTTTTTCTTTTTTAATAGGATCTATAACTATTTAAAGTTGGTAAGCAATAGTTCTCACTATACATTTAAAGTTGGTTAGCAATAGTTCTCACTATACATTTAAAGTTGGTTAGCAATAGTTCTCACTATACATTTAAAGTTGTTTAGCAATAGGTCTCACTATACATTTAAAGTTGGTTAGCAATAGTTCTCACTATACATTTAAAGTTGGTTAGCAATAGTTCTCACTATACATTTAAAGTTGTTTAGCAATAGTTCTCACTATACATTTAAAGTTGGTTAGCAATAGTTCTCACTATACATTTAAAGTTGGTTAGCAATAGTTCTCACTATACATTTAAAGTTGTTTAGCAATAGGTCTCACTATACATTTAAAGTTGTTTAGCAATAGTTCTCACTATACATTTAAAGTAGTTTAGCAATAGTTCTCACTATACATTTAAAGTTGTTTAGCAATAGTTCTCACTATACATTTAAAGTTGGTTAGCAATAGTTCTCACTATACATTTCGAAATCAAGGAGCAAAACAAGTGTTATATAATTGCGTCGAAAATGTGTAAACTAAATAAGTAAGCAAACTTAAAGATTTTCGAACTCCTTTTGGTAGTTTCCACTCTTCAGAATTAAAATCATGGCGTTTTAAGTAAGCAGGAACATTTATCTAAAATGTAAATAATTGTAATAAATTAGCAATCATTAAAGAGTTAACAAGAAATAGGTTTAACTTTGGGTAACAGTAACTCTTAACCCTCGCGAGAAATATGCTTTTAATCGTTCAGCGGTTTGAATGGGGTTCCACAAAATTATGGGGAACATTACGCATTTAAAATGAAAGGGAACGAGACAAAAAATAATTATTTTACGACCACACATAAACGTAAACGGTTCATTTTGGCGTCAGGTTTCATCGAGGGGTTAACATTCAACATTGTTAGGGTTCCGTACCTCAACAGGAAAAAACGGAACCCTTATAGGACCTTTGTTGTCCGTCTGCCTGTATATCAAGACCCTTTTTCTCAGGAACGCGTGGAGGTATCAAGCTGAATTTATATCAAATACTCAGGTCTACTGTCCCTTGCTGTGAAAAAATCAAACTTCTAAGCTAACGCAATCAAAAGATACCGCCGCTTATGCTGCAAATTTTCAACACTCGCAAGGGAATCAAAACCTACAGCGTACTTCCCGTGAACTCAGAATCTTAAAATTTGTTACGAAGCAACGTCTTAATATAGCACAGATAAAGGAAAAATCGAGAAGACCACAAATTTTTAGTTACATGATATAATGATTTCATTAAGCAATAAAAATACCATAACTTATACTTATATACCTACAGGTTTGTACGGAACCCTCGGTGCGCAAGTCCGACTCGCACTTGATCGGTATTTTTATTAATTCTCCTGATAGCACTGGCTGGTTTCTTGTTGTGTAGAATTAGTAATCAGTTCTAGTTTCAGGATAATTTTACACACTTAAAAAGGTTGAGGTACGGAAGCTGGTTGAGCATTGCCAAAGACTACCATCTTACGATTTCATGATTGTCATTGTGATCTTGGTTTAAAGAATTTTCAGGTCAACTGAAGGCGACTTTGCTAAAACACTGTTGCCTTAGGAGTAACAATTGGGACCGACATGGAGTCAGTGAAGCATAGTAAAATTCAATCCTACGGTCACCCATCCAAACATTGGCCTACTGTGCATTGCTTAACCTTGTCAGTCAGTTACGGTCAACCAGGCGGACCACGCTACGAGTGTCCTAGTCGTTTGAACACTCCTACGATTTACTATAGGGTATTTAGTAGATTTGCGTGTTACAGAGTGTCATACTATACAAATAGTACCGACGGAGAAGGCTCGCTAAATCATTCTTAGTTTATATTTCCTCGTTATTACTTATATTTTCTTGCGTAGGAATGATGTTTAGCTTTTAACCGTCAAATATCTTTTCCATGACGACGCAAAACGCTCGTAAAATCTCGCAAAATGGCTAATTTAATTAAAATTCCACGCGGATATTTTCATACAGAATTTTAAAGAAAGATTTGCTTTCATATTCTCACAGATAAGCACTAACAAGCACAATCATCTACAGAATAGAGGGTGAAAAAAACTTGATGAATAGGGTAGGGGTGGGGATTAGGGCTTTTGACAGGGGTGCGGTAAGTCGGAATTATAGCGGGTGCCCAGTGTTGGGCTGCGTCTTTGTATTGAAAGAAATAATTTAGGATGGTAATACTAAGACGGTATAAATTGTGAACTTTGTTGTAAATAATGTGGGAGATAGAATTTACTTTATTGTAGACATAAGTGTTATACTTGTACTGATAGTTTGAAGTCACTCTAATGGAGAGGGAAAGCATCGTGAAGAAACCGAATGCACAAGAATCACAACATTTAAGAGGCCATGAAGTCGCATTTTTTATATAAAGGATATGTAAATAATGATTATACAATGTGAAACAGAAAGGTGTAGTAATACTCAAGTGACAAATCTAGCTACATGTATGGAGTCTAACAGGAACTTCTGCATTCGCGGCAGCACCATTAAAATTGAGTTATGATGAATTAAAGTGTATAAAAATTATGTCATTTGCAACCCTTTTTCATCAGCTACCGTTCTACACCACATAGCCTTTGGTCCTAGACGTCTGACAATGGTGGCCATAACAAAGGTCAAGGTCACGCGCCACAGATGTAATCGTAGGGTTGGCAAAAAAATATTTTTAAATTTTTGTACAAAACAAATATCTACGATTTCCGCACATGTAGGGTTGTCAAAAGTATTTTAAAAATATAAAGATAAGATAAAGATTCTTTACTTGCGTTAAACATAGTATGAATATCTTAAATAGTATAATTTTAGTGAGGCACTCATGTTTTGCTATAGGTTAGTAGCATGCAAATTTACAAAGTCACATTTTTTAAATAAAGCAATAGTGTTTTGTCGTTATCCAAACTAAACATACATAATTAAGTATAAGTAATAACAACATAGTATTTAATTAAGTAATTCTCGTACATCATACATTCATTTACTTTGTAGCCATTTATACAATTTATTTTAAAATTTTGTAATATTAAAATTTTTAAAGTTACTTGGCAATTTGTTGAATATTTTTATACACATAGCTACACAGTTTTTACTATATAATTACAAAAATTAAAAATTATGCAATGTTATATGGTATAACATTGTATACCATATAACATTGCATAATTTTTAATTTTTGTACGGAAAAAAATTGTCCGATTTCAACTTTTGTTTTCTGGCACGATACACATACACACCACCAAGTATTACTACCCCTTTTTGTTACAGGTTGTATATTATGTAACGACACATATCATAATATATTCAAATCCGAGTTTTTTTTTTTTACTATTATAGGTCACGATGGTGTGTTCCCTATTTTTGTTACAATCTAGCCAAGATTAGGCTAGTAAGTAACTTAAATTTAACTTATTCTGCTAGATTTAAAATATCCAAGAACGTGTCCATTAACACTTTTCTTATTGTCTCTATTAAGGCGAAGACACTTTGGTTCATGTGTTCTTTTTGAGCAGCACTTATAAAACACTACATTACACTAATACACTAACACTAAACAAGTTCAAACGGTTTTGTTCTTTTGAGTCGTCTCACTATATACGTGTGATCGAAGCTGGATGGCATCGACGCCGTTGAAAATCCGAGTGCAGCTGTGGTTTTTCAACGCATTTTACAATATAAGTACAGTGTATATAAAATGAAAACAAATTACTACTTTGTTCACCTTGTCCACATGAATTTCTGTCTAGATGTCTCAAACAAACAAATTAACTAAATCCTTTCAAAGAATGTCCTATTCAAACACGTTAATTGTATAACGCTAATGAGACTTCCTTGTAACTTTGAGCTTGTCCAATTAAATTGGTTTAGTACTTAGTCCCTTAGATTGAAACTTGCCTAGCGCTTTGGGTAGTTAAATAAACGAAGTACTACGTTCTACAGTTGGAGCTACTGTAATTTGATAATAGCAGTTACTCCTTTAGTGCATCCTCTTGGCTTTGTATCTATGAAGAATGTTAGGAGGAGGAGTGCAGACATTTCACGATAACATGTGCAACGAAGTTGGCGCAGTGGACAAGTGTCCGCCCTGTGCGCCGTGGGTCCTGGGTTCGATTCCCGGCAGGAGCACAAATTCCTTCCCAAGGGTTATTTGTGCTTCTGGTTCTGGGTGTAATGTGTGTGTGTGATTTGAATGTTTCCGGCACCCACGATACAAGTCTTTGAACTTAGTGTGGGGCTGTGAGTGTGAATGCGTTTGTTTGTTTTGAAGACAAGGAAGATGCTTGCTTGATGGTATGCCGTATGCGACACGACCTATATAAGACAACTTAAATAAACATTCACACAATCACAAAGATAATGTTTTCTCATAAAAATATACACTTTATTAATATCTGGCGACCCAGTTGGCGCAGTGGACAGGTTCTTTTTCCCTCTGCGACGTGGATCCTGGGTTCGATTCCCGGCAGGAGCACAAATTCCTTCCTAAGGGATATTTGTGCTTTTGGTTCTGGGTGTATTTGTGTGTGATATGTAAATGTTTCCAGCACCCATGATACAATTGAATTTAGTGTGGGACTGTGAGTGTGAATGCGTTTAAAAAAAATCTACCTGGCACCCACTAACGTATTATTTTACGCAACTGCGTTTTGAACTGCGTTTGATCTGTAAAGGATCCCAGAAGAAGGACATCGGATATGTCCGAAACCTGGTCGGAACATTTTCCTTCGACAATAATACGTGAGTGAGTGCCGGGCTAGATAATAATAAAGTACATATTTTGATGAGAAAACATATCCTTCTGCCAGAAATCGAATACAGTGCCCCGGCCATAGAGCAGAGAACTCGTTGAATTTCCTGCTCTGTGGCCCTCGGTATTGTGTAAAGAGGTTGAACTATGCCAACAGAGCATTCATAGAATATGTCATTTAGCCTTGTCAATCAAGCTGTGTCACAGAATACATGTTTACATCTAACTTGAATAGCAGGTAGTTGATCTTATAGCTCGATTCCAAGCCAATCTCGTTCAAACTCAAAGTAACCCTTTGCGCTATTTAATCGGGTACTAGATTGGGTACTAGAGATCAATGGGATCACTAGCTCAAAGCCTTATCAAGTAGAGTGATATATCAATGTCGGGAGTTGCTATTTAATCTGTGGTAAGCTTTGCTTAATCGTTTTATTATTGCGCAAAAATAATATTATAAAATATATGAAAGATGATAAATACCATTTATTTTTTGTGTGACTTTGTGGATTCGATATTTGCAATGCAACAGGAATCCATGCCATGATCACGAAAACTTAAATAAATATACCGTTTTCAACTAGAACTCTAAGTAAGTGATCGTTTCAGTTAAAAACTTATTAGAAAAAAAAACGCTTTCACAGTCACATCCCCACAGTAAGTTCGATGACTTGTGTCGTGGGTGCCGGAATCAATTACATCACACGCACAATCACAACCAAAACCAGATACACAAATTTTCCTTTTGGAGAAAACTTGTGTTACCGCCGGGAATCGAACCCAATACCCCTGCTTAGAAGGCGAACGCCACACAACTAAGGCAACGATCAGTTCAAAAAAATGTAAAGTTTAAAAAGCACTCAACCGGAGAAGTAAGCAAGTCCTTGCTTTTTCGAACAAGAAAATGCCTAATCAACATTTACAAACTCTGTACTCCATCTCACCGGAAACTCATAGGATTTGAAATCTCGACTACCCGATTGGTAGGCGCTTTCACTATGGACGTGTTGTTACCACCTTACAGCGTTTATACACACTAGTTTAGGTACTAGTTTATACACTAGGCTGTCGCGGTAGCGGTGAACATCGCATTACTTTTGACTACCCGATTGGTAGGCACTTTCACTATGGACGTGTTGTTACCACCTTACAGCGTTTATACACACTAGTTTAGGTACTAGTTTATACACTAGGCTGTCGCGGTAGCGGTGAACATCGCATTACTTTTGACTACCCGATTGGTAGGCACTTTCACTATGGACGTGTTGTTACCACCTTACAGCGTTTATACACACTAGTTTAGGTACTAGTTTATACACTAGGCTGTCGCGGTAGCGGTGAACATCGCATTACTTTTGACTACCCGATTGGTAGGCACTTTCACTATGGACGTGTTGTTACCACCTTACAGCGTTTATACACACTAGTTTAGGTACTAGTTTATACACTAGGCTGTCGCGGTAGCGGTGAACATCGCATTACTTTTGACTACCCGATTGGTAGGCACTTTCACTATGGACGTGTTGTTACCACCTTACAGCGTTTATACACACTAGTTTAGGTACTAGTTTATACACTAGGCTGTCGCGGTAGCGGTGAACATCGCATTACTTTTGACTACCCGATTGGTAGGCACTTTCACTATGGACGTGTTGTTACCACCTTACAGCGTTTATACACACTAGTTTAGGTACTAGTTTATACACTAGGCTGTCGCGGTAGCGGTGAACATCGCATTACTTTTGACTACCCGATTGGTAGGCACTTTCACTATGGACGTGTTGTTACCACCTTACAGCGTTTATACACACTAGTTTAGGTACTAGTTTATACACTAGGCTGTCGCGGTAGCGGTGAACATCGCATTACTTTTGACTACCCGATTGGTAGGCACTTTCACTATGGACGTGTTGTTACCACCTTACAGCGTTTATACACACTAGTTTAGGTACTAGTTTATACACTAGGCTGTCGCGGTAGCGGTGAACATCGCATTACTTTTGACTACCCGATTGGTAGGCACTTTCACTATGGACGTGTTGTTACCACCTTACAGCGTTTATACACACTAGTTTAGGTACTAGTTTATACACTAGGCTGTCGCGGTAGCGGTGAACATCGCATTACTTTTGACTACCCGATTGGTAGGCACTTTCACTATGGACGTGTTGTTACCACCTTACAGCGTTTATACACACTAGTTTAGGTACTAGTTTATACACTAGGCTGTCGCGGTAGCGGTGAACATCGCATTACTTTTGACTACCCGATTGGTAGGCACTTTCACTATGGACGTGTTGTTACCACCTTACAGCGTTTATACACACTAGTTTAGGTACTAGTTTATACACTAGGCTGTCGCGGTAGCGGTGAACATCGCATTACTTTTGACTACCCGATTGGTAGGCACTTTCACTATGGACGTGTTGTTACCACCTTACAGCGTTTATACACACTAGTTTAGGTACTAGTTTATACACTAGGCTGTCGCGGTAGCGGTGAACATCGCATTACTTTTGACTACCCGATTGGTAGGCACTTTCACTATGGACGTGTTGTTACCACCTTACAGCGTTTATACACACTAGTTTAGGTACTAGTTTATACACTAGGCTGTCGCGGTAGCGGTGAACATCGCATTACTTTTGACTACCCGATTGGTAGGCACTTTCACTATGGACGTGTTGTTACCACCTTACAGCGTTTATACACACTAGTTTAGGTACTAGTTTATACACTAGGCTGTCGCGGTAGCGGTGAACATCGCATTACTTATTAAACTCTTCACACTGAGTTTAGCTGAAAACGCGGCGGTTTCCGCCTTAGACGTAAAGCCCTAACATATACCAATTGAGTATCCATAGACCCAAAGTGTTGATAGAGATAGATCCTAAGAGCCGCATTGCACAACTCAATAACTCAGTAGCACAATGAGCACGTCAAACATATCCGCGGGCGGTAGTTAATCATTCGTCACATTTGACGCCTCCGTTTGTCCGACGAAATGATTCTCTCGACAAAAACGCGACGAGCCGACGTGACAAATCGTACGGCAAAAATGCCGAGTGCGGAAGAGCGTTTAGTCTGGGCCAGTGCTTGATTGCTTGCTTGATATATATATATATATATATATATATATATATATATATTTCAGTTACTATAATATAGAAAAGATTTGTATTAGAGAAGTGTTATGGTCTTAAGTTGCAATCTGTTTTCTTATTGATTAACATTTAAATATAAAATAAACTCGTACACACTCGCAATTTAGTGTGAAGTTCAACGACTTGTGTCCTGGTGCCTGAAACATTCACATTACAATCAAACCCAGAAACAGAAAAATCAATTTTCCTTGGGGAGAAAATTTGTATTCCTATCAGGAATCGAACCCGATACCCCTGCTTAGAAGGTGGACGCGTACCTAACCAAGCGAACGGGCAGTTCATTACATCACACTATATTATTATGCAATCTGTAGACAACGTCATTTATGGTATGGTATCTACCTTACTCTGTTTTTGTTCCCAGGGATTAAATCTGGGTGTCTTCAGATCTAGAGTGAATAGGTACCTTCAATGCAAGCATGTCTCATCTTCGGCCGCATCGTCACTTTCCATCAGGTGAGATAGTGGTGAAATGCTTGCCTATCCAGCATAAAAAAAGATAACCAAAACTGGCTGAAACATAACTTTTTCTCCCAGCGTTTGTTCAAGCAACTAGACAACGCAAACCAACAACAAAATAAGGTGGAGTAATCCTGATACATGTCCGTGATATGTCGCGTGGTACGTGACGCATTTTGGAGGTGAGGTGAGTCCCCGCATTACTCTCAATTTCTTTCGCAGTTAGTCTCGCGAAACAATGAAATAGGCTCAAATCGTGAAATATTATAGCTGTTAGACATCATTCTTTGTGTGTAGAAAGGTCTTTTGGAGTTTGCCACAAAATTTAACAACGTTATTTCTTATTTCTCATTTCATATGGAGACATGTACCTTAACTATTATAGAAATGAATGCAAGATCTAAAAAACACTCGATGATGTTATAAAAGAAAAAATCGATTGACTTTAAATCGATTGTTTACGTTAACACGTACCTATACTTATGCATATCCATGAGGAAATTTTTTTTGCTGCATAATTTTTTTATTAAGTTATCATCAATATAAATATAATTAGTCTCCAGTCATAAACACACGTATAGCAGAATTATATATATAAAGATTATTCTCATAAAACACGAATTACGTACAATAAAAATAGTCCAACATTTTTTCCAGTCACAACTAAACGTCTACACAAACACAAGAAAGAGACAAATAGCGTTTCCACACATCCATTGTGTTTCAAAAGGTTTGCCAGCCCTGAAGAGGCGACTATTAGTTAGCGCAGTGTTTGTGTCGCGTAATTGTCGCTCGACTGTTACACTGTCGCTGTCGTTTTAGTTGACGATCTCTGGTGCAGGCGTGAGCCATCATGCATGTAGAATGCTCGAGAATTTGCTACGACGAGATATTTGAAGTAAATTGGGTTAGGTGGTATTCTGTTCTATGATTGGTGGATAGGAAAGCTCTCGGATTGCAATTGCTATTCCTACTAATATTATAAATCCGAAAGTTTGTGAGTAAGTGTGTGTGTAAGTATGTTTGTTCCCTCTTCACGCTTTAACGGCTGAACAGATTTGGATGAAATATGGAATTTACATAGATTATACCTTGGATTAACACATAGGCTACTTTAAGCTGGATAATAGCGGGCAAAGCCGTGGAGCACGGCTAGTGTTATTATAAATTTACAATAGTTGCTGAAGCTCTAGCTGAGGTTGAAGGTAAACTTTAACTCTATTATGAACGAACTAACAAAATTAGTTTAGGTATTACTTGAACTATATTTGAACAACTCAACATTCGATAATCAAGTGACTCAGCGCTGAAAACGAATTATAACATGCGTTGTATTTCTCTATGTTTATGAGAGTTAAAGCTTAATGGATTGTTTTTTCGCTTTACAAAGGCGTGTTTTTAGTATTTTGTTAGGTCCAAATGACACTTGTTATAATATGAAGTACTGTTTCCCTTCGCCCGCGTAAATAAAGTTAAAAAGTAGGTTATTTGTTTAACAAAGGTAAAAGCCATGCGCTTTCCAAAATTCATCTAAATTTGTTCAGCCGTTACGCCGTGAACATGAAACAATAATACTTTTACAGAATTACTTACTTAAAAACAATATTTCGCATTTAAAATACTATTGTTATAATCTAATTCTATAAGAATCTTAGTCCGGACATACTGAATCACTGACTGACTGACTGACTGTGTGACTGACTGCCTGACCGACTTAAAGTCATTAGGTACACTGTTGGAAATGTATATGCACATATTATAAAAAAAACATTTTGTTCAAAATCTTTTCGGCAACAAAATTAATTTATTACATTTAGTGTTAATACAAATAATGTTGTTAGGCTTCAAGCGGGATGCAAGCATGCCGCGAAAGTTAGTGTTATTGGGGTGCGAAGGTTTGTATTATTATCTTGGGAACTCCACCGAAGCCTCTGCTCTCACCGAACCCTGTACAATAATAATATAGTCGAATTGAGAACCTCCTCCTTTTTTGTGAAGTCTGTTAATAATATTAGAGTCCGCTGACTCCGCTTAATGGAAGTAGTTGTGTTTTGTTTTAAGTTTTCAAAAAGCATTTGCGAAATTCCAATTTTAAACAGATTGTAAGTACTACATACAAAAAACGTTAAAGAACCTAAATTCCCTCCACATCGAGATCTAAAAGCTTAACTTTAACACCTACGTTCAGCTCAATACGATGTTAACATGCTTTGGCTGAACGACTGTTACATTTAGTACTTTACCTTCGCGTTGTTAGGATTTTCACTTTGTTCAAAGGCTTAAGAGCTTTTTAGTACATGGTTGGGATGAAAGGTCTGACTTAATTCTAATGTAAAAATACTAAAAGTAAAACAAAGATAACGACACGAACAAACACGGAATTTTTTCGTTTACAATTTTAAATAAAAATGAAGGAATTACCCTAGTAAATTCCGTCGAAGAGTTTTGCTTCTACGTTAATCATCCGAAAGAGTAGATTTTTTTAATGCTAGATACTACAAGCATTTGACCACCTAGTTTAGGTAATATCTCGGGACTTAATCGCACTAAAAAACAATTTTTATTTACCTCGACGTTTTGGCCAAGTTGCATTGGCCATGGTCTCGAGAAGACTCGAGAATGCGGGTGATAGTTAGTGGGAAAGGGCGAGTATTGTTTCCAACTACCCGCACTTGGTCTTGAGAAGACCTATTTGACCACCATCTCACTTGATGGAAAATGAAGATACGGTCAAAGATGTAAGATTGCCTAGAAGACCTATTCACTCTAGACTTGAAGACTCCCAGACTATACCGTTGCGCGCGTTTTTGTGTTTCTAAGTCAAGGGTTAGCAGGTATATTCAAAAAGTAGGCATAGCCGTATCATCACTTTCAATCAGGTCAAATGTTGGTTATCTGGCATAAAAAGCAGACAAATTATTTGCAATTTAAAAGGGTTTATCCACCACATTAAAGAATAGGAAACCATTATTATCATCATCAAACGGAATCTCATATGCCAGCAGCAGTATTTTATCCTTGCAACTGTCGTGACTTTATTAATTTGATGTGATTTAGGCGAGTAGTCTCGGTGTGGCAGCCAAAGGAATAAGACGTCTGATCAGGAGTGTAGTCAGTTATAATCAAGCGTAATGTAACAAGTGTAATGTGAAATTGTATGTAGCTGGAAAGATCCAATTAAACAAGTGTACAAAGTGTCTTGTTATCATTTACATCATATCAGAAGCGGGATAGAACCGAGGTATGTAAATTTACCTTTTCTTCTAATGATCATGCCCACGTTTTGTATAATTTGACAAGTGATTTTTCTTTTCCTATATCCACGAAAATTTATTTGTATCTCTAAAGTGGTGAGATTTAGTGACCATGACTAATCGGTGTGTTAATTTGGTAGGCTCGTTGTAGGGTCGATGATTATATATGTGGCGTGTATGTGCGGGGGCAAACTGCAGCGCTTTGTGGTGGCCGTGAGGTATAGATTAGGGAATGTATTATGTTTATTGGTTGTATATAAATTGTTGGAAAAAAATAGAGAGGAAGATATATTATGCATTATCTACTGAGTTACTACCGTGTCCTTCACGAGATGACTGAATTTGCGAAAATGGTTATTAGTCATTGCCTTTTCATGGGTGATTCTGCGGGATGTGTGTGTGGAGTGAGTGAACAATGCTGATGTTAATTAAGTTAAATTAATGTAATTCCGACGTTGAGACCAACAACAATAGTTCATGGCGCCATTTACACAAAGAAAAAAATAACATATGTCGATTATCCGACAATCAGACTCACATTACAGTTTTTACCAACGTTAACATATTCACGGAAGTTGTTTGTAATAATATAGTATTCATTATTTCCATAATTTAAAATCAATGTGACTTCCACACTATGCGGATCTGTGTTGTGGAAGAAAGCCACTTTCGCTATACATAGTTTACGTATTTTACACAAGAACAATAAATATAGATTGAAGCTTCAGTAAATAGGCAGAAATACTAAAGAATACTACAGATATGTATCACTGTACCAAATTTTATAATCGCAGCATGATTGTATTTTTAATAGACTCATTTTGAACTAGTCAACTGAAATGAGATCTCACGCCGATATTTTGCCTAAGGAAGAAAAATTTGAGGATAATTATTTATGGATTTCTTTTTGATAGTAGTTGTTAGATTTTTATATTTCTCATTAAATTGGATGATGTAGCGGATAGTATGTGCAGGTTTCAGCTTTGAATGTCAGACCGTTAGATCCCGGGACGGAGTGGGTCTAAAAACGGTGACAGATGTCCTACCAAATTGTTGTTTTCTAACATGGATTTATTTTTAAATGGTTTCGTATTCTTCTTGCAAGGTTCTTTTCAACGATAAACCACAAAGAGACATATGGACAGAGTGCTGGGTCACCCGAGTCAACAGGGAGATCTCGCTTCAATCAGTCAATGATTCATTAATGTACGGTATTTTCTGGACGTGAAAGGACCACTATATAAAGACCAGAGACTTACCAATAGAATTTAATTATTTTAGCTAGCTTTCAAATGTATATAAAATAGGCAATGTATATAATATACAATTGTACTTAAATTATGTTGTTACTATGAATAAAGTGTATATAAAATAGGCAATACAAATTGTAACAATTGTGCTTATGCACACCTTTGTCACAAAAAATCGGACAGTGTTACACTAATACTGAATTAAAAAATTTACCTCACGTACCCAATTTTCGATTAGAAAAAATAAATTATTAGATTTTTGGAAACAGTGCACACTTTAATATTTGTTAATAAATGAGCAGATTGTGCAACTTAATTACCGGTACTTAATTTAATAAATCTAAAAATACAAATTCCTTTATGCAACCTACACCAAGTTGAAGATTACATAAATGAGAAGACTCCTAATTGTCGTTTTGGAAATAATTAAAGCACAGTTCACATTGGATGATATAATACTCTGTGTGAAAGAACAAATTTGTAAATTTGTGTCCAGTGGGTGAAACCTTAAATACAATTTTCAAATTCATGTGGAATTATTCTATTAATGGATTATTAATAATAGCGTAAAATTAAAATTGTATTTTTAATTAGACTAGTAAATAATAATGTTCATTTCTTCTTGGGGTGGAGTTCGTTTATTTAGGATGGCGGTATGTTGCTTTACTCTACAGTTAAGCCTTGGTTGTCATTTACCGTTTCACTTGATGAAGATGTTCAATTGGCATTGGATTTTAAGAGCTCTTCAATATTTAATCGTCATCTCTTTGTTGATGAACCGTTAAGACCTATAACGGAATTTGATAAACTCGAATTTTGGTTGGCATAATAGAATTTTGGTAGCTTAATGATCGTTTTGACTTGGACTTTGAGTAATAATAGATTAACTTGATGAAAACTCCAATGTTCTGCAACAGACAAAAATATTACTCAACCCATCGAGATATGGATCTTTTTTTTTCCTTAGTTTTGGCTTCGCAATCTTGTGCATTTAGCCAGTGTCAAGTGATAATATATTTCAAGTGTATTTCATATTATAGGTACTAGTCACAAGTCACAGTCAAAGTCAAGTAAAAGAGTCAAGGTCCAGTCGTAGTCAAGTCATGCCCTAGTAAAGTGGTAGAAACTTTACTAGAACTTCTATTGGAGGTTTTGAGCGAAGGTGAAAATCACGTTTTTCAACTTTGTATGATTTGCCTACACTTATGCACGTTCACTAAGTATTAACGGTTAATAATCCACCATTATTACACATTAACACTCGAAGAATCACAGGTTTTGGAAAATTTTACAAAGTCAACAACGTCATTTTTTCACTTTCGCGGCAAAACTCATATGGACCTTTTGTAAGATAATTAAATTTTGGCAAAGTTGAATAATTAATGCTTCAACTATGGTAGTGCTTGTTTCATCGAAAGTGTTATTAAGTGTTACGTTATAAGACATCATTTATTGAAAGACTCTTTAAATCTGCCTTTGGAATCGAGATTTTTTTACTACGTAACGTACGATGATGCTTACAAATAAGCTAATTTATTTGATGAGTAAATTATATTGTTCTGGTCGTCTTTGTACAATATCGAAAAAGAAAATTGGCTATTTACTGTTCTGGTCATCTTTACACAACATCAAAATAGAAAATTGGCTATTTACTTACCACTGACCCCGACAATTACCTAAATTGTAAAGATTCTTCAACCTGACACTGACGTTAAGGACGTTTGCAAAGTAAATGTATATTAATTAATTATATAATTATAGAAAAAAATGTATTACAGTGGTAAACTATAATTATCCGTAAGTAACGTAAACGTAAAGTACAATATTGTAATAATACTGATATAAAAAAAAACAAATGATAATTATTTTATGTAGCGTCGGCTATACGATAGTTGTGCTGTGACTTTTCAATAATTATGCCAATAGTTTATAGATAATAAGTAGTTTAGTTTCAATTTAAATAATAACTTGGTTAATTAGTCGTAACTGGTAATAAGTTTGACTTCTATTAATAATATTTTTTCCTACCAAAGGGACCTGCAATTGTATTATACAAAACATTAAAATTAAAAGACTTGTAAGCTGTTAGTCTTCCTTAGCAATAAATTAAATGAAAACCAAATGTTAATGTATAATAACCGAATGTCGTGATTATAATTAATTAATTAGTGTGTTAAGATATCTGTTACTGAGTATGAAATGAGAATATGATGCTAAAATAAATCTTGTGCAAAAAAGTTGTAACAAGTTCTCGTGTATTACAACTAATTAATAATTTTAATAAATTAGATAAAAATAATGGGAATTCAATAATATTGTTGCGTAAAGGTTTCAACATTTTATTGTGTTAAAGAACTAGGTAGATATTTATATTTGATAGCTAACAGTGATTTACTTCTTTTAGAACTTGTTTAATTTCGATGTATTATATGACTAACTTAGTTATCACTGCAACAAAGGCAAATTGACTGCTTATAAAGTTGTGCGTCGGGAGACTGCACAATGTCGGATGGCCGAATGTCGTGACTTTATTAATTTGATGTGATTTATATTAACTAGTAAAAGAAGTTAAATTGTCATTTTAGTTTGTTGGCAGATATTGTAGATACGTGGTTGACCGGAAGGGCTATCAACCAATCACGAGGTGCCTTCTAGTTGATGGCAGCACCGTTCAGCGCGTGATTGGACGAGGACGCTGCCTATCGCAGGCAGCTGTCGGCCAATCATAGCAGACTTCGGTTTGACATTTTCTGTGGAAAAGGGCGGAAATGGGCGAGTAGTCTCGGTGTGGCAGCCAAAGGAATAAGACGTCTGATCAGGAGTGTAGTCAGTTATAATCAAGCGTAATGTAACAAGTGTAATGTGAAATTGTATGTAGCTGGAAAGATCCAATTAAACAAGTGTACAAAGTGTCTTGTTATCATTTACATCACAACCAAAACCAAAGTCCAGCAATATAAGTAATTTTATTTATTGCAATCTATAACAGTAAGAAACAGGTGTTATTCAAAGTAAAGTTCTTTATAGACCCTGTAGGGTCACATAAGTCCCCCGGGAGGTATTGCATTTCCCATATAACCAAGGAAGATTAACCTTCCAGCAAGCGTCCCTACCTCGACCACCAGCAACGCTAAATCAAAACCACTAGCTTAACCATTATTACGATATAGTGTTTAGGATCAGAGCCACCTGCTTTAAAATACTTTTATTTTAATTGTTACATGAATATTATCCCACACTAGGATTTATCGTGGGTGTACCCCATGACAAATCCTATCGTATCCAAGCGTATCTTTCTTTAAAGTACGGAAAATAAACATTTATGATTAAGACATAAATAATATATATGTATATCTAATAAATAATAAACGCTTTCACATTCAAAGCCCCACACTAACTTCAATTACTTGTGTCGTTGGTTCCGGAATAGTTCACATCACACACACACAATCACAACCAGCACCAGAAACACAAATTTCCCTTGAGGAGAAAACTTGTATTCCCGCTGGGAATCGAACCTGATACTCCTGCTTAGAAGGCGAACGCACACCCAACTAAATCAACGGGCAGTTCAATATACCTATTCATAGGTATCCTATTTATTACCTGCTAACACATTATCTATTGTTGTGTAATATTTTTATCGTACAATTTGTTTTATTTTTCTCAAAAACAATGATACCAAATGATTTATGATCCTTATTACATTACTAGTCAAGTGCTCTCAAATACAATTGTAGGTTTCCAATATCGGTGATAAAATTCCCTTTCGCTCGGAGACGTCAATATAGTACAGCTTCGAAACTTCGAAGTGATAAATCGAATGAAAACTCTTTCAGCAACATCGTGCTACCCTTATTCAGTACAAGTAGTCACAGCGCTGTGCTAGTAGGAAATAATTTAAGGTTTAAGGATTGAGTATTTCACGGGAAACTCTTGTTCTATAATAGGAATTATAATTTTGAGGCTGAAAATATAAAAATGCCACCAATATATTGGAACCCATAATTTGTTCTTGATTTTTATAATGGACGACTACTAAACACTCTACTCTTTCAAAAAATACTTGAGCTACATTTTTTTTATTTAAGATAGGCAAACTTTCGACCACTATCTCACCTGATGGTAAGCGACGATGTGGTCGACGATGGAGCAAGCTTGCCTAGAAGATACCTATTCACTCGCGACTTGAAGTCCATGTTGTACTCATCAGGAAACACCGACTCAGGTAAGGAGTTTCATTCCTTTGCGGTTCGCACAATGAATGTGGAGGCAAAACGCTTAGTGTGCATTTGTGGAATGTCCACCATATAGCGGTGTCGCTTAGCAGTTTGTCTGCTTATAGGCAATGCTGGCTGAAATATAGGCAATGGGCCTGTATATAGAAGGATATGTATGAAAACAAAAACAAACATACTCACCTTAAGCGGTTAACATAATCTTGAGTTGGGTAATATAACATAGCTCCTTAGAATTAATTCGCTGAAGCTAGCTCACCTAGGTGAACTAAAAGTTTAAATACATGGGTGCATTAAACTTACATGATCGAAATAAAAAAATATATCTATATATATATAAAAGAAAGTCGTGTTAGTTACACTATTTATAACTCAAGAACGGCTGAACCGATTTGACTGAAAATTGATAGGGAGGTAGCTTAGAACCAGGAGACGGACATAGGATACTTTTTAGGAACGTCACTTTTTTTTTGATTGTCACGTGGCATTGTGACGCATGCCGGGTATAGCTTCCTAAATATGCACATTCATTGACTTTTAGGCGGAACGAAGGTCGCCGGGACAGCTCAACGTTTGATATATTTTTATGCTGTATAACAATTAAATCATATACTAACGTTAGATCGAATTTTAAAATCTAAATTTGCAGAAGAATACATTTGGTATAAATTACATACATTACGATATACTATGCAAAATTATAACAATTCATAGATTTTAATTTACTATTTATACTGATGTTATATGCAATGCCTTAACATTATATTTCTGGCGATTCATCTCTGTTGTTATGAAAGGAAAAAATGTATACTAAGGGTAGAAATTTACATGAACGAAGCGCGTCTCTAATCAGTGTACAATCGTATTCATGAGGGCAACGAGAACTGTGGTCCCAAATAATAATGTTCTGAATATTCAAGTAGTCACATAAAATAAAACTGTTTTTGTTTTCTGATAGGCTATTGTTTGACCACTATTTCCTGATTGTAGGTCTGGTTAATGATGCTAAACACGCTATTTACGAGTATATACATTAATAGTTCCATCATCATTATTATCCAAGATCCCAGCGTCAAATAGCGTCTATCCCCCAAACAAAGGGTTGCATACGCTACGTGTCTAGTTACCTTCGTGCGCTGGCAAGCCAAACATGCCTTTGACCAGTCTCGGCAGTTCTTACGCATTAACGGCCAAACAAAGCGTTGTGCAACGAGCTTAGCTGTGGCATTGGCACCTGGGTGGCTAAGTGAGTGAAGGCAGTTAAATACCTGCTGACGCAGTTGAGTAGGGACAAAGGGTCTGGGAGTCGGTGTACTGACGTCGCAGTACAGTTCCGTACGACTACCAGGAACTTTTGTCTTGGTAAGGCGAAGAGATGAATCACCTTGTAAATGAGTTGCAAGGTCAGCATCTGTGGCTTGGAGCTTGGCCATCACTTCAATATCGACGGGTATCTGCAGTTCATCAACTCGGGAAAGCGTATCGGCAACGACGTTGTCTTTACCCGAAATGTGATGAATATCAGTTGTGAACTGTGAGATAAAGTCTAAATGTCTATACTGACGCGGCGAACAGTTACTTTTCCTCTCGTGGAAAGCGAAACATAGTGGCTTGTGGTCAGTATAGATAGTGAAGTGCGTGGCCTCTAGCATGTGGCGAAAGTACCTGATGCTCTCGTAGATTGCAAGGAGCTCACGATCATACGGAGAGTATTTTGTTTGTGACGGGCTCAACTTGCGCGAGAAAAATGCTAGGGGCTGCCAATAACCATCCTTACGCTGCTGTAGAACCCCACCTATCGCCGTATCAGAGGCGTCCGTGACGAGTCCTAGCTTGGATTGCGTGTCAGGATGAGCCAAAAGAGCTGCATCGCAAAGGCTCTTTTTGCAGTCCTCGAATGCTTGCAGTGAATCTCCAGCAATGATTACGGGATGAGAAGCTTTGACCGATCCGGTAAGCAAGGCGTTCAGGGGAGCTTGTATCTGGGCGGCTTTGGGTAGAAATCGCCTATAAAAGTTTATCATGCCCAAAAAACGTCTGAGCTCCCTGACAGTTCTTGGAACAGGAAAATCAGAAATTGCTTTCACCTTGCTATCCAGAGGTTTCGTGCCCTTTTCAGAGATTCGGTAGCCTAGAAATGTCACTTCTGAAGCGCCGAAGACACATTTGTTGGTGTTGATGAGTACACCGTAGTTTTTCATACGGGTGAAAAGTTGCCTTAAATGGTCCTCGTGGTCTGCTGCTGATCTACTAAATATCAAAAAATCGTCTAGATATGGATATACAAAGTCTAGGCCACGTGTCATTTCATCGACAAATCTCTGAAAAGTTTGACCGCCATTTCTCAAACCATAACTCATGAATGGAAATTCCCACAAACCAAAGGGGGTTGTGATTGCTGTCTTGGGAATATCGTCTTTAGCGACCGGTATAAAGTGATAGGCTTTAACTAAATCGATAACAGTAAAAAATTTACAACCAGACAGACTGTGCGAAAAGTCGTGTATGTGACGAATAGGGTATTTGTCTGGGACTGTCCTAGCATTTAATAACCTATAATCGCCACAAGGACGCCACCCATTATCTTTTTTAGACACAAGATGAAGAGGAGAAGACCATTGGCTGGATGATGGACGACATGTTCCGTTAGCGAACATAGCCTCAAACTCTTGTTTAGCTACCTTGAGTTTGTCGGGGGCGAGACGTCGCGGTTGACACGATATTGGGGGACCTGGTGTAGTGTGAATATAGTGTACAGTATTGTGCTTTACGATACCCGGAGTTCCAGCAGGGCGTGTTAATTCCGGATATTCGCTTAAAATGTTATGGTAGCTACTGTTATTCAAACTTAAAAATTTCACACTTAGGACAAGACAATCAGATTTATATATAGACATTACCGTGTTTACATTGGTTAAGCTATCGACTAGTTTCTGGTTACTAACGTCAACGATGAGTTTGTAATGTGAAAGGAAATCAACTCCGATTATGGCTTTCGTGACGTCAGCGACCACAAACCTCCACGGAAAATCTCGACGTAAACCTAAGTTTAAGTTTAATTCTAGATATCCGTAGGTATCGATAGCGGAACCATTTGCTGCACATAATTGATAATTAGTTTTACAACGACGTTCACGGAGCGCGGACACAGGGTACACACAAATGTCGCTTCCGGTGTCGATGAGAAATTCCGTACTTGTTCCACGATCCTTGATGAAGAGGCGACCCGATGTACTGCAGCAGTCATCAGTCGCCATCACTGACTGCCCGGAGCGTTTCCCGCCTTGAAGTCGCAGGGTTTGATGCACTTGTTTGCTTTGGTTCCATGCTTGAAGTGATACCAGCAGACCGGGAAGCGTCGGTAGTTTGACTGCGACCTTGACGACGAGCGGCTGCGTTGTCCTTGACCATGTTCTCGAGGTCGTGATTGACGCTCGCTACGCATTGTCAGAGCGCTTACTTGTCTGGTCAGTTCCGCGACCTGCTTAACTAGTTCGTCGATCGGTGATGATGCTGATGCTGATGAAACTGCTGCTACTTGCTGTGTCGGCGTCGAGATGTCGTGCACGCGGTCAGCAAGTTCTGCTAGGGCGTCGATGGACAAAGTAGGCTGCGACGCGACGATTGGTTGGACAGTGATAGGCAAACGACTGCTCCAGATGGTACGAAGGAAGTCATCAGGTATCTCGGGTCCGGCTAGATGCTGCAAATGTCGCAGAAATTGCGAAGGTTTGCGGGTTCCAATCTGCTCGTGCATTAAAAGTTGCTTGACTTTGTTTTCCCGGGAAACCGACAGACGCTTTATTAATTCGTCCTTCAGGCGCTGATAGTCTGCTGGACCGGTGAGTACATCCTCGATTTCTGCTGCATATTGCCTGTCAAGGCTAGCCAATATGTGATAGAATTTTGTTGCATCGTCACTAATCTTCATAATTGCAAATTGTCCTTCCACTTGCGCAAACCAAATTGCCGGCTTTTCCGGCCAGAATGGGGGAATCCGAAATCGCATAGATGTCGCAGGTAATAATGTAGCTGCGGCTGCTTCTTCTTTAACTTGCGCCGCCGCCATCTTGGCGCGGTCCTGAGATCGCACGGTTACGTTAGAATCGTCAGATTCGCTTCCACTTGCGCTCTTCATTGTTCTGCTCGGGGTCACCAGTGTGGGATAGTTGGGTCGTATAAATTGACAATATCACCACTATTAAATATCCATGTATTTATTGCTTCAAATGAAATAATATGATAACAATAGCGCAACGAGAACGTGAGGCATACCAGCGATGCGCGCGGGCTTCGCGACAAACGGTTAATTCCGGACTGGCGAGTGCGCATCGGCCGGCAGCGGTGCCGGCCGGCGTAGGTATCTAAATACCAGTCGCCTTGCTAGAACAACGCATATCGCGCGGCTATGCCTGTTCAATATTTAATATTATTTGTGTTATGAATGTAAGGTGATGTATGTGTGTAATGCGTGACTGATATATAATATTAATATGTAAATAAGTATAAATTAGATAATATTATAATATTTGTGTAGTATATATATATAAATAATTTATTTAATTTGAATATATTTATAAGTCACCTACACTATTGAGAAACATAAAGTTTTATGCCATACATATTTAATGTCATAAGTTATAATTGCCCTAATATTATTCGACATATTGTTTATAACGAGGTTTCCGGATGTATGTACAGTTAAGTATACGTTTTTGATATATGTAAGTTTTTTCTGCCTAGACTAGTAAACAGGGGCCAATTCGTTTCTAGCAACTCATGGTCACAAGCAACCTAACTTTTTTTTTTTTTTTTTTTGTGGGGGGGAAAATGCCTCTATGCACTTCCCTTCCTTCCCAGGGGTGAAGGAAAGGGGTATGTGGTGCTCGAACCCACTAAAAACCCCCCCGTGAGCAGTCCCTCGCCGAGGTGGGGCAAGATAGGGTCGCGTCAGCAGTCACTATCTTGCCCTGGCGGTAGGCCCGGCTGCAAAACCGGGCCACTGCGCCCAAGTAGGGGTGACCTTGCTCACCAAGGCCACCCCCCAGACGTGTGGGGCCGTGCCAGCCGGTGGTGAGCCCCCTGGCTCTCCACCAGTGGTCCCACTACAGAGGAGGAGAGAGGAGGCGGGCGAACTGCCTCCTCCTCCCTCCCGTACGTCTACGCCGGATCAGGTCAGACTGAGGGTCGACCTCTCTGGCCCTCTCCGCGGCCTCCTTCTGCGCCATCACCGCTTCGCAGAAGGAGACCACCGCTTGCCACGATCTCTCGCTGCCGAGCATGGCGTTTACCACGCTCGGCAGGGAGAGATCTCCACCTATACTCGCCAAAAGTGTGTGCCGCTGTGGGCCCCATGCGGCACACACTTCCAGCGTGTGGAGCGCCGTATCCTCCAGCGCTCCACATTCGTGACAGGCCGGGGTTGGCTCCCGTCTCGCGATTTGGTGCAGGTACTTTCCGAAACATCCGTGTCCGGAAAGCACCTGCACCAATCGGAAGGTCAGCGAGCCAAATCGTCGCCGCACCCACCTCTGAAGGACCGGGCGGATGGCCTCCACCGTCCTCTGCCCGGGGACCGGTGGCGCCAGGTCCTCCGCCCACCGCCGCAACAGGGCGTCCCGCGCCCGCCACCGCATGCGGGTGACCTCTTCCCGCGCTGGGGGGTCACCTCGAGACCTCCTCGCCGCCACGAAGTGGTACACTTCGGCGAGGATCTCCGCTTGGAGCTCCCAAGGTGGGTCACCCGCAAGCACACACCCCGCCGTCCAAGACACCGTCCGGTACCCGCGTATCGCCCTCGTTGCAATGACCCGCTGACAAGCAACCAAACTAACCTAACCTAATGACTTTGCCCTAGAATCAGTTTTTAAAAAACCTCGAAAGGTTAAGGCAAGGGAGCTCAGCTTCGCTTCAAATAAACACAAAGAACACTAGGAATAATAATTGTTAGGGCATGCAAATATAGTAAATTCAAAAATATGAACAAGAAATAGTATGACTAGGAACAATAGGCGTTTTAACCATTATGCACATGACATTTATTACAAGCATATGATATGACAACATACAAGTATGGCTTTAAAAAAATATGCGCATTTAATATTATGACTACAAAATATTATGACAAGATATGAACGCAGAACAACTTAAGGACTAAAAATATTATGCGAATGAATAGGACACCGTTAATCCTAGGTATATTATTTTAGTTATGTGCATTACAAATTTCATCCAAATCCGTATAGGCGTAAAAGCGTGAAGAGAAATCAGACATAAGTATGTTTGATTTTACTTCACGCTATACATTTACACACTTACACACAAACTTTCGAATTTATAATATTAGTGTGTAATAACAAAGGATGCTATCCAATTGTTCATGTGAGTGAAAGCGTCACGTCTGCCTTTAACATCACCAGTGTCACTGATATTGAATAATGAAGTCCCGCATGGCACTGCAATGCGCTTCTCTTCCTAAAACTTTGATTATGTCTCATATTATTTTGCAATAGAAAGCTGGCAAGTCATATTTGTAGCTAGAACTAGACCTGCTTGTGCAGTGTTGCTATTTTGCCGAAATCGATGCCAAGTTGTTAATTGTGCTGCACTTAGAACCACAAAAGAGGTGTCATCGGCGAGCTACTCATAAGGCCTGACCTCTAAGTAAGGACTTGTATACCAGAACGGGGCAATAGGGATAAAAAAAGTTGTACTATCAACAATCGATATCCGTGGTATGTACCCAACCTTACTTATACAGATTGATGGGTAAATATACTCTTGTTAATTTCGATGAACAAAAATGTAAGTTCGATACCTTTTAATTGCGTCGGCGAGGGGTTGTGGGTATACTTTGTGTTTGTTCACGGGTTTCAACGGGTTAATAATTAAACATGAGTTTGAGGGTATCGGGTTATGTTGTTTTTAGCCGGATTTTTATGGATTTAGATTAAAACATGATCTTGTTAATTGGTCATCCGATAAATTGGCCTATTGATCGGTATCGCCTTAGAGACCTTACACCTTTTTTTAACTGCCCGTTGGGTTAGTTAGGTGGGTGTCCGCCTTCCTATCAGGGGTAGTATCGGGTTCGGTTCACAGTGGAAACACAAATATTGTTTTGCTTTTGAAATTTGAGTTTCTGGTTCGGGGTGTGATCCTGTGTGATGTGAATGTTAGTCCACGACACAATAAGTCATTGGACTTAGTGTGTGGATGAGAGTGTGAAAGCGTTTATGTTTTATGTAGGATAGATTAGCATTTGATATCTCACCTAATGGAAAGTGATGATACGGCCGAAGATGTAGCATGCTTCTCTTTAATATACCCTTGACTTGAAGACTACCGGCCAATAAGTTCCATTGCATCGCCATACGGATTTATTCGAAGTGAACTGGAGGTATGTTAACCATAAATTAATGACGTTTGACAGTCTTGTTATTAAATGGTTATGGGGATAGGATTTGGATAAGTTCTTACGATCAAGTAAGAAAGAAGAAATTGTTCGAGGATAGTGGTAAAAAGCTAGCCTATTAAAGCAAGCCTAAAGTGGAAACGATCACAATGTGTGTCCAACACATTTTTGGAACATTACGCCGTGTTGATGACGGAGACCTTCCTTCTTATGACCTACTATATATTTTGATAGTTTCGTCGCTTGAAAAACTGCTCAAGTAGCTCAGAGCATGGAACACCATGGTTCAAAACCCGCCTCATGCAATATTTTTCGTAAAGAAATATAACATAAAACTTGTACTGTATTGACAAAACAGTACCTTTCTTTAAGCGATTCAAAGTACAGCATGAAATTTAAAAGCACGTTTCTGGTGCTTTTCTCGGGAGACTACGTCAGTACTCCGAGAGCTTGAAGTGGACTCACGTAAAAGCTGTTTATATTGCTTCTGATAAGTGCTTGTGCAAGAAGCTGTTTATTTTATTAGAGTCTTATCTACTCGATCTGTGCCATGGGGAACTGACCAGGTTAACCATTAGGTAAGCTTACCTATTTAGTGTAAAACTGGGATTTTGAATGAGACTGGGAACTCGGAATCCCAGTTCTACTGTTAGTTTGTATATATCGGTATTTTTACAATACTAGTCCTGACCCACGGCTTTGCCACCGTTAATTAAGTTAAAGCCTGTGATTAATAATGAGATCATTTGTTTATGTTTTCCAATTTTCATTAGTGTGACTCCATAAATAAAGAACTTTCGACATAAACTTTCATCCCCCATTGCACCACCTTAATGCACCTCTGGCAAAAAATATTGAATACATATTTTTTATATTATATCGTCAACTCAAATACCAATTTTTATCGCTTTAAGCTCAAAAACAAAGAACTTTTATGTAAACGTTTTCACCCCATTTAACACTCTTAGAGGTACAATTTCTAAAAACCCTTTCAGTACACTTCTAGTACTTTTACGTACTAAGACAAATGTCCAAATTTCGAGTCTCTACGACCAGCGGTTTAGGCTGTGCGTTGTCTCTAAGTCAGTCAGTCAGTCAGTGAATCAGTATATTAGGACAAAGATTCTTATAGTTTTAGATTAGTTTATTACAGGATTCATTTCAGAGATAATGAAAAAGGAGGAGGTACTCAATTTGACTGTATTTTTTTATTTTATTAAGTGAGTTACATCGTAACTTCTTTCCACGTGAATCGATATTAAATCAGTAGTTTTTGAGTTATCGTCAATAATGCGTACCTATTTAATACATTTCATCTGATCAAGGTTTTAAAGATAAAGCGGTTAAGTGGGTTAATTCAAAACTTTGCTTGCGTTTTAACTATTTACGAAACGTTGTCTAGTTATAACTCGTCAAAAAATATCGATACCAATCGACTGTCTAAAAGAACTTGAACAAAGTATTTTTTTACAATATGTGCATACATACCTAATGACTTTAAATATTGGATAGCTTTTTATATCGCCATTGTTTCTTTAACCTTAAGGAGTCTAAGGATTTTTTTAACCTATTTAATTATAGAGATAAATTATATTTGTTTAGTAGACTTGATTTCTATAATCATAATTTGTAAGTCTTCTTGCAGTTTAATTATATTGTGTCACGACTTACGCTAACATATTTACAAGACATTGTATTCTGGCAAACAAAATATTTGATTTGGCTTCGTAGTTTCTCAATAGAACTCTAAGCAACTACACATGTCGGTATTACTAACGCAAGCTTTACATTTAGACGTCTCAGTAAGCTAAAATCCGGTCCCTGTATTCAAGAAAACATCTACAACGTAAGAACAGTATGGTCAAATTTGAGATTTATCTTACTAAACCGCAGATTTCTATTTTGTTACGTAAACCCAGGTAAAACAATCAAAATGAGCGAGGGTTTAACTTGATAGATTTGCTTAAACGTGTTTGCACTAGTCATTATTTATAGGGCTAGCATGCATACCCTAAACGACATTATCACTTACCATCAAGTGGTGGTCAAACAGTGATAAAATACACCAATAAAATCTTTATAAACGGCCCGTACTGTTATTTCGTCCGGTAGGTCACATTAAAATGTATGTGCCACTGATTCGATACCGAGAGGTTTTCTCAGAATTTGGCCTTAAAATGTAACCTAAAAGGAGTTTAAGGAAAGTTCCCATTCGGTTCTTAGCTTTTTATTTCTATTGGGCTTTCTTTGAACTTCTAAGGATTCTGTTCCTATTTTTTATACGTCATACGACTTACATAGATCGTTCTCTTCTATTACCAGTAACTTTGAAATAATGTTAAATCAAACAAACGCTATCACACTCACAGAGACGCACTAAATCCGAAGACTTGCATTGTACGTGGCAGAAGCACGTTGAAGTTATGTGATATAATTTTCAATTAAATTTACACACAAATTTCCCTCGGTTTTTGCTCCCAATTTGTGCTCCCAACGGAAATCGAGTTCGACCACCCGCAGAAGACAAGGCAGACGTAAACAACTACGCCAGCGGGCAGATCAATATCACACCCGTTGCCCACCAATTGATGTGCACAAATCGACGTCCCACAATGTCCGGCAAATGCTGACATTATCCGACGCAATCATTTGCATCATAGTTGTTATCCGTTCCAATCGCCTTGTGTGGAATTAATTGCAGTTTGGCCAGATTTAGATAACGGGACTGCGGGGCTGAGATTGTGGGCGAGTGCAATAAGCATTGTAATTCAACGACGTTGTCCGTTTATGTAGGATTCCGATGTATCAAGCTCGAGTCATGTTATTTGTGATTTGTGCGGGGTACGCATTCTTACTTTATGAATTAATATTAAGCCGATAAAAGCTAGGAATCCTTGCTAAGATTAGACAGTAATCACACCGGGACGCATATCATCTAGAAATACCCAGATCATCTCTCGATCATCCCAGATGATCTGGGCATTTCTATTTATATAATTATGTAATGTAGTATAAGCTATTTTATATTGGCCATCGAGGCGGTTGCTTATGTGAAAGTTACGAAAGTCCGTCCATTTATACTGTTCTATGTACAACTTTTCTTTCCAATAGACCTTGCGTTTCTAGTTATAATTCTGTGAAATATATTGATATTTCACAGAATTTCACAGAGTTTCTGGCGTCTACGACATAAGATTTTGAGTTAGGCGTAGTACTGTGAAAGTTAAAGTATTTTAATTTTTACTGTCAAAATAATAAGCTTGATCCCAAAGAGCTTTTAACAATTTTTTATTCAAGACTAGCTTTACTTGTCATACGCAGCAATGCAACGCAAAGAAAACAGCGTTTTAATTTGTTTTGTTTATAGTTGCCCAATACTTTATTACCATACTAAAAACTTAATTACTATATTTTATATCGTTCATGTTTATGTTTACCTAGTACTATACATAGTGCAACAGGATTACAACAGATATAATCCTGTCCAAAATTATAAAAAAAACATGTGCATATTTTAAATTATTTTAGACTAGTAAGTAATCTTCAGCGGCTTACGCAAAACAGTTCATTACAATCGGATGAACGGCTTGACAGGGCCTGAAATACGAACAAACAAACACTAATTTATATAAGTATATGAAAAATATAGATAGGCAAACGTTACAATATAACTGGCTTTTTATGCCTAGTAAAAATACCTACCAAGCTAATTAATACATTAAAATTACACATTATTAAATCCTTAATAAATGACACCATTTCGCTTGTAGATATATAAACTAAATGTATAGTATATTTGTTGCCATAATATTTATTTTGACTTTCAAACAATTTACCTAAACATATTAATATTACTGAAAACAAAAGTTATTCCATGAAGTTCAATTTGTAGTCGTGTTTTTAATTAATTTTTACTTGTTTCAATTAATTCAAAGCCTGGCGCGAACTAATCCAAAGTTTTTAATTACTGTTCGGGTACATCTCTAATTTCTGGCTGAGTTGAATGTAAAACGTAGAGATACAAAATAGGTAGTTCCAAACTTGCTTAATTCGATTATAAATATTATAAAACATCAAAACTTGAGTCAAAGTTAGACCCAAACTCTCCGTTTTGCCTTCTCAGAAAACTTAATAATTTTATAGTAACAATCATGATCTAAATTAATTAATAATGATAATAATAATTGAGTTTAACTAAAAGTGAGTTTATAGACCTGAAACTCGATTAAATAAACTTGTTACTTGCCTAACTGTAATAAAAAACAAACCTAACTTGTTATAAATTAATCGGGAGTTAATCGAACATTAGATCTCAATTTTTAAGTTCCTTAGTTCAAAATGAAAAAGGGCAACATAGGAAATTATGGGTTTATTTTTCTACATAAACATTTAAAAAACTGATAAGTATTGGCACGCCACGTTCACACAGTCTTCTAAAAATGTCGTAAATCCACAAAGCAGAAGAAACTGTCACCAAAATCACTAAAATGAGGTCAATAATCATTGAGAGCCAGTCTTTCTAAGATTATCGTGTTTACCACCACCGACCACATCATATCTTACCATCAGTTACGAACGCTAGCCTGCCAGAAAAAATAAACGAATGACTTTGATAATGTCGGCAATTTCCTCAGGTTTGTTTAGAGAAGCACTAGAGCAGCATTTTATAAAGTGGTCAAATACATGTATAGAGTTGTAAATAAAACGCATCTCTAGGGAAAATAAGTTATAAGTAGTTTGTATTATAATAAAACTGATCATTTGTTCTTGATTTTTATGCATGAATAATGATGACATGAATAAAGTCCCATGCATGAATAAAATACAACTAGTTACTTTCCTATATAATATAGTTTAATTGTCTTCCATGAAAAAAATGGAACTGTGAGGAAAATTTTGTGGGTTGATCTTTTAATAATGATTTCAGTAAATTCACTCGATTGAAGCACGGTCCGTCTGGTCGAACGTAATCGATTGAAGATTGATAGGGTTAATTTAGCAATATTTGATATGACTAATAGGTACTCAGATTTAGGATTGTACGAGTAGGACCATTTAAGTATGAGCGTGTAATTTTTTGTAGAAGCGAACTCTTCCAGACTACCCCTGGACGGACAGTAACATTTAAAGACATTCATACAGTCAGAATCAAAGACTTAAAAGTAACCCGACTTATGATAACGCAATCTGCCGTCGTTGTACCACGCCCAGGTTTTTTTTTATATTATTCGTTTCTACTCAAACCGAGTCACCATTAAACAAAAAAAAATATATGTAAATTAAATAAATTAACCATGTTTTTACCTTTTGCTCTTAGATAGACGGCTCCTCTATAGCATTATATACGTTTTATAACAACTATCCTACTAATATTATAAATCCGAAAGTTTGTGTGTAAGTGTGTGTTTAAGTATGTAAGTATGTTTGTTCTCTCTTCACGCTTTAACAGCTGAACGGATTTGGATGAAATTTGAAATGTACATAGATTATACCTAGGATTAACACACAGGCTACTTTTTAACTTGATAATAGCGCGCAAAACCCCGGGGCACGGTTAGTTTGTTTTAAAACTTATAGTGGTGATAGTGTGTGAATATAAATATTGCGATAACGACAATCATATGTGCGGTTACTGGTTGCCGGAACGAGATGCTGTTATTTTACCTTTATTCAAATGTTATTCATACATTTGTTATTCGGTGTTATGTTTGATTTATTACCGAGCATTGTAAGCCATGAAATTAGGTCAAAAGATCGTATGTGTTGTATTGGTTTTGTATTGTTAATTTATTTACTACCAGCCGTGCCCCGCGGCTTCGCCCGCTAGAATCAAGTTTAAAAGTAACCTATGTGTTAATCCTAAGTATAAACTATGTACGTTCCGAATTTCATCCAAATCCGTTCAGCCGTTAAATGGTGAAGAGGGAACAAACAAACTTACACACTTGCACACTTACAGACTTACACAAACTTTCAGATTTATAAAATTCTAGCCGTGCCCGGCGGCTTCGCCCGCTAGAATCAAGTTAAAAAGTAGCCTGTGTTAATCCTAGGTATAAGCTATGTACATTCAAAATTTCATCCAAATCCATTCAGCCGTTAAAGTGTGAAGAAGGAACAAACATACTTACACACAAACTTTCGGATTTATAATATTAATAGGATTGTAAGATATGTACATATGATAAGTTAACCACCCACCCCCAACTCCATAACTCCCTAAAATTATCATAGATTTCTATGATATTTTGAGGCGATCATCTAAATATATATAACTCAAAGGTGACTGACTGACTGACATAGTGATCTATCAACGCACAGCCCAAACCACTGGACGGATCGGGCTGATATTTGGCATGCAGGTAGATGTTATGACGTAGGCATCCGCTAAGAAAGGATTTTGATTAATTCTACCCCCAAGGGGATAAAATAGGGGATGAAAGTTTGTCAATTTAAAAATAATACTTCTTAACGCGACCGAAGCCGCGGGCAAAAGCTAGTTATATTATAATTATCAATAAGTTACAACTTCGTATAATATTTTTTAGACTTCTTTATGTCCTCTATTTAGCCAGATTTACGATTGAATCTGTTTCATTCGATAGATTTATTGGACGATAATTATGCATTTTTATGTTTATTTTGGAGTTTTTCGTTGAAATAACTAATGTCTTACATAAACCAAAAAATCGATTTAATACTTGCATTTCGAGAATTTTACGAAAACCCTTATAATATATGTAGACATACTAAGGTTGTCTGGAAGAGATTGCTTTTTGCGATAAGACTGCCTATTGTGAAACCTCTTTAAGATTTATTTACTTAGTTAGTTTTTTAAATGTTTGTATTGTTTTTACAATAAAGAGTATTTGTATTGTATTGTAGATAGATTGAATCTCTTTATTAAATACCTTAAAAAATACGTGACAAGGAATAATAATCTAGAAAATAAATTTAACAACAGGCGGTCTTATCGCTAAGAGCGATCTCTTTCAGGCAACCTTTGGATGGAGAGGAGTAAAGCAATGAAATTGTACGACGGTGTTTTGTATATATAATAATATAGATAATATATTCATAGACTCTAGCATGGAGTTCCATTCCTTTGCAGTGCGTATAATGAACGTAAAAGCAAAACGGTTCGTGCATATTTGAGGGATATCCACCATATATCGTTTTCGCAATTTATTTGAAGCCAAAATTATTAAAAAATATTTTCACACGCTTTTATTTAAAGCCAAGCATTTAAGATAAAGCCTGTCTACCATCATCAACCACAACATTAGTAATATAGCAGTCAAACGCTAGCTTATCAAAGATAAAAACATCAACCAATTAGCTACCACAGTCAATGTATAAGTATCCGGAACTCTATTACACGAGGAGTGGTCTTAATCAGTTGAATTGGAGTTCCCAACTTCGGGATTTCGGACTTAGCCGAAGCAAGCGGAGTACAGTTGTTTGAGGCAACTTGCTTGATTAGCCGTACTTTGCAGTAAGTTACTGGAGCGTTCTATCGAGATCGAAATTGTAGATCCATGCATTATATTGTAGGACATGGATGCATTTTGGGCTTCGATTCGTTATTAAATAACAAACTATAAGACAACTTTCTGTTGGATCAGAGTGAATTCAATTTCTTTTTTAAATTAAATTGTTATTTTCTTATAATATACTAGCTGACCCGGGAAACGTTGTTTTGCCGTATACATATATTATTTCTAGGAATTTATTATTTTAATTATTGAAAAAAAAAATTGTAAAATAGATGTTGACCGATTCTCAGACCTACCCGATATGCACACAAAATGACATAAAAAATCGGTCGAGTCGTTTTGGAGGAGTTTGGTAACAAACACCGCGACACGAGAATTTGATATATTAGAGAATAGCGGACCCGTTGATTAAATAAATAAATTATCATAACATTATTTATCGGATTGAATTGTAAATATACCTAACCATTTTTTAATCCATCTGAACACTCGCAAAAAAAAAAAACAAAATCGAAATATGTATGGAATGGGATGAATCATGGGTCTTCTCCCAGAAGACGCTTGTTCTCGAACACAGTGTAACAGTATAAACTACATCGGGAACCGGAGGTTTCCGAAGCTACGGTTAACTAAAGTTTCATGATGTTGGTGTTATAAATAAATAAAATAAAATAAAACTGCCCGTTGGCTTAGTTGGGTGGCGTTCGCCTTCTAAGCAGGGGTATCGGGTTCGATTCTCGGCGGGAACACAAGTTTTCTCCCCAAGGAAAATTTGTGTTTCTGGTTCTGGTTGTGATTGTGTGGGTGATGTGAATGTTTCAGGCACCCACGACACAAGTCATCGAACTTAGTGTGGGGCTGTGAGTGCGAAAGCGTTTATATTTAAGTAATGACGTAGACGAAGATGACCCGTCATCTACAATACATTAGATAAGATAGATTTAAATCAGCTATTAATTATAACCACCTTATGATATAAGGTACCTAGTTAGTATGAAATGTAGCGTCACTCACTACACTAACATTAATCTTGTCAATTATAGCTTGAACCGCACTATGATCTCATTATAGCATTTATTATTCATGACAGTTACGTGTTCCTCAGAATTTTCGTGAAAATATGTTAATTATATAAACGCTAAATATCACATTCTATGCCAAGTACACGGAAAATAATTTGGGATTAATAGAATGTTATCTGAAACATCTCCAGTCAAAATTATTTGTAATACGTTATTTTTACAAAATAAGCCAGTTGTTACCAAATAACAAGACTTTTCTTTTAGTTAATAATAAGCTTAGTTACAACTTCACAAAATAACTCGATTTAACGAGATATTCTATATAGTCCGTAAAATTTAATTTCGCAAAAACTAATAGTCTAGTTCATAATCCATTTTAAAAAATTGCTTACAGTAGGTATTAAGCCACCCTTTGTATCTTTTCGAGCAATAAATAATAGTGTAAAATTTTTGTTATAGCAATGTCTTGATGGATCCGGAATTATAACCATGCTTCATGTTATACAGGGTTATTTATAAAATTAAATTTTTCAGACGCTGAGACTTTTTTTTTGTGGGACCCTGAGTCTTGTTCTAACCCTATTATAGTTATTTAGTTCAACGAATTTGTGTTCAATGTTATATTTTCCGAAATAATTAAATGTGTTCTATAAAATCTATTATTAATAGTTGTTTAAAATATAGTTTGAATTGTGTAATGCCATAAACGGCATCACCGCTCCGCGCCTCCTAATAAGCACGCTAACGCTAGTTGACACTGTTGACACTTGAAACCTTCGATCAACGGGATGACTAGAGAAGATAAATTATATAATATTTTTTTAAATATATTTGAAAAAGTATATGACAGAATTTGCAATCGTCGTACCAGGAAAGACGGTGGTCTCTATGGTTAAAAATATATCCCAATAGGTTTCTAGTATTTTACAATTTACCCTGTATATATGCGTTATATATATATAGATGCCTCACATTAACTATAGTTACACCTTGCTCCTTAACCTCTACTTCAGTAAACAGTCCACTTAACAGTTCCATAGCTTTTATTTGCCAACAACTTTGTTTGTCAAACTCCAACTGTTCCCCCCTTAACTTCAGAAGTCCCGCATTCTATCTTTCTGTAGCATTTAACATAAGTCCCAGTGATGCGATTAAACAGCCGATGAGGAACATTACTGAAAACAATCGTTACAAAAAGCGGAAGGGCATCAGTTGCTCCAAACTCATCAGAATTTCATTGCAAACGCTTACAATTTCCATTCCGATGTCCTTTGGGCACAGCACCGGGGCAGTAGGGTGGCCACTTACCAACATTAATACTAAATATTAGCACAAGTAGGTAATACATTCTTTTTTTTAAATCTAGCTTTTAGTAGTTGTAAATAAATAAAGGACTAAAAAGTTATATAACCAGAGAACTTGTCAAGACGAATCAAGCGAGCCCAAACTCTATGGATTTATCTTGAATAGTTCAGAAGTTCCTATGGTCATCTTCCGTCTCCATCAACATACCAGCTAGTGTACCATATCATTGTATTGTCATAGAAGATACCTACATAAGTGCTCCAAATTTTTGTCCAATCTGACATCGGCAAGTGGGGATAATTTAGCTTGCAAGATTTGCTTACATGCCGATAGACCTTGGCACTTATATCGAAGCCAGTGCTAAACTGGCTGCTAAGAAGCTGGGTTTCCTTGCTAAGGTCAGACAGTGCTTCACACCAGGGCAGCTTCTAAATTTATATCAAGCTCAAGTCCGATCGTGTATGGAGTACTACGGCCACCTCTGGGATGGATCCGCTAAGTACCAGCTAGAGGCTCTTGAATCTATTGACCCGTGAGCCTATCCAAAAGAAATAAGTCCTTTTTACATTGGAACGAGTTTACCGATTTTATTAATAGTTGTTTAAAATATAGTTTGAATTCCAGCAGTTATCCTTGAGAGCCTGTGTATTCCAGGTCTAGTGTGTTTACCAGCTTCGATCACATCGTCACTTACCATCAGGTGAGATAGTGGTCAAACACTAGCCTGTCACAAATAAAAAAAAATAAAAAATAAATAAAAAAAAAAAATTAATCTTTTTTAAGTTTTCTGATTCTTTGTAAAAAAAAACGGTTTTCTTCACGATTTGAGGCTGTCTGTTTCAAATAAAGTTGTAGAGCGTAGGACAGAGAGTGCTGCGGGGTGAACTCGCCTGATTATGAAGACTTCATTGAAACTTACATTCCAAGTGTCTTTAAGCGTAAAGACGTTTCTATAAAAAATACTAATTACTGTTCAATCTGGAGTTACCTTACTGCTATATACTGTGTCTTGTTGTACTCCGTGTCCCCCGCTCCCCTTTTCGAAATAGGATTTGTAAGCGAAGTAAACTCATTAGAAGCGAGGCTTTGTCTACAATCCAAGCGAGAAATATCGGACTCAGAAATCCAACTAGGTATTCCCCTTTTAATATCGGATTTTTTCACAAAATCCTTGAAACAATTTACATCCTTAATAGAATAGGAAGAAAGCCTGGATTAGGTTGGCTCAGTAAGTTTTTAATTTACATTTTTGATGCGTCGCTATTTGGAAGCCAAACACAAAGCTCTAAGAGTTAATGCTTTTTTTGGGCAGCGTTTATATGAATGTTTGGAATTTGCAAATTGTACTCGAGCATTCCCAAGGACGTATTTTTTAATTAAATTTTTGTTTAGGGATAATCAGTATTTGTCATGTATTTATTTACATGTAATTTCAATTTAACTTTTAACTCGATGACCCGGCGAACTGATCTATATATAAATAAAACCAATTCGGAAGAAATCTTTATACGTCGTCTTCTTATTGGTATAGTTTAAAAGTTTCCGCGTACTCCACATATTGGTAATGTCACATTTGTCTGTGGTCAAATATTTATAGTGCGTTTAATAATTAATTTTATGTCTAATCTTTGACAGGTAGAAACAGTTTGTATGGGAAAATAAAATAGTTGTTTTTACTTCTTTTCTTACAATTTCTTTATACTTTCCCACCTTTTAAACCTTCCTTGGACTTTTACAAATATTTCATAACCAAAATTAGGCAAATTAGTTCAGCCGTCCTCAAGTTTTTGTGAGACTAACAAACGTCAGTTGATATTTTATATACTCGTGTATATATATTAGCTTTGCCTGGGATAATATGGATAAAAATAAAAAATATGCCCTATATAGGTTCTAGACAACCTGTATACCAAGATTCATCTTTTCTAGTCGTTACAAAATTACCTTATTTAAAAAAATCTACTCATACACACACACATGCACGCACACTTCTGGATATATTTTATTAGTTTGACTAGGCTGTTATGTACCCCACGGCGCGTTCGTTTGTGTTACACAAAAAATTTTCACTCTCAATGACATCATATTACACTTTTTTACTGTTTGCCGCAAAATTTTATATGAAAATAATCCTCTGTAGTAATAAAATAGAAGACTCGTGAACAGTACTATTACATTAAATTTGTTTCAATACGTATTTAAATTACTTGTTTTAACAACACATCGTACAAATAGGTAGGTTTTTTCTGAAGCTAACCTATCGAGTATAGGTTCACCGTAAATTTCGACTAGACTATGCGAAAAATAAGAACTGGTGCAAAAAATGCACTTTATATTATTATAACTTTTCATTACATTAAATTTTAATATGTACAATAAACTATATAATTTACTAGCGATCCGCCCCGGCTTCGCCCGGTTGTGATAAATGAAGTACCGCTCGACCGATTTTGTGCATACTTCACATAAACCATCTACTAAATAGTCCGAACAAAGCCTAAACATTTGGCTTGGATAGGTGAGCCCGTTCTTGAGTTATAAAATTACAACGAAAAGTGGCATTGATTTTTATATATAAAATATATATTTATACATTGTATTAAACTAAAAACTAAATTAAAATTAACCAAAAAAAAAAACTTTTTACTTGTACTCATAAAAAGTTAAGCTGCTACTGCTATTACACTATCTTTATATTTATAGTTAATCTGTATATGTGTTATACTGAACTCTTCCTAAACGGCTAGATCGTTTTGATGAAATTTTTTGTGTGTTTAGGTGGATTCAAAAATGTTTTAGAACAAATATTAAAAACGAAACAAAATTCTGTAAAAAATAATTTTGTCATGGAATACTTACGTCACTCGGATTTGATAAATTACTAGGCAACCGATCTACATAATCAACAATAAATGTGAAAGAGGTAAAATGCTTTTTTCTTTATGTGGCACTGCAACGCATGCCGAGTTCTAGTCTTTTCTAAAAATATCGTTATTCAATTCAAAGTTACCAACGTTACAGTAAAATTAAAACAGATCAAATTTAGGACAAATGTCAGGAACACTGTGAATTCCGGAAACTAAGTACCAGGCTACCAGGAAACACAGAATGTGGGTAAATTAATTTGTACTAGGATCTGAGGAACCCTGCTACCAGGTGCGGTTATTCAAAGATACTTGACGTTAATTAGGCTGGCTACCATTGAAAACCAGGCTTTTCAAACAAATTCACTGATGTTTTTTCGTCGGTACCGGTACTTTGGTTAAGTATGATATTTTAATAGGATGAGGAAAATGTTTTTTGATGATTGGATAAACATTAATTACATCCCAAAAGCAATTAACTTGAATGCTGATATTCGTCTATTCGATCGCAAGAATACAGGTAATTTCAATATTTTTTCAATATAAAAGACTAGCCGCGCCCCGCGGTTTTGCCGCTATTATCAAGTTAAAAAGTAACCTATGTGTTAATCTAGGTATTGGCTAATTATATTCGAAATTTCATCCAAATCCGTTAAGCCGTTAAAGCATGAAGAGGAAACAAACATACTTACACACTTACACTTTTACACACAAACTTTCGGATTTATAATATTATACCTAGTAGGATTGGCTATCGTAAATGGTGGAACTGGCTATCCAAGATAGCTGCCGGAACATCGTAATTGTTAATAGATTTACTTCTTTATTGGCTACTAAAACTGTAATAGAGGTAGGATAGAAGACCAGGCCGTTTTTAAAATCGTACTTGTTGCTACTTAAACACATCCTCACACACTCTTCGTAATTATCTAAAAACAACAATCAGCCTTCACTTATTTTTACCTGACTGCGCGACGCAAAGGAGGATAATGTAACAGCATATATTTCGCTTTGAAATCGCTTCAAGCGATAAGAGCGCCCATTGTACTACCCCATATAACTGTATTAAATAAAATTAAAATTGTAAAACTTAGAAAAGTTCTCCAATTTTTATTTTATTTGATGTGCTATAAAGCATTATTGTATTGTATTGTGTGTTTGTTCCATTATGGCGTTTTAGAAACCAAACGCGTTGGTCGATTTCGATTATTGTTATGGAAATCGATCGATCCTAATTCTTGGTAAGTGTCACTGAAGGCATGAAAGTATTGTGAAAAGTAAAAAATACAGTCAAAGATTAATGTTAAGTATTATTGAATAGGTATTTGAAAATCATATTTAGATTTCCCCTATATTTTTTATCACGAATGATCATTTAGTTAGTCAGCAACTATTTTTTAACCGACTTCAAAAAAGGAGGTTCTCAATTCAACTGTATGTTTTCTTTTTTTTGTATGAATGTTTCGCGATAATTCCGCCGAATCCATTTGATGTTTTTTAAAATATAAGCGGTAAAGTCGTATTTTATAAGCTTTGCATGCGTTTAAATTAGTACTCAAAGTTCTCATATTTAAATTGCATTATTGATATTGTCAACTTAAATCCACAAAATAAAATTTTAATTAGAATCAACTAAATAGTGTTAAATAAAAACATATGATCAATTGTAACGGAGTCGAGTTTTTAGTTTTTTTAATACATGTATATTGACTCGTTCTTTTCAGTTTTTATACTTTTATACAGTATTAATACGAAGTTGGGATTTTAGTTTTTTTTATGTCAAAACGAATAATAAGTTAACGCTTTCTATGTGAAACAGACCTTACAGAAGGGATTGATTGTAGTGCGTCCGAATTCGGCTTTCAGTCATGTCTGTCGCAGTCGGCAATATACAGGGCCTCGGGGCACGCTTCTGCAATGTCCGAGTATGTCACTGGCATTGTTATGGACGGATAGGTATGTTGACAGAGTGAAGGAATCTTATGCGTGTGCACTATCACACTAATATTATAAAGGAGAAAGTTTGTGTATCTTTTTTTTTTACCTTTGTATTTCTATCTTTGTATAGGTATGCTCTCTCACGCTGTATCTGCTGAAAGGATTTTAATAGAATTTGAAATGGAAATAGCTTACAATCAGGACTAACATATATGCTACTTTTTAACTTGCTAAACGCATAACGGTAGACATAAAGTTAAGCTTTAAAGTGCTTTTTTGAAACTTGGGAGGGCTTTGAGTTTTTTATCCGCAACCTTTTAGTGTGACGAAAAGTGATGAATAATTGACATGTTTCCCTGTAATACAAAAATTTAACTTATGCCGTTTTACGATACACCTTGTTTTTTGTATTTCAATTACCTGTTGATATTCCTTCAAGGCAGTCAGAGGGTCATAGCTCAGACATCAAAGGAAGCGTCGAAATTGCCGCGTTTAAAATTGCCTGAACAATAAATATTTTATTGCTATATATATTGATGTTTTTTTTAGATTTTGTTAAACTTTCGCGATCTGCAATCATGTTTCTTGGTCTATTCGGGATTTTATTTACAAAATAACATTCTGTGACTAACCTCTTAGTCTTAGTTAGTCACAGTCTAGGTTAGTCACAGAAGGTTCAGAACACACAGAAGTCACAGGGTCTTCACCGTGTGGTGAAGACCCGGTTTCCTCATAAAAACATGATGTCTTTTTGTGTTAGACTAAACTTGATCTGCCTGGTATCTTAGTTGGATGCGTGTTCGCCTTCTAAGTAAGAATAAACATATGGGTTGATTTCCGGCGGGAACGCAAGCTTTTTCCCAAGGAAAATTTGTATTTCCTGCTCTGCTTGTGTGTGTGATGTGAATGTTTCTCTAGACACAATTCGTCGAACTTAGAGTAGGGTTGTGAATATCAAAGATAATACCAGAGTTGTACGCAAAATCCACTCTACTCAGTAAGTACCTACCTAACATTATCTTCTCCACTAACTCGCATTAATCTCTGTTTCCAGTGCATTAGTGTTCGATCCATAATAAAGTTACAATCAGATGGAACTCCTCCAGATTGGTCTGGATGCTGAAGTTTTTCTAGCTCATTAACTATTGACTTAGTGTCGACCTTCGGGGGCCTGTTGTATGAAACTGACAAGTCCTTATGTCGTTATTTCAGAACCTAAAGTAAAACATTGTCAATTTAGATTATTTATCTAATATTTAGTTTTCTTAGCATAACATATGATCGGTTTACAAAATTAACTGTACCTAGTTCAAGTCTCTACTGGCCAATAATAATTGTCATATAGACAATTTATAAAGTAAACTAAAAAGCTTTGCTATATTTCTTTTACAATTTTTACAAGCTTTTATTTAACTACATATTTGAATAACATTTAATATATATAAAAAGCATATATTACATTAAACTAAATTAAAATTAAACAAAAAATCTATAATTAGTTATAAATATGTACAAAACTTAAACTAAAAATAAATTAAACTAACTAAATAATATTACCGAATAACTAAACAACAAAACACTAAAATGGTGGTTTAAATAACAATAAATTACATAATAATAATATGATTAAAAATACTAAAAGAAAAATGTATAACTAATATCTTTACTTATAATTCCTTGACATTAAATAATAATATCATTATTGAATATCAATTGACATAAAAATACTATTTATCTTTTCCTTATTTTTATTTTATATATTTAACAGTAGATGGGAGAGACTGTATCCCCGGACTTTTCCTAGTGTGGGATCCTGGGCTCCCCTACACAAAAATAACATTGTTGTTATTGTATGTGTTAATAGTAATAACATAGTAGGTAATAAGTTCAAAAATTAATTATTCTTATTCTTATCTTGACCATGATTTAAAATTATTATAATATAATAATTAACACTATTATTATTATTGCTTGCCCTCGTTTAAATGGAAATCTTACTTAAACTTTTTAAACATTGATAGGTAAATTACGAGCTTCCTCTCTTGCTATGCCCAACAAGGCCTGTATTATAACTAAAAATATTTCTATTATATCATCTAATGTACTTACAGAATGTAATAAATGATGAAAATTAAATACATCTGAAAAGGAAAATAGCTCATTGAAAGCAAACACGCTTACTTAAGTGCTCAAGCCCACTACTAATTAGCGTTCACCTGGTAATTTGCTATTACAAATTAGCTATTTTGACAAAATCATCTATTTATAGCAGAAAAAACCTTAACTTCCAGACATAAAAAAAGTTACGAGCGCAAAGCGTCTCATACAATTCTAGAAGACTTCCAAAATATTACATTGTGGATCTCCTGGGAACTAAGTTGTCTACTATGGGTTAGACAACTTACTTGACTTATAGTTTTGTGGCGACTTGTAAGTTTTGCCGAGCTGGCTGCAACTCTGTCCCCTTGACCTCACGTCGAACGTTCATTCGGCTTATTACAGCCATCGCGCTCTCGACAAATGGCTGGGAACAGCCTCCAGCCAGATTCCATCTTTACATTCGGCTTTTTGCTTGATTTCAGCCAGCCAACTCTATTCAATCCGACATTGTGTCGTTAGTTATCTTTTGCGGGACGAAACTAATTTAAATATGTTTATGAGGGTTGAAATATGTGAATCACATATTTTATAATTGTATGCAAATTGACGCAAGGCAATTATATTAGTCTGTATGCGAAAAAAATTCAAGTAACATGTAATATATTCTAAATCAAATTGTTTTTTATTTTCGAAAATTGTATATTTGTTTATCAAAAGGGATTTCTAGATCGGCTAGATCAAATTGGTATACAGATAGTCCCTAAGTCTCTGAAAATTCTGTGTAAGCATGTTTTAAGAGACTTCATTCAAGAAAATGTATCAATACGTGTTTTGAACTTCCTTTTTCCTTTAATATAAGAAGATCTTGAACAATAAATATTATACTTATGAATTTTAAATTAGGCAAATTTTTAAAAACATATACGAGTATTTAAGTTAAACCTTTTATTTTTTAATTTTTGCTTCGCTCTCTCGAGCCAGTGTCTAGTCATAAAATATTTCAAGGTATACATAATTATTTCATAATAAAATCCTAGTCACAAGTCACAGTCAAAGTCAAGTAAAGCAGTCAACGTAAACGCTAGTCCTAGAATGCATGGCACTCAAGGATAGTTGCCGGAACATATTTCTTACCGATTTAGGCGACAGATCTAGATCTATCTATATGTATAATCCTCACGTCAGAGAATACATTACAGACGACGTGATAGCCTCATAAGTGACGTCATAGACTGGCGTTATGAGACGATCCATCTTCATGCACTGACGGAACTCACTCCGAGCTGGATGCAATCACACCGAGGTGAATGCAAACAAGAACTGTGGCACCTGCGTAATTTTGCAATGTATTAAAGAGTTATTGTGATTCAAATCAAATCAAAATCGTTTATTCACATGGGCCCCAAAGTTGAACTCCACTGTCATTCGTCTGACTGACCAGATTTTTAAACAACTAGCCGTGCCCCACGGCTTGACTCGCGTTGATCAAGTAGCCTTTGTGTTAATCCTAGGTATAATCTATGTAAAATCTAAATTGTAATGATCCAAATCTGTTCAGCCGTTACAGCGTGAAGAGGGAACAAACAAACACAAGCTTTCGGATTTATAGTATTAGTATTAGTATGATACTTGATTTATTGCATTCGAGTAATACCAGGTATAACACTATAACATTTCATGTTACTTCTACATGTTACTATTACAATTAAATTAAATTTAATACAATAAATGTGAACTGCCCGTTAGCTTTGTTAGGTGCGCCTTCTAAGCAAGGGTATTGGATTCGATTCCCGGCGGAAACATAGTTTTCTCTCCTAGGAAAATACGTGTTTCTGGTTCTGGTTTTGATTGTAAGTGTGATATTTCCGGCACCCAAGACACAAATTATCGAACTGAGGGTGGGGCTTTGAGTGTGAAAGCGTAAAAAAAAATTACTAGTATGTTTGCACATGTTGTATTTCCCGTTCTATCGTACCTTAATTTAAAGCTTTCATTTGATATTAATTCTGAAAGCATATTATAATTTTTTTAATGTAATCGACCGTAACTGTACGGAGCACAACAGATACCGTAAAATATTTTTAGGAAAAACCTATTCGTTGATAGGTCCGTGGAAAATCAAGACGGAAATACATACATCACATTTTTTTTCGCAGTTGATATCAAACTATTATAAAACGAAAGAACGTAAGATAATATATATTATTTTTAACAAAGATAAACATGTTGGTTTCTGCATGTAGTTTCTGAACATATATGTTTCACTAACGTTGCCCCATGGCTTCGCCCGCTTAAAACTAGCCTATGTGTTAATAACTAGGTATAAGCTATGTATATACCAACTTCGATCACATCGTCACTTACCATCAGGTGAGATAGTAGTCAAACACTAGCCTGTCACAAATAAAAAAAAAAAAAAATTCCAAATTTAATCCAAATTTCTGTTCAGCCGTTAAAGCGTGAAGAGGGAACAAACATACTTATACACTTACACATTTATACACAAACTTTCGGATTTATAATATTAGTACGATAATATCTCCGCCGTGAAAGTAGCGGCCGTTTTGACATGCCTGTAGGTTTATGCATTTAAAATCAGCTCAATCCGCCAGCGATCTACTTGATTAATAACAGGCGGCCTGTCGACAGAACCATAAATATGTGATGGCTTCAGATTGAGGAGCAAATGAACCTTTAAATGTATTAGAGGTCGTGAGGCTCAAATTCTGAAAACGGAAATTGAGAATGAAATGACGAGTAGCACAAAAAAGTTTTACGGAATGATGGTGAAGGGAATTTCAGTTGGTTCTAAATTTGTTCTTTGACAAATATGGTAACAAACATCAAGTGAATATGTATGTACTAACATAATTTGTTTGTAGACCTACATAATTAATCAAATTTTCAACGCTATGTGAATTGTTACATGGGTAGAGTACCTAATTATATACTAAGACATACATTATATATACTACGCATAGTTAGTTAACAACTTTAAATACTTTTGTAATTTTTTAGTCTTCTCGAGACCATGGCCAATGCAACTTGGCCGAAACGTCGAGGTAAATAAAAATAGTTTTATAGCGCGATTAAGTCCCGAGATATTACCTAAACTTTAAATACTTTGATCTAAGGTTGATAACCATTCTTGCATAAAACATTGAATTGTTATTATAATAAAACTGTGATAAGGTTCTTGTATAATTTCATAATAGGTCTTTTTGTAAGTTCACATTTACGCATTCGCGTTTTTTTTTATAAAATATTAGGATTTGTTTTGGTTTCACGTAGGCATTGTAATACAGTAACTAAATATTTGAAAAATAAGATAAATAATTTAAATAATTAAATAAAACAACCTTTATTATTTATTGTTATATTCGTATTCTTCTCAGCAAACCCTTTTATTTGATACTCATATGATCGTGCACAGAAAATAACGTAGTCCGCAATCTTGGGCCGTTTGGCATCTCACTTAGAGCGGTATCAGATTAGCGTGATATTTAGGCGTGTAGGCGCGTATAGGCGCGGCTTTTACCACACGCACAATTTGTACGAGCGTTGATGCGTTGTAAGCGCGTGCCGCGAGAGTTGCCTCTTCACTGACACTGAATCACCACTTTAACTGTTTGAGCGAATATTCTGGAATAAGCCCGGTACGCGAGTCTGGTTTTTTGAAGTGCGAAATGTAGAGCACGTATGACGAAATGACCGTGAAAAAAACGCTAGTCTGAAACCACCCTTAGCTAACCAAAACGTGTATTCAAAATTTGATTTCGATCGGTCAATAACTGCTTTAAAATTCAGTTGACCCGAGCAAACATACAAAAAAGTTAAATAAAAGCTTGTAAAAATCCTACATCTTTGTCGTTACATCACGATTTTAGTTGTCTATAACATGAAATCATGAGCCTTGTTGTTTTGTACTATGTCCATATTGTATGTAGTCTATACAATAGTAAATTATCGGCGTATCACGTATCGTGCGTATCAAGCGGCTACAAATCATGGGAATTAGCTGTCGGCACGTCGACATGTGATACTGATACACTACTGTTCGACGCTGATTGGATTTTGTGCAGAGTTTGAAAAATACTAGAAATAATTCAGACCCTAATTTTTGTTCTAAATCTTAGCCGATTTACTACGTCTTTTTCTGAGTGCTATATTTTCCTCTGTGTATTCTGTACATGATGATTGTACAGTATAATGAAAAGTACCCGAATGACCGAGCTCTGCTCAGTTTTTTTTGGTAAATGATGTTTTCTAAAAATGAAACCTAGTTAGATCGATTTATCGCCCCCGAAACCCCCTGCATACTAAATATCATGAAATTCGTTGGAGCCGTTTCCGAGATTCAGATGAAACATTTACATATATACGAGAATTGCTCGTTTAAAGGTTTTAGATTTGTTTAAACTATATTATCCCAAGTTGCGCTTTGTAATATGCACGAAAATGCCAGCTGACACTTGAAATCGTAGACTTCTTTTCTTTTAATTTTGGATTCGCAATCTTGTGCATTTAGCCAGTGTCAAGTAATAATATATTTCAAATGTATTTCATATATAAAGACCTAGTCACGAGTCACAGTCAAAGTCAAGTAAAAGAGTCAAGGTCCAGTCATAGTCAAGTCGTGCCCTAGTAAAGTGGTAGAAACTTTAGTAGAATTTCTATTGGAATTTTGGAGCGAAGGCGAAGATCACGTTTTTCAACTTTGTATATTTGCCTACACTCATGCACGTTTACTAAGTATTGACGGTTAATAATCCACCATTATTACACATTAACAATCGAAGAAATATACAAAATTAACAACGCCATATTTTCATTTTCGCGGCAAAAATCCATCTTAGACTTAACACAGAAGATATATATATAAATCTTTTCAGAAAAATGCAGACACGAAAGACGTTTGTATCGTTTAATGGTTGATATCCGAAGAGGTTTATGGTTTTACAACAACCTATGAATAATATTCTTGATGAAGTACAGCCTCAAATACCTTTGGAATAAATCTCCCTCTTGTTAATCTTCACAATAGAATCTATCCAGTAATCCCAACATAGACGTGTCGAGCCATTAAACTATATATATAGCTAACAATGGGTCCTATTTGTCTGAATAACGTAGTCTTGTCTGAAATACCCTGGCTTATATAAACTTAGCCGATTAAGAGACTACGGTTGACTGCCGCCTACGCCTCAAGGGTTAGCAAAGGTACAATACAATACAAATACTCTTTATTGAACACCAAGAAAAATAACAATAAACAAAAGAAAAAATAACAATATAGCAGTACAATCGGCGGCCTTATCGCTAAGCAGCGATCTCTTCCAGGCAACCTTAGGATGGATAGGATAAAAAGTTTAACAAAAAGTGATCGGTGGTGCGGCAATGATCATTATACATGCAATCTTTTAAATAAACATATAATTATTAATGTCATTAAACAAATCATATACATATAGTCACATACATAAATAAATAAAAGAAAGGTATTGTATACATTTGGTTTACAATTCCTTGTTATGTACAAGGCATGCACTGATTACAGTGTAATCATATTACAATGATCAATAATGATCGAGTGAGCGAGATCTCTAAAATGACTTGGGTAGTTCAGCGCTCTGTCCGTCCGTCCAAACAAGCGAATAACTTCAAATTCTAAGAGAATATGTAAAACTATGGCCCAAAACATATCTTTTTCTGTCCGTGAGGTGTACTTTTAAAAAGACCTTAGCAAGTAGAGTAGGTAATCGTTTTAAAAATTCTATGTTGGAAAATAACAATTTGGTAGAACATCAAAGTCACCTATATTGTCCCGGGGTCTATTGCGAAAACGGTTATATATTTAAAGCTGAAATTTGCATGTAATATCCGTTATATCTTCTGAATACAATAATTAAAATATATTACTAAGAAAAAGTAGCAATCAACGTCAAAAGATTTTGTCATGAAATTGTAACTGATACATATTATTTTTATTACAAGTATACAACTTGTATATTCATTAATTCCATATAACAATAAACTTGCTATCTACGGGCCAATTGCCTATATTTCCTAAAACTATGTACATCAAAGAACTAAGTTACCTACAAGACATCGAGCTTATAGGTAACTCAAGTGCTCAAGCCTACCAATTACTACCAGTGGGTAGCGTTCCCATCATGCTGGCGGCATTGCCTCTCTGAATAGCAAAAAAATTATAATATACATATTATGAATTACACATTTGAAAAATGTTTTTTAATGAGCGTCCGAGAGAGTGAAATCATAAGAGACTTACATATTACATGTGTGAATATAATAATTCATGATGTTTTATATGAATACAAAATGCGTGGCTTTCATTGAAATAAATGCACGATTTATTATAATAACTATGATATCAAGAAAACCTTCATATTTTGTCATCTAGCTACTATTTATCAGTTCAATACATAATTAGGACTATTTCACTGTTCTCTATTCCATTTCAGATAGAATTTTAATTGAAAGATATTTTTTCTGTAGTGTTTAGTTCCTTTTTAGTTTCTTTGCTTGCGGTAGGTTTGTTGGCTAGCCGGGGCAAGATAGTGACTGCTAGCGCGACCCTATCTTGCCCCACCTCGGCGAGGGACTGCTCACGTGGGGTTTTAGTGGGTTCGAGCCCCACATACCCCTGTCCTTCATCCCTGGGAAGGAAAGGAAATGACAGGCATTTTGCCCCCACAAAAAAAAAGGTTTGTTGGCTAATATAAAAAGTGTTTTTAATAAGTAAAAGTTTTACATATTATAGGCGTTTTACCCGTAGTTTGGTAATAAATAAAGATTCAATTGAGTCACCTTAACAGGAATCTCAAGCCGCGGTAGGAGCTAAAACCGCGACTGCCAAGTCGATTGGTAGAACCTCTCTAACCACTACACTCTTATCTCTATAACATAAGTTACAGATCGTAAAATATCACCACCTGGCAAATAATAGATAACTCATCAAGCGATACCTTTTACATAATAGATTACATTATTAGTTACTCCATCCGTCACTTTGAGACCACATCGGTCAAGTCTAGGAGATCGATCTAATATAATTCAATTTTGCCTACATACATGCACGCTATTTTATGCCATACCTTATTATGATACTACGCTATTTTCTTCAACTACAGTGGAATGATAAATTACATCAGAACACAATCCGCAATAATATTACAAATCCGAAAATAGTTCCGTCACCCTGTATCTCTGTTTGATATCCTTTCATAAAAGAAAAAAGTCACACTGATCAATGAACCGATTTTAATGAGAATTGAAAGAAATATGTACAATTTTGAAGAGTGACATACCTACTTTACTTTTTTATTTTGACTGAACTAGTCATTACTATTTTCATTTTTATAACCATTAATTTCTATCAGCATTGTCATATTCGATCAGGTGAGACCGCGCTGAAATGCTTGCAAATTTCCATTTGTATTTTTATTATTTTTGATTGAGAGGCCTTATAACATTAACTAAAACTAAATAAGTAGTCTGGGTTTAGGGTTCATATGTATAAAAAATCTTTTTCTTAATAATAATTGTTTGATATTTATATTTGTTATTCAAGAAGAGGATATAACAGATATTATACGTAAGTTTCATCTTTTTTTTTAGTTTTTGAGAAAAACCCTGCGACAGAATATGTCTAAAAGTGATTATGGTATTCAACCAAATTGTCATTTTCCGAAATAGATGATTAAAAAAACGGTTTCGTACTCTACTTGAAAAGGTCTTTTCTACGATACCTACATGGGCAGATAAAAAATTAAACCCCTTACTTCTTTTATCTTTTGTTTATTTTGATTAGCATAAACAAATCCTTAGGCAAAACTTCCGAACTTAATCTTGGTCTGGACTACCGACCAACTATATTTCAAGATACAGTTATCTAAGCTATAGAGAACTTTGTATGTAACATGGTAACACGGCAAATTTGACATGAACTACCGTCAAATTTTTCGCCGCCGCTGTATTTATCTTGTAAATCAATAACGAAGATAGATGATACAGTAAACTTGTTTCATAATGTTGCTTTGTTTAGGAATGTATTAGTTGGGGCATGTTTACGAAGATTGAAATTCGTATTAAAGTATTCGTGAGAAATAATATTATAATTGAAGTTCGTGTTGGTTCTGTATACATATCGTGTATGGTTATCAAAGGCTTCGGTGAGGAGACGCCACCGCTCGACGTGCACAGAGACTACCTAAAATCTTTTAGTTAATTCCTAGTTCCAATCACATTACATTACAAGAAATTATATGTTTTATTCATGACTGAATCGAATATAATATCGATACTGAAAAATATAAATTCACCTGCTATGCTCGCTTGACCGGAGTCTAATCTAATCTGATGGTAAATGTTATAATGGTAAACCTACAATAACAAGCCCTAAAAATAGCTACCGCAACATATTTTAGTTATTGATCGAGCAAAGCGAGATCTCTCAGTTGACTTGAGTCGTTCAGCACTTTGTCCGTCCGTCCGTATGTGAGAGGCATCCTAGTGTCTAAACCATATAAGCAAATGACTTCGAATTCTCATAGAATATGTAAAACAACGGCTCAAAGCAAGAAATTACATTTAAAATTATATAAATGAAAATATTAAGGTGGCTCCCATATATGTGAGTGAGGAGCAAAATATTTTTTATTTTTTTATCTACCTCTGTGGGGTATAGTTGAAAAGGGCTTGACAAGTAGAGTACGAAAACGGTTTAAAAAAAAACTACGTTGTCTTTGCGAGGACCGAAGTCACTGTTTTTAGATCTGTTTGATAGATCCCGCTATCACAAAAACGGTTTCACACTGAACGGTGACTTACGTATAATATCCGATATATTCTGTACTTGAACAAAAAATATAGAAATCAAGCAACTTTTATCTACAAAAAAGTTTTAAGCAAGTACCTCAAAAGTTTTTCTCTATGAGGCAAAATGTAGGCGCGAGATCTCAGTTCGGCGCGAACGACTAGTTTAGTGACAAGTTTTTTCATCTGACTGTAAAACATTTCTGTATTTTTGTTGAGAGTAATACGTTATATATCTATCTAGCATGAAAAAAACTTAAACAAGCATGAGAAAATACCATACTCCAAGATTTAACATACTCGACATTGGAAAGTGTTAAATTACTCAATAAGTCTGGCTTCTTCTTGGCTGTCCTGCAACAGCAAGATGAGATATGATGAATCTATGAAAAAGTCAGGATCTCGAAAAAGTCTGTGTTTCAGATGTCACAAAATGTACGGTTGATAAAGACTATCATAAAATAATCTATTTTTAAATCGTATTTTTCTCAACCGTATCGAAGTGCAGCTCAACCCTTTGTGTCCTTTGGCACCATAAAGCGGTATTCACGCTCTCCTGAATTCTCGGACGTGCCGGCACTGGCGAGATCGCACTCATCACTCAGGCTAGCTTACAATTTACGACATTGCAGAGAAGTAAACTTTTAAAAAGTGGAGAGCAGTTTTGAAATGTTTTGGGTAGGAGAGAGACTCACATTATTATTATGTTAAGTATGTGAATGTGTATGTAAGAGAAGTTTGCGGCGAGATCGCGTATTCTGAGACACCTCTTGGGGCCGAACCGTGCGAGATCTGCTCGGGTTCAATAATTTATTTTTAACAAAACGTGTTCCCCGGATTCACCCACTTTTTTCAAGTTAAAAAGTAACCTACGTTTTAATCCTTGGTATAAGCTATGTACATCCTAATCCGTTCAGTCATTACACCGTTAAGACAAAGAATAATAAATCCGAAAGTTTGTGTGTAAGTATACACACTTACACACAAACTTTCGGATTTATAATATTAGTGTGATACTGTTCAATTAAGATAATGTCTACGTAATAAATAATATTTAGTGTTTTTATCTGTTTTTTTTACCGTTTGGGTTTGTTCTTATGTTCTTATCTCACTAATGTGACAAATCGTGCGTTGCGCGCCACAGGATTGTAACATAATACCATCTATCAGCATTTCAATTAATTCAAAAGTGTACATTCAATAATGCTACATCTTCGGCCGTATCTTCACTTTCCATCAGATGTCATAGTGGTCAAACGCTTGCCTATCGAGCATAAAAAAAAAATGTTGTCCCACAAACAAAATAATTTGTCGCACCGCTTAAAAGCTAAAATATAACTTTTTATGTAAGCCTAAACCAACATGTTATTATACTATTACATAAAGTTTTACTGCCATGATAACTTTTTACTATCTAGTACTAATGCAACTAAAGTAACAAACTAAAAAGCTTGAACAGCTCGCTTTTTAATCTAAGTACAAAGCCAAGCGAGCTACATTTTATTTTAAAACTAGTTTAAAAGTTACTATAGTTTTATGAATCCGCCGGAATTTCAGTTTTAATATTTACATGGCTAAGCCGCTGGACCGGTTTAAACAAAGTTCGATGAAGTAAGGACAAGAACATATTTTTATCTCGATTACGCGTTAGCGACCGCAGCTGTTATTTATCCGTCGCTACAGTAAGTAAAAGCTTTAGATGAGTCTTAACTTATCTGACTATTTCTTGCCGTTTGTCAAAATGGCAATTTGATGATAAAATAGTTTATTTTGGTAAGGTTTACAATTAAATTCCTCGAAAAACCAACTGAATCTTTATTTAGTTGGCTTTTTGGTTCTACTTTTTCAAATTTTTACCAAAGAATAATAAAAAAAAAAAAAAACAATTTATTGCCAGAAATAACACATAACAACATTATACACATTTACATCAAAATATTTCTATAAGTGATAGACAGACCGCCTCAGTCTGAGGGACAAAGTTAGTATATTGTGAAAACCACTGAAAAAAAAAGAAAAATAGTTGTACTGTGCTTAATGTAAATGTTAGATGTATGTTAGGGTTATGCAAATTCAACCCACGGCTATTGTTCTCAACGGTTGAATGTCCAATTAACTTATTTTTTTCGACTAATCATACAATTATTGTATTACAATAAATAATAACGAAATAATTTTATGGAAAAAAAACTACCTATTTGTAGAAGAGATAGTAAGAATTTTCGTAATCGGATCAGTAGTTCCAGAGGTTACCTTTACAAACAAACTTTACCTTTAATAATATAAGTGTAGGTATATGTAAATTAGTGTAGATAAACACATTCATAGTAACAGTCCCACACTAAGTACAAAGGCTTGAGTTGCGGGTGCAGGAATATACATATACATTCAGAACTAAAAACACAAATCTTACGGAGAAAACTTGCGTAACCAACGATACCCGCGACTAAAAAAAAAAATACGACACATACAAGTACGATATGCCGAATTACCCTTAACCGATGGAATGTTTTATTGACAGCGCACGTTGTTGAAGGTCACATTTACGAAAAGATTCGCAATTTTGTTTGCATCTACTGATTTTTCCAATACCTTCACAGCGAGTATCACGACAGTCGAGACGTACCAAGTCAATGTTTTTCGTCAATTTTTCGTGAATGTTTAGCATAAAAATGTCAAGACAGTGTTGTCGGTAGGTACTACGTTCCGGCTATCAAGGTTCGACGCGATTTAAATAAAACATGGCTGCCGTCGTAACCGCCGTTCATACATTATCGCGGATCTCGCCTAAGGACTTATTGGTAGGAGACTTGAGCTTGAGTTTAGATACGAACTCAAGATGTCCATAAAGTACGAGTCTAAAATTAGATAGCCCTATATTGGGTTGCTTGCTTGTCGTTTGTGGATGGTCAAGTCATCATGCTTTTGTGGGATATTTTCCAGGCGAATAACATCCAAAACTAGAAGCAGGAAGTATAGTGCACGTTGTAGAGAAAAAATATGCTTGTGCCAGGAATCAAACTTAAGCCTGACTAGTGCTGAACCTCTAAGCCAATCAATCAAAATCGTTTATGCACAGGGGCCCCAAAGAAACACTCATGAAAGTTAATGATTCTACTGTCAGTTATGTTACTGATTGTACTGATCGCATCTAACACAGTCGCTCGATCTCAAGATGTCTTAACAAAGGGCGGCGTATGAATACGGGCCAAAGTCTACGTGCTTTGCGTGATATTCATCTTCCTCCAGAGAAGGTTTGGGAGGAAAAATGATGCGCTAAGCGAGATACGCGCTTACATGAATAATTTAACATGCGTAGCGCTTAACTGGAACATCACCTCACCAAAGTCTTACTATATATCTATGTAAAGCGTACATTACATATTCCCTTTTGATATATTAACGGTTGGGCTATCAAACTCAGCAATGGATTAGTAATCAGTGCTTTTGAAGGTACCGAAGGTATTTTTTGCATTGCGTAATAATGAAATGAAATTATTTACTATAATACATTCACGTCGAAGGCTTGAGATAAGGATTTCCCCATATACTCTCTAGATGAAATTTCGATATAAAAACGGGGTTTTATCTATTTGAAAAATATTTTCAAAGATTATTGAGTATATAAATATAATACAATTGAACGTAATACGGGTAAGGAGGAGGAAAATACGACAGGCTAGGTTAACTTGTCCCTATAAAACTGCCAAATAGTCCAGCTCATCCCATTTTCGAAAAAAAAAGTTGACTACAACAAATAAAAATGAATCAAACTAAATTGCCTATATTTCCTAAACTAAACTAAAATAATATACAGGTAACGCCTTAATTACCTACAAGACATCGAGCTTATAGGTAACTCAAGTGCTCAAGCCCACTACCAGTGGGTCGCGTTCCCATCATGCTGGCGGCATTAAAGTGCGATAAAAAGGAGAGAATTTATTATTATTTAACCAATCACGAATATCCTAAGATCAGTTGAGAATAATAATAGATAAATTATTTTGGTTCCAACTGATCTTATGATCCACTGAGAACAATAATATATAATTTATTTTAGTTGCAACTGATCTTGAGATCAGATGGAACCAATAGTTATGATCGGTTAATGTGAAAATCTGATACTATGATCCGTTGGGAAGTATGAGAAACGTGTGTTCCTGGTTCTGGAGATGCGATATAACATCTATATAATACTATAAGAACATTTGTCCTGACATACTGATTCACTGACTGACTGACTGACTGACTGATTTAGAGACAACGCACAGCTTAAACCGCTGGTCGTAGAGACTTGAAATTTGGAGAGTACATTTGTCTTAGTACGTAGGGGTGTGTACTAAGAATGGATTTTTAGAAATTCTACCCTTAGGAGGGTTAAATGGGGTGAAAATGTTTGTATAAAAGAATTTGCTTTTTGAACTTATACTTATAGCTTATATCGAAAATTGGTATCTGAGTAGTTCATTTAATATCAAAAAATATATTTTATTATCTTTTTGTCAGGGGTGCATTTAAGTGGTGCAATAGGGAATGAGAGTTCATATGGGAAGTTGCAGTTCAAGTGATGCAAATTGTAAATAAGAATCCAATATATGGAAAAAAGAAACGATACTCTGTCGAATGTAGTAATTTCATTTTTGTGCCTCACATTGCCCTTGATGGCGAGTGATGATGCGGTCAAAAAGTAACATATTTACCTATATTACCTTTCCCATATGAAATTCTACTGAAAAAAGGCTAAGAGCCAGATATAAGTCAATACAATATAGGTACCTATATAAAATTATTTTCAATGTGATTGTCTGTGTTAAGTCACTAAACGAAATATATTAAAAAAGAAAAATGGGTGTAATTTGCATGTTTTGTTTTCCCTGTGTATTTAAATGTTATAAATATTCTAAAAACAATGTGTCCTTTCCTATATTATACAAATTCAGATGAATGTTTTTTTTATTTTAATTTTTTGTTAAGAATGCCGAGTAAAACGGTTACATTGACATTCCGGTATCACCCGTTTTACAAATAAAATAATTAATTTTTAATATTAGCATCATCACGAGTTAACGTTCAATGTAATCCTAGTATAGTAGCAATTAATGTCTCGATAAGTTCCCACACTAACGTGATTGTGGAGAAGCCACCAACCCTTTGAAATTGATTATAACTATTTTAAACTGGTTACCTACAGAAGTTTCTACAGATGACGTTGACAACTTTGGCTCGGAGTCATTTACGAATATATGCAATGATTTTATGTGAAAGTTATTTCTCTTTTTCGATGTATAAAACGCATAATATGTTGAAAAATTAACAGTATACATGTAAATAGATAGACACAGACTTAAGGAAGTATTGAATAAACATAATAGTAATTTCTGTCATTACGATTTATACGATTTCACTCACGGTTGTTTTTTAGCATTGTTATGAGACTAGTTTCGGAACATTCGGTGCTTCTTCATCAGTCGAGTACGCGCGTAGAAAGTCCGGTACTAATCAGAACACGCCAGTGTTCTGATTAGTAATTTCTGAATGAGGGCATTCAACATCTTAATCGTGCCCACAGTTATACTCAAGTAAAGACAATGGGTGTTGTTATGATAACTTAAATTAATGTTGAATCCTCTGGATCTGAATTACTATGTTTATATAGTACTTCTTGTAGTACATCGAGTATAACAAGGATAATACAGGAAGGCTGAAATATAGGCTTGAAAATTCTACAAATAGATACTATTTGTACGAAAGTTCTTAAAATACGACAAAATAGTAAATTATGCAAACAAGGAACAGACCACTATTACGAACTTTTCAATCCTAGCGTATTTTTACTGCTTCAACTCTACCTTCTTCTTCTTCCTTGATCTGCGAAAGTGAAAGAAGATTCTATTTTTGTAAGAAAACTATCGTGAAGGTTATTAATTATAATAATGTCAACCGGTACTCACTTCCTAATTAGGAAATGCTCTATCAGCTTTCGGTATAATCGAAGTCTTTCTTCTAAAAGCTTTGCTGTCGCAACGAATTATAGTTTAAAATTTACTTATGTAAGAATCATTTTTGTAAACGAGTCTAGAATGTTAATACTAGATCTCAAGTATAACTGCTGGAACATAATATTGAACTTGGCGACAGATATTCTACCTATTTGCGAGTAGTATACTTAGGCTGTATATTTTTTTTATTACATGGTGGATAGAGCACAACAAAATGCCCGACTATAGAAAACTTCTAAATGATTTAGAACTTGTATTATAAATGACAGAGAGTATACATTTTAATAATCTGCAGTGAAGACCTCAATTTCAATACGCTGAATATTTCAGGTTCTGATGAATAGACGAGTGGATACCGGTGTGTTGACATACTTGTAAATTCACGAACCAGAAGCTTGTTTACTTGCACAGTACGATTACCGTTCAGGTACTTCATACGATAGACCAGTTGTACACTGTAAACTATGATTTACGGTATTATGTGGCTCTAAATTGACAAGCAGTTTCAGTGGTTGACAGTGACAGCAATTTCCGATGTTAAATTTAATGCTAAGAGATGATGTTAAATTTAAAGCTAATGTCTCACAAACAGTTTCAATTTAAACTAAGCAAAAATGTTCCTTATTTATTTGCAGTTCTAAATAGAACCGTTCGCAACAGAGATAGGTAATAGGGGGTCTGAACCATAGAATTAATCGAAAAGTATTCTGAGGTTTCAGACTATGGTACATAGAATCAAATTTCATCAAAGCCGTATCAGTCGAGCTATGCTTGTATTCTTGGCATGAACATTTTCTTTCATATTCAGCAGGATAGTGAACATAAAAATGTATTGTCCTATTTCATTATACCATGCTGTTGGGTTTCATACATATGATTCCTGAACTGGAAAAACATATTATGATAAGATATTCATGAAAGTGCACAGGGTCAGGACTTTAAAGAACATTATTATTTATCCATGGCCTGTGGCATGTGCAATCGAATATGATGTCTATCTGGCGTAGAGTATAGTTTGAGATTGCAACATAGAGGTTTTAAAGTGCTTTAACAAAAAGAAAAACGTGTGTGTGTTCTTACGTACGCATGTAAGAAGTTATACTTCTTTAGCGGTACATTACCAAAATAACTAAAACCTACACACGCAGAACCAGATACACAATCTATCTTAGGAGAAAACCGTTTGGAACCTGTTACCGTTGGGAATCAAACCCGATACTAGGTGCTTACAAACCAGACGCTCAACCAGCTAAGCTACCGTTGAGCGGCTGCAGAATATGATAAAGAGGCGTACGAGATTGTTTTTGAGATTAAACTCCTTCGTACCAATTGTCTTTAAACATAAACATGACATGAACGCTTTCACACTAGCAGTCCCACACTAAGTTCAAAGACTTGTTCCATGGCTGCCAAAAACATTCACATCACACACAATCACATCCTGAATCTGAAACATAAATTTTCCTTGGAGAGTTAACTTGTGTTATCACCAGGAATTGAACCCGGTAGAGTCCCTTAGAAGGCAGACGCGCACCTGACTGAGCCAAAGTTCATATTTCCTAAAATTAAATGAAAACTCTTTACATCTATACAGCAAATACCTAAGGGACCTACAATCCATCAGGCTTATAGGTAACTCATGTGCTCGAGCCCACTACCATTGAATAGCGTTTCTACCATGCTGGCTCATAAATTCAAATTTGAACAAAATATAAATTCGTTCTTAACTCATGAGACATACAGACTTAGACCATTCGATACAAAAAAACTGTCAATTTGCGGCATCAAAGTAAATCGTACTGATACGTCTACATTGCATCTATACACCATTTGATTTATGGTTTATTGGGTATTGTTCAATAAAATATAGGGTATAAATATAATAAGGTAAAATATAGGTATTGTTCAATAAAATAATGTTCATCAACCATGGGATAAGAGATAAGATTAAACGTTGAAAAGCTGTCAATAATTTGATTGTTGATGTGGTTAAAATTTAATCCTACTAATATTATAAATCTGAAGGTTTGTGTGTAAGTATGTTTGTTCCTTCTTCACGCTTTAACGACTAAACAGATTTGAATGAAATTTGGTATGTACATAGATTATACCTAGGATTAACACATAGGCTACTTTTTAACTTGATGATAGCGGGTGAAGCCTCGGGGCACGGCTAGTTGTAAATATAACAAGCTTGTTGAGTAAAAATGTTAATTTTGCTAAGTAGCACTGTGTTTATAGCAAGCCATTAGTAGATTAATAATTGTAATCAAATGTACCGTGAAGCAATCAGTGACATGCTGTCATACGTACATATGTATGGTAATTCATATCCGTAATTAGAGAACTGATTGAGATATACATCAGCTAATTAATAGTGATTTCTAGATACATTTCGGCTGAATTATTCTTGCTCGTGATTAATTATCAGCCAATCGGTTCTGCTGAAGTGGATTAAATACATAACACAAGCATTAACGATTTCACACCCACACTGTATGTGACGTTAAAATATATACAATAAGTAGGTTTATAACGCAATACACTGAGATTTCTCTCTCCTATAGTTATGTAAATGCTGTAGTCTAATTGTAGAAATTGCCATATGACATAAAAATAAAACATTTAACAATCACAGCCAACACTAAGCTCGATGACTCGTGTCGAGTGTGACGGAAACATTCACATCACACAAACATTTACAACCAGAAACAAAAAAAAGTATATAGGTATATATAATGAAGCCGAATACTATAAAATCCCGTGGCCGTACTTTAAATGAATATAATGTATCGCAGTGACAATCGACCAAAACGTTGATCCGAAGTAATACAAAACGGCTCTGTTTTCCGAAGTAATACAAAGCTTTAGAGCTTGGGTCATCGCCGCATGGTAGCTAGTCTCTCGGTTTTTTATCGGATACATTTCGGAGAGTGTGCTAAGGAACTGCACGATCTATTTCCCCCATCCCCGTTCTATCATCGGAAAGCAGGCAAACTGCTAAGCAACACCGCTATATGGTGGATATTTCACAAATGCGTACTAAGCGTTTTACCTCCACATTCATTGTGCGAACCGCATAGGAATGGAACTCCTTACCTGAGTCGGTGTTGCCTGATGAGTACAATATGGGAGTATTTAAGTCGCGATTAAATAGGTATCTTCTAGGCATGCTTGCTCCATCGTCGACCACATCGTCACTTACCATCAGGTGAGATGGTGGTCAGAAGTTTGCCTATCTTGAATTAAAAAAAAAAGTTTTTTAGAGGGCATCCGTTTTCATAACGCGACCTCTACTATTCGGATACCAAACATAATATTAAAGTCTTCGTATTCAGAAAAGTAGAACGCCTGCAACACGGATGGATTTGATCCCTGGTCTTATACGTAGCTTACGAGATTCTGAAAGAAGTCTTTAAATAATCCAACAACCCTAAACTTACAAATCTATTGAGTAATCCCGATCGAGTTGAAAACTTTCGCCGTTACTCGTCTGGAATAGGTAACGTTCGACAATTAACTAAGAGATCTAATTAGCCACACCCAGGAACTGTTTAATTAATTTAACCCCCAGAAGCTAACGAACTGGTGCTGGTTTGATGATTTTGATACTTAAATAATTGAAATACTGTTTATAAATATTTTGATGATATTTACATGTATGATGAGATTTTATTAGCTGGATCACATTATGTGTGCGTGTAACATTCATGGTATTCTACCGTTTACACTTTGGAGAGTGTGCGCATGGGTTACACGAGCTAATTCCCTCATGCCCGTTTTACCATCTAACAACAAGACAAACTATCAAATGTAATCCATATATGGTTGACATACCTCCAGTTCGCTCGAAGCGTTTCGCTTCTACGTTTATCATCCGTACAGCGAAGGAGTGGAACTCATTGCCCTCGTCTTTGTTCCCCGTACAGTATAATCTGGGAGTCTTCAAGTCAAGAGTGAATAGGTACCTTCTAGGCAAGCATGCTACATCTTCGGCCGCATCATCGCTTTCCATCAGGTGAGTTTGTGGGTAAACGCTTGCCTATCGAACATACAAAAACACACACCTACAATCCCACCCAGAATCAGAAACACAATACAATACAATACAATTACTCTTTATTGACACCTTAAAAGAATTGGTACATAAAAAATACAATTTTACATGAAAGGCTACAATGGGCAGTCTTATCGCTTAAAGCGATCTCTTCCAGACACAAATTTCTCATTGTGTTCTCTCTGGGAATTAAACCCGATATTTAACATGCTTATATAGAAGGCAAACGCCTACTCAAATAAGATAACGGGCAATTCATTGTCAATACGTTATGTGGCAGCAAAACGCTTCCTGCGCAATTAAAACATTTTCACGCGAGCCGTTAATTTAACTCTAACGTACAAGTTACACAATTATCATTAACACAGTTCTACAAATAAGGCGAAAAATAAGCTCCTTTGTTTATGGTTAATTACTTTAACTTGTAGGGAAATGAATTAACTCAAGACCTGCCAGTGACGTCATGGGACAAAACATTACAGTAAAACTGAGTAATATAGATTTTATAACAAGATTAATAAAGCTTATGAAATGTGCAAAGTTATGGTTGTAAGTGAAAAGCAGAAAATGTCTACAATTCACACAGTGAGTTATGAACATAATGTTGGACAAATACAATTTTGCTTTGGATTCTCTGTGAGGTATTTGTGGAGTTGATTAAACGAATTTTACTTGTATGAATGGGCTAGTAGCTATGATATATATCTTTATAATAAACAGGACAACTGCGAGTACAACTCGTGCTCTGAGGTTGTTGGATTTTAGTTTATTACCATTGTGAGCTCAAAGTTTTTCTCAAATGATTTTAGCTCGTTGGCGTAGTTGGTAAGGCGTCCATCTTCTAAGCAGCGGGTATCGGGTTCGATTAGGAAACACAAAATTTCTCCCCAAGGAATATGTGTTCTGGTTCTGGGTGTCATTGTATGTTTGATGTGAATATTACTGGCACAATACAAGTCTTTGTACTAAATGTAGAGTTGTATATGTGAAAGCGTTTATGTTTATAAGTTTATAACATTCCAGTGAAGTACCCAAAGAATGGAATAGAAACTTTCCGCACATGCTGCCCTTTCCCCACATCCTTACCGCGTTGAAAAGTGGTCAGATTGAATTATCAAGTGACAGAAAACGTGGTTAGTCGCGCACGTCCATGGAACTAGTGAATTGTGTATAATCTATCTATTTCTATATACCTTCAAACGAGCAATTCTTGTATATATATAATCTGAATCTCGAAAACGGCTCCAACGATTTTCATTAAATTTTGTATGCACGGGTTTTGGGGGCGATAAATCGTTCTAGCTAGGTTTCATTTTTAGAAAACGTCGATTTATCCGTGTTTTCATGCAATGAAAAACTGCAACAATATCATTAGAATGCGAAGGTAAATTTCGCCACCATCTATAAGGATATAATAATAGTTCAGGTGGGAAATCGGGCGGTCCCGAAACCAGAAGACCCCGGTTCGAGTTCAGTTGATTATTTTTCCCTTTTTTACCGACTTCACAAAAAAAGAGGAGGTCTTCAGTCGACAGTTTTTTTTACACGATTTCGAATTTTTTTTAATTTGAAAGATGTTGCTTTTCGATTGGTACCATTTAAATTTGATCAAGATCTGATCAGTAGTTCTTAAAATATCGTCAATGATGCGTATTCTGAGGACTATATTAATGATGTTCTCGTTTTTAAACGACTTCAAAAGTTACCTCATAACTTCTTTCGTTGTGAGCCGATTTAAATGATTTATTTTTTATTTGAAATCTGGTGCTTTTCATGTCCCATTGAAATTTCATCAAGATCTGATTTCTAGTTTTTGAGATATCGTCAATAATGCGTTTTTAATAAATTAAATCTGATCAAGGTTTCAAAGACAACATTCACATACAAAAGAGCATGTAAATACGGTCAGTATTTGTGTATGACATTGATATCCAACATATGCAGTGAAAAAGATAGCCGTAACTTATGCGTTTACTTGGGAGGTTGAATTTGAATGAAAAGCGGCTGCTTTATTACACAGTGTTTTGTCCCACTTGCATGAGTGACATTTCGCTTCATCAAAAGAACAACCTTATACTAGTACTCTTTAATCAAAATAAAACAGTACCAAGCCGTTGAATTATAAAACATGAGCCCAGCATAACTTAAACATCTTCTTTACAACATCGCAAAACATAAACAAAGTTTAACTTTACAACAAAATGAATAAAATATACAAGTAGCTGTCATGTTTACAACACTCAAGTTAAGAAGTCTGCTAACCGTAAATAGGTATCCATTATTAATTATACTTCAACGTCGAATGTCTTGGCACGAATGAATTAATAAACTACTTACATCTTGCCGGGCTTATTTATTGTTTCGAGAGAAATGTGATGTAAATATAACAATGTAATCTATTATTATTAAGCCAAAAGGATTATTGTTACTACGATTATGATACAAGATAAAGATAAGATGTAGATCAAGGAATTGTTGTGTCATAAAACTCATACTTCACGATGAACGGATGATGAACGTAGAAGCGCAACGCTTCAAGTCATCTGACGACATATCAACTATAAATTAATTTCGTTGGTATAAACTAACAATATAATTATAAGGTATAAACAGTGCCCCACGGCCGCGCTCGCATTAAAAAGTAGCCTTTATGGTAATCCTATCGATCTAAGCCATGTACATTTTAAATTTCATCCACATCGGTTCAGATTCTGCAGCGTAGAGAGAGAACAAACATACACAGACTTTTGGATTCGTTTATTTGAAAATAACACGGATTTCTATTAAGTTAACAGTATTCTTCTTCATTTAAAAGTATTCTTTACTATGGTTTTTTATAGTAGCCGATTAATATACCATTACTTTCACTTAAGTGTGGGAAACTACTTCTGTATTTGAGTGTATCTTTTCTATAGTTTTCTCATACTTGCCTTTTGCCAGTAAGGCAAGTATGAGAAAACTGCCAACCATTTTATCACGTCGTTGCTGTCACCGGAAGCTCAAGCCAGTCGTCAGACTCGAAATCGCGACCGCACGATTATATGCCGTTATATGTTCTGATCTTTCTTCTTTCTATATATAATGATCAAATGCTTACAAATCTAGTAAAAAAAAAATTAAAAAGTGCTTCGCACGTATGTAAAATATGATAAAATAGACTTCTGCAAAATAAAAGACTAAATTTAGCCTTGTACCTACGCTTTATTTTATATATATTATATACCATTCGTTATAATTTAAGTGCATTGAAAGTGAACACCCTTCAAATATTTTTTTCAAAATAAATGCTTAAGGCTTGGTTTTTTAAAAATTCCGCTCAGACAGAGCATTCATTTTCAACAAAAAAGCCCTATCACCAAATAAATTATCCAAACAAAACTAATTCGAAATAATGTTTACCAAACAAAATAAGATTTATTTACGATAAAACATTATTCACGTTGCAAAGCTATTTGTGTTTTGTCTTAACCTTTTGACCACCTGGGGGTCACTTTGTTGACTTACCCTCGATGAATGCTGCCAAAGAAATATATAAGGGGTAGAGATTTTGCTCTCTTTGAACCGTTGTATTTTTTTATTTTTCCCTTACGCTAAAGATGGATCTTATATTTGTGTCTGTCTGTGGCAACGTATCGCTTCCACTCGGCTAAATTGATTTTGATTTTATTTTGTTTGGAAAATGACTTAATTGAGAGTTTTCTTATCTATGTTTGGTTTTCAAAACAGGGCATCTAGGAAATCATTCATCCCTAAGAGGTATTTAGATACAATTTATTACCAATCCGACTATACGGACCTGCAATAATATATATACAGACAATTTTCTGACTCGACATATTTGGTTCATAACAAGAGCCGTTCTTTGTTGATCCATTCCCGTTGTTCCGTTAACCGTTATTACATAATAGATACGGAGTAAATAAGTTATTAGTAGGCTTCGGCAATATCCGATGTGGCCCGGGACAGGTTTAAATTACACGGGTCATCTCCTGGGGGTTCTGGGAGCCTTTAGCCTATATCATATTGTAGTACCACGGGTGAGGGTTAATTATTCACAAATTGTGTAATACACGATGACATACACGCTGATACTGTCGAACGAATCTAATACACATTTCAAAATAATGAAAAGGGTTGGAAAATAGGGGTATGAAGAATTAAAGTATTGAACGTTATTGGTACATATCGTATTGATTGTGTACTTACGTGTGTTTTTCTGTGTATGAGTGTGTAAGAGACAGTTCATGATTCTCGGATTGATTATTAAACATTAACAATTTATCAATAACATCACCAGATTGAAACATTTTATCATACACACAATCATATCCAGAACCAGGTACAAAATTCCTTTGGAAAGAAAACTTCCGTCCCCATCGAATCGAACCCGATACCGCAGCTTAGATGGCAAACGTGCACCCAACTACAACAGTGGGCAGTTCTTTAATCTTTCACAGTCAGCAATTGAAATTAAAATAAAACTGATATAAATTAAAACATTACAACACGAAAGTGGGGAGAAAAATATTTTTTATTTTTTTAAATAGCCGTGTTCTAAATAGCCAGTCATTAAAAGAGCTCTGCAAATGAAGTACAAAACCAGTTTTAGAAAAAAACAATGTTGGAAAATAACAATTTGGTAGGCAACCAAAGTCACTGTTTTTAGACCTATTTTGTCCCGGGGTCTGTCTCAAAAACGGCTTCACATTTAACGCTGAAACTTACGTATAATATCCGGTATATCCTGTACTTGAACAACAAATACAGATATCAATCATTTATTGTAAAAAAAAGTTATAAGCTATTTAGTTTTTCTCTATTAGGTAAAATATACGCGTGAGATCTCACTTCGGGGCGAACGACTAGTATATAAGTAGTAGTAAAATAAACATTATGGATGCTATCCTCTAAGCCCACTCTGGTAGATGAGACAAGTGAAATGGTAACTTCTTCTATACTAATGCACATTAAATATTTAATTAATTCACATTCACATAGTCCCAAAAATATTCTGATTAGTAGGTAGCATCCATACCTGTCTAGTGGTAACTAGTATTAACACCTGAAATAGCACCTGCTTCTCGGTATTCCGCCTATTCATTACACCTAATTCGATCTATCATGGTAGTAGAGCAATTAGGCAATCACTTAAGTTAATGCACTAGTGAACCTACTAACCTATTTGTGTTGGGGATCGTCTAATATAAACCTGAACGTCTATTGAACGTCTGTAAAACTGAACGTTACTTTTTGTTTGGGGGCTCATGATAGATATAGAGATAACTTTAATTATGATTTCGGACAGAGGTTAAACTATGCTATTCAACGTGGCAATGCTGCCATAAAGTTGAATAAAGTTGTTTATGCTTACATATTTCTTTAATAGTTAACTTAATTCAAAATCAAAGATAGAGTGTAAGTAATAATAATTTGAATCAGTGTAGCCAGTAGCGAGCGTTTTGCTATTTTGAATTTCTCAAGCATCTTTACCACTTTAGCATTTAAATAAGATATTTTATACATGTAATTCTACTAAGTTTTAAAAAATCATACTTAACCTATATTTACATAAATTTTATGCATATTCCTTATTTTAATTCATGGATAGATACATAAAGCTAATTGGTAATTATAATTACTATTACCTCAGTTTCCTTCCATAAAACATCTTTGATCATGTCAGAGAATTAATGATACTTACATATTAATACATCTATGTATTTAGTAGTTTTAAAAAATAAGTTCACATAATATTATATAAATAAACTTAACTGTATCAGGTTAAGTCTAAGATAACTAACTTCCGTCACTTTCCCTCCAAATGGTCTTTATCCTCCGCAACGAAAATCGATAAAATAATAAAGAAAATCATCCGCTAACTTGTTGCGGCAGTTTCTACGACGGTCACGTCCGGACCCAAGTGGACTGGCCTGGGGCATATAGCTTCGCATAACCTCATATGGCCTCATATCTGCCCAAATGCTCCGAACGCTCGCACAATGCCCGACCGGTTTATATCTCTGAACTACTGCAATAAAACTGGCAGCCAATTTTGTCGCTACTCATTGAGGCCTTATCTTGACCAGTATCCCTACTGAAACACTGTTCTCTATTCAACTACATTGAATAGCTTGTCTCCCATTGCTTGTAAAGTTACCAATGACGCATACGTATTTGTGGAAAAGTAGCAATGTGTGCAATGTAATAGAGAGGTATCGGATAGTGGTGCAAATGAGAAAATGTTACCTAAAGAGAAACCGACCATACACACGCAGAAATCGTCGACATACTCGTAATTCTGTCTTATTTTCATTTCTTAATAGCAAAGAAAACAACTTAAGTGGACGTATCATACGGATTGAGGGAATATACGAGCATTATCCGTATTATATGTTTGTATTAGCTTCGGAGTTTATTTGAGGAAAAGTCTGGTAATTGTCGGCTTTAGTTCTGGACCAGTTTGTTTTTGTAGAGCTGGTTTGAATCACGTTGTGTTGAAACAATTGTCTCGTGATATTTTTGTAACATCAAAATACTATATGAGCGCAAAGCAATAATAAACGTCTTGACGTCACTTCTCATAGTACAAATGAAAATTACTCTCTTGTAACATCTCGTTTGTAACATCCTTTATTCAGCGCGTGTAATCAATAATTAGTAACCCCTAAGTACGACCCGTGGTTCGATATTTTGTGAAAGTACTTCACGGTCTATTTACTGCGATATAAATGTCGATGGCGGTGCGTGCGGTGGACTGTGTTGTAAATCAAACGGTGTGGTTATTTTCGTAGGGATGAGATCTTTTCAAGACTGTACAGGGTATAGTAAGTTCTATGGTGAATGATTAAAAACTGATTTACTGCCAGTAAATCAGTTTTTAAACTAATTGTACAGTGCGTGTAGGCTTTAATAATAACTTATCACAGGTCAAGCAAGCCAGTGAAAATCATAGTGAATTGATATCTAGCGTAAATATGTCAGCACATTCTTTGTAACTAACCCTAAATGAGAAGTCTTAGCTGATGAATCGCTAAACACTTTTTATGTATTATAGGCAAATATTTGATTACTATTTCATGTTAAGTGATGATGTGATCAACGATGAAACACGCTTGCCAAAAAGATTCACTCTCGACTTGTAGACACCAATATTGTATTTAGTCAGTAGAAGCAAAACGCTTTGTGTACATTTGCAGAATCCTACTAATAATATTATAAATCCGAAAGTTTGTGTGTAAGTGTGCAAGTGTGTAAAATATATAGTATGTGTGTTCCCTCTTCACGCTTTAACGGCTGACAGGATTTGAATGAAATTTGGAATATACATAGCTTATACCTAGGATTAACATATAGGCTATTTTTTAGCTTGATAATAGCGGGCGAAGCCGCGGTTAGTATGTACCATAGATCGGTGTTGCAATGCAGTCTTTCTGGTGGTGCTATGATGGAAGAGAGAAGAAGGAATTAGATAACACTCCTTCAACACACTCTTCGAAATGTAGCCGGTTAAGTACCAGGGACAATACTGAAATAAAATTCAAAATCAACCTTTACTCAAGACTGACCACATCCCACCTCTACTCAGCTCCGGAATTGAGAGAGCCTATTACGCTCCCAGAGTTGTTTAGATCATTGCGGGGCAGTCGCACCGCGGTCGGACAGTCATTAATATTGCCGGATCAACCGACGGATGTGGAATTGTGGATCAACAATTTACAGGCAGAGCTATGTTATTGATGATATTGACGCAAACTTGGTGGTTTTAGTAAGCACTATATAAAAGCTATGTGGTTACGCTCGCATTTAAATTATGATGTTGTTGATGACTCAGAATTATGCCCTTGTGTAACGGTGTGTCCGGCGGCATAACTCTGACGTTTAATGTAACTATTTTTCTACCAAATTTGACTAAGACCGGTCTAGCGAGAGTTAACAGACAAGTAGCAAAAATAACGTTCGTACTTATTGCATCAAAATATGACTAACTATCAGCAACGCAAAGATATTTAGATCACCCGGAGGCATTAAACATGGCTCTACGAATGACTCACGACTAACAACTGGGATCGTGGCTTAACTCTGAGGCCCTTGGTTTGAATCCTAAAAGGCGGACACGGTTATCTTACCAATTTCCATACCGGTAGTTCGATAGTTCAGAAAACTATGCTTCGAGTGCTACGCTTTGCTGACGTAGAGATACAGCTACAGAACTGCTACGTCGTAGCCACCGGTTTGCTCCCCGGTTGGTGTAGTTTATTCATACTTCTTTCTGTTGCCGATAAAATTTTAGATATTTTATTTGCTTTCGTTAAAACAATATGTTTTTGTAATTTAATAAAATACATTTGTTATTTCATTATAATTTAATTTATCATATTTCAACACGATTAAAGAGAAACGAAAGCACTAAGAAGATTAAATTTAAAGTCAAAAGATTTATCCAACTTATCTTGGAATCATTTTACAGAACTTATTATGAGACTATTTCTCAGACAAAAAGTACCGTAATAATTAACTAAATAACCTTTAAGTACGGACCACTAAAGTTTTACATATTTTTGTATGTCAAATATATTTATTAAATCCATCTCGAAAATACTACATTCTTTTGAGGATTCTCTAAGATTATTATTAGAGTTACACTGAAGTTAACGGAATACTAATTTAAACAAGTTTACGCAGAAACCATAGAAGTTATGTGACAAGGAGTTGAGATAAAAAAAAAGTGTCAAATTAAATAATTAAGGAACGCTACCCACTGGTAGTGGACTTAGGCACGTTTAAACAAAAATTCGGTTACACATAAATATATCATTCCATAATTATTTCAACGCCAAGGTGAATCCGTCGTACTTTAAGTGTCAAACATTTACCAAAAAAATGCAATATCATTAAATTAGATATGAAATGAAATAACGTTAAAATACCATTAAAAATATATAACATAAGTGTAACGTAGCACATTTTTTTTATTCAATTATTTATAAAGCCTTATAAAATAAAGCTTATTGGTGTCGAGTTTTAGTTTTTACTTTTATTTTGTAGCAATGTAAGTTACAGAATTGCCTATAGTTGTTTGGGTAAAATCATATTAGTTAATTTTGACCCAGTTTCTAGAGTTCCATTGAGATGAAACTTTGCGTCGAAATGGACGGAAGTTCGGTGATTTAAGGATAGCTTGTTCACATTTCGATTGCAAGGTGTGTGAAGTTTTTTAAATAAAATACATCCATATACCATATACAATGGTATCCTAGGAAAAGAAAAAGGATAATTAAACGCAAGCAAAGCTTAAAAAAACCGACTTCAAACCTTACATTTTGGTTTCTGTTTATTTTTTCGAAAAACGCTAAATTAATTTCAATAAAATATTCAGTCTTTACCAACAATATTCCGTCTGTTTACAAATTACTATTTTTTGTTTGGATTCCATCAACTACAAAAGAAGATTTAAAATAATCGCATTTGTTAGGTTTTACTTATTTGCTGCCATCAAAAAGTAAAGCTTCGTAAGCCGCTCGCCTTACAAGACATAGAACCCACATTGTTGCTATCTCATAACTTAGTTATTTATGGTATTTTTAACTACCCCTTGGTTTAGTTAAGTGTGCGTTCGCCTTCTAAGCAAGGGTATCGTGTTCGATTCCCGGCGGAAACACAAGTATTATCTCCAAGGAAAAATTATCGTTTTTTATGTATTTATGTTTTTAGTTGTGATTTTGAGTGTTATGTGAATGTTTCCTACCACGTTAGATTGCAATGGTTTAACGCTTAAATATTTATAGCCTAACTCCCTAGCCAAAAAGTGGTCGTTTGGTCTCGGTTCGGGGCGAAACACCAACAAGCGACACTTCCCGTACAGCGGTATCTGTGCCCGCGTCCCTGCACGCTGATCTGGTTGAACCAAATGCGTTATATGTGGCGAAACCTACTATCCTTACAAAGACAGACTGTGCAAAGCCTTTATGTTTCTAGAAGGTTCCAATGGAACGAAGGTTTATAGAGGAGAATTAAGAGGGTATGGGAATGTAGACAATTAAGACGCTTAAGTATCCTTTAAATAAATGGGAAAGTACAAGAAAATGCCGACTAGAAAGGGTCACAAAAGGGAACCCTTCCGAACGGATGCTGCGTTCACTACGCCATCGCCATTATAGTTAGTCAGTATTTGATCATTGAACAGCACCAAATTATTTGTATACTAAACAGGTAAGCATTCGGCCGCTCTCACACATAATGAAAAGTGATGACGCGGCCGAAGCTGTAGCAAACTTACCTAGAAGATACCTATTCACTCTAGCCTTAATTAAACTAAAAATTTGCTGCATCAAATTTAGGTCATGTAACATTCCAAATTAAATTTAAACCCGTTCAGTCGTTAAGCCTCTGGACCGAGCATTGTTGAAAATCCTGCTGAATAGAATCGTGTCATTTTATTTCTATATCATTATAATCAGTATGTGTAAAACCGCGGGACTAACAAGTGTTAAAAATTTTACAAACACACCAAATCATGGGTTCCAAAATCTAATTGTGCCAATTAAAAATAGAAATGAAAAAAGATATCAAGAGAAATTCTTATTTGTTTTCCTCAGTTTTCGATCGATCCTTAATTAGCTCAATGGTAAAACTGCTACATGCCAAATTCGACCAGTACACTTTTATTATTAAAAAAAACTCAATTGGTAAAACAGGGATATGGCAAAATTCATAATACTTGAAAAAAAAATATTTAAAATCGTCACATCGGTAATAAAAACATATTTATATATATCCATATCGTCAGATTTACCACATATTAATGTAACGCTGAGCTTTTAAAAATAGGAGTAGGAACAAATTAAAAAAAAATAGACCCTACGTGTCAATGATTACCTATATTCTCTTAGCCGTAACTTAGTTACATACATATATGCAGCAAATGAGCAAAATCACTCTAGTGCTCAAATCTTCAACCAGTAGGCAGTGTTTTGTTCACACACAGACTACCAAACGCAGAAAACCTAAGCTATAGATAGCAACCATAGACGTTGAAAACTGAATTATACCTATATTTGCTGAACCGTTGAAAACTGCGTTATTTCAAAGCTTCAGAGCTTAGGACATCGCCGCATGGTAGCTAGCCCTCCGGTTTTTTTATTAGATACATTTCGTGTTTCTCGACAAACGGGAGTATATGGTAGACATTATACAAATGCGGACGAAGCGTTTTGCTTTCATATTAATAAATATGAAAATGTGCGATCCGCATAGGTATGATACTCCTTGCCTGAGTCAGAGTTTCCTGAAACTACGATATGAGTCTTCAAGTGGCGAAAAAATTTGCGGATCTTCTACTTTGCTCCATCGTCTACAACATCGTCGCTTACCATCAGGTAGTGGGCAAACGCTGTAACGGCTATTAGGATAAAATTCGGAGTGTACGTAGCTTGTACCTAGGATTAACACAAAGGCTACTTATAACTTTATAAACGCGGGCGAAACCGCGGGGCATGACTAGTCTAAAATATAATAAATGGGCTGGGATGTATACTGGTTCCCGTATTATAATTGCCCGTTTCCCAACAGTGGAAACACATTATGATAATTATTCTTATGCTAAAGTACATTACATAAAACACACCCTTTACCATATACATTCCATTATGCTAATGCATTACGTTTACCTTAATTTCTTTCTATTTACATATTTTCGTAGCCCTGTTAAAAGTGGAAACATAGAGAAGATTGAATAGGAAGGAAACAATACATTTCGAACTTGGACTAGATCAGTACTATATTGGTTCTGATTAGATACAAATGCACATGTTGGTGATATTAGGCTATTACATTCGTAAAAATCTTGTACAGGTTTTTCTGGATATTATTTATGGATGTTTAATATGTTTAAAATATTATTTAAAAAAGGAATTACACTCACAGCCCCATACTACGTACAAAAATTTGTATGGCGAGTGTCAGAAACATTGTCATCTCGCACACAATCGTCAATTATGTATAAACTGCTATTAACAAAATATTTTAGAAAGGTTATTTAAAAACAAGCAGCGCCGCAAGGCTTTGCCCGTATCTATCAAGTTAAAAAGTAGTATATGTATAAGCTATGTAAGATCCAAATTTGATCCTAATCCGTTCAGCTGTTACAGCGTGAAGGAGAAAGAAACATATTCACACACAAACCTTTGAGTGTAAATTAGTCTAATAATATATTTCAACTTAACCTCACCAACAACTCTTACCATCAAGATGCATTAGTAAATAAAAATGGAGACTGTTTTATTACTTGTTTCAATTTACTGTGGTAATATCCTAAGATGTTTCTCAAAGGAAGTTCGCAGGTGGAATATTTTAATACTGTTAATTACATCCACGGCGAAATTTAATGAGTTTTCAAGTAAATTAACATCATAAAGCTTAAGAAGTGATGACATTAATTTTTCACTACCTCTACTTGTTTTTGTTAACATTTTTGGTGTTTCGATTTAGGATGGTTACGGCTTGAATGTATAATAAAGCTCGCCAAACACGATCGGTCTGGTTAGATCACTCATGCTCGTAGACAGCTCATCAGGAATTCGGCTAACGTGCCCCGCCTATTGCCTCTTCAGGGTAGCGGTGTTTTTGACTATCGGCGATTAAAGTAGTGATTTATACTCTTTTTTTTTTTTTTTTATTTGTGACAGGCTAGTGTTTGACCACTATCTCACCTGATGGTAAGTGACGATGTGATCGAAGCTGGTAAACACACTAGACCTGGAATACGCAGGCTCTCAAGGATAACTGCCGGAACACCGTATTTGGCTTGGCGGCAGACTTTCAACTTGATGGTGGTAAGCTACTTTGGTAGCAAGCCAGGCGAGCAACTCACAAAATGCTCTACCACCTCTCAAATGTCACCTGATTAGCACCACCCGGGGACCACGTGTAGGGAGTCAGACTTAAGGGGTATCCTCCTACGGACGTGGGTGACTCAGCCCTCTAAAAACTCTCATCTGTGTCGGCCACAGCTTTTACACAAAAATAAATCTTCTATATAGGCGCGATGTTTAAAGAATCGATCTCTTTCTTTTTTGATTAGACCTGCACAATATCATTTTAATTTTATATGCCAGATAGGTATCATTTGGGCGCTATCGCACATAATGGAAAGTGATGACGAAGCCGAAGATGTAGCGTGCTTCCGACCTATTCACTTTAGACTTGAAGACTCTCAAATTATACTGTTCGGGGAACAAAGACGAAGGCAGTGAGTTCCACTCCTTCGCTGTACGGATGATTAATCTAGAAGCAAAACGCTTTGAGCGGATAGGAGGTCAACCATAACTTTACATCGATATTCAAGACTGTGCAATTTGGCTTCAACTAACGCGTCACTGTTAATTAGCCTCTTATCACATAACTACAGGTTATTGCGGTCAATCGCGGCTATAACACGTCATTATCGAAAATAAATAAAAATAGAAATCGTACGTCAAATACAACTTAAACCCTGGTATATAACCTAGGTACATAATCTAAAGCCAATAATATTTTTCAAAGATACTTATTCAGCATTATTTGTATACCAAGCAATACCCATTATGTCCAGCACAAAAGATCCCGTCCATTTGGTCCAAAAACAAAACCGCCCTAATAAAATAAACATAAAGTGGAATCGTATCGGAATAACCGCCTGATCTTAGACAGTTTTATTTGTAATATAGTTTTATCGCGTAAAAATATGAGTGGGGACATGCTCTAGACAGTGAGACTTTTTACTATATAAATTCTAAGATGCATGTTACATTGTCGGCTGCATAATCACTTTTCACTTTCCATCAAGTGAGATAGTAGAGAAATGCTTGCCTATCTAGCTTAAAATACAGTAACAAAACAAACAAACGCATGCACACTCACAGCCCCACATTAAGTTCAAAGACTTGTATCGTGGGTGCCGGAAATATTTACATCACACACACATTACACTCAGAACTAGAAGTACAAATATCCTTAGGGAAGGAATTTTTGCTCCTGCCGGAAATCGAACCCAGGACCCACGGCGCAGAGGGCGTACACCTGTCCACTGCGCCAACTGGGTAGTCATCAGTAACATCTGAAGGTACCTAAAAATTGTCATACAATTATGGTAACAAAATAAGATAACGGTATCATATTTAAAAAAAAAATTTTCAACCTTTCACCATAGATTTCATCAAGTTGTTACCTTCACCGGAAGTTTAAGCCCACTGTGAAAACTGAAAACTATAAAAAGGCAAGTTTGCAAAGAAGGCGCCATCTTGGCATCAACTTCAATGTTTTTATTGTATTGTATTATTTAATTATCTTTAGTACCATGAGCAGGGCGAATATATGAATCATTAATATTAAATTAATATGGGTTTAATGCAAGTGATCTTGGCGTTTTTTATCGCATTCTTGCTGCACCCAAAAACGGCTCTGCACGTCAATATTAAAAACATTTTGTAGAAATGCAGCATAGAAGTGTACCAATAGGGCATAGTCGCAATGTGACTCAAAGCCCTCAGAAAAATATTGATTAAAAAAACTCAACTTTAGTTACACCCGATTACCTCATTTATGGTCGACATACCTCCAGTTCGCTCAAAGCGTTAAGCGTTCTACGTTCATCATCCGTAGAGCGAAGGAGTGGAACTCATTGCCTGCGTCTTTGTTCCCCGAACGGTATAATCTGGATGTCTTCAAGTCTCGAGTGAATAGGTATATTCTAGGAAAGCATCTTCGGCATCATCACTTTCCATCAGGTGATATAGTGGTCAAATGCTTGCCTTTCCACATAAGAAAAAAAACCTATACTTTTTTTTACTTAGCTTAAATTGTAGCGATGTGTAAAGCCAACGAGTCTAAGGGCAAATGTCACAGTTCTCGGTAATATGGTGATGCGTAAACACAATAGGGCTTTACCTATCACAGCGGGCGATATAAGCCTGAACGGTCCACTATCGGGGTGGTTACCCTACGGGCCGTACGCTTTTACACTGATAAAGGTTATTGTGTCCATGTTAAGGTTTTAACTGTATTTTAATACCCTAGCATATTTTATTTTTGTTAGGCTAGCTTTTGACCTCTTTTTTTTTTGCGGTTGGGTGGGAAATGCCTTGCTTTTCTTCCTTCCCAGGGGTGAAGGAAAGGGGTATGTGGGGCTCGAACCCACTGAAAACCCCCCTGTGAGGAGTCCCTCGCCGGGGTGGGGCAAGATAAGGTCGCGTTAGCTGTCACTATCTTACCCCGGCGGTAGGCCCGAGTGCAAAACCGGGCCACTGCGCCCAAGGAGGGGTGACATTTTGACCTCTATCTCAACTGATAGTTACACGTAGCTAGGACTCATTAACTGCGCCAAAAAGGTCATTTACGAAATAGAAAAAATACCGTCCTCTGTATCCCAAACTTACGTCACCCTACACGCGGGCAATGTCCAGCGTACACTGACTCTAATCTATTAGATTTATTCGCGCGCTAGCTTCCCATTGACGTTCACGAAATGCACAATTGATTTATGTATACGGAGCCTACAAAGGGGCCGCCGCGATCTGTTTGAGAATCAGTGGCAAATTGGGCGATGTACTCAAATATCATTGTTCATTAGTTTTATTAGATACTCGTAATCGAAATATAAAGTTTTGTTGATCTTTGAATTTAAATTCAATTTGGTTATTGGACTTTCTAATATTCTAATACAGTTGTTCCCCGCGGTTTTGCCCGTGTTAATGAAATTAATTTATTTATTAAACCAAAAACCTTCTTATTGTGAATAGCTTTTCATGAGACGATTGAAGAACCTCACAGGATTCAAAATACGCAATTTCATTTACTTACATATGTTTGCACATATTTGACATATTTTTTCCGTTATTTTGATTTCAAAAACTAAATTACTATATATACTATATTATAATTATAATTAACCGATTGTCAAACAATTTTTTTTTATATCAGTTTAAAAACGAATTTCTGAGGTAATTAAACATACAAACCGAATTGAGAACTTCCTCATATATTGAAGTCAGTGTTTAAGTGGTTTTAATCCTGGATATAAGTTGTACATTCTGAATTTCTTATTTGTTCTAAAGATAAAGATCATTTTATTTGTTAAAACATGCACATTTAAGGAAAAAATATGCATGTAGGTTGGTAATAATTGGATTGTGGCGGTGCATGTCTTTGTCTGAAAAGGCGTACAAATTTGGTTTTGCCTAAACTGGCCATTGACAATAATGTATATATTATATTATATTTCCGCAAAAGTATGGGATTTCGTACCAAAATTACATCAAAATTAAAATAAATAAAACTAGTAACATATCAATATTAAAAAGAAGTTTGCGGTTCAAAAATTTAAAAATTTAAAGACAAATCAATTGACGTTACAAACACAAAAGTACAAACAATAAATAGAGTAATAACACATAACCATCCTTTGCGTCGCGCAGTCAGTTAATACCCTAAGCGTTCTGTTTTTTCATTCCCAGATAAGTCACTTAAAGAATAAACTAGGCGCTATATTTGCTGAAGGATGCGTGGTACAAAGTTCAATGAACCCAAAAAAAAAAACTACGGGTTGCACTCCGGGAGTGCCGGCAGAAGTGAAAAATTGAACATCATTTTCGCAACGCGGTAGAAAGAGAGGGGGATATTACTTCCTCTCCTTCGCCGCGCCGGCGTTCTACTCTCACGCCGTCTTACGTCTTACGAATTTTCGATCAGGTCACGTGTCCTGACGCGAGTTTAACATTTTTTACCCATCCCAAAAGTGCACAACGCCGCTAAAGATGTTTTCACTTCAAAAAACTGTGTCACAGCTCAACCCTACTACGAACATAAACATAATAACAATATGCGCAGAACAATATTTTACGATAACATCTTCCCTCCCAACACGATTAAGGGGTGCGAATTTAATATCTCAAAGGCTTAGGTAAGTACGTGTCGGCAATATAGATAGCTTCGAATGTTCTAGACTTTGGGGATCTCTGGTAATAAGAAAAACGATATTTAATAGGAAAAATGATAATGTAATTTGTATTCGTAGCTACATTAATAGCTTTAACTTAAATGGTTTTATCTTATTTTCATGTTAATAGAACTTGGTGTCTTCAAGTCAATAGAGTAATTAAATCAAAAGTTAATAAAGTAAATAGATATCTGCTAGGTAAACATGTAACATCTTCGGCTGCATCGTCACTTTCCATCGGGTGAGATAGTGGTCAAATGGTTATCTATGCAGAATAAAAATAATAATAATAATATGGGATACCTATGAGGTATTTTATTTAGTCCGCTGTGATTAACCAATTGTCTTAAATACATAATTAACTTAAGTTTATGAAGGTTTTTTTATGAGATTTTTTTTTATGTTATGCTTTAGCCAAAAACTTAAAATTTAACAAACAAACAACAAACGCATTCACACTCACAGTCCCAGACTAAGTTCAAAGACTTGTATCGTGGGTGCCGGAAACATTCACATCACACACATTACACCCAGAACCAGAAGCAAAAATATTCCTTGGGAAGGAATTTGTGCTCCTGCTAGGAATCGAACCCAGGACCCACGGCGCGACTGTATTACGTTACTGCGAATTATGTCATTGCGACGCACGTTACAGCGACAGCCAAAGACCACGAAAGAACAGTACTGCTATGTTGTGGTATTGCGAATTATTAAAACCGCGAAATCACAAACTGCGACGCACTTTACTGCTAATGTTAAAAACTTCGACAGTACTAATTACTGATTATGAAATTAAAGTGGGAATTGTAATTAGCGTGTAAATAAAACATCAACACTACGTGAAGCCTTTTATTTATTTACAATTATATTTTATTATATATTTTATTCATTGATTTTTGATTAAGAATAATTGAAAACCTAACTATATATTATAAATAAATAAAAGGTTTCACGTAGTGTCGATGTTTTATTTACACGCTAATTACAATTCCCACTTTAATTTCATAATCAGTAATTAGTACTGTCGAAGTTTTTAACATTAGCAGTAAAGTGCGTCGCAGTTTGTGATTTCGCGGTTTTAATAATTCGCAATACCACAACATAGCAGTACTGTTCTTTCGTGGTCTTTGGCTGTCGTTGTAACGTGCGTCGCAATGACATAATTCGTTCAATAAAGAGTTTATCTATCAAAACTTTCTTGTTTAAGATGTAATACCGGGCTTAGTTCCTAATTTATGCTCTGCACGCATCAGAGAACACATTGCAGCAAAAATAAACAAAATTAGGTAAGCGACAAAGTGTTGACTCAAAATTTACGATTCACTTGGTGTAGTTGGTGTTTGATCTCTATGCAGCGGGTGCCGAGTTCGATTTTCGGCAGGAGCACCATTTTCTTACCCAAGGGACATTTGTTCTGCTGGTTCTGAATTCACATTTGATAAGAGTGAGTAGGTGTTACAATGAACTAATAAAGAAAAACTAAGTTAATTTTTTTAACACTTCTGGTAGGCAGTTAAGTTGTTGCTTGTCAATATGTTAAATAATGTTGCTTTCTTTTTCAGTCTTAATATAAAAACTTCTCCTTTACATATACATATATATATACGTATGAATAAACTTATAATTATTATTTATGTTAGTAATTTAGTCGTATACGATCTTTGTAATATATTGTACCTTAGTGATAAATTTACAAAGGTTATAATGATAGAAAAAAAAAATTTTACGCAAGCAAAGCTTACATAAAAAAAACCGGCCAAGTGCGAGTCGGACTCGCGCACGAAGGGTTCCGTACTATTATCTATAAAAATGTTGTATGGGAGCCCCCCTTAATTATTTATTTTATTTTATTATTTGTTGTTATAGCGGCAATAGAAATACATCATCTGTGAAAATTTCAACTGTCTAGCTATCACCGTTCTTGAGATACAGGCTGGTGATCGACGGACGGATGGACGGACGGACAGACGGAGAGCGAAGTCTCAGTAATAGGGTCCCGTTTTTACCCTTTGGGTACGGAACCTTAAAAACCGACTTCACCGCTTATATTTTGGTTTTAGCTTGACCGATAACGATAAAATTTATATGGGACCACCTCTGAAGTATAAAAAACCACCAAAAAAAAAAAAACAACAAATCGATTCATAAGTGGCGGAGATATCGCGTAACATATATAAAAAAAACATACAGTCGAAATTAGAACTTATTTCTTTGAAGTCGGTTGAAAATAATAAATTTCTCACCATAGTTCTGCCTAGCATGGCTAATGCTATATAAATAAAAATTTTTGGTGGGTGTTATCAACACCACATGTAGCTAACTGCAATGTTAGACTCGTTGGCCGTAGTGGTTCCTAAAAAATGTATCCGTAGATGACGTGTTACGTCTTCGTAAGACGATAATAATAAGGAAAGGATAATTGCGTCACTTCAGGCAGGGCTTGAGTAGCTCAGCGGTTAGATCAATAGGGCATGACACCCTATGGCCGCAGGTTCAAACCACGCCTCAAGCGATAATTTTTCCTTTCTAAATTTATCACTATATTTATGCCTAGCACGGCTAATGCTCTATAAACAAAATCATATACCTTATTAAAGAAACCTATTAGTAGAAACTTTTAAGTGGCCTTCCGTATTTTATATGTATTATTCGATTTTTTTAATACCTAGCTGTAAGTTTTTCTAATATGTAAAAATAATATAAAATAAAAATGGGAAATACCAACGTTCAAACAAAATAAAAATATCAAAATCGGTTCACCAAAAAAGAAGTTATGAGGTTACATATATACAAAAACAAAAATAGCATATAATAACATATATGGTCAAATTTAATGCATCGAAGACCCAGGCATGTCTGTTTTCAAAAAAAAGCCCTTTTGAGCTTGCTCCACATTTCCGGAATGTTTCTTTGCCGGTCACGAATCACCTTGAGCTTTTGGGTGTAACTTTAACGTCCAACCTAAACTTTGGCTCTTATATTGAATCCAAGGCTAAACTGGCTGCAAAGCAATTGGGAATCCTCAGCAAGGTGAAGCGGTATTTCACTCCTGGACAGCTTTTCAATCTCTACCAAGCTCAAGTTTGATCCTGTATAGAATACTGCAGTCACCTCTGGGACGGCTCAGCCAAGTACCAGCTTCAGGCTTATTCAATTGAAAAGCGAGCTAAAAAGCTGAGTGGCCATACTGAACTAGTAGAGAAAAAACTTTACAGCCTCGAACATCGGCGTAAGGTAGCTAGCTTATACGTGTTTTACAAGATACATTTCCTACCTTCGTTCTTGTTTCCCGATAAGTATAACTTAGGCCTCTTCAAGTCAAGAGTAAACAGTTACCTTCTAGGCAAGCATGTCACATCGTCGCTTTCCATCAGGTGAGATGGCGGTTAAATGCTAGCCTATTGATTATAAAAAAAAAATGACAAATTGAGAACCTCCTCCTTTTTGAAGTCGGTTAAAAACAATGTTCGTTTTTGTATTTACATCCCCTGTAATCCTGTGTCGTTGCTACAATAGAGCTTTAAAATTAATTTCCAAGCCTACAACAGTTTGAACCTCATCACAACATAAATCCTAAACAAATCTAAACGCTTCCAACTTCATAAGCAAGTAACGCTGTATAAATCTTTACGTACACTCCAGTATCTTGCAACTTAATAAACTAATTTCAAAACCATAGAAAAACTACCTTTATCACAGACTAATAAAATCCATTTTGCTAGGGCACTTCCGGGCCCAAAAGGGTACTATGTCAAGCGAAACTAGTTGTTATTATAAAGTGTTAAGGTTGCGTATGTGGAGTTCTGGTCGCAAGAGACGGTCACGTTCGAAGCGTTCGCCAATTTCCGTCGCTGGCTAATGGTAGCTGACGGAAACAGAGTGGTGGCATCGAGGGTAATGCAGGTGCAATATGCTCGGAGTAATTGAATCTTGAACAAAAACATAGACACGTGTACCTCCCTATTGGTAGGTTGATGGTAGTTGTTTGTTCGGTTTGTAAGATCAAAGGTTATTGAAAATTGTTTATTGTACTGTAAGCGTTTTCTGTCAAATTATAACTTTTGTTATAATAATAACTTGAAATAAATCAAAACGTAAACTTTAATCACGAAATGTATATTATTCAACGCAACACTTTTTCATATATTGTATTTAGTTTAATTGGTCGCTTATTTGACTAAACATGACAAGATGGCGCGAGGCAGTTAGCCTTTGGTTAGACGTTCGAAAGGGCCTTACAGTATAAGAACAATCATTTATGTGTTGTTTAATAATCGCTTCCGATACCTGATGATATGAAAGGTGATAATCTACCCTACTTTAATCTTATTGTTACATGTTCAGTATCTTCTAATTATGTATATAAATACAGGCTGAGTTGTGAAATAAATAAGTTATTGGATACCTACTTCTTGAGTTTACTTTTAGTACTGGCTATTGTAGTCTTTGAGGAGATATTTAGGAAATTGCTTCTTCGTGTCGATGACAGGTACATGTAGTAAATACAGGTAGCTCAGATATTTTGTTTTGTCCAGAAGGTGGCTACTTTCACTGCATTTGCATAGGAAATTGCTGCAGTATTCTTTTCTCAATCTTCTTGGTCAGTCGAGGTATTTGAATATAAGTGCGTCATTGAAAGCTTAAGTCTTATTCCATGGACGTAATAGAGAAGGCTCTGGATTTTAGATTGATTAGATTCATCTTATTTTTAGAAAATCAGATAATAAATGATCTAGTTGAATATTATTATTTTACTTTTATGTCTTTGGTTACATGGAATTCGTTGGTGGCTATGATGATAAACCAAAGCCTTAGTCTTTTCGACAAAGAAACTATCTATGTGCAAAAACTAAGGTCGATCCATAGTTGCTCTTGCATGACGATCGAAGAAACTGAGATTTATACTTCTAATATTATTAAAATACGGCTATCACTCACGTCATTTGATCGATATAGTCGACCTAGGTTTCGAGCATGTACGATGCTCTTCTTCGGGATGAGTTTACGCCGCGGGATCGCGACGAAGACAGACGAAGACGAAGTTATACTTCTGTTATATATAGGTAACATACACACACACGCATTGAGTATTTTGTTAGTTTTTTTTTATTTAATTGAATGACAATTCAAGCATGACGCTCGCCATGTATAGCGTCACACTTGCCCATTACAGTTAATCACCCTGAATGTTGAATTGGAAACATTGCCCTTCAATCCGAAATACAGTAATATTTGCGCACTACTGCTTATCGGTTGAGTTCTAACAATATATATTTTGTTTTGTTTTGCCAATCTTGACAATAAAGAAAAGGCATTCTTGCTTAGCATACGACCTATATACCACCTACGGTAAACATATTTCAATCAATGATGTTTAATCATCTTAAATTGAGCCTAGAATCATAAGAAACTATAAACACTAAAACGTACACAAAGCTTATACACAGATAACAGTGTAACAGTACATCCTATCTAAGACACATACAAAGCTCAAAAGCCACATCTCTCAAGTCACAATACTACAGATCTCATCTCTCAGTTATAACAAGTTGTATGAACCACGGTAGACAACTGTAAAAAGAAAATTTCATTTGAGAACAAATGCGGTTGGCACAATCTGTTCCCGGGTGGAGTAAGTTGGCCAAGAGAGAATGAATTAACGCAGTCAGCTTGTGAATATAAGAAGTACGTGTATTAAACTGTATTGAAGATAAATAAAACTTATATATTTGGAATACCAAGATGGTTTTTTTTAATCCTGTACAATTTCCTTACTGTAAAGATATATATACAAAATATTAGATAGTAGTGGATCCCTATCTCTTAGATTAGATAATCTATAAAATTTATTATAGTTCAACCCTATGCAATATTGGGCATTGATAAAGCCACATACAAGAAAAAAACCCTGGAAGTATGGAAACACAAATTAAATTATAATATCCTTGTGAAGAAAAACTATTATTATGTAAACATTAAATTGACTTGAGTTATGAAATAAACTACTTAAGTATTCATTTTATAGTAAATTAAGACATCAAAAGAATTCAAATAAAGTTACTCTTTGTATAGTTACAATTGCCAAATAACGATATGCCGTTCAAACGGATCACGAAATCCTGAAGTAACTAACTTTATAGTCCGATAAAATATGTCCAGTTGACCGATCTATCTTGAGGAATACCACCGTCCCCCATGTTTTAAATTAGAGCTGTGTTTGAGGCAGTTGGCTAGGAAATGTGGTGACTTGGAGTTATGAATACTGGGCGCCCTCAACTGTCTCTATACTTCTTTACATCTGTGTTTTTCCTATTATGTAAGGAATGACAAAGGGGACTATATGAAAATTAAATTTAGTTTTACTTTAACTAAAAACAAAAAGTAGGTGTTATTTGTTCCGAGTTGTATATAAGTTTGAAACTTTCATCTGTTTGTTTATGTCTGGCTGTGGCATAAAAAATCATAAAGAGATGGACTGAATCCAGTACGGTTAGCTTGTTTAACTGTGTGAAATTTTAGTGTTAGATTTTTTATAATTTTAATTTCGAGACTATATTTGATAAAATTTTTGTTGACTTGTTAACAATTTTAATCTAGTCACACTTATAACGTATCCTCGTATTACAAAAACAGACACACACCGTAATTGTTTATCTTTTTCGTATGTTTTTTACGTACGTACATTTAAACATTTTTAATCTAGGTAATGCTATATCTCTGATAATGTATAGAACTGGTCATAAACACCTACAATGAGATTAGAATAAGAATAGGACCGGCCTAGCGCCATGTTGTGATGTCACATCTGGAATTCAACATGTGGAATTCAACGTCAATCCGAGAGCCCGTCCTATTCTTATTTTAATCGCATTGTAATAAAAAGTATTTAAAAAAACTATTGAATCATTCAATCATAGAACATTTAATTTTATGCAATTAAATGTTAATTTATTAATAACTAAGTATAACTAAATACGAATCAGATACTTATAATCTGAATACATTTAAATGATTTACATGATAAACACTTTTGAATTATGTACATATATGCTACATCATCACTTTCCATCAGGTGAGATTGTAGTCAAATGCTTGCCTATCGAGCATAAAAATAAACTAGGCATTTAATTTTTAGTTTTTGGTCGATATTTTTAAATACATTTCTTAAAATTTTCATCGTAAACGTACAACTGTGTACTAAAATATAACAGGCACGCATTTTCTACGTTAGTACTTACTACAAAAACTTGTACAATGGTGCCGATTCTGTTGTCCAGAATTAGACTAAACTAGCCTAAAATTAGTTTTAGTCCTGCTTTAGTCTAAAACCTATTCAGAAAATGCAAGATTAGACTAAAATTAAGTTTGACAGGACTAAGTTAGTTTAGTTAATCTATTTAGTGAAAATTACCAAATTCTTATTCTGATGTACATGTTTTACGTCAAATTAAGACTAAAAATAAAAATTTTAAACTCAAATTAGTCTGTATGAAAAAGGTCTGGATTATTTTTAGTGTAATCGTATACTTGAAAGAATAACACGTGCAATTAATGAAGCAAATACTGACCTACAAAGTCTATAATGGAGGAATATGTGATTGCAGCTCTTGTGAATACAATTCAATTTGGTTGCTGTCAAAATCAATTTTAGTCCTGTCATTTCAACTTTTAAATTAAGTTCAACGTAAAATCAGAATAGCGTTTAGGTATTCTTTGACTAAAATTAGTTTATTTTTAGTTTAGTTTAGGTTAGTTCGGTGCTCAACAGAATTAGCACCAATATCTACTTACTCTGCAAATATTCTCGACTCGACCACTTAACATTCTAGCACAAACTTTCTCCCAATTTAGCAATTCCCTTTTTAACTGAACCTACGAGGAAACATCAGGAGCCTTCATTAACCTTCCATTAGGGAGAGGGCAAAAAACACTGAAAATACAAGGAGATTATCTGAAAATAGAACCTTCCCTGACTACATTATCTTTGCTTCACTTCCCTTGAGCACTGTGGTTTTTTTGAATTTATTTTAAATATTGGGACAAAAAAACCTTATCCTAACATAGGATTCAACACTTAGATATTTTATGTTTATGTTTGTCTAGTACTATGTTTGCCTTTGTGTAGAACATCTGAGTAAAAAAAATATTTGAGTACACATACACATTTTCAGAAAATAGCAGCTATCAAAATTTTTAACATTACTAATATACAATGTTTATATGCTATTTTATAATAAAAAAATATATAAATTTATTGCATAGTATAAAATAATTATGTTACATTCAATTAAAACTAACCAAAAGTAACTATAACTAGAACTGCCCGTTGGCTCAGTTGGGTAAGCGTTCGCCTTCTGAGCAGGGGTATCGGGTTCGATTCCCGGCGGGAACACAAGTTTTCTCCCCAAGGAAAATTTGTGTTTCTGGTTCTGGTTGTGATTGTGTGTGTGTGATGTGAATGTTTCCGGCACCCACGACACAAGTCATCGAACTAAGTGTGGGGCTGTGAGTGTGAAAGCATTTATGTTTATGTTTTATATGTACAAAACTTAATTAATAGACCGCTACCAGTTGGCAAAATACCCAAAATGCTGGCAGCATTGCCACGTTGAATGGCAATGATTATGCTCAATCTCTGTCCAAAATATTTGCTAGCATTATGGTCACGACTTGCTTCGACTAAACGCCCTGATAATTCTTTGAAGATTGTATGAGCTTCCGGTAAAAAAAAACATATATTTTTTATTATGAAAGATTATATACTTTAATTTTGGAATTATATCTCCCCCCCCCCCCCCCCCACTGAGATAGGAGAAAAAACTATGTTTATTTAGATGCAAAATCCTTGAAGATACCTTTCCCTCGTGTCTTGAAGACTCCCAGAAGTAAGTTCCAGTTGTACATTATTTCAGTAAACAAGTTAAAACTCGAAATATCAAAGAGGCATCACCATTGTTTTCATCCATCTAAGCAAGTTACCAGGCTCACAGCAAACTGAAGCAGTACAAACCTGGTATGTAATTGTTTGGCTAAAACGCAAAACGTGTTAATTTCCCAACAACAAAAGAGAGAGATAGCATTCAGTGGGGACGCGATAACGCAGACAAAGTGGTTCACGTGGCGAGATGGCTCCTGATATAGTGCGGGTAAGCAGAAGAACAACTTTAAATGATTAAATTAGAAATAATAGCAAATGAAAATATTGGTATACTGACTCCAAAAAGGAGGAGGTTCTCAATTCAAATGTATTTTTTTGTTTGATACCTCAGAGCTTTTTGTAGGTGAATCGATTTTGATTTTGATTATTTTTTTATTTAAGGTGGTACTTCCCAAAATGGCCTTTTAAATTTGATATATCGTGTTTGAATTATCCTCAATAATGCGTATTTAATTAATTTAATCTGATCACAGGATCCGAAGATAGGCGGCGAAGTTGGTTATTTATAGCTTTTTTTTATTCAAGATAGGCAATCTTTTGACCATCATCTTACCTGATGGTAAGCGGCGATGTGGTCGATCTGATATGATATACATATATATCTTCTCTTATATATAAAAATGAATTGCTGTTCGTTAGTCTCGCTAAAACTGGAGAATGGCTGGACCGATTTGGCTAATTTTGATCTTGAAATATTTGTGGAAGTTCAGGGAAGGTTTAAAAGGTGAGAAAATATAAAGAAATTGCAATATAATTAGTAAAAAGTAGTATTTTATTTTCCCATACAAACTGTTCGTACCTGTCAAACAGGAGATGTTTCTGAATATTTGACCACAGACAATTGGCGGTATGAAGTTCGCCGGGTCAACTAGTATATATATATATATGATATGTTTTTCTTGCGTTTGAATATTAATGTACCAAGTCTATCCTACTTTAAAAATTATAGTCAGTTAATGTCTGTTATTTTTATGATACCTACAATAATTTAGAATGATTATAATCCCCATAATGAAACCAAGAATTTAAACGCTGTAATCTGGGTGTCTTCAAGTCAAGAGTAAATAGGTAGGCAAGCATGTTACATCTTCGGCAGCACCACCACTTTCCGATCAGATGAGATAGTGGTTTGACTATCGAATACAAAAAGGCTTTTTATATGACTTTTTACCCGACTACCAAGTATAAAATATTATAATTACATATATAGTAAAACATTAATAAAAAAAACAAACCTATCGAGTAAGGTATAAAAATGAAGGAAATTAAAGTAAATTAAAATGTTTGGTTTTTAATTTTTTTTGCGACTTTATTCTTCGAACGGGATATATATCTATATCCCTATAATCTGGGAGTCTTCAAGTCAAGAGTGAATATGTATCTTCTAGGCAAGCATGATAGATCTTACATAGATAGTGGTCAAAAACTTAGCCATCGCACAGAAACAAAAACCATTGACTTATTTATCCTACTTTTTACTAATATTATAAAGGCAAAAGTTTGTAAGTGTTCGTATGTTTGTTACTTCTTCACGCTCAAACGGCTGGATCAATTTTGATGAAATTTGGTATGAAGGTAGCTAACCTGGATTTAAATATAGGCTACTTTTTATCGCGACACAGCGGGTTACACCGCTGGGTACAGATAGTCTACTAATAGCTCTATGCTGTGGCGGCAGCCGAGGGTAAGTAACGGTAACGTCGCCGTCGCTTTGTGAACGTTACGGCACGTAGGTACTGTAGCGCGTAATGCGCTAACATCAAGGATTTCTACTACTAATGTGCAGATAAAAATAATAATAGAAAAGGTGGGATACCCGCTTCTATCTAGTTTCAGGTTACCTTGTGGGAGTCGATAGACTTGTGTCTGTATTTCTGTAGGCTTTTGTTACCAAAGTGTTAAGCTATTGCATAGCTTCTATCGCGGGCCTTGAGCGTGGAGACCGAATCCAGAAATTCCGTAACGTAAATAACCTAACACCCCCCACTCCGACCGGCACAGCGGTGATACTTTTTAGTTTTGCCATCTATCGATGAATAGCAGAACTTTTAATGACTTTTTGAAATATCATGCTTGTCTCATTAGTTCAGCAACTCACACAGCCCTCCCAAAGAACATTTAATTTTGTGCTTTTATCTCTAGGTATGATATTTCCGGCACCCACGATACAAGTTTTTAATTAAGTGTGGGGCTGTGAGTGAATGTGTTTGTTTGTTTGAAAAGTAGTTAGATATTTTGCCTTATTTTGAAGCGTGACATTTAACAGTAAAAATTGGATAAAACATATTTTAGCTATTGAAAGTTAATTGAACATTTAGTCTTTTTACGCATAACAGAGAGATAGAGAGAGAGAGAGAGAGAGAGAGAGAAAGAGAGAGAGTGTACACTAGCTATATAAACTAAAATCCAGTCACAATGTTTAACGTTGAGGAGCTTAAATTAATATATTTACGACCCAGTAAAAAAAAAGCAAAGGGAAAGAGTTAATTAAAATAAAATAAAATAAATAGCTTTACGGCCTTAATAAAGGAGTCCTAAAAGGCCTTAAAAGGCACGCATAAACACTCCACTCAAACTTTTTATTTCAGTACATTACTGTAAGTAAATGAGGCCGTGGAGGCCGTGTCTCTTTCAGGCCATCAGGCCATCAGAGCCTGCTTTATGGCCTGTTAACCCGATAAAAGGTACGCTATTGTGTGGTGATGGTGTGAATTTTAAAAATATTTTGCCTCTTTGTTGCCCTTTTCAGGAAATCGTATGATGTCTTGAAAAGGAAAACGTTGAAGTTGAAGTTGTCGCTTTTTTTTGGCGTGCACGAGAAGGTTGATAAATACATTTAGTTTTTATTTGTAGCAGTCAATTGTTTTTTTTTCTTTGGCGTGTTCGAGAATGCTGATAAATGCATTTAATTTTTATTTGTAGCAGTCAATGTAATAAAAACTATTATTTTGCTGAAGAATAGTCATTGTATTGAAAGGAGTTATTGTGTGTCTATGACAATTTACGCTTTCGCACACTCGCAGCTCGGCTATAAGTTGACCAAAGACTTGGTATTTGGTGCCGAGAACATATTGTGTGTAATGTACACATACATCCAACCGTACAACTTGAAACAGAAACACAACTTTCCCTTGGTGTTCCTACCGGGAATCGAACCGGGCACCTGCAGCGTAGACGGCAGTTATATCACCAACTACATCAGAGGGCAGTTCTGTTTCCACATAAGAAGCTTACAGCGCCTGTTTTGTTATACAAAGTTCAAAATAATGCAACTTTTTGGCATATACAATGTGTAACGGAAAGGTGTAGTAATAGTAATACTCAAGTCACACATCTAGCTACATGTATGGAGTCTAACAGGAACTTCTGCATTCGCGGCAGCACCATGAATATTGATTTATGATTAATTAAAGTTTTTAAAAAAAATGTCATTTGCAACCCTATTTCATCAGCTACCGTTCTACACCACATAGCCTTTGGACCTAGACATCTGACAGTGGTGGCCATAACAAAGGTCAAGGTGACGGGCCACAGATGTAATCGTAGGGTTGGCAAAAAAAAAAAAATTTTTTTACGGAACTAATATCTCCGATTGCCGCATATGTAACTGTAGGGTTGTCAAAAGCATTTGGAAATATTATTTTAAATTTTGGTACGGAAAAAATTGTGTCCGATTTCGACTTTCGTTCTCTGGCAGACGATTTCTGGCACAATACACATACACACCACCAAGTTTTACTACACCTTTTTGTTACAGGTTTTATAGACAATTGGCCAGTAGATAGCAGGGTTGACCAGGAACATTCATATTTATACATTTATATTATCAAAACAAACAACTGTATAAATAAATACTCTATAAAGTTTTTTCATTAAATTCCTATAATACACATAACACGTTTGTAGTCTTGTACTCTGCTAAGTATCGCCTCGACCTAAATTCAAATATTGCTTTTTCCTACAAGAATCCAAAGAAACACAAATAAACAGAGTGCCTTGAAGCGTTTCAAATTAAATTCAGACGCTATTGGTTTCACTGAAAACAGGCTTCTAAAAACATGGAACATGCTTTGGTGGGAGTTATAGCTATCCTCTTTATATTAACAGCATTTGTAGCATTATGAATCCTATAGGATCTAAGTAACGCTATTCATAAAAAAATCTCATTATATGAACTGCCTGTAAGCTTAGTCAGGTGCTTTCGCTTTCTAAGCAAGGGTATCGGGTTCGATTCCCGGCAGGAACACAAGTTTTCTCCCCAAGGAAAAATTGTGTTTCTGGTTCTGGTTGTATTTGTGTGCGTGATGTGTGAATGTTTCCGAAACTCACTACACAAGTCATCGAAGTTAGTGCGGAGGTGTGAGAGAAAGCGTTTATGTTTATAGGTTATATAGGACGCCTCATTTTCAAATAAAAATAATTAGTACTTTTCTCGTGATCATGACCGAAATATCGAGCTATCAATTAAAATCAAAATCTTCTTGATAAATATCCCGTATCATTCGTAAATTCTAATTAATGTGGCCATGTTAGCACAAAACCTTGTATTTTATCAGCTGTTTGATTAACAAGACCTTGATTTTAATATATAAAAAAAAAACTTTACCGCCGTCATTTCAGAGAACGTTCATCCGATTTGGAATCCTTATGGGATCAACTAGACAGAGACTAAAGACTACAACCGTTTCTAACTAAATAATGCCGTACAGTAAATTCAATATCAAAATCTTTACTCACATGGGCCCCAAAGAGGCTCTCTTGAAAGTTAATGATTCTGAACGACGCGGGACTAAAAAATCAAAATCAAAATCGTTTATTCACATGGGCCCCAAAGAGGCACTCATGAAAGTTAATTAATCTATTGACAGATTCGCAAAATTACAGCCATCTCGAGAAGAACCTGGCAAGAAACTCGGCGGCGCATTTATTTTTCATTCATTTAAAAAAAAATATCTTAATTTTTAATACATAATTTTCTTAACCTAGGTGTTATTATGGTAGTCGCTAGAAAGAGCCTGTGCAGTTTGCCTCCATGCATCTTTGTCATTAATATAGTCTGTGGTTTTATAATAAGCTTTCTTAAAATTACAGTCATCTCGAGAAGAACCTGGTAAGAAACTCAGCGGCGCAAACTTCTTTAAATTTTTTTTAAACATTCTTTAATGATTAATATAGGAATAATAATAACCAGCGAAGGAAGGGAACTCATTGTCTGCGTCTTTGTTCCCTGGATGATGTAATCTGGGAGTATTTAAGTCTAGAGTATTATTCATCTTCAAGGTCTAGAAATATCTTCTCAGAACTATCCGTCTGGAAGTATCTTCTTGGCAAGCATGCTATATCATCATTATATCACAATTCTTACGCTATAACATCAGATAAGTTAGCGGTCAAATGCTTGCTTATTCAGCAAGGTAAAATCCATTCACGAATGCTGAAGACAACAAACCCCAAAAAAGTAACAAAAAATTTGGCTTACTTGAGCACGTTTTTCTTTTTAGGAGTAGGTTAACATATCTTGATTTTTATATAATACTTATTAACATTAGTTTTCATTAATGAGTGAGTGTGAAAATTTTCTTGATAATGTTTGTTATAATACATATAATACAACCTCTTTGTCACACACAAATATAATACAACCTCTTTGTCACATATATTACATAGGACAAATCTAACACATTGCCATCCCAATTTTATCTAGATTCCCGGACAAACAATCAAGACGAATAAATAATAGAGGCAATTCGAAGCAAGTCCGCAACTCGGAGACCGAGCACAATTAGCTCAGTTGTAAATTGCTTAATAAGCCCTAGACGAGATAGCCACAGTCGTTTCAGACAGTAGTGCAACTAACAATGTCACTTGACTCTGGTGTTAAATTACAAAAGGGAGAGATCGAAATGTCATACTCATATCACAATAACATTATAAATCCGAAAGTTTGTTTGTATGTTTGTTTTCTCTTCACGCTCGGCCGAACGGATTTGGAATGTACATTGCTTATACATATGACAAATAGGCTACTTTTTAACTAGATGAACGCGGGCAAAGTCGCTGGGTACCGTTAGTTATATAAAAATGATGAAGAGTCGATTTTAACCTACTTCTGACTATAGTATATTACATACGTAATTTCGATGACATGATGAACAACACAATAATCTGGTTCCAGGAACTTGGACGAAGATACCGGAATATTTTATAGCTACTGGCAACCACCTCGAGTTGAGACTTATTTAACCTAATCAAATTGTTTTTTAGCATGTTTATAATTATTTTTATCTCTGATGTTTACTCTAATCTCATCTGAATCAATGAGTCAATAGTGGTAAGCACGCCAGATCTAGTATGAAACTAACTCTCAAGGATAGCTGACATATCATCGTTTTTTTCGGCTGTAATTTTGCCAATCTGGCAGTAGAGTCACTAACTTTCATGAGTGCCTCTTTGGGGCCCATGTGAACAAACGATTTTGATTCGATTTTGATTTTGAGTGCTTAACAATAGATTTTGTATTATTTATGTAATATAAGAATTAGTTGCGAAGCACTAAACGTTAGTCTAGCTGATATAATGACAGCGATTTCTCATTAATTGAAAGTGAAATAGTAGTCAAATAACATTAAAACGTACTTGAACGAAAAATTCGTTTTCTTAGCGAGAATATAATGAACAATTCACCAGTTCTATTGTTCGTTACTAAATGAAATTAAATAAGTGAAGTGAAATGAAATAAGAATATTACAAACAAAATAGAGTATACATATTGGTCTTCATTGTTTATTCGTCCTTCTATTTTGCCACGCGGTAAGGTATCATTGTTAAAATTACATTAAGTTTAAAATTAAAGAACAAACTTTAATGGTTTTACCATTATGGCTACGAATAGCTACGAATGCTGCGAGATGTGTTCGCTACGGGCTACGACACCTACGTCAGCACTACTGCTACGATCATTTGAATAATGTTATTACTGTTCGATCGTAGTTCTGAAGATTTCTCATATGGTATCTGGACCGGCTACTCAGTGAACTAGCACGTGTATTAGCTTCACAGAGCGTGCTCGATTTCTAGCTATTCTGGATGGGAGTCAGGGCTTTGGTTGCAAGCAATCCCCTCTTTTAATACTGGAACACTAATAGATCCATCAGCTTTCCGTCTCGCTATATGCTTACGTTTGGGTGCAAGGTGCTATGTTGACCATAGCTGTTAGTGTGGTACTGCTGTTGACCAGCTCGGTCACCACGTGCCAGAAAAGTGCTGGCCGAATTTCCCGCCACGCCAGCCTTAACGATATCATCCGCCGGGCTTTTACCAGCGCCAATGTTTCAGCCATTCTCGAACCGAATGGTCTGATGCGTGACGATGGTCAAAGACCTGACGGCATGACTTTAATTCCATGGAAGATGGGACGGCCTTTAGTGTGGGATACAACTTGTGTCAACACTTTAGCTCCGTCACATCTTCCTGAAACACAGAATGGGGTTGGAGTCGCGGCAACTTCGGCAGAGCACCGCAAACGGCGAAAATATGGAAACCTCGGCAGTGGTTACATATTTGAGCCGTTTGGTGTTGAGACACTGGGTCCGTGGGGACCGGGAGCCCATTCTATTTTAAAAAAATTATCAGAGCGCCTGGTTGAGGCGACGCGTGATCAAAATGCTGGTACTTATTTGGATCAACGTATTAGCATTGCAATTCAGAGAGGCAATGCCGCCAGCATGATGGAAACGCTACCCACGGTAGTGGGCTTGAGCACTTAAGTTACCTATAAGCTCGATGAGTTGTAGGTAACTTGGGTCTTTGCTGTATAGATGTATATAATTTTAGTTTAGTTTTATAAAAACACATATTATATGAGAGCGTGATCTTATTTGCTCAGACACTTAAGTCAGTGTGTGTAAGCAACGAGTAAACTCACTTTGTTCCAAACCATACACTACATTTCCATGAAATTTCCTAGCAAAACCGTTGTTTTGAATCTTATTACGATAGACATAAGGTGTTATTCGAAGGGACAGTTAATATCATTAGCCAAGAGGTCAAGATCTGAAGTGCTCCTAGAAGATTGCTTATTGCTTAAGATAAGATGATATAATTTGTATAGTAAGAATTTATTTTAACTTGGTATTTCGAATTATATTCGTGGATTTAATAACGGCTAAGTGTAATCATCGAAGGTTTGTGACCACCGCACAACGGCTCTAGACCAACTTATACTTACTCTACTACTGTATAGTGTTCACTATCTAGCAGCACTAGATTTTGTTTTCATGACAGAAATATACATTTCATTTATTTATTGAAGAATTTTGAGAGAACACAGAATTAAAATTACATTGTTATATCATCATAATTATAGGCGCAGTTTACATTATTTAAGCGAGTATTACAATTACTAAAACTATTCAATATCAGTATCATAATTATAGTTGTAAATTTAGAAATAGGTATAATATATCGCTTCAGGCTAGAGGGACTCACTCATCCCCATAAAACGTTAATAATAAGGAAAGGATAATTTCTTTGCTTTAGGCAAGGCTTGAGTAGCTCAGCGGTTAGAGCAATAGGGCACGAGATGCCTGCGATGGACGCGAGTTCAATCCCAGCCTCAAGCAATTTTTCCTTTCTAAATTTACTGCCGCACAACGGCCTAGCATGGCTAATGCTATAGAACAAATTGTATTCAATGTTAACTAAAAAAATAACTTTATACAAATCGTTAATATTAATAGAACTAATTTTGCATATTATGACCGTTTTATGTTGATAAGATAACTCACCAATAAGAATTGATTGTAGTTACAACTCTCTATTAGAAAATACTGTTGCCAAGCACCAAATAGGTTTTTAGCTCAACAGTTATTGTGCTCCATGAGAGCTACTTCTCCTTTAGTAAATCCAGTCATCCTCGACTACATCATCACATACCATCAATTCAGAAAAAAAACGAGCTTGCTCATTATCCAAGACATCGCGATCACCAAAAATTAGTCCCCGGCAATATTCTCTGTACAAAAAAAAAAGTTTAATACTGCTCTGTCGCGTCATTAAATCACGAAATACCATAAAAAGGACACATTAATTTGAAAAACAAACGTTGTAAACATTCTGCGCGAGTACCGCTGGCTCTCCATTAATGGTTTAGTCTTGGCTCCGGTCCGATTTTTCTGCGCACAACAGCCAAAACTGGCCAACTAGTCATATCGATAGCGGTTTAGCAGCGTTTTAAACTGGCGTGTTGGAAAATTAGGGTTGGGACAAGTTTATCGATAGTTTCATTTTAATTCCTAAACAGTTGCACAACGCGGCTTCGCCCGCGGAAATAAAAAGAATATTATTTATCGGATCAAATTGTGAATTTAAACTATTCTTGAATCCTCCTGGATACGCATAAAAAAAATCGGCAGGAAGAGTTCTATCACATACTTGTATATACGTACAGAAAAATTATGTAAGAGACTGTTAAGTTGTACCATTTTTCCATTTTTAATTTACTGAAGATAAAATCTTAACTTTGGTTTGCGACTCCAAGATGTCGATTTACAGGGCCCTTTAACAACATGTCAACACTAACCCATCACAACCGTTCCTCTCCCTTCACATACACATGAATACCTCGCGCACATAATAATCCAACACCTAAAGCTATCGACACCTTTCGAACGTCCAACTAAAGGAAAAATTACTCGCCGCTGTTTTGCGGTATTTAGTCAAATAAACAACCAATGAAACTAAATACAATATATGAAAAAGTGTTTCGCTAAATAATATACATTTTGTGGTGAAAGTTTACGTTTTGATTTATTTTAAGTTATTATTATAACAAAAGTTATAATTTGACAGAAAACGCTTACACAAATCTTCGATGTAAACAATAGAACAATAGCGCCGCTCGTACTTGTCGGCTGACACAAAAGAGTCGGCCCGGTACAGGTAGCAACTTGTTTATTTCGACGGCGCACGCTCATCTAGAGAATTATTGAAATTTCGAGACCTTCAATCTAGATTCTAGATCTTTCAAATCAAAAAATCAAATCAAATCAGTTTATTGACATCTTATAACATATAACTTACAGATACCATATATTACATTCTATATTCATTTCATTATATTTTTATTACAATTATATCTATATATTATATTAATTTAAATTCATTATTATTTCAAGGTCTTATAATTATTTATGTACATATTGTGGTAAGGTGAGACTTTTGACGCCCGAACTAGTAATAAAACTGTGTTTCGGGTGCCGTAGCCCTCCGTTTATTAGGTGACATTAAGAGATACATTTTGTATAGATTGTTTAAAATTATGACATGACATTTTATATAATATATTAACATGGAATTATGTTTCGTTATATATACAATTTAGTTAATATTATGTTTGTGATAGTGTGGTAGTTTGTGAGTGTGTATGTGTGTGTGTATGTGTGAATGTGAGTATTAGTAAGCTATGGAGATTGCGTGGAAAAAGAGTAACTTTATGATTTTTAAAAGATTTTCAGTGTCGGAATAAGATAGAGTTTTTAACCAATCGCATACTTTTTTCTTTACTTTTATGAGCGGGAGAGGATAAATTTGTAATATTTTATTTATTTTGTTATATAGACGGCTTGACAGTGTATCGTAGTGTCTGCTAGCCAGTGACGTACGATGTGAACGAGTTTGGCAGATACGCGAAGCCCTACGGTCGTTTGAGTCAAGGAGTTTATTGTATGGTGTGTCTTTATGTTTTTTTATGATAGTGTTTAGGATGAACAACTGCCTAACCGTCAGAGTTCCAGTTTCTTTATGTAGTTTGTCCGTCGGGTATCTTATGGATTTCTTGAGGGAAACTTTAAGAATAGCCCTTTGAGCACGTTCTAGTTTTAATAGTGTGGTTGCGTGCGTACCGCCCCAAGCGGTGTCACAGTACGAGAGAATGGATTGAGCCAAAGAGTAATAAACGATTTTAATAGTTTCAGGATCTGCAGTGTGCCTGATATTCTTAAAGACATAGATGAGTCTGCGAGCACGGGTGGTAAGGCTATTTCGATGAGCGCAACAATACTATCGATACACACTACAGGTCATCTCTAATCCGTGACCTATTTTAATTGGAACAGGACCAGATGTCGACAAAATTATTGCCAATTATGGTCAATTTGTAGGTTTGAATATAATTAAACTGTTGAAAATGTAACAATACGTTGCTTTACAATCTGATAAACATTATAGAATAAGTATGTGTTATATTGTAGTGACGCAATGATGACGTCATGCATTTGCTAAATATAGATGATTTAGTGTATAACTAACATTATGCTTGCTATTCAGTTGCTTAGATATGAGTATATATAGTTTATGGATATTTTTTGTGCGATATATGTAGACAACTAATTATCCACTATCTAACCAGGTGCAGAGCGAGGAATGCATGCAAAATGTTCTATCGTATCATGTGTATTTTCTTTGATGTACACTCGTAACTTTTCACTCGTGACATGGGCGTGGTCCGTTTTATTCTAATATTAGAGTAGGTACCTTAAACTTAAACGAGTTCACATTCACAGCCCCATAGTAAGTTCAGTGACTTGTGTCATGGGTGCCAATAACTTTGACACACATACACAATTTCACCTTCATCGAGGGTTCAGGCTTCCTAGGCTGATTTTAACTTTAACTTTGCCTTAACAATTTAGTCCACGTATTCCAAAAAGATATTATTTTCTCTGACCAACCCATTAAAGTACATGGTAAATATGCACTTAAATTTAAAACCTCTTTCGGGCGTTAAGTTATTTAAAATCGATTCACTTAAGCACTGTATGGAACCCAAGTTATAAACACATTTTTATGGAGCTGGAGTGCATTTTCATGTAGTTTGCGTATTTAGTTGTAGATTTATGGGGCACCACTAAATGGTGCAGCAATGGATGCGGAACTAGGTTTTGCTATTAGTTTATTTGGCAACAGTGCTTTTTGTATCGGGTGGTTATTTGCTGCTTTTATGCTGATTGCAGTGGTAGAGTTGTATGACCTATATTGCAAGACTAGTTGTATCTTACGGACCTAGAATATCGTACTGGATATCATCAAACCGTGACATTCAGAGCTTTGAAAAACGAAGTTACACCTGGAACTGCATTGCCCTACTCTGCCTGAAATAAACTTAAAAAACGCATTTACATTCACAGCCCTAAACAAAGTTCTAAAACGTCCATCATAGATGCCAAAAACATTTACATATCATTAACACAATCCACACACAGAATTAGAACACAAACATCCCTTGGGAAGATTATTTATGCTCCTGCCGGGTATTGAACCCAGGACCCACCGCACAGAGAACAGAGCCCACCGCACCTGGGTGACTAACAAAAAAATACAGCTATGCCTCATATTGGTGGTGGAGGTGTAGGTCCAACAACCTACTACTGTCAAATCGATATTATATGCTACGAACCGTTATTCTAGACCTTAAACAGTGAGATAACATCACTTCCGGAACGACGTCACGACCTCTTTTGTCTCCCTCACATCCGGCTCCGCCCCACTTGAGCCGGGGGAGGGGGGGTGAGCTTGCCCGAACTGTCAGGCGCGCTCCTCACATTGGCATTTGCTTTCGGCGTGAACACACCTCTTTAAAAGCGGGTAACAGCTTTGCTGTTGGTTATAATTTTTATTAATGTTATAATTTTAACAATTAATTTAAATTCTTATTATAAAGTAATAAACTTCTTTATAATTTTTATTTTAAAAAATATTTAAATGTTAACAATTTAACTTTTATAATATTTAAACGTGACTAATTTGTGCTTTTATTTTGTTATTGTAGCACTCGTAATATTTTTTCAAGATTGAAGTAGGTGAACGGGGTCGCCCGCCTCCGCTAATTTCACCACTGATATCTTCGTCATCTTCACCGTTGTCATCGTGTAACCCAGCCCCACACCGTCGAGTCACCGCGGTCATCGAGCGAGAGACAAGCAGAGGGGATGCGGTCAGGTTCGATGCGAAATCAAAAACGAATTGAAACATGTTTATTGACATCCTTTCTTTGGGTCTACCTACTCCACAAGTATAAACCTGCCGTTGCAGTTATTATGGAGATTACAGATCTAATAGAATAAATGTCTTGTTGTAGATATGTCTTGTTTAATGATGTAGACGTAAGAAATGTGTTTTCATCTCGTAGGGTATGCAATAATCTAGTCGGGGAGGAGGAGAGAGTGCGCGAGCGGTGCGGCGGTCGGCTGCTAGTAGCGGCCGGCGCGGCGGCATCGCTCGAGTCAGTGCCATCGAGAGCCGGACCAAGGCAGACGTATGAACATTCCCCCGCACTCCCCGCGTTGTGCCACACGCTAACCGCGTGCTGTTTCTTTAGTGTGTAAGCTAATGTACCGGTTGTATTTAATAAAAGTGCTTCAATGTTACGTTCCCCGTGTCTTCAATGTGAACCCCCGCACCTAAATCTCTATAGTAATCATGTAATAATGATTCGGTTTGGGTAAAGATGATTTTAAGAGGCAAGTATTGAAGCCTCTTCATACTTTGTACTTGGACTACTTCAGTACTTGCAATAACTTGATGTTTGAATTAAGTGCTTTTATTTTTACAATGGCCTCTCAAGGTAAATTTATGACGTATCCCTACGTGTGAGCCTATTCGAATTGAAGCACTGTAGCATAAACATATATAACAATATATATACAAGTGTCATTGCTAAACTGTTATTAGATCAATAAATGATCAAATTCTTTACCTACCTGTCTATGCATGTGATAGCATTGTAACTAATAGTCATTTTAACATTTACGATTGTTAATTCCTTGTCATAACATTATTTTAGTTAAGGTACCATAATAATATGTATTTGTCGTGAGTTACAAGTATAATTATTCTAATTTCAAGGTGACTTTCATCCCTCTGTTCTGCAGGTACACCTATTCATGGGATATATATCATAGATTTGCATAACCTAGGTACACATTATAAAGTACCTGGTACTATCAATTATATTTATTCACACATTGGCATACTTTTTAGCTTGCCACCAGGCGATAATAAACACATCTCACTGTTTAAGTTCTAGAATAACGGTTCGTAGCATATAATATGATGTTTTACCTGAAAATAAAACAATTATTATATGCGAAACCTTATTCTAGACCTATATTTAGAATCCTGCCTGGTGGACTTCTTTATCTTGTCCACTGAAAGTGAGATGCAATGTGAGGAGCGCGCCTGACAGTTCGGGCAAGCTCACCCCCCCTCCCCCGGCTCAAGTGGGGCGGAGCCGGATGTGAGGGAGACAAAAGAGGTCGTGACGTCGTTCCGGAAGTGATGTTATCTCACTGTTTAAGGTCTAGAATAAGGTTTCGCATATAATAATTGTTTTATTTTCAGGTAAAACATCATATTTTTTTCAAATCTATGTATATCTATGTGTTTTATCGTAGCATGCTGCGCAGAGAAGCAATTGTCTGCCTCTAGCAAAAGTGTATTCTGCAAACGAGCCGCTTCATGTCACTGCGCACTTGCTCTGCTATGTCCGAAACGGAAATTCGTGTTTTTGGTTCTGAGTGTAATTGTGTATGTGATATGAATGTTTCCAGAGCCCACGACATTATAGTTATAGAACTTAGTGTGGAGCTGCGAGTGTTAAAGTGTCTATATTTAGACACACCTGACAATTGTAATTATTCTCATCGATTTAAACTTCAACCAAGATTGATATCGACCTATAAAATGTGAGTCAAGAAACAATATCAAAATTAACAACTAACAATGAAGCAAGTTATTTTATTATCAACTTAATGCCGTTATAAACTCTTTACATCTATGATGTAGGGCTACAACGGGTATAATTACGGCGACACGGCTCTCGAAGTCCGGTAGATAAAGCTGTAACGGCCATCTCTAACGACTGAGTCGGCGCAGTGTTCTAGACACAGTACATACAAAGCAGTATGATTCTATTAAAACTTTTTCACGCACATTTTATTATTTATATCAATCAAGCCGTGCCTTGCGGCTTCGCCCGCATTTTTCAAGTTAAAAAGTAGTCTGTGTTATGCCTATATATTAGATTTGTATATTCCATCAAATGTAATCCAAATCTGTTAGCCGTTACATTCGTGAAGAGAAAAATTTTTAATTGCGAGGATTGGTGTGACCTACGCGTTTTCGAATTTAAAAGCAGTATGTAATTCACTATCATTACTTAATATTCGCCATAGACATTAAAAAGTAATATAAGGTACATAGCACACTTGCTTTTCAAATATAAATAATAACAACGATCATAATAAAATCATATTATCTTAACTTATAAACTTTAAATATTATGTTATGTTATAACTGCTTTTACAAGCGTAATAAAGGCGAATCATTAAAGATACGGCCTTGAAAAAAACTGTATAAAGAAATGTTTAACTAAAAATAAAAGTCATATCAAGTTGAAAGTCTGCCGCCAAGCCAAATACGGTGTTCCGGCAGTTATCCTTGAGAGCCTGCGTATTCCAGGTCTAGTGTGTTTACCAGCTTCGATCACATCGTCACTTACCATCAGGTGAGATAGTGGTAAAAAACTAGCCTGTCACAAATAAAAAAAAATAGTCTCCGATTTTTGTCGGAGGAAAAAAGGCAGAATAAACAAAGAACAATAAAGATAATGATTAAAATTACTACATTTATTTTTTTGATGAGAGTGTAGTACTTATTAATATTTTGAGTTATTTCCAAATTACAAAGTCTGTTTTTCACGTCAATTTGTTGCCTACTGCAAATACAAACTGTGACTGTTGTACCAACTGGGTGTAATTAAAATTAAACAGCTCGGTATCTCTGTATTTGCGGGTATTATTGTCCGTACCGGCCACAGAATATACAATAGTACATGTGCCTGCAGTACCAGGGCTGTGATGGTTTGTCATGGAAACGAGTCGAGCGTTTGGATTGCAGTAATTTTAGTACTACATTTAAATGCAAAGTAAGATAATTCATATTCATAAAGTAAACATAATTAAAACTCAAGCAAACTCACCGTTTTAGCTTCGCAACCCTCACTTAGATTCAAATAATGAAATACGCATTATTAAAGATAACTCAAAACTACTAGATCAAATTTTAATATGACCATAGGGAGCACCTGTTTTCAAATAATAAAATAATCATTAAAATCTGTTCACCTAGAACAAAAATCTAACTCACAAAAAATAAAAATAAAACAACGGGTTGCACTCCGGGAGTGCCGGCAGAAGTGAAAACTTGAACATTTTTCGCCGCGCGGTAGAAAGAGAGGGGGATATTACTTCCTCTCCTTCGTCTTACGAATTTTCGATTTGGTCACGTGTGACGCGAGCTTAACATTTTTTACCCATCCCAAAAAAGTGCACAACGCATGCTAAAGAAGTTTTAACTTCAAAAAAAGTCGAATTGAGAACCTCCTTCTTTTTGATCTCGGTTAAAATATACTTCACTATTACTATGTTATTGGTAAACATTTATATATAGTTAAAAGTTATTAATTCTAAAGATCGAATGATAAATTCAAAGACATAAGTGTTACACAACTAATTAGTATTTGGCTGTAATTTTGCGAATCTGGCAGAAGATTCATTAACTTTCATGAGTGCCTCTTTGGGGCTCATGTGAATAAACGATTTTGATTTTGATTTGATCTACCAATGGCAAAGTAGGGTACTATGATTTCACAGCAATTCTAGTTCATCAGATTATTACCCGACTGCCAAGGAAGGGTTATGTTTTTCACGCGTATCTTCTACAGCCAAATATACATACAGCCGTTTGGAAGATACGATGTAATATAACTTCGTATATTCCAAACGGCTGGATGGATTTCGACAATAAAGGTATCGTTATATTCGTCCGTTAAAAACTAAAGTGCCCTTAAATTTGTATAGAAAAAACAAAATGGCGGATTTTTGGCGCGAAATAGTTACATTACGTCAAAAAAAAATATTACCAAACCTATCGAGTAGGGTATCAAAATTAAGGAAATTAAAAGTAAATTACATAAAAAGTAGGTTTAAATATTTCGCGTTCGGGTATTTATAACAATGTTTTGTGGATCAATTTGAACAAATTAAAAAAAAAAAAATTGTATTTACCAAATTTTGTATGTAAAAACTGTGGAAATAATCAACAACAATGAACTTAAAAGTACTAGTACTAAGTAAAGTTCACGCCAACCCTACACACCTGTAACGTTTATCACCCTACATCCGGGGGTGAGATCGCAAAAGGGCGACAATTCGTTAATGTGCGGTTGTACGGCCGATAGAACTTGATAAGGTTGACCCAAGGTTAAACTGGACAATGGACAGGGCGTTTGATTTAATTAAACTCGATGTCAAAGGTCTTAACAATTAACATTTGTGTGTTCTACTAGATTTTGAGATCCGTAGAACTATAATATGAGTTATGATTGGTTGAGCGAGCAAAGCAAAGTTACCAAGTTAACTCGGAAATTCAGCAATTTGTCCGTCCATTTGTCGCAGACTTACAGCTTTTAAAAATACAATAACATACATAACATAACATAAACGCTTTCACACTTACAGCCCCACACTAAGTTCGATGACTTGTGTCGTGGTTCTCATCACAGACACAACACAACCAGAACCAGAAACACAAATGTTTCATGTAGATTGGATTAAAGGGATTCGAACCCAATACCCCTGCTTAGAAGGCGAACGCTTACCCAACTAAGCCAACGGGCAGTTAAATAAAACAATATGATAAGGGCAAAGCCCAAAGCCGAAAATCGTAGTTAAAATTACATAATTATACATATGGAGTGGTAGGTAGGAGTGTAGGGAGCAATATTATAAATAATAATATTTTATTTTCAGTGTAAATGATTGCGTTAAAACTTTGCAAATAGAATAAGAAAACCTTTGTAGAAAAAACTCACAACGTTTCCTAACTATTTAATAGAACTGCCTTTTTAACAGAAAAGTAGCCATTTCTAGCTCGATTTCGGCCCGCGGGCTATTTTAAAAACGGCTTTACATTTTGAATTGCTACATACGTATAAAATAAATTATAGGTACTTTGTAATTAAAAAAACCCAACAAAAACAAGCAGTTATAATCACAGAAAAAGTTATATGCAAATCGTTAATATAAGGCACTAACTGTGAGCTGCGGCTTCGCCCGCTAATATCCAGTTGAAAAGTAGCCTATGTGTTAATCCTAGGTACAATCTATGTACATTCCATATTTCGTCCAAGTCCGTTCAGCCGTTAAAGCGTGAAGTGGGAACCAACATACTTACACACACATTTACACACAACCTTTCGGATTTATAATATTAGTAGGATTTTCCGCTAGCCAAAAAGTTGATGTGAATCTTATCGACGTGTGTCTCAGTTCGGGGAAAACTATACCTAACTTTAAATGATGAAAACTTAAGATAACACTTTAGCGAGGCTTATTTTACTTTCGCTGTCCTCTTCGTGTCCCTGAAACTTTCAATGGGAAAAAGTTTCGCAGCTTGCAAATGAGGAGCATTGGGTCGCAGATTATTTCACTGGCATGAGGCATAGTTAAAAATTATGATTATATGGGACTTGCTGAATGTTTTCACAGTAACTGAAGCTCTCTTTACTTCGCTATTGTTGACTAAAGCACCTGTTTCAAAGTCACGTATGTAAAAAGTTTTTAATGTTTTACGTAAGCAAAGAGTATTTACTTCTAGAACTACGATACCAACTTTGACTTTCGACCATGCCCGTTTTACCATCTAACAACAAGACAAACTGGCAAACGTCATCCATTTATGGTTGACATACATCCGGTTCGCTCGAAGCATTTTGCTTCTACATTTGTCATCTGTACTGCCAAGGAGTGGAATTTATTTCCCGCGTTTTCCTGAACGGTATAATCTGAGAGTCTTTAAGTGAATAGTAAAAGTAAACTCAAGAAGTAGGTATCCAATAACTCATTTATTTCACAACTCAGCTTGTATTTGTATGCATAATTAGAAGATACTGAACATGTAACAATAAGATTAAAGTAGGGTAGATTATCACCTTTCATATCATCATAGATATCGGAAGCGATTATTAAACAACACATAAATGATTATTTTTATACTGTAAGGCACTAAAATAATATAACCGTGCGGATGCCTCGAGTCTATCGTGTTACAGAGAGAGGAACTCGGAAGTGTCTGGAACTTGCGACTACAGGATGTCGGTTTACAGGGCCCTTCAACAACGTGTCAACACTCACCCGTCACCACGGTTCCTCTCCCTTCACATACACATGAAATACCTCGCGCACATAATAATCCAACACTTAAAACTATCGACACCTTTCGAACGTCCATCCAAAGGCAAACTTGCCGTGTTTAGTCAAATAAGCAACCAATTAAACTAAATACAATATATGAAAAAGTGTTGCGTTGAATAATATACATTTCGTGATTAATATGATAAGTTTACGTTTCAAGTTATTATTATAACAAAAGTTATAATTTGACAGAAAACGCTTACAATAGGTATCTTCTAGGCAAGCACGCTACATCTTTGGCCGCATCATCACTTTCCAGGAGGTGAGATAGTGTTCAAATGCATCAATGTTCAATATAGAGTATTAAAATAAAATGCTGTAGGCATCAGTCACAGTCAAAGTAAAGAAGTTATGGGCCAGTTATAGTCAAGTCATGCCTTAGTAAAGTGGTAGAAAATTTACTAGAACTTCTGTTAGAGTTTTGCAGTGAAAATGCAAATCACGTTGTTCGACTTAGATGATTTGCCTATGATCTTGCAAATTCACAAACTATTAAAGGTTATTAATCTACCATTATTACACTTACTCGATGAATCACAACTTTGGGAAAACAATATAAAATCGACAACACATTTTTTCACTTTCCCGCGAAAATCCTGTAGGTGCATTTGTTGATCTTTTTCGTTAAAAAAGCTTACTTTGACTTTTTATGCTATCCAGATGTGTGTAAACATACCGTTATTGTTCATTATATCACCCATCAACCCTACATTACAAATAACATCATTTTGTAAGAACAACCCTTACGAAGAAGGACCCTCACGAAGGGGTTGACAGGTCTAATGTTGAGGGTTGGTTGTGGGCGATGGAGATAAGACTTGAAATCTAAAGAGGGAACATAATAGCGATTTGTTTTAGGTTTTATTGTACCTTACTGTTTACATCGATTGATCACACTTATATTATAAATCCGAATGTTTGTATGTAAACATGTTTGGTGCCTCTTTACGCTATAACGGCTGAACGGATTTGGGTGAAATTTGGAATATACATAGCTTATACCTAGGAATGATAAACGCGGGCGAAACCGCGGAGGGCGACTAGTATCTATAAACATGTATTCATTTTATGTGTACCAACTTGTTCTATAGTAGAACATGTCGTCGCTTACCATCAGGTAACATGGTGGTCAAAGATTTGCCCATCTTGAATTAAAAAAAAACCCTAGGATGAGATCGCCTAATCTGAAACTCAACAGTACTCCCACATGTTTAGGCATATGGCTTGCGACCTTATGACCATGACCAAGACTGCAATTTAAAGTCGACAATTTTTTTTTAAATATTTAATTATGGTAAGGTAAGGTCGCAAGTCTATCGGTATTCTACCGTTTACACTTTGGGGAGTGTGCGCAGGAATTACACGAGCTAATTCCCCCATGCCCGTTTTACCATCTAACAACAAGACAAACTGTCAAACGTCATCCATATATGGTTGATATACCTCCAGTTCGCTCGAAGCGTTTCGCTTCTTCGTTTATCATCCGTACAGCGAAGGAGTGGAACTCATTGCCCTCGTCTTTGTTCCCCGAACAGTATAATCTGGGAGTCTTCAAGTCAAGAGTGAATAGGTACCTTCTAGGCAAGCATGCTACATCCGGCCGCATCGTCGCTTTCCCTCAGGTGAGATTGTGGTCGAACGCTTGTCTAAAGAACATAAAAAAAAATATGGGACAAGCAAGTCGCTCGCTCGTTAGTAAGCTTTGAACTTATATAGGTCAAAATCCTTCACAGCAAAGCACTGTGCTTGTCACAATATGCAACTGTCAAGCAGTAGCTTGACGGTTGCATATTATCTGGCAATTTTGTGTTACTACCCCAGATCCCAGGTGGTCTCTTCAAACGAGTCCTACCTGTCCTGCGAGTACTACAATGGTTTAGTACTGCCAATAGAAGACAGTCCCTTTACACAAAGTACATAAATTCATCGATGGTGTTTCTACCAGAACACGAATTATTAATCCATCAAACTCGTAACATCAAAGCAGTTTGCGAAATCCGCGTCAATCGAATTTTATCAACGTTAGCATAACGCCCGTATTTCCAGTGCGGGCGTTGACAAAGACTCGATCCAGTACCCAAATTGTCCGATAATTGAACAGCATTGAACAGTGGAAATTTACACTGTTAAATTTAGAACTATGCCTGGAATTTTGTTTCCGTTCTAACCACTTTTATTTGCATCAATTTCATTAGTTTGTATCTGCGAGAGCCGATTTTACAAGCTTTATTTATGTAACTTTTTGCACTGCAGTACTTGTGTGTACACATCTTAATTCATTATTATAGTAATAATGTGCTATATAATAAGTAAGGTCGCAAGCCTATCGGTAATCTATCGGTTACATTTTAGCGAATATGCGCAGGAATTACACGAGCTAATTCGCCCATGCCCGTTTTACCATCTAACAACCAGACAAACTGGCAAACGTCATTCATTTATGGTAGACATACCTCCGGTTCGCTCGAAGCTTTTTGCTTCTACGTTTGTCATCCGTACTGCGAAGGAGTGGATTCCTAGCCCGCGTCTTTGTTCCCCGAACGGTATAATCTGGGAGTCTTCTAGTTAAGAGTGAGCAGGTATCTTCTAGGCAAGCATACTACATCTTCGGCCGCATCATCATTTTCCATCAGGTCATATATGGTCAAATGCTTGCCTCTCAAGTATAAAAAAAAATGGATAAAATGTAGAAAATATAAGGAACAGCATGTATACAATTATGTCTAATTCTACATGGTAAAAAAAATATTGTCAGTAAATGAAGAATTATACGACAATTATGTTATACCAAAGGTAATAAAATATGGAGAATGGTCAAGTATGGACAAAATGGAACTCTGTGTAGCTTGTGCATAGCTTGTGCCCAAATAAAGAACGTCGTGTTGACAGGTAACTCTGCCAACAACAGGCTGATTTCTGGCACGTCCATTATTTGCAAGTCCATGGAACGTGCACGGACTATTTACTTACTGTAACTTATTTTTAGAATCCTATACAACGAAGAGAATAATAAAAGTTACATTTAGTTTTGTCTAAGCTAAGCTACTGACATAAAAAGAAAAATCAGTCAGCGGAGTGGTCACAGTGGTGAAAACTATGATTTTGAGAATCTTCGAACCTTCATGTGTGCGTGTCTTTGAATCGTATGTTTGTTAATGTTTTGGAATTTCTGGAGGTTAACATAATTTCTATTGTTTTTTTGATCCTCATATATACAAATTGGAAAAAAAATAATATACCTACTAATTAATACTTTTTTTAACGAACCTGTACTGAATAAGATTGACCTTTTTTTTTAATTTAGTCTATATTTTTTTTACGTTTTCACACTCACAGCTCCATACTAAAAAAAATTATATGACTTGTGTCGTGGGTGCCGGAAACATAAACATCACACACACAATTACAACCAGAACCAGAAATACAAATTTTCCTTGGCCAGAACTTGTCCCGATGGAACATCGGGAATCCAACTCGATACCTCTGCTTAGAAGGCGACCGCGCACTCAACTGAGCCATCGGGCAGCATAGTAATTATAACAACCGGACACCTTCTTATAGTACATTTCACGAGCATGACTCGTGAACAGCCAGCGTCAGCCATATCTGAGGGATGGGATGACCTGTATTACAAGAGCCGCAGGATGTTTTTATGTAAATTTCCGACATTTTAATAAGTTTTAAGAATTTTAGGTATAATAAACAAATGTACGTACTTAAATAAACAAACCTAAACTACTTGAACCCTAAAAGGATTCCGGTCCCATTTCTGGTCTGTTTAGAGTCAGCACAATAACTTGATCTGGGCACACTTATACTTCCAATATATTCATAACGACCATACAATGCAAGATAAATGATAACAACAAAAAAAAGAAAGGGTGGATACCCTTTCCGGGGGCCGGAACACGCGAACACTCTTCGGGCCGATTCCCAAACATTTACCCAATAGCAGCACCCACTTAAATGTTGTCACGTTGTGTTGTCGGGAATAAAACATTTTATTGGGAAATTTACGAGCAGCCCGCGGCCCATCTGAATATTAGTAAGGGGACGGTTGATGTTCATCTCTAGTTAAAGGGATCGCAAAAGTGATAAGAGAGTTGAGGTGGGGTGAAAAGGTTTGGTTTTTTTTTAGTAGCGATATTATTATAATAATATCCAATTGATCTCTAAGTTGACTTGGTGTTTCAGTACTTTGTCCGGCGGTCCGTCCGTCTGTCAGAGGCACTTAGCATTTAATCCATACAAGCGAATAACTTAAAATTCTCAGAGAATATGTAAAATCTAATCGCTAAAAATAATATCGCAAATAGGAGCACATAAAGGCACCCATATTTTATGTTTTCCGAAAAGAAATCGTCCCGAAACACACAATTTCTATCTTTTAATATCAATAAAACTAAAGTTTGGTGTGACCGGATTGATCTTTGAAATCATTTACAGACATACTTATAAATTAATACATTTATGCAAATATCATACCACACCGAGTCATTTGGTTCGCGCGGACGAGCGGCTCGTGAGAGCTAAGTGCGAAGCGCAATAACAATAATAATATATAAAAAAGTCGGTCAAAATTACTTCATTACTGCCACAGGTGATGGAACTTCTTATCTATATACCAAGCGAACAATTTTCTTAGCTTTAACAGTGACTAACGCCAATTGCTCTCAGTCTCACCATACCCTACTCACAGCCATATAAGAGTTATTAAATAGACGTCCCTCGCAAGTTGCTTTCACAAAAATTGCGAAGATTAACTGTCTTATCGCTCGTCGTGCGATACGGACTTGATGGAAGTGCACTTCTGCAATAGATAACATAAATTAGGAGTAAATGTAACAGGGAGTATGCATGCGATCTATATGTAATATATAATTGTTTTATTATTATAAAAATATCTAGCTTTGGAAGTATTATAACTATAACATTATTATTTCCTTGTTTAAGACGCTTTTTTTTTTTTATTTGTGACAGGCTAGTGTTTAACCACTATCTCACCTGATGGTAAGTGACGATGTGATCAAAGCTGGTAAACACACTAGACCTGGAATACGCAGGCTCTCAAGGATAACTGCCGGAACACCGTATTTGGCTTGGCGGCACACTTAAAACTTGATGGTGGTAAGCTACTTTGGTAGCAAGCCAGGCAAGCAACTCACAAAATGCTCTACCACCTCTCAAATGTCACCTGATTAGCACCACCCGGGGACCACTTGTAGGGAGTCAGACTTAAGGGGTATCCTCCTACGGACGTGGGTGACTCAGCCCCCAAATCGGGAATTTCAATAAGTATAAAAAAATCTAAATGGCAATATATCACGCCATTGCATTGGTTAGACTGATTTGTGACGTCAGTGTCCAGATTTTTGGTGTCAATGATTGGTCAACTTTTCCTTACGGCAGCGATGATTAGATCATGAATGTCACAAAAAATGTGGCACTATGAAAATAATATTTTATGACCAAATTAAATTTAAAAAATACTAATATTATATACATATATATATCTTAAAAAAACAATACACATTCTATAATAGACATAATACATATGAATATAACATTATATAATACATAAAACATAATAATTTATTTTCATACTCATACTAATTTATTGAAAATGTTATTAATTAATTAAAATTATTATAATATTATTATACTCATTGCAATTGATCGGGGTAATTCCGGTAGGTATAATAAAAAAAAACAAAAGAGGATAAAAAAAAAGTAATTAAGTAACTAACGCTGCATTTACATGGTGGTCTTTTGCACGCATTTTAAACGTTAGAAGAAACCTTTTCTGATCTATTGTTTACACTTGAAGTAGAACATTGTTTCTTTTAGTGGTATAATTGGCTGCATCTAGACGTAACACTTCTAGGGCGGTCCGTAACTGATTGGTAGCAATTAAGTAGGTATGTATATTGTATGGCCTATATTTAGATGGATGTCCGTTGTGGAATCAACTGAGTGTGACCGTGCTTAGAAAGATCACGTTAAGCAATGTCGATATACAAATACAAATACAAAAAAAAATATATAAGTTAACTTAATCAAGTTACATTTCATGGGTTTAAGACCCACTTTTAAGTATGGAGATACCTGTGTTAGAGGGTCTCGCTCTTCCGTAGTATAGATTGATTTGATTAAGTCAAAACACTAGTTATATATTAGAAAAATTGCAAACTTAAGAATTTAGAAAACTTTGGAAATAATTTGTAGAAATAGATGAAAAATGAAATAGGAAAATTAATTTGTGTATATATAATATGTATGTAGGTGTTGGTGAGTGTATGTATGTGTAGGAATTGTGTAAAATGAATAGTGTGTGAATGTTGTGTATAAATGTGTGTTACGAAACAATTTTCAGGAGATTTTCAGTTTCCTCATATGAATGAACAAGGCATTTATTGTGTACAAGAAGCATACTCGCACGTCGTGTGAATGAATCGAAAGCTAGAGTGGCGTAGTGGGTAATACGATATCGTGGATATGAATTGTATATACGATACGACAATCGCTCAAGTATTACTGTAGAAAAGTCAATATTGTTTAGTTGAAAATATAGTTATTCATTGCCCTTATTTAATTGTAACATTGTATATATTTATTAATGTTATATGAGCTTCCTCTCTTTGAACGGATGCTGTGCCCAACAATGAGCAATAAAATAAAATAATATAAATACATTTATTTCAGGTGTTTAAGCCCATATTTTTAATAGTCATACATATACACAATAAAAACTTATACATTATGTACTTACAGGATGCAATAAATGATTGAAATTTAATTAAAAATACCTATCATCGACAAAATCATCACATGCCAACAGGTGAGATGGTCAAACGCTCATCAGAGATATAAAAAAACTAGGAGATATAAACTAACTATAAATTCTAGCTATCATAATTCATAATTACCATCTATTATATCAGAACAAGCAATATACTATAAATTCTAGCTTTCATATTTCATAATTACCATCTATTATACCAGAACAAGCAATATATACTATAAATTGTAGCTTTCATAATACATAATTACCATCTATAATACCGGAACAAGCAATATATACTATAATAAATTGTAGCTTTCATAATTCATAATTACCATATATTATACCAGAACAAGCAATATATACTATAAATTGTAGCTTTCATAATTCATAATTACCCTCTAATATACCAGAACAAGCAATATATACTATAAATTCTAGCTTTCATAATTCATAATTACCATCCATTATACCAGAACAAGCAATGAGGTCTGAAGAGATTTCAAAATTGATTTAGCCGATACAGCGTGTCCCACAGGGAGCAAAAGGGAGGAATCAAGGCCAAACTTGGTCCCCAATGGCATACATTATAGCAGTACCTATAGACCCCTGTGACCCTAGCCATAACAATAACTGCCACGCAAAGTTCCCGCATAATTCGATTAAGCCAACTTGGACTGCTACATTAGAATTTACAGGATTTATCGTTCCCTTAGCTCTTTAGTTGTTTGGTTATAAGGTTCAATAAACTGTGCAATGAAATTTGATATTATGTTTATTTTGTAAAGTTTTCGGACGTTAGGGTTTAAATATTGTAATGAGTTACTGTTTTATACAGTTGCTTGACTCACAAATCTATAATACCTTTCAACGAGCAATTCTATGTATATATATATATATATATATAATATCTGTGTAATCAGGATCTCCGAAACGGCTCCAACGATTTTCAAGAAATTTTGTATGCAGGGGGTTTCGGGGGCGATAAATCGATCTAGCTTTCAATTTTAGAAAACGTCGTTTTATCCGTGTTTTCAGTCGAGCAAAGTTCGGTCATCCTGGTACTATAATATTAACATTTAAACTCCGCCTCAAGCGATATATATCCTTTCGAAAATTAACTACTTTACCTAGCCTTTGACATGACATGATTATTTACTTGCGTCTTTGTTTCCTGAACGGTATAATCTGGGCGTCCTCAAGTCTAGAGAGTATAGGTATCTTCTTGGCAATTATGCTACATCTTCACTTTCTATCACGTGAGATGGCGGTGAAATGCTTATTTACCTAGCATAAAAATCTAAATAATATACAATGTGATAAATACTTGAAATTATTACCAGTAGGCGATGTTTTGTGTAAGGCTAGTAACTGCAACTTGGGTGACAAATTTGCGATATTTTCCAATCTAAATAGCATACACGGGTCAATAATGGTGCTATTTAGGTACTCAGTGTCTTGGGGTCGGTGAGGCGGGAAAAAAACCGAAACACCAAAACGCGCGGTTCGCGTAGTATTTTAGACGAATGGTTCATATTTCGGATTAAAGGGCAATGTTGTAGTGGTAAGGCTCTTACTTTACCATCAGGCTAACAACTTGCTCGTCTCGGCTATCAATGACGTAGAATAATTTATTTAAACATAAATTTATGATTCTGTGAGTTCATTTTTGAGTGTAAGTAACTCGAAAGAAACGAATTTTATTTATTTATTCTACTATATACCCATGCAGTGTATTTGAACATTTTATTTACATTAAACATAAATATAAACGCGTTCACACTCACAGCCCTACACTAAGTTCGATGACTTATGTCGTGGGTGCCGGAAACATTCACATCACACACACAATCATAACCAGAACCAGAAACACAAATTTTCTTTGGGGAGAAAACTTGTGTTCCTGCCGAGAATCGATCCCGATTAGAAAGCAAATATTCAACCAACTAAGCCAACGCGCAGTTCAGATTCAGTAAAAAATTTGACGTACTTACGGTTTATGCGTTTTCAAATGTAAGATTATGACATTAGGTAGTTGACATTTAACATACTGATTTTATTTATATAGCATTAGCCATGCTAGGCAGAACTATAGTGATAAATTTAGAAAGGAAAAATTATCGCTTGAGGCGGGATTTGAACCCGCGGCCATAGGGTCTCATGCCCTATTGCTTTAACCGCTGAGCTACTCAAGCCCCGCCTGAAGCGACGAAATTAACCTTTCCTTATTATTAACGTCTTACGGGGACGTGTGACGTCATCTACCGAAACAGTTTATAGAAACTACTACGGCCAACGAGTCTACGTTGCAGTTAGCTCAACGTTGTGTTGATAACGTCTTCCCAAATCAATTGATTTTATTTATATAGCATTAGCCACGCTAGGCATAATACATATAGTGATAAATTAAGAAAGGAAAAACCTAACATATATTTAACATACTCTTTACACTGACCTTTATGGTCTCCTGCGAATATCAGTAGCGATTTTTTTTATCTATGATAACGTTTGACTACTTATCTCACCAGATATTAAGTAATGGAGCACGTTTGCCTAGAAAATTTCACTCGCGACTTGAGGTCTCCCAAATTGTACTTCTTAGGAAACACAGACTCAGGTAGCGAGTTCCATTCCTTTGTGGTTCGCATAATTAATGTGGAAGCTAAACGCTTCCGCATCGAATGTATGCCATATAGTGGTGTCACTTAACAGACTGTCTGGATTAATTAGGATAAATCAGATTGTGTATTTAATCATTTATGACTTAACAAACTATATTCCGCGCGATTCAAAACGCGGTGTGTTTGTAAAACTGAGCGTGTTGTACTCCGAGCCTCCTTTGTAAAACGGAACATATTGTTTTCCTTGCCATATTTTATTTGGAACAATGACTCGAGATATTCTTAATTCGATCTTTGTTGTTTTCCAGAGAAAGGAAGTATGTACATCCATACAGATTATATCGACGAATTCAAACAATTGTATGCTTGAAATCGATTTCCAATTATATTATTATGATGATTTAATATATAAAAATCTCGTATCGCAGTGTTTGTGGTCGAACTCCTCCGAAACGTCGCGATCGATTTTAATTTTTTTTTGTATATATGTTATTGGTATTCACTCTTGACTTGAAGACTGTCAGATTGTTCCAGTACTTTTTCGTAAGGATGATAAACGTAGAATCAAATCGCTTCGAGAGAATGGAGGTAGGTCAACCATAAATGGATGGAATTTAACAGTTTATTAAATGGTAAAAACGGGCATGGGGGAAATTACTATGAACACTCTTCGAAATGTGAACGATAGAATACCAATAAAATAGACTTGCGACCATACGCTGGTGACCGAGACTTTGCAAGACTTTCGCTCGTCCGTCATTGGGATGGATTCAAGAGCTTCAAGCCGGTACTTGGCGGATCCATCCTGACCGCATGCTCCATGGCCGCAGTACTCTAGAAAGAACTGTTTATTAATTGTATTTTAATATCTTTATTATAACTTTATAGATGCAATAAAATACTGAATACAGGGTAATATGTGAAATAAATGAAACCGTAGTAAGTATATAAATCGAACTTATTGTAATGTCAAAAAAGTTACAACGCTGTATTGTACAAGTTAGCCTTTAGCATATCACGTCTCTGTATAAAAGGTTCTATTAAATCCATAAGTTATAAATAGTAGATAACCCAACCTAAGGTGCTATAGGGAGATCTCATGCATCCCCTTTCAATAATAGAGCGAGTGGCAAAAGGTCAGCGAGTCGGCCTTTGAGCAGAAAGATGCATTATTTAGTAGCTTGTTGTGTTATTTTAGCAATGATCAAGGTGAAATTATAATTATCTATACAACGATGATGTGGGTAGTTAAATTCATCACTTGTTTAGTTATGTTAAGCGTTTCTAAGTTCAACTTTTTGTATTAGTAGGACTCTTGCTGAGTCCGCCTGGGGCTCTACCATATCATTGCCAGACATTGATTATGGCAAGTGGGGTTAGATTTTACAACATAGTTTTAAAAATTGTAACTGAATTACCACTGGGAAAGTTATAAAACGGGCATTAATTAAGAAAGCTTACTATAAAACGATCGACTATACTAATGACAAGGATGCATGGAGGCAAACTGCACAAGCGCTTTCTAGCGACTACAAAATATAGATATACCTAGGTTAATATAATTATGTATGAGTGTTAAGAAACGATTTAAAAAAATGAATAAAAAAAAAATGACATAATACAAGAACGTTCTATTATATTTAATTTTACTATCTATTTACTTTTCATACTTTTTAAAAAAGCAAAGGCAATTGGTCCGTAGACAACACATAAATCAAACTGTAACTCTGTCTTTGTCTGTAGAAATAAAAAGTTATGCTTAAAGCAATTTTAGATTCCTTCCTTGGTCAGGATTTTTCAGCCAGTCTTTTTAACAACAGGGACCGACGGTTTATGTGCTCTTGGAAGTTTTTTTATGTAGTTAAGATGACGAGACCAGCAAGTTAGTCGCCTGATGGTGAGCGTCATGTTTGCCCATTACAGTTCAGTACTATCCAAAGTTTTGAACCTATATAGGTCTGTACTCGTCAGCCCGATATATCTCATCTATCTAATATCTTTAAACGAGCAATTCTTGTATATATATATATATATATATGTGTGTAATCAGGATCTCGGAAACGGCTCCAACGATTTTCATGAATGTTACAGATTAGGGTTTTTCGGCCCAAGGAATCGATTTATCAACGTTCCAGGCCCGAGAAATGCTCGGTTCCCAATCTGAATTTGAAAAACCGGGTTTAAGAAACTATCAGCGCCATCTATTACGCCATGACCGATGTAAAAAACTGTTTCTACTCGACACTAGATGGAGCTTTCTGAGGCTACAAATTCAAACGGTCATTCGGATATTGTAGTATTATATAAAATCTATAATTAATAGTTGTTTAAACTACACTGTCCCGCAAAGAACCGCAAATTTATTTTAAAAATCATAAAACAGAATTTACAATAGACAGCGAAAGAAAAATCTTTACTTGTAGTTTAGTTACCAAGGAGGACGAAGGGAACCTTACATACAGCAAAAAAGCTACAATACAGAATACGAATTTTAGGATTAGTCTGTGTTATAAACTTATTAACTCCAGCACCAGCTCACTTATGGGCATCGTGCCAATAATGTTGGTAACAATACCGTACTGACGGAATTTAATATAAGAGTAATATGATCAAATTATAACAAAGTGAATCATTCGCGATTAAAAGTAAGTGGTCCTAAAAATAAGCATTTCTCTTTATAACCAGGTTTGAATGTAAAATTTTAATAATCCGAGGTTTACTCGCGGCGTTAACCTAGAAAGCTGAAGAATAAAGATCTCGGAAGAAACGTTGAAGTCTTTATTCAGATTGTGTTTTATTTATTTGAGCAAGAAAATGCGATATTCGATTATAAGTCGATAAATGTGAACTGTGGCCAATGATGGACGCGGAGAGATCCTTTAGATTTTTTATTGTGGTTAATATCTATCAACGATATACATTTATATAAGCAAGCTCCCTAGTATCATTTTGCAATTATGTCCTGTGCTACTTATCCTATCAATTTGTTATTATAATGTATAATTTTTCATATTTTTTTATACTTCATTAAGCCAATTTCACGATTTAGTAATCGATTTTTTTCTCGAAAATTTTACCTTTTATTTAAGAATGTTTGTTGAAGTAGCCTTAAACTTTTTTTAGGTATTTATAATTTTATTTATTTATTTGTACATTCATGATTATTCAAAATACAGATTTAACTAAACTATTTACCTAATATAAAAAGTCATTGGTCGGCAGTGTGCCCAAAATGCTGGCTGCGTTACCTCGTTGCACAGCGAGACTTAATTGCTGTGCAAAATACAAACCAGCATTTTGGTCACGCGTCGACTCTTTCAGTCTCCTAGCGAAATCTTTATAAATTTCAAGTGCATCTGGTCCCCATGGACCCAGCGTTTCTACTCCAAATGGCACAAATATGTAACCTCTGTCGAGGTTGGAGTATTTTCGCCGTTTCGAAGATTCAGCTGCGGTAGCAGCGCCACTAAACCTAAACTAAAACTACATCTATACAGCAAAGATCTTAGATACTTACAAGACATGGAGCTTACTGGTTAATCAAGTGCTCAAGCCCACCACAATACTACTACAGAGGGTAGCGTTCCCATGCTGGTGGCATTAACTAATATTAATAATAGAAAACATAATATATTATCCGCTACTTGGTCTGGAAATTTTGAAATACTTCTTGATACTGATACTTTACGAGATTTTCTTAAGAATATACACACGTACGACATCGCGTAACCACCATATTTTTACTCCGCTAAACGCGTCCCTATGTGGTACTGCATATGCTATAAAATTACCTGTGATGACAATCAAAATAAATTAATGTATCGTCATATAAATGCTTGTAGTAAATCAGAGAACGAATGAAGCTCTTCGTTGATCTGTAGGGGCATTTTAGAAACAAGAGTACGAAACAATCTGTAAGGAAATTCAGTAAAGGCTTTGAGCCTCAGGAACGCGCAGTGCTCTTTGTATTGAAATTTATGCACAAGAGGAGATATATTTAACTGCTTCTTGCATTTCAAATGTACGAGCTTGCAGTTTGTAGCCTACTGCACTTATGTGGTAAGATATGGCGAGAATAATGGTTTGAATCTTTAAGAGCTTTTATACGTAGTCTTGGCTTCTCCAATACTATGTTTGTTACTTAGCCAAACTTTTTTTAGCATCATTTCGACTTCACGTAAACCGTTTTTAACGAAACAATAAATAAACTAGTGAGCTGAATACCTGTATTTATTTGAAATGATTTTTAAAATTTTCAACCTTCTTTTAATTTATTTTGATAATTTTCCAAAAACTGAATCGAAAAAAATATCCTCGTATAGAGGATCGGTTGAAAAATGCGAGCTGTAGATGAGAACAGCTGGATATCCGTCGAACATACGAAATTATTTTTGCCTACGCTGGAAACAGTTAGACACTGTCTTTAGCCGAAAGATGGCTATTATCAATCGCAGTCAAAAACAAACGTCATCATTACATGCAATGGTGAATGACAATTGAGACTAAGTGGAACATTAAGCATAACATAGTTAACAGTTGTTGATTAACTTCATCCTTAGTAGGTAATTCAGAAAAATAAAAAGTTCAACAATAAACATTACTTTTTTAAACTTTCGCGAACTTCAATCATGTTTATATGCAGTCTCTTGTGACCACGGCCTGTGCAACCCTGCCGAAACGTCGAGGTTAGTCAAAATAATACTATTTTGACAATAAAAGCGCGAAAAGACCGGGTTTTCTCATATAAAAATAAACTTAAAAGCTATCACATTCACAGTCCCACACTAATTCGATGACTTCGTGGGTGCCGGAAACATTATCATCAGACACACAATCACAACCAGAAACACAAATTACCCTTGGGGAGAAAAAATGTGTTACCCACTGGTAAAGCGGACCCAACTAAGCAAAAAAGCAGTTCAATAATGTAAATTCCTTATTAAATTTCCAGGCATAAGTTACCTGCAGCGGTTAATTAAACTTGTATTCGGACTAAGGAACCGAGGCGGGTCTTAAAACTAGCAAACTGTTAGTTTGCTTCAGTAAATAGATAAGGTGCCAAGTTCGGAGGCTGCGAGCTCGGTTTCACGGTACTATATTTGGACGTGTTGCAATTTCTGTGGTTAGTCCTGAAGTTATTATTTCAGCAGTGATTAAAGAATATCTTCTTCCAAATGTGCTCCGTCCATATTTATATGAAAAAAACCGGCCAAGTGCGAGTCGGACTCGCGCACGAAGGGTTCCGTACCATTACACATACAAAATACAAATACAAATTATTTATTTCAGTAAACTTAATCTAAGTTACATTTCATGGGTTTGGGACCCTCTTTTAAGTATGGAGATACCTGTGTTAGAGGGTCTCGCACCATTATCTATAAAAAATCAAGTTCGTTGTTTGGGAGCCACCCTTAAATATTTTTTCTATTTTATTTTTTGTATTTGTTGTTATAGCGGCAATAGAAATACATCAGCTGTGAAAATTTCAACTGTCTAGCTATCACCGTTCTTGAGACGCAGCTTGGTGACAGACGGACGGACGGACGGACGGACGGCCGGACAGCGAAGTCTCAGTAATAGGGTCCCGTTTTTACCCTTTGGGTACGAAACCCTAAAAACTCAATGTGCAGAGCAAGAATGGGAGCTGACACTCAGTAATAGCTACTAGAACACGGTTTGTTGGTGGCTGACAAATTTTCCATTAAAATGTGTTAAAATACAAACAATTATAGGTGCTATTGGTAGCTAGAAAGAAGGGTACTAGAAAATTTATTTTTCAAATAACACTTTTTTTTTCTTATTTGTGACAGGCTAGTGTTTGACCACTATCTCACCTGATGGTAAGTGACGATGTGATCGAAGCTGGTAAACACACTAGACCTGGAATACGCAGGCTCTCAAGGATAACTGCCGGAACACCGTATTTGGCTTGGCGGCAGACTTTCAACTTGATGGTGGTAAGTTACTTTGGTATCAAGCCAGGCGAGCAACTCACAAAATGCTCTACCACCTCTCAAATGTCACCTGATTAGCACCACCCGGGGACAACGTGTAGGGAGTCAGACTTAAGGGGTATCCTCCTACGGACGTGGGTGACTCAGCCCCCGAAAAACACAAAGGTGGAATCATGTAGCAAAGCACATGTCAGGATTACCTCTATGCTTCTCCTGTGGTCAATACTCTGGCATTTTTTTTAAAACTTATGTTGGGCAAACGTTTGACCACTATCTCACAAGATGTGAAATTTCAACTTAATCGGTTCAGTGACAAATAGAGAGAGGGATGGGATAGGATATTAATAATTATTAACTTTACCATACTTTCCCCTTCTTATCGTCAGACTTGTGTTATGAGTAGGAAATATACTTGGAATATTTAGAACAGTAAATAGGATAGCTATGATAACGCTTCTTTTTTGTTATTTTTCGTCTACTTGATTTACTTAATCTTTGGAAGAGAAACTGAACCCTACGACAGATGTCGTCCTAGTGTGGGGTTTAGAAATCCTTAATTAACACATATGCACTAATTTATACTTAATGCGTTTGTATTCGTTTTATTTACGGCCTCCGTAAATATGACCACGTCTCAGAGTTTCGTTCAAAGCTCAAGTGGCTCCCGATACGGCTGCGTCGGAATACTCATTTACTCTCTTTTCTCTATAACGTTCTTTTCAATCCCTTTACTCCTTCTTATCTGAAAGAAAACTTCAAGTTCTTTGACTCCTCCAATTCCTTGTTGCTAAGGTCATCGGAAAACTTACGTCTCAAAATGCCAGCGCACAGTACGAGCTTTTTTGATTCTTCTTTCACCATTGAAGCTGTGCGTCTGTGGAATGCTCTGCCTGTGAATATCAAACGTGCTCAAACACAAGATTCATTTAAAACTCAATTGAAAAAATTTTATCAGTCCAATATCTGAACATTACTTTATGTGAATTGTGTAGGTTAAATTATATGTATTATAGGTACTTATATGTATGTAATTATTTATTTATTTTATGTAAGTTTATTAAATTAGGTATTCTGTTATTTTTAATAGTATGTATTATTTATGTAGTTTAAAATATTAGTATTATTATTATAATTTATTTCATTAATTTTATCGCGCCACCATCCCTACTTTCACTTTCGTTTATATTTCCATCCAAAGGTTGTCTGGAAGAGATCGCTCTTAGCGATAAGACCGCCCATTGTACCTTTATTTTATAAGTTTCTCTGTAAGCTGTATTTATCTTTTGGTGTCAATAAAGAGTTATTGTATTGTATTTTCTGAAAGTTTTAATTTATTTTGTAGTCCAAAAAATTTTTCATTATAATTATTATTCAAATATAAGTATTATTATTATAAGACGATATGGGCGACGATTACGTAGATAAAAACAAAAAAAAAACAATTGACACTCACAGTTCTACACTATATTCAAAGAATGTAACTGTAACCGCAGAAAACATTAAATCACTAAGTATTTAGAATCAAAAGCACAAATATCTTATGTTTCAATGTTATATTCGGCTTAAAACACGAAAATTTCGACTTACTTTGTAGTCAACTAGTTTCGGACAAATTAGTTGTCCTTCATCAGGATGAGTCAGACGCGCGATACGCTGGGTCGTGCGGCTCGGGCCTCGGCGACAGTAGTCACGCTTTTTAAGCCGAATATAACATTGAAATATAATGTGTAATACTCACGATAGTTTTAACATTAAAATCACAAATATTTTCTTGGATTGAAAAAATATGCTCATTTTGAAAATCAAACCTAGAAACAACAACATAAAAAGCAAAATGGTGTCTCAAACATGATCACTGCTCGCAACTTAAAGACTTCAACATCGGGAAGTGAGTGAACTAGGACAAAAAGCTCCATTCCTTCAAATTACTAAGCAAGAACGCTTGCTGCAAATAGGTAGTATATCAACTACAGTATGACATCGCAGGGAATGTGCATACTCGCAAATTGCTACTCGGATGAGGAAATTAGATTTGATTCCGAGACAGATAAAGACTTCGTTAACCTACAACTCATGAGAGATTGTACCAATCAACTGATTGCCACTTAAATTTTTATTTCATTAACTATTTAACAAAACGTTTTGGACATTATTTTATGACACATGTCCTTTGTTATGCTTGCAGCTCTCTCTCTCTCTCTCTCTCCTTTTCTCAACGTTTTTGCTACATACATCTCACATATAAGCTTAAGTACAATTTTGAAATAGACCCAAATAATATTGTAGCAAATATGGCTCTCAACGGCATCCGTTTCCAAGCATACATTTTTCAAACAGTAAGTAGAATGAAACACCTCTTGGGAATTGTTGAACATTCCGAGTACCTGGTTCTACCGCAACATGTCGTGTAAAGTGAATAATGCACAGCTATGCAGCATGCAGCAGCATGCTACAGGCAAACTCAAAAACGTAAACATTCCTTTGCGATCATTCCTTTCACCTATTCTCTAGAGGCGAATGGTTGATGCGTGACAACGGTGAAAAGCCTGACGGGATGACCTTAATTCCATGCAAGATGGGACGGCTTTAGTGTTGGATGCAACTTGTGTCGATACCAAAGTGATGTCACAGACATCTTTGTCAAGCGGAAAATTAAGTAGGCACGGCAACAAATTGACGAAAATATTTAAAACCTTAGCTTATTGCTTATTACATTTACTTATTTTGTATATGCGATTATTTCACCAACGTAATAGTTGATTATCTGTGGTACGCACCTTAAAACTGTAAGAATTATTGTAAATTCTTTAATACTGTACTAATTACCATAGTCTTTTAAAATTATTTTCAATCAAAAACATTGTTCAGTCTTGCTCAGAAAGTCGTAATTAAAGCATTTTAACAATCCGTGAAATCTCTTATTGAAATCCCCATGTATTTTGGCTCTCGGTCTATAGCGAAATGAGTGGGAAATAAAAAAGACGGGACGAACGTAACTTTTTTTTCCCCACTCGTACCTAGTGGGGACGACAGGGTGGGGAAGACCGGGAATAATCCGGAACACTTACAATCAGTAACGATTGATTATTTAATTAAGTTCGTATTTAATTTGTTTCAGTAATTGAATCTAAGCTATTATCCCGCGCTACGCATACACTTTGTTCGTAATTGTAAGCTAGAACACCTTTATTTATTCACATGAGCTTTCACGATAAGCCGTTGCATGAATGTTGAACAAGGCCTAAGTAGCCCAGTTTACCGTCTACTGACTTGACCGACTTTTAAACAAAAGTTTGTCTTTCTTTCCACTTTCTATGGAGGGAATAGAAACCTTCAATATTATACGACGATTTTGGAATACTTACTTATGTTTTATTTCATCTCTGATTCCAATCCTGTTGGTACACTGTTAGCTCACTTTTCTAAAGTTTGTTTAGAAATGTAGTATTGTGTAATATAACCTCAGTCTCAAAATAATTTAACTCTTCTCTATCTAATGGTTTTCTGGAAGAGATAGCTTTGAGCAATAAGGGGGATCATACCAGCTTGATTTAAGGTAATTTTTTTACATCCTAAATATATTTTGTTTCTTTAAAACATAAAAGAGTATTATTCTTATATTCTTATATTATTTATTGTACACACATTGATAAACAATTTTACAATATAGCCATAACAAAAGATGTACGAAGGCGAGCTTAACCCTTTACAGAGTTTTCTTCCAGCAAACCCTTAAAGTAGGATATAATTTAAGAAGCGAGTATCTATCTAGGTAATGACTTGGTAATGAGGAGGTAAATACGCTACGTACGAGTAATACCATAACTCTCCTCTTGGCTTCGCCTTAGTTGGGGAAATAAACGCTCTTCTAACAAAGTTAAACAATTAAATGCCAAACTTGTAAAATAAATGCTAAATTGGCGTTCATTTTTAAAATTATATTATTAGCATATTTAGAAGAACCATTTTTAGAGTACCAGAGATATAATACGAAGATATCAGCTTAAAAGGATTTGATCAAACAAGATGGGCGTCTAAAAGCTCTTCCTTCAGTATCGATGAGGATTTATAAGAGAACTGAAAGCCTGGAGCAAACATTACCAGCAAAAGGGTTTTCAATGTTCTCAGCGGAATCAATTTCCATTATAGGTTTTATCTTGAAAATTGGAAAACGAACCAATGATAATAAATTCCTTATAAATTAACGCTATCACACTCACAGCACCGTGCTAAGTTTGACGACTTGTATCTTCGACCATTCATAATACGAACACGATAACCAACCAAAAATAGAAGTAAACTACAGTAACGCTCCTCGAATCTTATTAATATTCTTTAATTATATTTCTTTTTTTTTATTAAAATATAATTAATTATACTATTTAACCCTATTATTTTTTCACTAAAATAAGTAAAATAAATTTAAAAATTGTGAATAATTTTGCATGCACGCATTAAGCAAGAAATAAAAGGCTTTTTATTTTTTGTTTGTTTGTTTGTTATTTATTTATTTACAGTAACGCTTTCTGGTGACTGCAAAATATAGATCAGATAAACCATGGATAAACCTTAGTTAAGATAACTTTTGTGTAAATCATAGAACTTAGTGAGGGCTGTGAGTGTGAAGACGTTTATTTTTTGATGTAAGTGTTATTTGAAAAAATAATTGAAAAAAAAACGCTTAGTTTCCTGCCAGATATTTCTCTACTATTTCAAATCAGGCTATTGGAGTCATTAACTTTGTTAAGTGCCTATATGGGGACCGTGTTAATAAATAATGTTGATTTTGAAAGCAGTAAATTTTCTTGGAAGTATTCTTCCAGTAGAGGCTGGCGATTAAAAATAAAAAAGTAATTTTATATTTGTATGTGTATGTTTTATACACATATAAAATTAGTTTACCACGCAACTTCTTGGTGTTCTTTTCTGTAGGGGAAGTAGCTCGAAGCACTTTTTCTGAGCATGTGTAACGCATATTTTATATGCGGCTTCGCCCGGGTGGAACATTTTATAGCATCCCATGAAGGTGCGGTACTTACTTTCATATTTTTACTTACACAAATAATCTTGAACATTTTTCTTACGAAAGAGCTATCTGAATAATCACTGAAGTAATCAAGCCCATTCATATTTTATGTTATAAGAAAATAATGTTATACAATCTATATTAAAATTATACCAGAATAACTTTACAAATCTGATGTCTTAATCACTTAAAAATATGTTACGGCAGCAGCTGCCGATTTTTTTTAAATTCTCGATTGACAAGCATTTGACCACAATCTCATCTGGAAAGTGACGATGTGGTCGAAGATGAGTTCCATTCCTTAGCAGTACGTATAATACATCAAAACGCTTCGTAACCCTTGGAATATCAACCATAAACCGATGTCGCGTGGCTGATTGTCAAGTCTAGCCAGTTTACTATCCTAGACCAGGGGTCGGAAGAGTCAAAAATTACAATTTACAAAAATTCAAAGTTTTATAGAGCCACTTTTTTTTTTCTTGCCAACATTAATCCTTAACTCCAACAATAATACCTACTGTACTATAACTATTGTATAGAAAACGCTATGCACGCGTTACACCTACCTAATCATCCCATAATTTAGTTGTTTCAACTGTATAGTACTTTTTCGCTACCTTTGGAGGCTTGTTAATGGCTCGATAGAAATGGCGCCTAATCCTCGATAATTGATTCAGAGGCTGCAACGCAGATGCAAATCCACTGACCATTGACGGAACTATCTTGGAGGAAGTCGATGTTTTTAGGTATCGAGCTGCCAGTTAAGGAACGATAACCGACTTACATCAGAAATTCCTGCACGTATAGCGAGAGCGGCTGCCGCCTTCGGAAAATTGAATCGGCGTGTGTGGAAGTCTCACGACATCGCGCTTCAGACGAAGCTTGCAGTATATCGTGAGGTTATACTACCGATCCTGTTATACGCCTCTGAGACCTGGTGCCCTTATAAAGGTGATATAAGGAAGTTGGACTCCTTTCACATTAAGTGCCTGCGCTCCATCTTACGAGTCAAATGGCAGGATCGTGTCACGAATGCTGATGTCCTTCGACGTTCACAGACACATGGTATGGAGGCTTTGTTAATGAGAGGACAACTGCGATGGTGCGGCCATGTTCAAAGAATGAATGACTGCAGATTACCAAAGAGTATATTCTACTCGGAGCTTTCGAGTGGAAAGCGCAGTGCCGGCGGGCAGTATCTTCGTTACAAGGACGTATTTAAGCGTAACTTAACTGCGTGCAGTCTGTCCACAGAAAGGTGGGAGGAGAATTCTCTCACCAGATCAGTTTGGCGTTCGAAGGTCAAAAAGGGGGTTGCACAGTTTGAAAATTCTCACCTTTCAGAATTTGACTTGAAGCGCCAAACTCGCAAGAATCGACCCAAGCCCGCTTACAACTACACATACAACAGCACGGGCCAGCTCTACTGCGCTACTTGTGACCGGGTGTTCAAGACGAAGTTTGGATTTGCAAGCCACATACGAGCACATGCCAAGAAATAGCCAGGGTCGCCATCGTCGGATATGACGCGGACGACATCATCATCATATCACAAATAACATTGATTCAGAACTTTTATTTAAATGTTTTTTTCTAATAAACAATATTTACGTACGGAACTTAAGAGCCGCAGCTTCGCATCCAAAGAGCCGCATGTGGCTGCGAGCCGCAGGTTGCCGACCCCTTTCCTAGACCAAACACTAGCCTATTTAAAAACCTTTAGACCTTATTTTTAACAAAGTTGTTAAGTGATAATATTCTTTGGTAACTTAGTTATCTCCTTTTAATAATCCACCTCTAGTTCATGTCCTAGAGAATGGATATTTATGGTAACAATATTCATTAAGGCGATATATTTCTTGAACGCTATCTAAAACCGATGGCCCACTGAAGCACAAAGCGATAGGAGATGTTATCTCGCTATTTCCATAGCCTATTCTCTAGATTGCTGCTACAATAGAGATTCTATCGTCATCTATCGTATCCATGTTACAGAAGGTACACCTTTGTTGCAGGACACAATGTAAATTAAACGCAAGCAAAGCTTAAATAAAACTTACTTTACCGTTTTACCTTCGGTGCCCTTGATCAGAATACATGAATTAAATACGCATTATTGAGGGTACTTAACTCAAAAACTACTGATCAAATCTTGATCAAATTTTAATGGAACCACATGGAAAGCACTTATATTATCTGCAGGGCCAACCTAACCTTTATATTATATACTAGCCGTGCCCCGCGGCTTCGCCCGCTATTATCAAGTTAAAAAGTAGCCTATGTGTTAATCCTAGGTATAATCTATGTACATTCCAAATTTCATCCAAATCCGTTCAGCCGTTAAAGCGTGAAGAGGGAACAAACATACTTACACACTTACACACTTACACACAAACTTTCGGATTTATAATATTATATATATATATATATATATATATATATATATATATAGTAGGATCAAAGACCCATCTGGCACTGCAATACACTACTCTTGAGTTCTGCATATAACATAACGCTTTCGACCCAATTAGCGCAGTGGACAGGTCTCCGCCCTCTGCGCCGTGAGTCCTGGGTTCGAATCCCGGCAGGAGCACAAATTTCTTCCCAAGGGATATTTGTGCTTCTGGTTCTGGGTTTAATGTGTTTGTTATGTGAATGTTTCCGGCACGGCACCCACAATATAAGTTATTGCACTTAGTGTGGTCCTCATCATTAGTCTCCAACTATTGTAAAACAATGTCACACACAATGATCGGCCGGAAAATAAAATTCAGTTGTCTTTGTAACACTTGCTTACATAAGCGTTGATTCCACTGCCAACTTAACATTTTAGCCAAAATCAGTCTGCTAGAACAGAGCTTCTATTTGACTGTTCGTGGTGGTATCGCCCTAAGTGAAATCAAGAAGTCCAACCAATTCTTCCATTAAAGGAGAGAATACTTTTAGAGATTACTTTTAGACCTTGCGGTCTGCGTGAAATATTGAGAAGTTATCTTCCTAAGGGGCGTATTAACCTAGAGACGGAATTTTAAATAATCTGGCTTTTGCCTTCTAAGTTCTAAAAAAAGTTTTTATGCCTTTCGTCCAAGTTTGCATCGTTATCGAACTTTTAACGCCATTTTTATGAGCAAGTTGGCAATAAGAATTCTATTTCAATTCGCTCATTCAAGGCCTATACTTATCTGCTTACTAAATAATTAGTCCTGGTACTTTAATAATACTAAAAAATCTATTTTAGACAAATCCCTTTTTCTATTTTTCCCTAAAATAGATGAATTGCTTTTTTTATCATAAACTTTATTAAAAATGCGCCGCCGAGTTTCTTGCCAGGTTATTCTAGACATGGCTTTTATGTTGCGAATCTGGCAGTAGAATAAATAGCTTTTGTGAGTGCTTTGGGGCCCATGTGAATAAACGATATGATTGAACGATTGAATTTGACTTGAAAATGTCTTTTTTAATCTATTCAAGAAGAAATATCTGTGTTTCCTTGACAATGTTGAGCAGTTAACGGAAACAATCCTACGGCGTTTATCAATATAACAGTGCTAAATTTAAAGACACGTTTTATCATGAAACTGCTCTGAACTTTGAAAATGACAAGTTAAAGAAACTTAACATTCCGCCTTATCACCAGAGACAATAACTGTAAACAATAATTACATTTTTGTAAAACGAAGTGTCAATAACATTAATGTTTCTTAAGGGGGAGATACCAGAATGTCACCTTAAACGCGCGACTTTGTAACCATTTTACGCGGCAATATAAAAGATCCTGATAAATGTAAATATTCTTCGGAATCTGTATGCTATGATAAATTACTCCTTTATCTCGGATTATTCATAACATTTATATACAAAAGGAGAAAAAATACCAAATCACATAGAAATCACATACATTTTTCTTTTTGACAATATTTTGTTCCATCATTTTATCAGAACACTATGAAAGTTATTTCTTATACGTTTATTTACAAGACGAATTACTTCTTTTCTTTTAAGACGTATTTCCAGGAAATTTATATATAACCATATAAATAAAAGATTGCCATGCGTGACCTTGCCATATTATTATGGCAAGGTCACGACCGCCATAATATGAGTTATGCAATATGCGCCTTTATGTGCTAAAGTCTGAGAGAGATTTTGGCTGTGTTTAATTAAGGTGCTTGCATTGAAGTACATCTGCCCCTTAAGCAAATCTCGCTAGACGCTGGAATAAAACTTTATCTAAATTTTCTTTGAGCTACAGAAACTTATCATCAATATTACTCCCGCGCAGGCGCGAAGTCTATTTCCCTCCAAAATTAACAGAGCATTGCCAGGAATATGAAAATTACCCCTGTGTATTGCGCAGCTAATAAATAAAGGTAACCCTGTATGGCGATTGCTTTTCCCGTAAGTATTAGCTGTCCGGGGTAAAGTATGGAGGAAAGTCCTGGGAAAAGAGGAATGTGAGGAGGGTACGCTTTGATGTTTAATCTTGCCAGTGAGATTTTACTCTGTTGGTTTCTGTTTGTGGTTTTGGGAAAAGTGTTGACCTTCGTTAGTTGGAAGTCATCATAAAGACTTTTTATTTGTTTACTTGTCTAACAAAAATTGTATAATTTATATTATAATAGTATGATTTAGCAAAAGTTTTTGATTGATTTCTCAATTTAAATAATAATAATGAGATATAACAATCATTGAAAATCTTAACCTAATAAAGGACTTTTTATTTCAGTAAACTGTTTTAGTAAACTGTTCAATAGCGTATTTATTTATTTATGTGACTAATTTTAGTTTGACTTCAATAATAAAAAAAAGTCCAAAGGGCGTGTACGAATTACATAATTAGTCACAAATAATTTCTTTTCTCATGCACATTTGATTTATAGGCTTAAAAATGACCAAAATTATTTTTTTTTAATAATTGATACCTATATTTCATGTTCTTTTTACAATATGAATATGAAACTTAACAAACTTAACTTAACTTGTAAAAATGCTTTTAAATATGTTGATTGTATAAGTGTATGTTATATTGGTGTTCATAAATAAATAAATAAATGCCACTACCGTAACTAGATTTTTCTGTCCCTGTGACAACACTAGCTATAAAAATATTGAAAATCCAGTATTTCTAGTGCCGATGACAATCTATTGATGTTTAACTGACTTGAAAACTAGGTATCTAAAATTAAAATATAACCTTACTCACCATTTGTTCAGTTTATCTTAAATACCAAACAACTTAAACAAATACAAATACGCCCTTTGTACAAAAGCACAACATATTTACCTCGACCTTAATATTTGAACCTGCTCTAATCCACCACTAATTCACGTCAAACGATTTAATCAAAGGGCCATAAAGTTGGCGCCCAACGTGGCGCCAAATCCTTCTAAAACCTACGTGCCAGTCATGGCTTAATTAAAAAAAGAAATTAAAAAATAAACGCCCGTTCGAAATACGAACGGGCTGGATACGGGCCCGGGTCGTATCTTATCTCGTGGCATTTGCCTTTAGTCGCGCGTGAGACGTGGGGACGAACGCACGTTCCTACGTTTAATGAATTTGTAAAACACGCGTGTGGTGTTCGAAATGTGAATGATTTGTGTTTGAATTGAATGATGTGATAGTGCAGTGACGATAAAATGCTCGTGCTACTTTTAGGGATGTTAGTCGGTGAGTTGTTTTGTGTGAATTTTCTTGTTTATTAATACTTGATGATATCAATCTACGTGCGCTTTAATGAATGCTGAATTAAGTTATTAAGTTAATGAAAGAATATAATTCAAGGTGTGTTAATGGTGATTAAATATCTTTAGATAAATTAATGCCAACATAATGATGAAATATATCGCAGTAATTACCTACTTCACTCGTATTGTCGAGTAGAGAAGGTAATTATAGATTAATATCGAAGTACTGTCTGTCTAAGTTACTTATTAAACTAGCTAGGCTATCCGGTGTTTTTTGTATCTAGGTATTGATTTGAAACGCTAGACTCCTTAGAATTTCTAGAATCAACTAGATTTGACCCAAAAATCGATTGCGGGTGAGGAAAAAGTTTAATAAATACATGCTTCATAAAAGGCAATCCTTTTGATATTTCTTAAGCTTTACCCTTTCGTGGTTGTTACACCAATGCATACCTGTGAGTTCATACATTTTAAATATTACAACGGCAGTTCCCGGGCACTTTCTAACCTCAAGAGAGTCGCTTTACAACCTGGCACTTAAAACGATGAGACGGTATTATATTATTATTCTCTTTATTTATTATTTATTCTTAAGCTAAGGTTTTTTTACAATATTTTTATAAAAGTAATAAAAAATACAATATTACAAAATAAAGAAAACTGTAAAAAAAAAAACCTAAACCTAGTATGCCACCAGCAGCGGGGCAGGGCCCAAGCTACCGGTAGGTCAGTGCTGCAGAGTGAGGTACCTCCTGACAATACGTGCCGTGTCCAAGAGTACTGCCTTCTGAATCTGACCCTTGATTCAACCATTTGGAATATATTATTATTATTATTTACCAATTAATAAATAAAAACGTTTTGTTTCGATTGGCTATGGTCAAGAGAAGTAGAATACGGCTTAAACTCTCTGTTGACCATGGATAAAGTCAATCACTAAAATTGGTGATACCTTGATTAATTTTATTTTAATGTCCTGAATAGTTGACAACTAGTGTTATAATTCAAATTCTAATTTATTCATTGTAAGACCATTGTGGTTCAGATAGAGGTGATTACCAGGCTTTATGCGTTAGTTTTATGAACAAAAAAATTACTCACCATAGATCTAATGTCCGTGCCCTTTTTTTAAATCAAATATTTTTTACCAATATATTAAATAATAATGAACATTAAACAAATAACGTTAATCAAATTTTACTAACACAATGGACTGTAAGTTGTCTGACCAATAAAAAAAAAACACAAACTTAAAACAGTACATATCTATATTTATTAATAAAGATATGTAGTTAAAATCTTAATTAATTTTCTAATGGTAAAGTATTTATTTCTTAGCAAAGTTTGTATGCTATTTCCAAATAATATTATTATGTTTATTGTGGGGTGTACGTTTGTGTGATGTATGTTTGTGTGTGTATGCTTATTACTGTGAAATACACACAATCAAATAACGTACAGAGTAATTTCCGAGTCAACGTAGACTTCCTGCTTGTTTATTATACAAGAAAGGAAACTGTACGTCTCTTCTGATCGTCAAACTACGATTGTTCGAATTGATACCACTTCGATACGACATAATAGGCAATCAGCAATAGTGTTACTCGTGCTAAGAGTGTTCCCATGCAGGCGAATTGCAATAAAAGTATTACAAACAAACAAACAAACGCATTCACACTCACAGCCCTTAACTAAATTCAAAGACTTGTATCGTGGGTGCCGGAAACGTTCAAATTACACACACGTTACAGAACCAAAAGCACAAATAACCCTAGGGAAGGAATTTGTGCTCCTGCCGGGAATCGAACCCAGGACCCACGGCGCAGAAGGCGGACACCTGTCCACTGCGCCAACTGGTTACAAATCATACTAAGAGCGTTACGAATCAGGCGAACCGCAGTAAATGTGCAACAACTCATGCTAAGAGTGTAACCAATCGAGCGATAGGTACGCAATAAAAGTGTAACAACTCATGGTAAGGGTGTATCCAATCAGGCGAATAGCAAAAAAAGTGTTACTTTTACTTATAATAATTTGTTATAGATGAATTTCAATGTAATATCACTCAGAAATCCCCAAAAACTAATGAAACTTGAAATAATTCTTAAGACGACTTGAATTAAGGCGGTTCTTTCGCTGAAACAGAAGAATAAGATAGTGGCGTATTGTAAATTCTCGCTTGTATTAAATCGGAAATATGGCGAGACAAATCTACAAGAATTATTAAATATTATCATATATTTAAAATATTTTGAAATGTATTGTTGAAATTACCTTCATGATAGCTTCGTTTGTTGTCACGATACTATCATCCCGATTTTTTTGTTATGTTTCTGGGTGTGGATGTGTTGATGTTAATGTTGCCGGCCCCAAGACAGGTTATTGAACTAGTGGTGTGACTGAAAAATAATTAGTAGGTACATAAAATCTGTAATATTTTTACAATATTCACACAATTTTAGAAGTTGGTTATATTATAAATATATATTACTAGCCCTCCGCACCGCGGGTGCAATTACCGGTGGATTAAGAAAATACAAAACAAACCTTACAAACCTTACCCTGACAATTTTTGCGAGACTTACGCAGAACAATTGAATTATATTATTTTAAATTTTATTTTATTAAGCTATTGCATAGCTTCTATCGCGGGCCTTGAGCGTGGAGACCGAATACAGAAAATTCGTAACGAAAATAACCTAACACCCCCCACTCCGACCGGCACAGCGGTGATACTTTTTAGTTTTGCCATCTATCGATGAATAACAGAACTTTTATTGACTTTTTTCAAATATACGCTTTTCTCTTTAGTTCAGCAACTCGCCTCTAAGTGGCAGGAAAAAAATACTGCATAAATAAAATAAATAAATAATTATAATTGCATAAGTTGATAAAAAATGCTATGCAATAGCTTTACCGCGGCAGTCCCCGAGTCCCGTCTTTTTTTGTGAAATAATATTCATTGTTTTTTTTATGATTTATGTTTCAATGTTGAATGATGAAGGATGAAGGTGAAGGAAAACTAATTTGTCCGAAACTAGCCGACTACAAAGTAAGTAGAATTTTTTAAACGAATTGTAAGCCGTATTTGAAACATAATGAGTAATACTCACGATAGTATTAACTTTAAAATTGATTCAACACAAAATTGACACTAAAATTTTTGGAAGGTAAATGTTGTGTTCATATTATTTATATTTGGTTTGCATCTAAAGAAGCTTAGGTTTTCATTTGCTAGTAGGTATTGTTCTCGATAGCCGCTAATTTAATTAAGGCCGCCATTTCATTTAGGGAACCGCCTTAAAATAACTTCAACTATTTCTCCACAAAGCGATGAGTCTGGAAACTTCTGAAGTAGTTGGTAATTTTATAACTATTAAAAATGTAATAAAATAAATCCTGCTCAATGGGTCTCAGTTTTTGGAAATAATTTCAACTGAAGTTCCATAAGATCTCTTTTATTACGAAATAGTACCTACAATATAGTTTTTCTGCAATATTATCTCTCACGTTGTTATTTCGTTTGATTACTATCTCACTTAAGTGATGGCATGGTCTAGGGTAATTAACAAGAACTAGGACTAGTCTACAATATGAAATGTCTCCTCGGTATTTGTTAAAGAATGTAAATATTTCCAGCCCCCACGATACAAGTCTTCGAACTTACTGCACGGTTGTGAGTGAAAGCGTTTATGTTTATATTTGTATTTATTTATTCCAAATTCGAAATTCAAAAATCATTTATTTTTATAGGTACCCATAAAATGTTTAAACATAAACGCTGTCACACTCACAGCCCCACACTAAGTTCCATGACTTGAGTTATGGGAGCCGGAAACATTCACGACACACACGCAATCACAACTAGAAACACAAATTTTCCTTGGCTAGAAAACTTTTGTTCCCGCCGGGAATCGAACCCGATACTTAGAAGGCGAACGCCCACCGATCTAAGCCAACGGGCAGTTTACTGTGGTAGAGGTAGGGACTTGATATACAAAGCGGCCAGGGCGCGTGGCCTAGCGGCGGGCGCGCGCCCGCGACGCTTCCACGTCCGTACCACAAAACCAGCGACGTTCCACAAAACTAAGCGCTCTGCGCTGCTGACGCTTTGTGTAGGCTCTAGCGTAATTAAATATTTTAATAAAATAATTGTATAATATCAAGTATATACAAATACTACAATAAAAGTGATAATTTTCTATCACGCGAACAATCAGAAAGGATCACCTGTCATATTGTTTCTATTCTAATTAGATCAGACGCCCGGAGTCTGAAATTACCATGTTAATTAATAACAGGGGTTAAGTTGGGAATTATTCACCCACCTATTGAATACCGATCGAGTCTGCAGATGCTATGAATTAATTAGCTGTTAATTATTGTTATTTCGTCGTATTGAAGCAGTACGAAGAGAATTATGTTTGTAATGAAATCAAATCAACTTAAAATCGTTTATTCACATGGGCCCCAAAGAGGTACTCATGTAAGTTAATGACTCTACTGCCAGATTCGCAAAATTACAGCCATCTCGAGAAGAACCTGGCAAGAAACTCGGCGGCGCATTTTCTTTCATATTTTTTTTTATCATTCTTAATCTCTATTACATAATTATATTAACCTAGGTGTATCTATATTATGTAGTCGCTAGACAGCGCTTGTGCAGTTTGCCTCCATGCATCCTTGTCATTAATGTAGTCAATCGTGTGCAAGCACATCAATATGGGGAACCCACTGCAGTTTCGAGTCCATAGTCAGACCTAAGAATCCATAGTCAGATCTAGAGAATAATATCTGAAGCTTCATGTAGTCTGTAAGTTTTCAAGCTACCATGGTCACCCGTGATCATGGTGCTTGCAACAGTGCCGAAATATTGAAACTCAAAGCAAACGAAATACATGGTAAATATCCTGTTATTGATACAAACATTTATAACTTCATGTATCCGTCGAAACAACCGGAGTTCAACCGGAAAATAACGCTTAAATAAATAACAAATATCTATAGTCTTAGTAATTTCAGGGACAACATCGCCTGGAACCAGTCCAACTTGCACAGTACTGCAATGTGGCTGTCAGTTAATGAGGTGGTACAGATCCAACCAGATTCGTTAAGTCCTATGATGGTATAGGGAGGCATCTAGCTTCTGGTAGCTTCGCCTCACAAAAGCTTTCCCCTATCTTTTATTATACGGGAACGCGGTCTTCAGGAAATCAGGTTACCCCAAAGTGCAGGTGCAAAATAAGGTCTCAAATATGCAACCATAAGCATCATAGAACACTAATTATTCATATACCCATTTGTACAAATAGCTCACTTAAAATCCGCCAAGCCTTGATCTGCCCCTAACTCTGGAATTAGATCTCGATTGCGGTGAAATTCCATTCAAAATCGTAGAAATGAAATCCAAGCAGATAACCGATGGAATGCAATTATATAGTAGTCGTTCGCGCCGTACTGAGATCTCGCGCCCGCTTTGCATAGATAGATATCATAGAGAAAAGCTTACTTGCTTATAATTTTTTTTTCTATATAATAAATGTTTAATTTCTGTATTTGTTGTTTAAGTACAGGATTTAACAAATATTATACGTAAGATTCAGCGTTCACCGTGAAGCAGTTTTTTAGATAGACTCGGGACAAAATAAACATATTATTATTTACACTATATATGATAATCACCATAAAATTATACATGATACGTGATCTATCTAGAAGATAGAAGCAGGCATTTTTTTTGAGGCCGATGGTTTGATATACTTGCTTAGAAGATACTCCAGATACTCTAGACTTGACGACAACCAAAATGTGCCGTTCGGGGACAAGACGCAGGCAATGAGTTTCAGTCGCTGTACGGATGTTAAACGTAGAAGCGAAATGCTTCAAGCTTGTACGGCGGGTCAGTTTGGTGGTGGTGGTGGTTGGTGAACTATAATAACGCAGGGTATGGGGTGACAAGCTAGGCGAGCACGAGAAAATGCCTTATCACAGTGTTACCTTCCCCGGAAGTTCAAGCCCGTATGATTCTAAGCCATGACTCCTATTATATTACAAGGCGGAATTACGACGAAGGTGCCTTCAAGTAGTTCAAATATTTGGATTAAAAACTTAAGCCGATTGAGATCGGAGACAAGAGTAGGGGTTCAAAAGCTAGGGGCTTGGAATTTTTAACGCTCACTGTGCGAGCTCGATTGCGGGTCAAGGACGGAACAAAACTGTTATATGGTAGCATGGAAACGGAAAATAACTGTAAAAAGCAACATAATGGATTGATACTTAAAAAGAAACATTTTCTGCAAAACCTGTACAAATATAATCAGGCATAAAAACGCAAAAACATACGTGAAGTGCCATGCAAAATACTATTTCGTTTTAGTAGTTCATCATAATTGACCGAGCGAACCCAGGTCTCAAAGTTGATTTGGGTGGTATAGCGCTTTGTCCATACAAGTAAATACATTCAGAACTCAATTAAACTTTAAAATCTCAGGAAGCTAACTGTAATGTTGTGGCCTGAAGCAATTTAAATGATATAAATGCAAATATTAAGGGTGCATCTAAACACGTAAGTGGGGCAAACATTGTTTTTATTTTTTCTGCTTTTGGTCAGCCTTTCACAAAGATGTGCATCTTTGAAAAGAGACTTGCAAGTAGAGTACAGGCATAAAAAATAGAAACGATTGAAAAAAAATTATGTCAGAAAATAATAATTTGGCGGGACGGCAAAATCACCGTTTTTAGATCTATTTCGTCACGGGGTCTATCTCAATAACAGCTTTATTTACAGAGTTGCAACTTATGTTGTATCAGTGTTTAAAAAAAAAGAATGAAAATATGCGCCACCGATTTTCTTGCCAGGTTCTTCTCGAGATAGCTGTAATTTTGCAAGTAGTGTCTTTGGAAGTAGAGTCATTAACTTTCAAGAGTGCCTCTTTGGGGCCCATGTGAATAAACGATTTTGAATTGAATTTCTAGTCGTTACCTCAAAAATTCTAGGTATAGTATGAGTCAAACCAACTTAGTCTATAACGTATCGTATGAATAAAATGTTGTTTAGTGGAAATGTAATAAATATGTGCCGTATGTGGCACTGCAGTTGTATAACACAAATGAAAGCAATAAGGTAGTTGTCATAACCAGGTGACATGAAAAGAATGCAGTGTTGACCTTGTATACAGCTATAAAGCAGACATTTGCTTGTCTCGTATCAAGTGTGAATAAAAAGACGACAATATTACACGACGAAAGCACAAACTATGTTGGTTTTTTATCGGATACATTTCGGAGAGTGTGCTAAGGAACTGCACGATCTAGTTCCCCCATCCCCGTTCTATCATCGGACAAGCAGACAAACTGCTAAGCGACACCACTATATGGTGGACATACCACAAATGCGCACTAATCGTTTTGCCTCCACATTCATTGTGCGAACCGCAAAGGAATGGAACTCCTTACCCGAGTCGGTGTTTCCTGATGAGTACAATATGGGAGTTTTCAAGTCACGAGTGAATAGGTATCTTCAAGGCAAGCTTGCTCCATCGTCGACCACATCGTCGCTTACCATCAGGTGAGATAGTGGTCAAAAGATTGCCTATCTTGAATAATAAAAAAAAAAACTTTCATACTGAAATTGTTTTTATGACTAAATAAGCAAACTTTTGACCACAATCCTACCTGAGGAAAAGTGACGATGTAGTCTAGGGTGGAACACGCTTGCTCAGTAAATACCTATTCAATTTACTTTTGAACACACCCCAATTGTACCTTTCGGGATACAGATGACGGCAAAGCGTTCCATTCTTTTGCTGTTCTATAAATGACCAAAGATGTGAAACGTTTCGTGGGAATAAACGGTATTTTAACAATAAATGGGTGACGCGACGCCGTCCGTCTGGATGTAGGGAAGAAAAAGTTTAAACGGGAAAAAGGATGTGCAGTTCCTGTGCACATTCACCGTAATGTATTTTATAGAATACTGATAGGCTGGAACTTTACGCTGATGTTCAAGACATGCGCTACTTGTCTATTTCTTAAAGATGTTGAACGGGCAATAACGTAGAAGTTAATTTGGAAAAATATAATAGTAAAAAAAAAATACTGGTATACCCACACTAATTATTATAAAGGCGAAAGTTTGTAAGTGTGTTTTTATGTTTGTTACTTCTTCACGCTCAAACGGCTGGACGTTTTTGATGAAATTTTGTATGAAAAAAGCCGACATCCTGGATAAACACACAGGCTTCTTTTTATCTCGGAATTTCTGCGGGTTCGGAGGCCCGTACCCGCGTAAGGCTACGCGGGTGAATCCGAGGGGCGCAGCTAGTATAATTTAAAACTAAAAAAATAACAACGTCGCTTATATTTCATTACGAGTACCACAATAATATGTGTTATTAAAATATAAAAAAATCTATGAAATGGAACTTTACGTTATGTTGAAATCGGTTTATACAGGCTCCGTGAGGTAATTAAATACCCACACGCAATAAAACAATAACCCTCGCTTTCATTTCGCCGAATTCGGGATAAAATAAATCTATGATACCACTGAAAACAGGAAATATTTACCAAGTCATTTCAAACATTTGTTTTGGGCGCAGGTTTATAAAACAGACTAGCAAACTAACATTTAAGAATTGATACATTTTACTGCAAGTAATATTTCATCTTTTGTCCCATAAGGTGGTAAAAATTACAAAATCTATCCTAAATCGTATTTTTTTATGATTTACGTGTGATCTAGTGAGTGATCAGACGTAAGAGATCAACAATCTCTATATTTCATTATAAAACATGACCTAAGTTAAGCCGTTACCATTCCAGGACCTCGTTACCGTTATTCGTAACATTTACACATGTTTTCCGTTAGAGCGCATATTGGTTCCATTCTTCCGCTCAACTTAAGTTAGGATAAACAAAAGTTAAGCTAACTTGGATACAAAGAACTTTGAGTAAACTTTGTGAAGTTTATTATACGTGTGCTGACAAAGCAATGCCAGTAAGGGTTAAGTGTCTATTGAGGAGGGAATTTTCGGATACCAGGCATACGTTTTAGAGTTTTATTTTAGATTTAAATATAGAAAAAAAAAAAAAAATTCGTTTGAACAAGGTCGTTCGTTTAAACAAGTGCTTGTTAAATCGTGTTTTTTTTTAATCTTCGTGAGAATTTAGAAAATATAAATAAGATATGTATAAAATAAAATGACAGTTGTACCATATTTTTAAAATAATATTATCTTACAATATCAACTGTAATTAGATTTTTGACTTTATCACATTCCGTCTTGTGTACCGTTCCTTTAACTGCACCGACCTATTGGTAGCAAGTTTTTACTCCTATATTATAATAAGTTATTATTTAACCCTACGAATTTCCATAATGCCCTTACTGTTAAACTGTGTAGTGGAAATCTAACGAGGGTCGATTAGTATTATTAACTAGTAGTTCACTCCGAATGGAGACCTCAGCCTTCCATTTTGCCAAATGCAGAAAACATTTTGAAAGATTTAAGTTTTTACGAAATAATAATTGTTTGATTATTGTATTTGGTGTTCAAGTATAAGATATAAAACATTTTATTTGAACATGCTTCAACATAATACGTGGAGGCGTTTTTAAGATAGGAAGAAAATAGACCGAAAAACAGCAACATTGTTGTCTCAAAAAAATTATTACTCAACATTTTATAATCTTTTAAAAATTGTTAAGTTTTGTTCTTATACATTTCCGAAGTTCACGCGGAATGAAGAATCGTGAACCTATAACGTCCGGACTTAACTTCATAAAGTTATAACAAAATATATGATCAATTCTCGAGTCCGTATCGTTAATACGAAAGCAAATTCGCAGAAAATCAAATAAAACGTCAATAACACATTACTATTTGCGAATCCCTCTCTACCGTCATAAACCTACTTTACACGCAGTCAAATCAACTGTACCGTGAAAAGGCTATAAAATATTACCATAGAATATACAGCGACTTAAGTACAGAACATTCACTTCTTTAAAAAAAAATCAAAAAAGTTGTAGTGAAAACAACTCCAATCGTAACTATGTCACAGGTTTGTCATATGTTGGTAAGAAGCTTTTTTTTTGTAGATTGATGCTGTCATCATGTACAATTGTGACCTACCTATCCAAGTTGTAGGCGAAGTGTTCTCTATCTTCAAGGTCGTCTCAACTATCAGCTAGTCTAAGAAGAAAAAACAGCAAAAAACGATGAAATGCGCTTAAATAATATTTTATTTAAGCACCGAATTCCGGTTTGCCATTTTTTTATGGTAGACTTGGCATGACTCTACCAAATAAAAATAAAGATAACTTTAACTGCCCCCTGATTCAGAACCATACCATAACTCAGTTACTGTACGATTCGGTAAATTATCGTACGATAGAATGTATTTTTAAAGAGAAAGTTATCCAATCGTATCGAACCAGTAAGTTACGCTTGTCAATAATGAATAAAAAAAAGTTCTGAATCAGGAGGCTGACCCGGAAATATGTAAGCAATCGGTGTACATACCTAGAAACAAACATGTGATTTTTAATAAGTAACCTCAATATAAGCATGTAAAATTATTCTGTTGTAAATATAAGTACTGTCAAAGGGGAATATCCTTTGACGGGACGAATTTTTGGAGAGTGAAGTTTTGGAGTGAAAAGCCACTGTCCTTACCTCGAAGTATGGTCGGGCGAGAAATACCCCCTTCCCCCAATCCAGACTTTTATAATAAAATTTACAGTTCAGTCCGGGACTGCCACAAATCAAATTTGCCGAGGGTTGTATTGGGTAAATCTAAGTCTTTCTTGACCTTTGTGTAGCCTAGGGTTGGTTTTACCTGATTTTGTTTTGAAGATGTAGCACCAGTATTTTTGGGTATATTTGTACTTTTTTATCACTGACATACCACTATCTTGTATGATGTTAAGTGAAGATATGAGCGACGATGGAGCAGGTTGTCGATTTGCAGACATACATACAATCGCTATCACACTTACATCTCGCACCAAATTCTAAAACTTATATCGCGGTTACCGGAAACATTTACATCTACTACAAACAGAACTAGAAATATAAACTTCTATACTAAAGTTCCATAGAGAATCGAACCAACCAATGTAGTTAACTACGTCAGAGGGCAGTTAAGCGCTAACTAGCCATTGATTTTCTACAACACGGCATTAAAAACGGATGTAAAGGTCTACCACTTAATTATTTTATTACAATACCCTACACACAGATTTAAACCACTCCAAACTGTCTACTTGTGACCTATTTACACTCGATACATTCGAGAACGCTCGAATTTCAGAGTTACTGTTCCGCCGGGACGTGACGACTGATTGTGATCATATGGAACTTACGGCAGTGGAGATGGGGCAGTAGGATCACTTCGTCATAAAAAATATATACAATCGCCCCTTATTGGCATTTTCTAATGAAAGTACGATACACTATTTACGTAGAATTTTGTGGGGCTGTCATATTTATGGTTGAATATTAATGAAAAAAATTTCCACCGGGTTTCTTGCGATATATTTATCTTACCATCAGGTAAGATGGTGGTCAAAAGTTTGCCAATCTTGAATAAAAAAATATGACAATCTGGCGATTAGATTTATTAACTTTCATGAGTGACTCTTTGGGCCCATGTGAATATACAATTTGGATTTGAATTTGGTTGTGGAATGTTGAATATAAATGTGTATATTCATTTATGTAGCTCTAAAGCTAAACGTTCCTTTCTGATGCCGCTACACTGTAGGAACTACGTTTCCTAATATTTCATCCTTACGGAGTGCAAACTTTGTAATTGCTAATTGGCTTAGGATGAACTACACCCTGGCCGGGCGTTTCGGAGTTTTCCAATGTGTTTTTATAATAATGGATAAAGTTACACGTTTTTAAATGGTTTTGTTAGATTTTTGTGAAAATGGTAAAAGTTTGGTGTTTGGGTGTTAATGGTACACACAACGGTGACGAGGGAATTATTTTATTGTACGAGTACTTCATCCTACTCGCTTCATGTTCTTTTTCACGCACGACCCAGTAGGCGCGGTACACTCACAAGCGTGTGATAATAAGAAAAGTATAAAATTCACCATACGGTTGAAGCGTGGCTTGGTTAGCTCAGTGGTTACAGCGGTGAGTTATAATAGCCGCGGGTACAAATAAAAAACAAAAAAAGCCCGACTGCGAAAAATTTAAACCTTAGAAGAAGGTCATTTCCTGTTCCATCAATGCTCGGTGTCATGTCTGGCGTCAGAATAGTTCATTTGTATCATGACACTAAGTAATAATTTGGGATTGCCGAAGCAAATTGGGAAACAAGACAATGTACTAAAAATTAAAAAACCCCAACAGCGAAAAACGTAAACCTACTTTTATGTATGTAATCCTCTTTTAATTTCCTTCATTTGGATACCCTAATCGATAAGTTTCATATTTCGCACCGAAGTCCGCCATTTTGTTTCTTTTTCAACACCTAAAGACGCTTGAATTTTTAAGATGAATATAATATAGATACCTTGACTGTCAAAATCCATCCAGCTGTTTGAAAGAACGAGTTAATCAAGAATATTATATACTAACATAAATACAAGATACGCGCGGAAAATATAACCCTTCCATGAGATATAACGTGTACACACTACGATCGAATGTCAACACAATGTCACGTGAAACAAAATAACTCCCCAATATAATCTATAGGTACATTTCCGGTCTTGTATTACATCTTGGAAACGAGGAAACATATTACACTAAGTATTTATAGCTAGGAAAATATATATGCTTGATCCCATAAGTACACTAGAGGCCATAAGAAAGTATACACGTGGGATTTGTATATAGCCATTGATATTGCTATAGAGTGATATTTCCAATACATTAGAGTAGGGTTGGGAAACTGTCGATAGTTCTCGTTATAAATGTGTGACCTATGAGTACATAATTTGATAAAATCTCACGCACATTTTGAACTATTAAATTAAAATTAAAACGGGAATTAGGCCGAAACAACTGTCGATTTAGACATCGATAACGCGTAAGTCACGCTAATTCCCGATTTCATCTAAATTTATGGGTACATACATTAGCAATTCCATAATTAAAACAAATAAATCATAATTAAAAACTGAACTTGCCATTCAACGTGGCAATGTTGCCAGCAGTTTGGGTAGTCTGCCAACTGGTAGCGCTCTGTTAGATTAAGTTTTGTACGTATTTAAATCTAGTTATAATTATTTTTTGTTAGTTTTTAGTTTAATTTAATATATAATAGTGTGCATGTTTATTCTTGTTAATAAAGTTGACGAAAAAAATGAATATGAACAAATAGAAAAACCAACGCTGCATTAATAATTAAAATTTACAGGCTTTTTACAATTTTCCTCAAAAAATAAATGTACTTCTGTTGCTGGGTGTGATTGTATTTTTTTTTTTGCCAGATAGGTAAGCATTTAGCCGCTGTCTCAAGTAATGAAAAATGATCTGTAATATGAAGTGTATCCGGTTTTCGCGATAAAAGTCTTTAAACTTAGTGCGAGTTCGTGAGTGTGAATGTTTAAATTGTAACGTCGTAATAATCACATAAGCTTACCAGAGTAGTAACAATGACTAATAAATACGTTTTTTATATAAAAAACCTTCTTGTAAAGATCACACAAAACAATGGAACTCAATTCAAAATATTATTTAAGATGACTCTGACTGCGCGACGAAAGAGTAATGTGTTTATCAGCCTATATGTATGTTTGTTCTTTTTTGGCGTTCTAGAGACCAAACGGATGGGCCAATTTTGATGATTTACGTCATAGATTTGTCATAATCTTGCGAGATTCACTAAAGACGTGACGGTAATCAAAATTAAATAACGGGACAATCAGGCGTATCATGTGTTTCTGGCTCTGAGTGTGATTGTGTGAATGATATAAATGTTTGTGGCACTTACGATATAACTCTATGAACTTAGTGTGGGATTGTGAGTGTGAACGCGTTTGATTGTATTAAATTTTACAAAATAGTATTGATAACATTACTATAGACAACTCTAATAGAATACTCTTTACTTGAAACTAAATTCTATGGGTGTCGAAAAAATGGTAGAGAACAGCACTATCCATGTTTTCATAATGTATTTCAGCAGTCGAGGTGAAGGTGAGGGGTGAAAGGGAACCAGGGGTAGTTAATATGATAATGACAGCCTATTTCTTGATTTTTGAGCGTATCATTGTTTCATAAAGGGTTATAATAAGAGAGCCAATGTTTTGGTTTGGTCCTCGTGCCCTGGTGAATGTCGATTATTAGTTTCACTTGTATGTTTGTAACCGACTCCTTTGGGCGCGATATTGACTCACTTTAAACGGTAAGATTTCATTCAAACTTTGTAAATTTATCAAGGACCAAGACAATACACTAATTTGATAAGATTATTCCATTATTCTATTCGCAAAATAAACACGCTTTTTAAATAAAATATTTTTTTCTTATTTACACTATTATTAATTTATATTTATTTTAAAAAATTACACTATTCTTAATTTAAATATATTATAATGTAAATATTATATGTAAATGGTAATTTTGGGACTTTTGCACCATGACAAAAAACAAGGTATGTCTACATTACTTATCTTTTCTTTCATACTATATTGTTACATAAACATAAACGCTTTCACACTCAAAGCTCCACACTAAGTTCTAAGACTTGGGCGCCGGAAACATTCACATCACACACAATGTTTATGGTTGTGCATAACCAGAAACACAAATTTTCCTTGAGGAGAAATTTTGTGATTTTGCCGGGAATCAAACCCGATTCCCTGCGTAGAAGGTGAACGCTCAACCAACTAAGACAACGGGCAGTTCAATTATAAATGTTTTGAAATAAATTACTATATACGAGTAGGTATAATAATTGGTGTAATGAAAAAACCTGTATAAATGCTATTATTATTAATAAAACACGGTCAAAGGAGCCGACTAGGCTTCCAAGCTATTTTATCGGACTTAGATAACTGTGTTGTACTTGTTAGTGAAGCGAACATGGAAACAACAAGCTTTTGTTAAGGTTTCTTCTTTATAATTGTGGTCCTTGACGTTAAAAAACGTTTTATTAAGTTCTTGCATGTGTGAGGTATATGTGTGTTTGTCTATGGGCAAGGATATCATGTCTATCATTAGACAAACTTGCTCATCACCCATCTTATTATATTTATCTAAATATTTATAAAACTGTCGTGGTTTTTTAAAATGTTCCTCAACCTTAATACGTGACGAAAAGTGGTGAGGGTAAATACTGTGATGAATTAAAATGTTTCCCTGTAATACAAAAGTTTTACTTATATTGAGTGCCCTTATGATACATCTTGCTTTTTACCGACTTCAAAAAAGGAGGAGGTACTATGGTCGACTATGTATTTTAATTTTTTATGTATGTTCATAGATTTCTCCCCCATTTGTTGTCCGATTCTCAAAATTATTAATTTCTTAGTAGATTATACTTCAGAGGTGATCCCATATAAATTTTATCAAAATCGATGAAGCCAAAACCATAACATAAGCGGAAAATTCGTTTTTATTAAACCTTGCTTACGTTTAAATTATTGTATATTATTCCTTCTTTTTAGTTTATGACTGAAAAGCAGCGCAAAAACGGTCTCATAAACCTATTCAACAATAATTAATAGCAAACTATATATTATACAATTTATGTATCAAGATACATACACACGGTGCTAAAATCATAACACTCTTGTTTGTTTCGCAGTAGTCGGGTAAAAATGCTAAGTACTTACAGAATTTATTTGTTCCAATAAGTAGGCAAGCGAGCAGGCGCTTTTGAAACAAACATCAAATACCAAAGGTATTATAACCGAGTATTGCCCCGAGGTATTTCTTCCGCTCGGGACAGTCTTAGACGTCTTGTAACTCTAGGTAACATGTTTACTTATTTATGTTATACTTCAAATAATATTGTGTTCTAGGTTGAAATTTTTTGTTTCACAAGAAGCTATTTCTGAGAAAATATTTCTCTCTGAATTACGTTTGCTGTTTCACAAAGTAAGTATTTAAAGTATCTTAATAAAACAGGGTTGAGAAGACTTCAAAATGTAAGGGTTTTGTAATAAAAATAACAAGGAAAGTTTTCTTAAAGTGTTTTTTTAATGTTGGAAAGGCAAGCATTTGACCGCCATATCACATGATCATGTCAAGTTCTTGTGTAATGTTAATTTGCAACATGTGTGGAGTGCCCAGGGTTTGTTGGAGGTCTAAACGTTCGATGTGACTATTCTCTGATTTAAAAAAGAAACACATTCACATAGTCTTGTATACAATCACTTGTATCGAGATTGCTGGAAATGTTTTCATCACACACACAATAAGAATCAGAATGAGACATAACAAAATCATTTTTTTTTTAAATCTCCACGCGCTATCTGGATATCGGGTGCACCGGTTTACACTAAACATAGCTAAGAACACTCACGTCCAAACACTATTCAAACCTATAAAAAAATAATAAATTACGGTTGGTCTAGTCGTTTGGATACTACGATGCCACAGACAGATGCACACTACAAATTTTTAACACCCCTCTTTCTCGTCGGTGGTTAAAATGTACATTCTAAAGGGCTAAGTTCTATATTCTCGGTAGCAAAGCCTGCTTGGACTACTATCACAGATGCATTGAAAAAATATATAATTATTTTCTGACTCTCTGAGTCACTTTACTGCCTCAAATGTGGCTTATATTCCACTACATCCTAAAATATAAACCTTAGAGACCATTCACCATAATCCTCTATTTCCATCACGCGTCATCATTTTTTCACTCAAGCACCCTAAATCCGGCGATTTTCTTACAATCTTAAATTTTATAGCCGACGACGCTCTTTACATAACGCCGCGGGATGAAGTCCCTTGCCTGCCGGGTATGCATAAAATAACGTGGATCTCTGTGAAGCCAGCAAGGGATGCTGAATAATTTGTAAAATTTGCTGGAACGGTGATTACTTGCGTAACGGGAAGCTGACTTTGTTTAGCTTTGTAAAATATGGAAGGGATCTTTAAAGGCAAGATTATTGATTTGGGTATTAAAATTTAAAGCTTTACGCGTTTAAATATGTAACAAAAAATCAAGAGGCATTAAAACAAATAACCTGAAAATATCTTTTAATCGACAACGTTCCCAAAAAGCTGTCCGCATTGCCACGCTGGATATTAAATTGAGAAAAACGCTCAGTTTATACAAAAGTTTACAAATACATTCAATAGCTTACATCATTTTCTTGATAACTCCAGCTTTTCACATCCACTGTTAGGTATTTTAACCCTTTACATCCTCTTGCCTAGTCCTGTGCTAGTCTTGTACGGGTATGATCTACAATCTTACTAGATATATAGATATCTTTATTGAACACCTTAAATAAAATAGAAAAAATAATGATGTATGTGTAACAATAGGCGGTCTTATCGCTGAGAGCGATCTCAGATCTTCCAGAAAATCTAAGTCGGTAGAATAGTTATCTGATAGTCAATCATGCTTCTTCACCACATAACTTTTCATCGAGTGAGATAGTGTGGTCAAATGCTTATACAGCATTAAAAAACATCTTGCTGCTGGACGTCCAATAGTACGTTGTTCCTGTAGCTCTCTAACAACGCAATATAACGTTTAAAGTTATATTTTAATGCTAATTAGAAGCTAATCAGAGTATTTAAAGATATTTAGCAGAATGTTCCAACGTAATAACAGATAATAACGCTTAATTCAAAGAACACCTTTAAACGAGCAGTATAATTCAAAAGGAAAATCGAGATCCAATTTTCCATAATTTTCTTCTAATATTACGGCACCGTACCCGTCAGACACAGAGTAAAACCTACAGAAAGAAAACTTATTAATATCTTTGGTGGATCACACTAATAATAATAGGTACCTTCACACGAATGTTACATCTTCGCCCACATCTCTAGTTTCCATCAGGCGAGTTAGTGGTCAAATGCTTGACTATCTAGCGTCAAAAAACACTAGCGATTTCTATTCTATTACTATGTTCATTATAATTTTTAAGTATGTAAAATGATAAAGTTGAATTGAGATATGCTTCGGTTACTTGACGGCATATAATTATTTACTTCTCATAAAAAAACATTTTTTTTGCATAACTCATTACTTACTTGGTTGAGTTTCTTGCCAGGTTCTTCTCAAGATGGCTGTAATTTTGCGAATCTGGCAGTAGAGTCACTAACTTTCATGAGCCCATGTGAATAAACGATTTTGATTTTGATTTTGACACACTTAACCCGCTGGTTGGCACGGATCTTGGGCTCCAAAACAATACAACGCCACTGGTCTCGATCCCGCGCTGTCTCACTCCAGTTCGTAGCTGGAACTTCAAGATAGGCTTTCTTTAGATAACGATCTTCTGTCATTCTCCGTAGGTGGCCACCGAATTCTATGCGCCTTAGCCTCCATGATGATGTAAGAATAATTAGGGTTATTTTTAACTACATTTTTATGATGACTGATGTCATGAAAGCTTTATCATTAAAATTACAATATTATATTATATGCCGAGTTATATAAGCGTTGAAACGTGATCAAAGTAAAGTCAGTAAAGTCATGTAGTGCAGGTGTGACGAGGAGCGCAGTGAGGAAGAAGGTAAGTTACTGATGACCTTAACGAGCGAGACTGTTATGTAAGATTTATTCTACCTTCTGCCAGATACGCAAAATTACAGCCATCTCTAGAAGAACCTGGCAAGAAACTAGGGGGCACATTTTTTTTCATTGTTTTTTTTATATCATTCCTTAACACTAATACACAATTATTCTTATCTAGGTATATCTATATTATGCAGTCGCTAGAAAGCGCTTGTGCAGTTTGCCTCCATGCATCTTTATCATTTAAACTCACAGACTTGTATTGTTGACTTGTGGGTCCCGGAAACATTCACATCACACACACAATCCAAAACTAGTAACACAAATATGCCTTAGGGAGAAATCTTGTGTTCCAGACGGGAACTTATATATTACCCGATCGTTACTGGTGCAAATGATAGCTACTGCTATCCAGCGTGGTAATGCTGCTAGCATATCTAGCATATTAGGAACCTTTGCTTCTGGAACGGCGATTCGCTTCTGCGTTTATCATCCGTACGGCAAAGGAGTGGATCTTATTGCCCGCGTCTTTTTTTCTGATCGGTATAATCTGGATGTCTTGTGAATAGGTATCTTCTGGGCTGCTACATCTTCGGCCGCACCTTCACTTTCAATCAGGTGAAATGGTGGTCAAATGCTTGTCCATTTAGCATACAGTTTTTTTTTTGTTTTTATTTGACAAATTTTTAAGAATTTTATACATATTATACAGTATATTACAGGTATACAATTATTTTGAGGACAAGTACTACATAAAATCTGTAAAAAAAAAATCTTCAACATCGTAATAGCTGTTAATAGCTTATTTCACCCACTTATGAGCATATTCCACCATCCTCTTTACGTCATATCTAATTTGCGAAAAAAAAAACATCACCAATATGTTTCCTCTAAGAGTACAATAAGAATAAATTTGGTAATAAAAATGATAAAATTGTATCCTTATTTCACAAAAGAACCTTAAAAAGACTTTTCCATCAGATATTACAAAGTAAGTACCACCCATTTTCCTGAAGGTGTTGGAGCCCAAAAATCTAAATCCAGGGAAGTTCTGAGGCGAAACAATAGATAAGCGTGTAATCCCTCCAAATCCTGGGATTATTATCATAAAGGATATCCTAGTTATATTTCCCGGGAACCCGGGAAACGGGATTGGATCGATCGGGATTACGGCAACAAGTTTTAATAAAGACTTCGGAGTTGTGGTTTTCTTTTCACAAACATTGAATGTTTTGAATTCTTGTTTCAAAGCAAAATTAAAATTTAAGTCTTCCCCGATTGATTTTTAATGAGAAAGAAAAGAGTTGCGAAGTTGAGTACGAATTTTATTTAGTTTTGACTAAAAGCGCAACACGATTTTTTAATAATTTTTATTCTGTGATGTAGATAAAGATATTGTACGGTTTTTGCAAACCGTACAGATATTTTGAACATTATGACACTTATAGTTAAACTTTTATGTACCCAGAAGAGAGTAAACCCCACTAAATGAAAATAATACGTTCCTACCACAGAGATGGTATTTTTAATGCAGGTAACATCGTAATGAATTCCAACACGGAGCGGACGTCTAAGCACAACGAATGTGTACTAGCGTATGGAGGTAGATAGTTAGTTAATGGTGTATCGTTCACAATGGTATTAGACCATTTTCTAATGCACCCCTAGGTAGCTACCACTATACAGTATATTAGTGCATAAGACTTTACTAACACTAAGAAAAAAAAACTGTCACCAAGCAACAAATCTATTGTGGTTATTATGCGGTATATTTTCTTCAATTTGAGAACATCTTTTTTCCTGTTTTATCTCTGAGAGGCTAGCAGCTGTTCACTATCTTACCTAATGGTGGGTAATTATGTGGTTGAGGATAATCACGCTATGTCTAGACTGCATCTCAAAGACCGCTGACGAAAGATATTTTTTTGTGATTTTCATACCGATTTTCCGCCTCCATAGTGGTGAACTACGACTCTACTAGTCTACTACTAGGTTGCTATAGGGTAGCCAGCCAGGTGAGCACGAATAAATGACATAATATTATCCCATGGATTACGTCACGATTACCGTCGAAGGCTCTCAGGCATCTAAGGCCCTACGTAAGATTCGATACTGCGACCACAATCGGGCTTGAAACAACGGCGCAACAAAAAAAAAAAGGAAACTAAATTATAATTGCAAAGGCTGAGGTTTGAACTAATTATGCACAGCGACGTTTTCATTAGCAACTCAAATGGCGGCTTGAGTTCCGTCTGGCGGTACTTCTTACGAAGATACTTCTTCTATACTTTAGTTGGCTTGGTAGTGAGACGAATATTTAGGAACATTATAGCAGATACATTGACTATTATAGTAGATACATTTGGGTTGTCTGAAAGAGATTGCTCTAACCGCCCTTTGTACACATTTAAGTCTCTTTCTTATGTTTATATTGTATTTTGGTATTTAATAAAGTGTTGTCTATCTATTGACGGAGTTATGCTAAGAAAGTTTTACGATCCCATCCATATCTGGGACGTTACGCCTCCCGCATCACACTCAAATAATATAGAGAGAGCTGTCTGCTCAAAAATACTATTTATAAACTACTCGAGATGCTTCACAAACGTACATGTACGTTTGCGAAGCATCTCGATTGAAACCGCAAGAGACACAAACTCATAACAAATTAGTAAGTAAACTTTTAAAAGTCTAGAGCAAACGAATGTTAAAAACAAGTTGTTTTTCTGTTCTGTTTGACTTTGTAGAGACTATTTTGTAGATTTGAGATGCGGTCGCATTGTCATAACTAAGTTTGGGCAAATTTGGTAATTGTTGAAAAGTCTTGCGTTTGTTTCCATTATGCCGCATCACCCCGCTTGTCACTATATCAATGACTTTCCTATGTTATGTGCCGATACCAGAGATAAAAAAATCTCACGCGGTCTAATAATAGTGAAGAAAAACATCATGAGGAAACAAGCATGCTCAGAACAACAAAATCTAGAACATGTGTCATGCACCAATCCGCAATAACCCAGCGTACTGATTTCCGGCCTCTTTTTCTATTCAAGATAGGCAAACTAAAAGAAGGCCCTGAGTTCCAGTAATGCGAACAAAATGTGCGGACGATGATGATGATAATGGATAGCAAAACTTATATTCTAAAATTTGCAGAGCGCAATTTTTTCTGCTTCTGGGTCTCGGTGTGATTGTGCACCCATGAACCATGGGTGTCAGTACACGAGTAACCCATGTACTGACACCCATGATACAAGTTTTCGAACTATGTGTGGGGTTGTAAATGAAAAGAAGAGTAAACATTTTTGTTTGTAAATTCGTCACAACCCAAAGCTACGAGTATATCTAACAAACAAATAACTAAGCACTTCTGCTGAAAGTAGAAGCATGTAATCAAATATATATGTTTTGAAAAATTTGCTATCCAAACAACCCGCTTCAATGCGACTCGTAAAAGTTCAGTTGGTTTTTCATTGGTACAATTGTTTTCACAAAAACTATTGTAAAAATTTTCATGAATCCTAACTTTTTAGTCTTGTTTGTAAATAAATTTTCCGGTCAATAAAAAACGCAGCTGAGGCGTGTCTACAAAGGCATGTTTACACGGGCACCGTCTGTCCCGACTTTTGAACGTGTAATTTTATTTAAATGCAATATTACTAACCCATGCTAGGACAGCATTGTAGAATGCAAATATTTTGTATTATTAATAAAAATAATAAATAAGTTAATAATTTAGTCGGTAATGAAGTTGGAATTTGAAAATTTTAAATTTGGAAATGGTGATCTTTTTTTTAAGTTCTCCGTAATCTAGTGTATTTAACCAGTGTTAAGAAATGAATAGGTTCTTTAAATTATATTTTTATAAGAGATCAAGGTTGTCCGTCGATTTATTTTCCCACTGCTGAAATCACCCGACTCTCTCACACTCTTTGTGTGTTTCATAATTAACTACAGTTTGCAAAAGTTAAAATAATCTTATTATTTTACAAGTTACCTGTATACCTATTTGACTGATTTAAGGGATTTTTCGAAATAACCATGCACACTTGGGCTTGCAATAAAACATTGAGCCATGGACTACTATGGCTCGATGTTTTATTCGAGTTGCATTGAGAGAACACTGTTTTAATGTGTTCTTTATAAAAAATTAATATAACATTTTATAATATCTTACGACACACAAAAACAATTGCTAAATAAAACATGAGTCCTAACATTTTGCTCTAGATATGCATATAAACAAAGTTTCCTCTAAGTAAACAGCATATTCGAAGAGGGCATTACGCATGTTTACATGACCCCGTATGTCCCGGGATCCCACTTTTATTTAAGCGTAGTCCGATTCTTAGTTAAAATGTAAAAAGGTTGCAATCTAAGCAAAATGCGGGCTATTGTTTTCTCGCGGTTACTTACATATAGTCTTTATACGTCCGTAAGATTTTGAGCACATGGCACATATATTTTTTAGTAATTGCTGAAATTAAAAAAAGATAACAATTACATTGTGGTAGACTACGTATATCTTAATAATCATGCTTTATTTTAAAAAAAAATATTTTATTATACATTATTATACAATGTCAAGAAAATATGTGTACAAAATAGAGTGTATTTTGTACACATATTTCCTTGACATTGTTTTGTTCTTAATTGCAAAGCAATTTACAGCTACAGCTCAAGTATTCTAAATAAAAAATAGAACTAAAATAAAAAAAGAACTAAAAACACTGCAAATTTATTCCGTGTGACCTTTTCTGTCTACACCACCCAGCTTTTAGTATCGACACCCTCATAATTTCGTCACGTTTTTGTATCCGCCAATTGGATCGTATCCCTTGTTTCCACAGTTTATCATTCCGATACAGAACCTTTAAGTTCTCAATAAAAATCCTGTACACATATCTCGAATCGACTCTTTTATGTTCTGTTTGTGTGAACAGTATAAAATAATATTACGGTCGCATAAAAATCATTTGGCCTTGATCCCATGAAGCGTACCCCTTCCGCGTCGTAAAAAATACAATAAATTCATATCCACACGATCTGTCCCGGATATTTCGGTATCCCGGTTAGTTGTGGTCCCGAGAGGGCGCTAACTTTTGTCCCAACATAATGAACACTCGCAACTCGACACGAATAAATATCACTTTAGCAAACGCCTGGGAGTTGCGGATGTTCTAATGCAATCTTATGGGCGTAAGACGCTTTGAGACAAACATCACATGGCTCACTTATCGCGGGGAGTAGAGTGTTCGTGTAGATGAGACACATTGCCAATTTTCCGTGAATGCGGCCACTTATTTAAACTTGGAAACTGTTTTGCTAAATAATTGTTATTATCATCATTCTTCTCAGTAGGGAGTAATAATATACTAGGCTTTATTTGCACTCGCGACAATCAACCACACCAGCTCAGTGCAGGTTAGTTAATTTGAGTTTGAAACTATCGCGAGTGTTGTTTATTTTAATTGTTTACTAACTGACTGGGAGTCCCAGCTGGTCAGTAAACAAGAATAGGTTAGTTAATGTTCGGTGCCAATCAGGTATCCTCAGGATCAATTCTGGTATAAACGCAGACGAGAATGAGGAGTGTTTGAATTTGTTGTTTGTATCTGTGGCAGCATAGCTCCCAAAGGCTTGACCGATTGCTGACTCCCAAACGGCTGGATTGATTTAGTCGTATTTTGTTTTATAGCTAAGCTAATCAATAAAAATTAAAAAACCGGCCAAGTGCGAGTCGGACTCGCGCGCGAATGGTTCCGTACGTACCTTATATTATCTACTAGCTGCGCCCCGCGGTTTCACCCGCGTAAGTTCCGGACCCGCGGGAATTCCGGGATAAAAAGAAGCCTATGTTCTTTCCCAAGCTCTGGACTATCTGTGTACCAAATTTCATTTAAATCGGTTTAGTAGTTTTGTTGTGAAAGCGCAACAGACAGACAGACAGAGTTACTTTCGCATTTATAATATTATATATAAAATATATATATATATAAGTAAGGATAAAAACGGCATAAAAATCATGTCTGTTGTATGGGAGCCCCCTTAAATCTTTGTTTTATTTTTATTTAATTATTTATTTTTTAAGTAAATGTACCTATATGTCAATATTCTGTGAACTTTTAGTTATACATTTCAAGGGTTACATACCTGTTGCCCTTATCAATATCGAGCTAAAAAAACACGTTTATTGCATGGGAGCCCCTTATATATTTATTTTATTCAATTTTTTTGTATTTGTTTTTATAATGGCACAGAAATACATAATCTGTATAAATGTCAACTATCTAAGTATCACGATTCATCAGATACAGCCTGGTGACAGATGGACAGACAAACGGACGGACAGCGGAGTCTTAGTAATAGGGTCCTTTTTACCTTTTGGGTAAGGAACCCTAAAAACTTAAAGTGTTCTTAGCTATGTTGAGTGAAAATTGGTGTAGCCGTTTTCAGTTATAAGACAGTAAGTATAGCGCCGGGCAAATTCCTACGAGAGTGGTATTTATTTATTTTATGGCTTTACATATTGTAGTTTAATGTTTACCTTCTACGCTGCGGATGCAATGATGATTGTAATTGAGTGTGTAATGTGTATATATCTGGCAGTAACTTGTAGTGCGGGGATGTAAGTTTGGATGTGTTAAAAACCGCATTCATTTTGTGGTAATATATCTAACATTGTTGATTAAACATAAACTTTTCACTTAAATTTCGGTACTTTATTTATTATTTTGGATTATAAATTAATATTCACCAAGAATCAAGAATCTCGTTCCATCGATTGTTTCAATTGAATTAAAACAACGGTCTTTACGCTTCGAGAATTCATCTCAAACAGAGAAGTGCTTGTTCCGCTCGCTTCGCGGAAATTAGCTTTATATTGATCTTATTATTATTCATAGAATTATACCAAAGTAAGGTCGCTTTGAATGTCAAAATGTAATCCTACATTGGCAGATAATATAACGTTATAACAATGACTATATAGATGTGGTGTAGAGTCTATAACGCCAGTAATAGGAACTCTACCTACTGTCACTGTTATAAGAAACTTAATTATATCTTTTGCTGATAGAAGTTATGAGTTTTCATTAAGTTTTAGGTATATTGACCCGTAGACAATTAAGAGTCTTAATATCAATCATTTCTTATGTGAAAACCGCCAAGACTGGAAAGAGGGGATAGAGGCCTTGTAGTGGGACAGTCATGGCTAATAACAATTTTATTTGAAACCATTTCATTGGTTTTTATTGAAATTAACTGTTAATAAAACCAACAAGTGGCAAAACCAATACTTTGAAAATAACAAACGCTCTCTGGAATCTGAAAAATGCCTGTACCGATTTTCACCAAAGTTAAGAACACTCTCGGTGAAGTCACCTTTAAAACAATAAAAAAACGAGATCAAAATTGGTCAAGCTGTTTGGGAGGTGCGAGGCCACAGACAGACGTACATAATATACATACTACAAACATATAACACGCCTTTTTTTGTCGAGGGATAATACAGCTTACAATACTTGTTTCCGACTTGAACTTTCGTAAAGTTTACCTATTTCCTTTTCACTATTTATTTCAATATTGCATTTTTTTTATAAATGTATTACGGATAATGTATATCCTAAAAGTAGAGAGAAGTTATATTACAGTTATACCCATTGGCTTAGTTGGGTGAGCGTTTGCCTACTAAGCAGGGGTATCAGGGGTATCTGGGGTTCAATTCCCGGTGGCTCGGTCGTGGGATGACTTGGTGAAAATAAGACGAGCGGAATATTCTAATCGTTGTATTATGTGTGTCAGGGGACACATACAACTTCTATAGCGATTATTTAGACGCGCTGGTGCTGTACTAATTTTGCATGGACGTGCTGAGACGATCATAATAATAATACCTACTTTCGTTTCTTTTTATTTGCTTGCGTGTTCTTCTGACAAAATAAAAACAGTATTTGCAAAAAGTTTGTTGGAGTTGCGGCTCAATTTTTCATTTTTGTTTTGACAGGTAACGTGTTTTAATAAACCTTTACAATTAATTTTAATTATACTGACAACTCGCACCTCTGTAAGGATGCCGAAGAGAGAAAAAAAAATGCATGGCTCGAGCTCCTGCCTCGCAGCCCGGCCGGAAAGAAAGAGCGCTGGGTTCGCTGCCCGTGCGGCACTGTTCGAGTCTCTGGCCGTGTGTCTATAGTCCTGAGTCCACGATTGTCGAGAGCACACAATCAGCTGTTTTATTTCCGTGCTAACACCCGGCGGGAACATAAGTTTTCTCCCCAAGGAAATTTTGTGTTTCCGGTTCTGGTTGTGATCACGACACAAGTCTCCGAACTTAACCGGCTGTGAGTGTGAAAGCATTTATTATTAGTCCTTTTTCAATTTAAAAAGTAAATTTATGTCTTTTTACCGGGCAGTGTCCACTTCATGTTTTTTTATAATAGGATCGTCCTGGATATTTTTTCGCTAGCCTATCAATAAAAAAAACAGAAATTATTATGTGAAGTATGTTTTCAGAACTCTTAACACGAAAAGGTAAAACAATTTAGCAAGCATGTTGTCTTATTACGGCAAAGTCCTAAGTAACAATAATTTTCGCTCCGTTACTCGAATATTCCGCAATCACGATATTTAACTAAGTAAGTTTGTCCCGTGTCGAAGTTAGAATGACAACTAACTATGTCGTAGCTGTAATTTCGTTACGGATTGCATGTATGTGGTTATAGTTATATGGAAATTCAGAGTTGAAATAGGAGGTTCATTTTGTAAGTTAAAATTTAAACATCAGATATAACTGACCGGCGTAGTTGGTTGCGCGTTCAACTTCTATGTAGCGGGTATCGGGTTTGATTCCTAGTTCTTCTTGAGGAAATTTTGTGTTTCTAGTTCTGGGTGTGATTATGTATTCGGTTCGATCCTCGATGGAAAAACAATATTTTCCCAAGGAAAATTCGTGTTTTGGGTGTGATGTAAATGTTTCCGGCACCACTACGACACAAGTCATCAAAGTGTGGGGCTGTGAGTGTGAAAGCGTTTATATTATTATTATCCAAGTATTTATTTAATCTCACGGGTCTGTGCCCGGACCTTTGTAAGGCATTAGCGGAGCCGTAACGCTAAGAGGCTCTTTGGTATAATTACATTTTAATAATAACATATCAGGCGTATCCAAACATACGACGGACATCTCTTACGTTAGAAGTTATTATTACTATTTGAATTTAATCATCGTTATTTCAAGACTTTCTTCCCACCCGCAAATTTAGATAAGACAAAGCAAACATGATAACGAAGCTCAATGTAAAGAGGCCATTTTTGGCCAGTCAGATGGAGGCAAATGTCAGTTCATTATTTAAGATTAGTACAGTTGGGAGTGCTTTTTTATAAAGTTGTGTTTAGGCATAGACATATTTATTTACATAAATTATTCGTTTAATCTGTACTATTGTACTCTTGGTCTGCACTGTTACTATAAATTGAATTCTGCTAGTTCTTTCAGTAGTATAAATCAAGAAGAACTAACTTTCTAAATATAAGTATAATGTAAATTGAAAAAAAAACTTCCTAAATCTATAAAAGAATAATAAAAATTGAGAGGTGTCAAGGGACATCCGGATGGAACAAAGTTCAATTTCCGTCTAGCCCCCTTTCGCAACGCGCGATAAGGAACTTTCGTTCCAAAATTAAAAGAAACATGCAAAAACCAACATCACGCGGTGTTCCCAAGCGGTCACCCATCCAAGTACTGACCGCGCCCGACGTTGCTTAACTTCGGTGTTCGGACGAGAACAAGGTATGGCTTACAACTATAGCAAAAAGTGTCGTTACAACTTTTGGTCTTAATTTTTTCCGTCTAGCCGAACTTTCGTTTTTTTTTTTTTTTATTTAAGATAGGCAAACGTTTGACCGCCATCTCACCTGATGGTAAGTGACGATGCGGTCGACGATGGAGCACGTTTGCCTAGAAGATGCCTATTCACTCGCGACTTAAAGACTCCCATATTGTATTTATCAGGGAATACAGACTCAGGTAAGGAATTCCATTCTTTTGCAGTTCGCATAATGAATGTGGAGGCAAAACGCTTGGTTCGCATTTGTGGAATATCAACCATATAGCGGTGTCGCTTAGGAGTCTGTCTCGATGTCCGATGATAGAATGGGGATGGGGGAATTAGGTTGTGTAATTCCGTTGCACACTCTCCGAAATGTATCCGATAAAATACCGAGAGACTCGCCACCATGCGACGATGCCCCAAGCTCTGAAGTTTTGCATCAGTCAACTGGTCGCTGTTGATAAGTCTCTTGGCTCTACGCTCAATGATTTCAAGAGCCTCAAGTTGGTATTTAGCTGAACCGTCCCAAAGATGAGAACAATACTCCATACATGAACGCACCTGCGCTTGGTACAAGTCAAGCAATTGCTCCGGAGTGAAGTACCGTCTCACCTTTGCAAGGATTCCCAGCTTTTTGGCGGCTAGTTGGGCTTTTGTCTCAATGTAAGACCCAAAATTGAGTTTTGAGGTTAACGACATACCAAGTAACTCAAGATGGTCAGTTACTGGTATGGATACATCTCGAAAAGTTGGAATCTGATCGAAAAGACTCCTTTTAGCGGAGAATAAACACGCCTGTGTTTTGGAAGCGTTAAACTTTACCAGGTTAGCATCGCCCCAATCGGAGACTGCTTTTAAGGACAAGTTTAGACGCTCAACCATTGCCTCCCTTTGTGATTGGATTTGTGCACCACTAGCACGTGCGTTGGATACATAACTCTCAACAACTGTGCTGTCATCTGCATACCCAAATATTCCGGGTTTAAGCAGGTCATTTATATGCAGCAGGAAGAGTGTTGCAGAGAGAACCGACCCCTGAGGGACCCCGGCATTGATAGCCAATTGGTCAGACGAGCAGCCATCAATGACTACTCGAATTGACCGGTCCCTCAAGAAATCTGATATCCACACACAGAGACTAGTGGGCAAACCGTATGATGGAAGCTTACCTATAAGGCTATCATGCCAAACCCTGTCAAAGGCCTTCGAGATGTCGAGAGAAACGGCGAGCGCTTCTCCGTGTTTCTCGATGGCCTCACTCCAAATGTGTGTGGCATACGCTAGAAGATCACCAGTTGACCGGTTTTGGCGAAAACCGTACTGTCGGTCACTGAGAAGGTCGTTAGCTTCTAGGTATGCCAGGAGCCTGTTGTTCAGAACACGTTCCATAGTCTTGCAGAGTATGGACGTGACTGAGATTGGCCTGTAGTTGGCAGGGTCGGCACGACTACCTTTTTTTGGTACCGGCTGTACGTTAGCAAGCTTCCATGATTTCGGCACATTTCCAGTTTTCAAAGAGAGTCGAAACAGGCGTGTTAAAACAGGAGCAAGCTCAGGCCCACATGTTTTGAGCACTATGGCTGGAATCCCATCAGGACCACTGGCTTTGTTCACATCCAGATTCGGCAGCGTTTTTCGAACTTCGGTTTGTCGGATGCGAATTTCTGACATAAATGTTTCTCTTGCCGACAAACTCGGCGGTTCCTCGCCTGCTGTATCCAGACGCGAAGAATCAGCAAAGAGGTTAGCGAACAAATTTGCTTTCTCTTTAGCCGTATGTGCCAGTGCACCGTCAGGTTTCAGCGTTCCAAAATCAACAGCAATTTAATATAAATTGGTTCGAAAAACGTCGTGTTAAACCTATCTAGGGGAAGAGAAGGTTCCCCTAAAGGTCCCCCACTAGCACGAACGTTTCTCGTACCTACTAAACTACAAAACTACGTTCTGTTGTAGACTATGTAAATATAGGCATCTCAAGTACATCGAAACGAATGAATAAATTTATTAGAAATGTCTTCATGACATAGCGTCGCATTTTCAGAAAGACGTTACCGTTCAAAGCTTATATTTCTTGAATAATGAAATAGAAAATAGAAATAGAAATAGAAATAGAAAAGCATTTATTGTATAAACTGTGTACAGGGTTCTTACTAAAAATACAAATGTATAAATAATGAATCAACAGTTTTCCCCATTTCGGGTGTACAATATTGTTACAAAAATACAGTAAAGTTTGACAACAAAAAGATAAAGTATACCAATCAAAACACAAAGCTAACAATTAAAATATTCATTGGTGTCATAATATACTTGAAGTATCACATTATGTAACAAAAGTAACTCTTGGCACAGTGGGCAAGTCATTTGTTTTTACCCAGCGGGTCCAGGGTTTATTCGACTCTTGGCACAATTTTCCACCCCAGGGGATACGACTGCTTCTAATTGTGGAAAGCATTGAGTGTGTGTTGAAAATGGTTTCGCCACCCGCGATACGAGTCTTTTAAATTAAGTTGGATTTGTGAGTGTATAATATAACTACAAAGAATCAACGAGTAAGTTGTTTCAACTGTATTAGTTCATTCTTGATTGCATTTATTAAAACAGTGATTTCAGTATTCCGAATTTTCATATTTCAGAAACGTTTTGTGTGTACAGTACCCGGCGATAACTAATACACATTGAGCTAAAGAGGGAGATATTCGGCTTGTTTTAGTTTTGTAGAGCGTTGTCTCTGTCACACAAAATTATGTATCGTTTTGACGCATCAGTCGTAGTACAAGTTCGTCAGAGCAGAGTACATGTGCATTATTTGCCGCCGGGTGCTTTACATTTTATCCTGATTATTCCAGATCAATGCTGACTTAACTATAGGAAACAGATAATTAGGCTTGAATAAATTCTTTAGTTTCTTGTCTAAGCTTAACTACAGAATATCAATCAAGTCCGTTTAAAAGTTAACTCTTATACGTAAAATAATAAACTTAATAACAAAAAGTTTTGGGTCGTCTTACGGCCTCCAAACACCTCCACTGTGGGCGCCGGAAAGCACGTATTGACATAGTCAAGCAAGATTGAAAAGAAATTTAGTTTTCCGCCGCCGTCGATAAATCCAATTACGCTTCGGAACCATTCTAATAAAATATATTCTTCAAGTTATAAATGTTTTACCTGACTACGGTGAAACATGAAGGAGAGTTATGATTTTAGCACTGTATGTATGTAAATCATATGAGTGTTCATTTATTCACTGACAGCGCTCAAGCAAATAAACCTATTGTATCGATTGTATAGTTCAATTAGTCTAAACTTTCTTTTTTTTTTATAATAAAAATCAAAATTAATTCCTAAGTTTGTACTTCACAAAACACTGACAAAAAAATATTTAAATAACACTATATTGGATATCAAATAAAATTAAATCCATTTCAATGATATAAATAACTCATCGTTGTGTTAATAAAGTGTATCATAGAATTGCTTTTAAAGTTTCAAATTATAAGAAGTCATTATATTCTAGTAGGCGGGTTTTAGTGTATAAACCCTGGTCTTGATAGTTACAGAGCTAGTTAAAAGATTATATCGTTTATATATATATTCGGGGTAGTCTGTGAAACGATCTATAGGCTGTCTCTGTCTAACTGGCAAACTGTGCCCATGCTTGATGCGATAGCACTACTGACCGAACAAATTATGATAGGTGCCGTAATACCAAAAATTATGAATGAAAATGTAATGTTTAGCCATTGTTTTTTGCATTAATAGTACCTTGAAATGATTATCCATGTTCCTGTTGTAATGACAAAAGAAATGTGTTAGTTTTTAATACAAAACGAACAAGTTAAAGATGCGATATTTACGTCGTAATAATGTGTGAAAATCAATTGGTTTATATTTCGTTTTAGGTAATTATTTTGGAATAAAAACTATCCAGAAACCTAGATTAATACGTTTTAAATCTGAATAACAGCACAGAATGGTGGTAATATGCTTGAATTATAAATAATTTCGGTATTACGATTGTATGGGCAAATAAATTTCCGCAGGCCCCTTAAGCGATGACTTATCCCGCGAATCGATGACTCGTTACCAGCATAATGAGTCACATGAAAAAAGCCCTGCTATTTCGTGATGAAGCCTCCGGCATGCAGCTACCGGGTAACAGACCGCCCGCCGCCGTGTACCGTAGAACCATTGACTCATCATCGTTGTTGTTCACTTGCGGACCATTTTAGCGGTCCCCGAGAATTTAACCCGATAGCAGCGGGCTTAAAAAGGCAGATGCGCACGCTGACAGTAACTGACTTAAGTAAAAAAAAAAAATTGGGACCACTGTCTAGTGGTCCAATTTTTTTTATCCGTGCAATGAACTACACCAACAGTCAGTGCAGTTTGAGAAATTGAAAAAAAGTTATATTTACTTGACGATATCATGGAACTAACAAGTACTATGACAGTAATTGTTAGTTCCATGGGCTACACTGAAATAACAGGCTTCATTCCCTTCTCTAAACTCGCCCTGTGTTCGATTGTTTGCGGTAACTCAAATTTACATTTGGGGAGTCTGTCGTCTGACAACAAATACTATTCCTTACTAGACCCAAGGTTGTTGTTGCTATTTGTTGGTCCAGATGGAATATTGTTGCGTTAATTAATTATTTAAATAATGGAATCGCTGAGAATCCTGATCAAAATATAAGCGAGTTATTGGGCATTCCAATTCATGGGCTCACTCACTCGCGTCCTGTTTATACAAAACGGCAGCGCAGGTATCTTTACCTTCAAAGCGCCCGGGGCGCGCGCCTCGGGTGCTTTGTTTATCATATCCCTTAGTGTGAATTAGATCACGTCATAAAAGTGTTAGGGTTCTCAATCATACGTTCGTTAAACACACATTGCACACCGACAAAAGTTTGCGATGATTCAGTTATGCTCAGTGGCTGATCGCTCAATGTTTCCAAAGCCAAGTTATTTAAAGCTTTGGCAATTTTGGCGTAAAACGAGAAGTTGTTTTTTGAATATTCACTTTTTTGTTATAAAAAATGTGAACTTTATCACCGCTTTATTGTAAGTTTTGAAAGTTTTAGTTAGAACTGTTGCTAACCAATTTTAAAACTTTACAATTATATCTTAAATGGTCATTTGGAATGAAAAATAATTTAAGAATACTACAAAGTTCACTGACTTTTATTTTTCAAAATATGGCGTCTGGTTGGCGCCATTTTGAATTTTAGTTATTTTCATGTTTTAGTGACACTCGCAAGATTAAGACAAATTGAAAGAATCATCAAAATCGGCCTACGCTTTTGGTTTAGAACGCCACAATTATGCAAACATACATACATAGATAGGCTAATAAACACATCACTCTCTTTTGCATCGCGCAATCGGGTAAATAGAAATAGAAACATGGAAATTTTGTGTATTCGCTCTCAATCGTAATCTTTAAATTTAAAACGAATCAATCGTAATCTTAAAGTAACAAACCTTATCGTAATCTTTAAATTTAATCTTATAACTTTAAATTTAATTTTTTCAAACTTCGTACAAAATCATAAATAATTAAACGCAAGCAAAGCATAATAAAACCGACTTCACTGCTTTATCATCGGAACCTTGATCAGATTTAATGTATAAACACGCATTATTGACTTATAACTCAAAAACTAGAAATCAAATCTTGATCGAATTTCAATAGGACCACATGAAAAGCACCAGCATTCAAATAAAAAAAATAATCGTAAAAATCTGCTCACGACGAAATAAGTTATGAGGTAACTTTTAAAGTCGGGTAAACCAGAACATCGTCAGAGTACGCATTATTGGTCACAAAATAAACATTATTGACGATATTTCAAGAACTACTGATCAGATCTTGATCAAATTTAAATGGGACCAATTAGAAAGCAACATCTTTCAAACTAAAAAAAATTCGAAATCGGTTCACGTGGAGAGAAGTTATGATCAACATAATAAATAGTACCTCCTCCTTTTTTGGGAAGTCGGTAAATATTTAATAATATATAAAAAAAAAATGCATCAAAGTTTTAAATGTAATAAAGAACGAGCGAGAAATACACGAATGATTTATTTTCTCTCAAGTTTCTTGAAATCAGGGCATGCAAGAGATGTCGTGAAATATTGGAGGCTCTCGCGTGAAGCACCTCGCAGAATACTGAAAATGTTACGAAATATTTTGCGAGAAGCACCGAATAAATGGGAAGACATCTGCATTTCATATTTATTGATCTAGTAAAGGCGTTTGATATGGTTCCCTTAAAGTTTGCCTGACAATAATTTCTTTTTACCGACTTCCCAAAAAAGGAGGAGGTACTTAAGTCGACTGTATTTTTTTTATTATTTTTTATGTGTGTTACCTCATTACTTCTCTCCACGTGAGCCGATTTTAATTTTTTTTTTTCAGTTTGAAAGATGTTGCTTTCTTATTGGTCCCATTAAAATTTGATCAAGATCTGATCAGTAGTTTTTGAAATATCGTCAATAATGCCTATTTTGTACGCCTACTTTGACGATGTTCTCGTTTAACCGACTTCAAAAGTTACCGCATAACTTCTTTCGTCGTGAGCCGATTTTAATGATTATTATTATATATACAATTTGAAAGCTGGTGCTTTCCTTGTGGTCCCATTAAAATTTGATCAAGATCTAATCTCTTGTTTTTGAGTTATAGTCAATAATGCGTGTTTAATACATTAAATCTGATCAAGGTTCCGAAGATAAAGCGGTGAAGTCGGTTTTTTAAAGCTTTGCTTGCGTTTAATTATTTATAACTGTGATAGGCAAACATTTGACCACTATCTCACCTGATGTTAAGTGACGATGCGGTCGACGATGGAGCACGCTTGCCTAGAGCACCAATTGACTCTAGACTTGAAGACTCCAAGATTGTACTTATCTGGGAACAAGTAATATCGATTGTCAAGCTTTTAGCGCACATACAGCATCTTCTTATTACAAAGTTACCCTTAGTTATATTTGGTTCGTCACCTAACGACGTACCTCTGATTTTAGGACAAAGTATACTTCAACATACTCCTAGATTAGTTACTGTGTTCTTAAACTATCGGGTACTAACTTTATAATGAGCCCGAATTATGCGCAAGTTTCGCAAACTGGCACGTTAAATAGAAATGGTATGCTCTAGTAAAGCTTATATGCCTGTATGTGAACGTAAGGACGGTAAACTTTTCTTATGATCCAATATCAGAGGGAAATGTAAGTTTATTGGATCTTATAAGATAAAAGGTTTCTTTATATATTATATAGTTTAGCTAAGATCAAATAAGAAGCCTAGAAAATGTGGTACAGTCGATATTTATTACAAGCTTTTATTTAGTGTCACTAGTCCCGTTTCTGTCAGTCTGTAATCAAATCTTGCAAGCTAAATTAGATATTTGGTATACTTATCTTCGGTGACAATACAATGATATAGCACTATGGAGCTGGTCTGATGATTGAGATGGAAGATGACTATATATATTTTTGAACTAAATAAAATAAACCCATTGAGTTTGGGCTCGATTCATTCGTCGACAAGTTATCTGATTATATAACTTTTCAAATCATTTTTTTATTAAGAACTGGTAAAAGCTTGATTATTTATTATCACCTGGACATTGTTTTTAATTTTATATTATTTGGATTTTATTTTATTTTTTATTTTTTTCTTTTTTTTATATCCTGTACTAACTACGGGCCAATTGCCTATATTTCCTAAAACTAAACTAAAACTATGTACAGCAAAGAACTAAAGTTACCTACAAGACATCGAGCTTATAGGTAACTCAAATGCTCAAGCCCACTACCAGTGGGTAGCGTTCCCATCATGCTGGCGGCATTGATTTTAATTGTACATTTGTGTTAAGATTTTTGTTTATATTTAAATAATAGTATTTTTACTCCACTTTTTTTTTAATGTACAGATTTTGTGACACATTATCTATAGAATGTAATTGTTTTGGAATAAATGAAATAAAATGATTATAAAAACATTTCAATGTATTACTTTTTTTAGGAAATATAGGCAATTGGCCCGAAAATAACGGATTGTTATTTAACAGAAATGTAATATCTGTTGTATACATACATTTTTAATTTCATGAGTACCTGCATACTAAAAGATTTTATTTTACGTAATGAAATAAAAATAAATATTGCAGTGGTTAATGGTGAATGTCAGATCTTTTCTCTAGAGCACTGGATTTACTTTTTATTTTTTATTTTTTTTCGTCGCATTATTATATCAAAATTAACCCTTTAGAGGTTGACTGGTAGAAAATCCCCCTAGGACAAAATGTACAAAAGGTAGTTTTTGTATTTTTTGTGTAATAAAAAATATATTTTCATAGAATTATAGAGTTGTAATTATACACAGCTTTAAATTTTTTGTCGCTTTCATCCCGTAAAGTTTTCTGTATATCCACTTAGTAAGTAAGTAGGACCAGATTGAAATAAGAAAAAGACGGTTTTTGTGAAAAAAGGATTTATCTTAAACAAAGCTAAATAATACAAACTGTTTAATCTTTGTTTGTTGTTACGGAGCTGAAATACTTTTATAAATGATAGAAAAATATTTGTTAATGAAATGAAATAAGCGTTAATCTCGCAATTGATTCAGCAAGGCTTTCTCTCCAGGGGAAATGTATGTTCTGGCTGTAATTGCGTGTGTGATGTGAATGTTTTCGGCACCCACAACAGATTTTTTCGAAGTAAGAGGGGATGTACGTAAGGGTAAAAGCGGTTAAGGTTTGGTAAAAAAAAAACTTTTTATCTTGAAGAACACAGACAAAGCCGCATACCATACAGCAAACAGTAGTATTAAAAAAAATTCTCATTCAAGTTTAGTGTGCCTCAGTCAAAATCAAAAATAAATTGGCATGGATCCCAAAGAATCATGTCTGTCTGGAAAGATAATTATATTATTGGAATATTTTTTTATAGTCTTTCAATTGCTTCTTTGTGATAAAGCCTTTCACAACCAAATATGGTACGGTGCAGGCCACATTGAAACTAGCAGTCATAAATAAATAAGTTTTTGTCAGATCTCAAACACTCACTTCCTAGAATGCGTTCCACACTAGGAATATGATTAAATTCCCACAAAAGAGGTTCATTTATCAAATGCATAGAGGAAACGGTTTCACCACAGCATTACGGACTTAAATGTAATATAGGACAGAATACATTAGCTGTGTTTTATAGTGTGAATTTAGGTTAGCTGCAAGCTGGCTGCAAATGTTGAAATGGTGGTTTAATCTGATAAATTATTTAGGTCTTAATATCTTTATTTTTTTGTGAAAATAGTACATTAAATCAATATAATGATTGTTTCTAATGAATTTGTCTATTTACTCTTTGTTTATACCCTTTACACCCCACTGCGTGACGCTTAGTAAGTAATGAGTATAATATCAGCCTTTGAAATTGTATGTATGTATGAATCATTGTACCTTTGTGACGTTCTAGAGACCGCGTGAGTCGATTTTCATGATTCAATCGTGCTATTTAATGTACCTCGCGCGCCACAGTTTTGCAGCATTATTGTAGTCTGTGTACGCCGCGACTTACAGCGGATATTATAGTAATTTACCAACAGCATTGTGTTCCGCTTGCATTATACCATACTTGAAACTAAGTTTCCGACACGGGTTTACTTGGATTCGAAAATGCTATAAAAACGTACTGTTTTTTTCAGTAATTTACAAATAAGAGGTGTAACTGTTCGACAGTTTAATAGAAGGCAATGGTTGAAGCAATTAATTCATAGGCTGAATCGAAAATCCAGAAACACGAGTTTTCCTTCGGGGAAAAACTTATGTTCCCACCGAGAATCGAACCCGATACCCCTGCTAAGAAGGTGAACACGTGCCCAACTATGCTACCAAACAATTCAAAAATCGTATTAAGTTCTGAATGTTCGATTGATAAATTAGCATGACCATTAGTAACGTAAATAAGTTATAATTGTTCATTAAACTAACTATTGCACCAAATGTGAAGTGGTGTTCAAATTTCAAAATATTAAATTTTAATTATTTATTGAAAGGTCTGTCTGCAAATTCAATTCTGTAATTCTTGTTATGTAAACGGGGTACCTAAGATACAGGCTATACCTAGTTTGGGACCCACTAAAACAAATTTAATATTGTACTGTGTATTTCAATAAATACGTATATTTTCAAAAAGGAAATTAAAGTTTTATACTTATTTACAGCAAGAGAGTTCACTTCAAGCCACCATGCATAATATAGGTAATTCAAGTGCTCAAGCCCACTACCAGGGGGTAGCGTGTCCATTACTGGCGCCATTATTAGACCCTAAATTACTTTGTATACTTATCAAAGCAGACGTAGCTGCGGCGCACAATTAGTATAATGTTATAAAATTGAGATCAAAATTCTAAACAAATATGCAGATATTCTCTAAGCCTCACTGATATATAATAAGTTCCCCTTATCTAAGCTCGGTCTGTGAAATCCTTGTCAAAACAAGTGCCTCATACATGTGCTGTCAAAATTCAAACTGTAGAAAGTTTTAATTAGAGGTTTGATTATTCATAAAGTGCCTACATAGACTTTTTCAGCGGTATGGAAAACTGGGATCTAAAGCTGTACTCATTAGCATTGGTAAGAGTGGTTTAGCTTTGCTAGCAATTACAGCGTTTTGTGCTTCTAAAAAGGAATTTTGCTAATAAGCGTGTTAGCTTTATACTTACAATACTGTGCTTACGACGAGGTTCCGGTAAATTTACCAAAGTCGAGCAGTTCTCAAGATGCTCTTTCATAAATACATAGATAGACATAACTAGTGTGTATAAATACATATCAATTTAAATAAGGGTAGCTAATTTTCTACCGACTTCACGAAAAAGGAGGAGATACTTAATGCGACTGTATTTTTAATTTATTTATTTATGTGTGTTACCTCATATGTTCTTTCCACGTGAACCGATTTTGAAGATTTTTTTTGTTTGAAAGCGTGTGCTTTCCCTTTGGTTCCATTAAGATCATCACAAGATCTGATCAGTAGTTTTTGGGTTATCGTCAATAATGCGTGCTTATTACATTGAATTTGATTAAGGTTCCGAAGACGAAGTCGGTTTTTTAAGCTTTGCTTGCGTTTAATTATCTTTCATAATTTGTCCCGACAATAACAAAACAAAAAGAAATCAGCCAAATCGGTCGACCCGTTCTCAGATAATGGCCGTCTATACGTGCGGCAATTGGTTTTTATTTATATAGATAGATATAGATGAAACATATTTTTGGCGCAGTTAAAAAGTAGGTTCTTTGGACGCTGGGCTTGAACTCGTGAGGAATACGGTTTTCAAGGACAATACTAGGATTGTTTGTATGATGTATGTATCTTGATTGTGTGTAATGTAATTATATAGAGTATCAACGATACAAGTTGTATGTGTGATTGTGGTTGTAAAAGTGTTTGCTTGTTTTATTGTTTATTTTGCTGTACTATCTTAGTACCCATCTAATTACTTCACGATTTGGCCCAAAGCTTAAAAGTGTTTTCTTTTTCGTAATCTACCACAGGCAATGCAATGCAATTAATTTAATCGGAATAGAATAGAACAGAAAATTATCAATTTTATTGGTCAATTTCATTGACATAAGTTAATCATATATATATTATGTGACAAGAGAGAGTTCTTTTTTCGGGTTATCCCTAATTTTTTTTTCTTAAACCTTCCCTGTATTTATGCGAGTAAAACAAACAAAAAAAAAACGAACGAGCCATTTTTGAGTTTTTGAAATTAAAGTACAAACTGGTTTTAATGATATAATTAAGATAATAATAATTTTGATTACGTTTTAAACTAATGATATAACTTTACTACAGGGTATAGAAAATTATTGTTAGCCATAACAGTTAACTGAATTTCAAAGGCACAAAAAGTCCTATGTTTATAAGTTTATCTGCAAGCTGTTAAAATCTAAAATTTTTGGGGGTCAATAGAGAGTATTGTATTGTATCTCTCTTGTTGACATTATATCAAAGCACAATGACAACAAACTGTAACAGTACAACCTGTTATTTCAATGTAAGTTTTAAGACAGACAACTTGCAAGACTTCTTTTACTGCTTTACATATTTGTCGGGTTTCAAACTCAACGTTTTTTGATTATAATTTTAAACTCTCAACTTTGATTGGACAAACGCTACGTCCGGCAAAGTTTTGGGTTTGCGGTTAGGCCCTTAACCGGTTTTAACCGGAATCAATTTTATATTTATACAATTGTTTTACATTTGTTCATTTTCATCACTTGAATATTTATCCACTTTGGGTTGTTCTAGGAACTGTTTTGCTAAGTTTAATTAAATACATTAAATTAGTATTTAATAATTATTCAATTAAATTCCTATTAATTTGATAGAAGAAGCGTTTTCATTCCACATTTATTATACGTACTGCTAAGGAATGAAATTCTTTACACGAGTCTGTGTTTTCCGATAAGTACAATCTAGGAGTCTTTAAATCCCGAGTGAACAGGTATTTCCTAGGCATGCTCCATTTTCGCTACTTTTAATCAGTTGAGATAGTGGTAAAATAGCTTGCACATCGATAATAAAAAAAATAAGAAAAAAATCGAGTTGTTTTCTTAATACAGTTACAAAAAAATGTATAAAAGAATAACATATTAAATAAAAATAAAAGTTTTCACACTCGCAGCCCCACACTTAGTTCGATGACCTATGCCGTGCGTGCCGGAAACATTCACATCAAACACAAACAATCTCAATCAGAAACACACACAAATTTTCCTTGTGGAGAAAACTGATGTTCCCGCAGGGAATCGAACCCCGAACTTAGAAGACGAACGCCAGCCAACTAAGCCAACGAGCAGTTCAAAATAGTGGGCATAATATTATGTATAACTTCTAATTAAAGAAATCTTGATATTTTTTACAAATAAAATTCAAATATTAAATGTTATATTTTTTTGAAAATTTAACTTATTAAATTACGAAAACATACCAGCCACGTCAATAATAATAGGGTCATACACTACTGTACTTCTTTTATCAACCGAACAAAGCTCTTAGTTGACTTGGGTGGTTCAGCAGTTTCTTTTTTTTTTTTTTTTATTTGTGATAGGATAGTGTTTGACCACTATCTCACCTGATGGTAAGTGACGATGTGATCGAAGCTGGTAAACACACACTAGACCTGGAATACGCAGGCTCTCAAGGATAACTGCCGGAACACCGTATTTGGCTTGGCGGCAGACTTTCAACTTGATGGTGGTAAGCTACTTTGATAGCAAGCCAGGCGAGCAACTCACAAAATGCTCTACCACCTTTCAAATGTCACCTGATTAGCACCACCCGGGGACCACGTGTAGGGAGTCAGACTAAAGGGGTATCCTCCTACGGACGTGGGTGACTCAGCCCCCGTCTTCTCCGTCCGCCTACATACAACAACAAAATTTAACGTCCAAAACTGACAACTTGAAAATAAAATTGTAGTTAGATAACTTTTAAAACAATCCATGTTATATAATAACAAAATCGGTACTGTAGAAACAGTACTTAAGGCATTTTTTCTACGCTTACATCATTACACTGATACACAGAGCTTTCAGTCTCAAAAATTGGTGCGTGTATTTTATTTGTGACTCCAAAGAAAAGTTTATTATTCTAATTCCATGAATATTTGCATTATAATAATAAATTCAAAAGATAAAATGACAGCAACACGCCATAAATTCTAGAATTATAACCGGTTTTGAGATCGCGGTAAAGATACAAACCGGTAATTCTGCATAATGTAAAAGGGGTTACGCAGTTATATTGGGGTACGCAGGGCAACGCAGGCTTAATGAGATAATGAGATACGCAACCTACCGAAAACTAAGGTCATTACGAATCACATTACAAATGTTATGGCTTTATAATAAGAAAACGATAAAGCTAGATAAATTTGAATGTGTTTAAGTGGACAAGGCAAGCCAGCACATCCTGCTCCTTAGTTGATATCGGTATTTATCTTAAACGTAAAATTTTAATCACCATACAATGCTAAATATTAGAAGTCAGATTTACGATGATAAATTGTATGGAAATAATAGTAGGGGGTGGCAGTTTTGAATCCTACGACAGGCATAAGCTTCCAGTAAATGTAACATTGTGATAAAATTCATGAACTGTATAACTTGGAACTTCTTGCCTAAGTCGGTGTTTCCTGGTGAGAACAATATGAAATTTACTAGATTCAGATCCAGATAATTTATTTTGCAGTTAAATTTAAGGTATAAAGTTAACAATATAAAGATAAAAAACAATCTAAACACACAAACGCATACACACTCACATCTTGACTATATGTTGCCTCTGAAGGCGTGCAAGTATTAAAATTGATGAAAGTAATAGGTATCTTCAAGGCAAACTTGGTCCATCGTCGATCACATCATCGCGCGTCGCTTTACATAATGTGTGATGGTGATAAAACATTTGTCCATATTATATAAAACAATAATAAAATAGCTCAAACAATAACAAAAAAACTGTCTAAAAACTTAGTTGCGATATTTCTTCTATTTTATATTTCTAATTTGTATTATTATATACTACAATATCTACCAGACTATCTGCCTAGTATGGCTAATGCTATATAAACAAAATCAATCTACCAGACCACCTGTTGTCATATCTTGTCGACCACATTATTGCTTACCATCAGGTGAGATGGTGAAATTGTCTATCTAGAATTTTAAAAAATGTATTAGTTTAAGTGTCATGCGAATTGTAACCGTGTAGTGTCAGCCTTACCCCAAAAAACACCACGTATGTGTAAACTCCGCGAAATTACATCCGCGTACAGGGAGCGTAATCAGCGTTTTTACAAATATTTTTTACCGTATTTCGGTATTTTTGCCGCATCTTTTCACCGTATCTTTCCGTCGTATCTATTTGCCAAATCCTTTGCAAACAGTCCCTAGAGAGGAAAACTCTGCAGTTTTTTTGAAAGGTTGATTATGGGAAAGTAGATTAACAGCGTGAAAGGATAAGGGTCACATTCGTGTATTAATGCAATTTAATTTTATATGAACAACGGTGTTTATGAGTTAAATATAGCATATCTTATTTCGTGGGCCACAAATTTTACTTTATTGGTATGACTCTTGTTGTGTCATGAGAAAAAAATTGGCGTCTTGAAAAACTCTTCATTTGTATGAACAGAGAAAGTGCTAGTATAAATGACATTGAATTATGATTTTGACTAAATATATTATTTATTGATCAAGCAGAGTGAAATCTCTAAGTTGACTTGGGTGGTTCAGCACTTTGTCTATCCGTCCGTCCGTCTGTCAGAGGCATCTAGCATCAAAAACCTAGTTAGACGCTAGATGCTCTAGACGCTCTTGCACCTAAACGATACAAGCGAATAACATCAAATTCACAGAGAATATGTAAAGTTATGACCCACAGCCCGAAATGGCGATTAAAATGATATAAATGAAAATATTAATAGATTTGATAAACAAAGCGCCCGAGATGCGCGTACAAGGCGGTAGGTTTCGTTTGAACATAGTAAAAATAATAGTAAATGCAACTATTTTTCCTGATTCCGATGTATATAAGTCAATTTTGACAATAATGTAGACGTGTTTTTTTCCATATGCAGTAGGTATACAAAACGGCAGGGCGAGGGGAGGATTCGCGGAGGAAGGAGTTGCGGGCACGCGCCCGTGGCGCACGCCTTGTGCGCTTGAAGAACAAATAAATAAATCAAACAATACCAATTAAGAAAAAAGTAATAAGCAATTAACCTGAAACGTGTTCAAAATCAAGGCCTCAGGTCAGGGCGAACGACTAGTTATCTCCTTATCCCTGAGGACGCAGTCTCTAAAATTCCAGGCTACCTAAAAGCAACTATCCTTGATTGAACAGTTCATAATGTTGAAAAGATTACAAATTATTTAACAAATTATTTGAACTGCCCTTTGGCTAAGTTGGGTGAGCGTTCGCCTTCTAAGCATGGGTATCGGGTTCGATTCCCGGCGGGAACACAAGTTTTCTCCCCAAGGAAAATTTGTGTTTCTGGTTCTGGTTGTGATTGTGTGTGTGATGTGAATGTTTCCGGCACCCACGACACAGGTCATTGAACTTAGTGTGGAGCTGTGAGTGTGAAAGCGTTTATGTGTTTATGTTTAAAGTAGGTAGACTTATGAGAAACCTCTGTTTTAATTAGTGATTTGGACATTGTTTAATGTAAACCTTGATGTGAGAAAGGTTTAAACAATGCTTTGTGGTTTTAAACAGTCAGCCTGCGAGCGACATAAGGGTTGACAGATGTTATGGCTAACCTGAAGTAGTCTTGGTCTAGCCTATGTAATCAAGGACTGAGTTCACCAAACTTCGGTTAAGGACATAACGGTCATTTAATCCCCTGAATTACAAAAAGATAAAAGGAAAAATAAATCATTTGAAACTGAAGTACGAGTAGCTTGCTTGTCGTATATTCAACACGGCTTAACGACTGTAGTCTTACGACTAACGCCACTCCTTAAGTCAGGACTATAAGGCCGCTTAAAGGCATACGTAACGCCTTTACTAACTGTAGTCTTATAAACGCGAGTCCTTGGATCAGGATTTTTAAGCCACCTAAAGACATTCGATACGGTTGTTGAACGACTGTTGGCTTACGATTAACAACCAGAACCGTCTGTTGAACGTACCCTCCGAAGCACGAATCACTAAGGGGCACGAATAGTTTGAAATATAAAGGCATGTTTTTTATTATTCGTTCCACATTTCTTGCCTCAATAAAAATAACTCTACCTAATTGTTTTCCATTCACGCATGCCGTCTCTACATAACTTGGCGATTATTGGAACTAGGTCAGAGTTCAAGAAAAATTCTCAATGTGGATCGAAAAAGCGAACAGTAAAGTGCGATCTAACTTTTTAACTGTAAACTTTTAAAAGATCGATGATACTGAGTTAGTGTTGCTTTAGTGTTAGAATGTGTTTTTATATTCTGATAGTGCATAAGGAGAGTTAATTTATCCGGACGTGAGGTATGTACGAGTTATGTCACGTATAACGCCTGTTATATGTTATTTATCAATGATTTTAAATTAGGTTAAATTTATAACACAGTAATTTAGTTATAATTATTTTAAAACTTTGAACTGCCCGTTGGCTAAGTTGGGTGAGTGTTCGCCTTCTAAGCAGGGGTATCGGGTTCGATTCCCGGCGGAACCACAAGCTTTCCCCTCAAAGAAAACTTGTGTTTCTGGTTCTGGTTGTGACTATGTGTGTGATGTGAATGTTTCCGGCACACACAACACAAGTCATCGTACTTAGTGTGGGGCTGTGAGTGTGAAAGCGTTTATGTTTATGTTAAAACTATTTTCTTCAAACAGTTCACATACGGTCACATTACGGTCATGTTCACTGAATAAAATGTTGACTTTGACTTTGTCTATTTATTTGGCACGCATTAAACAATTTGATTGTTTCGAATACCATGTGAGATTTGGCAAAAGAGTAGAACTCATCGCCTGCGTCTTTGTTCCTTGAACTTTTTAATCTAGGTGTTTTCAAGTGTAACGTAAAATCTTTTCGGAAAGCATGTTAGGCGCACCACTTTTTATTAGGTCACATAGTATTAAAATGCTTACCTATCAAGTATAAAAACATAAACTGTAATAGTGACAAACGGGAGATAGACCGCCGCTTTTTCTTTAATGAGTACCTATACCTCCCTTTACTATAAGAAATAGACTTGATACTTCATTGATACCGTGTGAACGAACTTTCTGACTATTCCAATGTGAACTGAACTGAACTACACAAAGGGCTGGTACATAAAAATGCCCATAAACTGGATCGTTCCACTGCCGGTTTATTGTTTGCAATAAACTCAATGTTTTTATTACTGGTTACCATCTTTTTCTAATGGAACAATGGGGAATCAAAAGTATCGCTTCTCCATTATGTTGTTTTGTTTACTTTGGCGTAAAAAGTAGTAGTATTATAATGTCTTCAATTTTTATTTGTATGAAGAAGAGAAAAGATTTTTCTATTTGAAATGATGTTGTTGTGTTAGTGTTTTAGAATAAAGTAGTTTGAATATTTGGCCGAAAGAGTGCGTATCGCGTGAGCGTAAACTTCGTGCGGAACCGTGAGTGTGAGAGAGTTTGATTGCTTGTTTGTTCGCCGTCACGCTGCACTGTAAATAGACGCGAATGACATTGTTTACCTCTTCTATAAATTGCTTTAGAAATATTTACTTTCCAAACATTAGATGACAATAAAACCACAATAACAGTTCGCAAACTTTCACTGCTAATCCTGACTTTTATTCTTTAGTTTCGGAACAGTTAGTTTCGTTCAACGTTAGATAAGCCGAGATAACTTTTGTGATGAAGGTCCGGCGATGTTTTGTGGCAATGCTGTGGCTATATATAACAAAACAGTATGATTGTTTTGATGAAATTTAAATTAATTCATTTCTTCACCAATTCAAAATTATTTCTTCACGTGGGCCCAAAAAGGCACTCATGAAAGTTAATGACTACTGCAAGATTCTCAAAATTACTGCCATTTCGAGAAGAACCAGGCAAGAAACTCGGCGGTGCATTTTTTCACTCTTTGTTTTTAAACTTATACAAAAATTATATAAACCTACTTATATCTATATTATAATATATATATAATCATATATATTCATAAGTATTGCCTTATATAATTTATTTAGTTCAAGTATGTATATACTACCTACCTTACTTTATATTTTTATATTTATATATATATTTTTCCTAAACTTGTATTTACACCCCTGTTTCACCGAATTGTTTAAAATCTTCTCTATCTAAAGGTTGTCTGGTTGCTTTTAGCGATAAAATCGCCGATTGTACACTATAATTTAAGTTTTGTTATGAGTGATTTATGTAAGGTGTGACAATAAAGCGTTATCTATCTATACCGTTATCTATCTATCTATATCTATAACTAGCTGTCCCGGCGACCTTCGTTCCGCGTAACAGTCAATGAATGTGCATATTTAGGAAGCCATACCCGGCATGCGTTACAATGTCACGTGACTATATTATTACAACCTTCATGTTTATGTTTGCCTAGTACTTTATCAAATCCGAGTGACGTATGAGAAAATGGAAAGCAAGTCGAAATGTAAAAAAAAAAATTTAAGAAATGTACGTTCTTAAAAAGTATCCTATGTCCTTCTCCTGGCTCTAAACTACCCCCCTGCCAATTTTCAGCTAAATCGGTGCAGCCGTTCTTGAGTGATAAGTGGAGTAACTAACACGACTTTCTTTTATATATATAGATATTATTATGTAGTCGCCAGAAAGCGGTTACATGCAGTTTGCCTCCATGCATTCTTGTCATTAATGTAGTCATTCAAAACAAACAACGAATCTGTATCTACCTAAAATAAATTATTTTGTCACCTACAATCGTTTAATAAGCATGGGGAGAGTTTACGGTTGTGCAATCAAAATACATTTTAATATTACTCTGAATGAAAAAAAGATTGTAAAGAAGAAAATATTTACTTTTTTATACGTCAACAGCAGTTAACCCAAAATGCAGGCGGCAACGTGATGTAATTGGTGGTATTATATAATGGTAATACTGTCCTAGCTAACTACCACCATAAACAAAAAAAAAATAAATAAGATTATTCTAAGACCATGGTAAAATCATCAATAATTTAGAAATGATGGGACCCAATAAATATGCCAATATAATGTAAAGTCACCTAAATGTCAGAATATAAATACATTTTATAATGAGCGTAATCTCGTCGGTTGTTATAAATACTTATTATTTATTTCTAAAATATCCAAATGATTACAATCTTTTGTATATTGTAATGGACTATTTACGGGCCAATTGCCTGTATTTCCTAAAACTAATCTAAAATATATACAGCAAAGAACTAAGTTACCTACAAGACATTGAGTTTATAGGTAACTCAAGTACTCAAGCCCACAGTGTCCCCATGCTGGCGGCATTACCTCTCTGAATTGCAATGCTAATACGTTGAGCCAAATAAGTGCCAGCATTTTGATCACGCGTCGCCTCAACAAGGTGCTCTGATAGATTTTTGAAAATAGAATGAGCTCCCGGTCACATTGTAATTAATTGTGTTGTTCATTCCGTTAGTTGACTTACTGTCAACAGTCTACACCATGTCCACACTACCACCTAATAAAGAACATGGACACAGATTAAATAAAAGTTACTTCGTACATGGGACCCAATCTGCAGAAGCAATATAAAAAAGTTTTCGGAGCGAGATTTGTTCATCAAGGCGACGCGATAACATCTGTCGGGGAACATTCACTCAAAATTATGTGTTGATACTGTTTGTCTGTCTTTGGTAAAGTCGTCGTTAATTTTGTGTGTATCTTGTCCAACTATTTTTATTTGTTTGTTTAGTTTATATATTAAAATACGAACTCTCCGTTGGCTTAGTTGGGTGGGCGTTCGCTTTCTAAGCAGGGGTATTGGTTTCGATTCCCGGCGGAATCACAAGTTTTCTTCGCAAGGAAAATTTGTGTTCTGGTTCTGGTTGTGATTGTGTGTGTTATGCGAATGTTTCCGGCAGCCACAAGTCATCGAACTTAGTGTGGGGTTGCGAGTGTGAAAACGTTTATGTTTATATATGTAGACGTTATATTATAACTTTTATTAATTTCATTTTATTGACTGATGCAATTTGATTTAAGGATACTTCAAATGGTTACTTTAAAACTTCTGCTTCATATGAATTATCAAAAATATAGTTAGGCCTATATCAAGGTTCTAAAAGAAACTGTATGAAACATTGATAAGCGTATTGAATAGATGTTTTACCTTTGTGAATATTTGAAAAGTATTGAGGACAAAAGATTCAGGATTAAATGGAGTGTTTCAAATATAATTGCAAAAACAGCTAGACTAGACTGATATGAAATCTAGAATGTCAGTAAAAGAAAATATAACTATCTATTTGAGCCTAATTAGGTAACTTATTTATTGGTAAGTAGTATTTATTTTACAATTTCCAGCATCCTATACAGGCTAATTTGTTACTTACTAGAAAACATTATTACAACCATAGCGGCAATCGTCTGTCGTGGGACGGCTATAATATATGCAAATTCTGATCGATGATTTTCCTAATAAATTTCAAAATGTGTTGTTTGCCTAAGGCGCCAAATGTAAACCGGTTTGCGAGCATATTGCGAGGGCAGCGTGTTGTCTCCGTAAAATTGTAGTTACAATAACTATTACTTATAGATTGTATAGAATACATAATCTTAATGTAACAAAAGCAAACAAACGCATTCACGCTCACAGCCCCACACAAAGACTTGTATCGTGGGTGCCGGAAAATTCACAATACACACGCACACATTACACCCAGAAAATGAAGCACACATATCCCTTGGGTAGGAATTTGTGCTCCTGCCGGGAATTCTCCTGCCAATTATTACGGATAATATAGCATTCAGATGAAAGTCGTAGAACTACGAGTAAATTGAGCTAAGGGTTAGAATAGAGATCAGGATCTGAGAGCTTCTAGTAATAAAAAAATTACACTGTGTAACAGAATGAGCATAAATGTAATGGCAAAGGCAGGCGTGGCATGTTACCAAAATATTGCCTTTAACATCGTTACCTTTGAAACGGCTTAAATACTAAACGTATAAAAGCAATAGCAGCTCCATGCACTTCTTTATTAAGTCACTTTCACATATCCATACCTCTGTATACGTCATTTTTCGACCTTAGAAGCATGAAAAAATACCAGGTGATGGTGCAATCAACGTTCTAAAAATACATAGTTACCTTTACCAAAAGCTACAAAAAGCAATTGGAGCTGCAAACGCGCTTCCTGATTGCAAAATCACTTGTCCAATCGAGTACCCCTACGTATGACATGTGAGCCTTTGAAGCATGAAAAATAGAAAAAATAAGGTATCGGTGCAATCAAAGTTCAAAGCGATTTAAATTTCCATTTTAAGCTTTGAGTTCCATGATTCCTGCTGAATTCAGCGCAATACTTCTAGGTAAAGATATTTTTAAAATTTCCAAAGATTCTTTTGTTGTGTACTATTATTGTGTTGTTCATGTATTAAATTAAAAATAAAAAAAAAATGAAATAAACAGTTTAACTGTCACACACTCTCTAAGAACGAAGTGATGCACGCCTCATATCATTTCATATTCCACCGTTGGATGACTGGTAGAGAATGCTTTTAGCATTAAGTCCTCATGCTGTACACTTTTTATTGTGCAATAAAGTATTAAATGTATAAATAAATAAATATTTACCGAGCAAGCGGGCTTCACCTTCGACAGCATCGTTCTTTCCTATCAGTTGAGATTGTGGCTTGGTTACAAAAAAAACTCACAACCGTTTGATTATGTTAGTGAGACAAAAAGTTTATTTTTCATGACACCATTTCCCGACCAACATTTAAAGCATAAAATAATAAAATGTTCATGCCAACATCCTATCTACACAAACCAAAACCTTTTTGAATACAATCCGAGCCGACAAAGGGACACCAAAACAATAAAAGTCTTTGAAAACAACCCCTGGAAATGTCAAAGATTTTCCACAATTCAACAACACCGCATTTTTTTCATGTCCCAAAAAGACTTTTGAGCTTTAAAATATAGTGATTTATCGCTATCATCACCGGTGTACATTCTGAAGGAAAACATCTTGGAATAAAGTGAGCCATGTTTGTATTTTGACGTCTATTCTTAAAATAAGAATAAAATTAAATTAAAGCGTTCAAGAGTGAATCTAGGTATCTTCTAGACATGTCACATTTTCAATCGCATCATCCCTTTCCATCAGGTCAAAAATCAGCACAAAAAAAACAGAAATGTTAAATAAGGTCTTATTCCAATCCCAAAAAATAAAATAACAAAAGTGGACACTTTTGTACTTAATCTTATCTACAAACTTCACAAAAAAGGTCTCAAGTCAAGGTACTCAACTCGACTGTATTTTTTTTTTGTTCTTCGTTCCACGTGAATCGATTTTGAATTTTTTTTTTGAAAGATGTGGCTATCTAATTGGTCCCATTTAAATTTGATCAAGAACATATCAGTAATTTTTGAAATATCATAAAAATTAAGCTTTTTTCTACAACATGTCACTTTCTTTTACCAGGCACTAACACACTTTAAAAATAAAAATAGGAAGTAACATTTAAAGTAGGTCAACTTTAATAAATAAAACAAGAATATTTATTAGTTCTATAAACAAGATACCGTGTCTTAAACAGAAAGCTGCCCGTTCACGTTTAAATATCAACGTGAACAAATACGTGACCTTATTCTCTGAGTTTCTCAAGAAACGCAACCAGATTTTTAAGATTATCTCGCTGCAAGAAACGATATTTCAGTAACCCGTATTTTACAGAACCACAGCTATTTATTCTTACGTTAAAACGCAAGCAGACCATGAAAAAAGTCATTTTATTTTAGTAGAGCTAGCGTGGAACTAAATATAGTGTTCAACATTTCGGCTGGTAGGAAATTATGCATAACTTTTGTCTGGCTTTTTATTTCACATACACGCGGTTGAAATAACGAGCTCTACATTTAAAATATGTGGAAAAATATATCGATTTATGCCCTTTGTGGATCGGTGCTTATTGTTACGATTTAATTTGATTAATTATAGTTCAAACAAGGTAAACTATATAAATGCTGGCCTTTTTTTCGCACATGAGATATTGCTGCTATGTAGCATGGCAATGCGGCCAGCATTTCCAGCATTTTGGAAACGTTGCCTACAAGCAGATAATTTGTCAGTTTAATAGTATTAATTTTTTTTTTAAATGTGATGTCTGAATTTCATTTTGTCAACTCAAACAACTCCAAACTAAGCTCGATGACTTGTGTCATGGGTGCCGGAACAATTACACCACAAATCATCACAACCTGAGCCAGAAACACAAATTTCACTTGAGAAGAAATCTTGCGTTTCCTTCGCGAATCATGCACCTAACTTATCCAATGAGCAGTTCAATTTTGATTTACTAAATATCAATATAGTTTATTCACATGGGCCAAAAAGAGTGTTAAAAGTTAATGATGCTACTGCCAGATTCGCAAAATCACAGCCATCTCGAGAAGAACCTGGCCAGAAACTCGGCGGCGCATTTTTCATTCATTTTTTTTTTAATAATTCTTAAACACTAAAACATGAATTATATCAACCTAATTCGTAATTTACTTCTTTTAATTCTACCAATCCAACATCTTTAATTTTTTTATATATGATTACACTTATCCTCATGGTAAGCAATTAAATAATACAAATCACCCTCACATTCAGGGGGGCAGACTCACCGTCACACCATTTTTTTCAGAATAGGCAGATAAATAACATAGACAAAAAGAGAAAAGTTGCGCTAGAATACATTACATATTTTGATGTTTTTTATTTGTAGATCTTGCGAGTTCATTTGATTGAGGGTATAGCACACCTTCGTCCTCACCATTACTTACCAACAATTGAGAAACGCTTCATATGCTAGCCTAAAAGAGCAAAAATAAGTTTTTTATTCATTCATACCAGAAAGATGATTTATAACCACCAGGCGTATCCAAGAAAAATAAAACTTCCATGGAAACGTTTTAAATTTTTCTATCAAACACGGAAATCCTCGCAAGCCAAGAGTGGGAAGTACAAGCCTATTCCCACTTACGTAATAAAACAAGGTTTATTTATGCAAATCCTGAAACTCCCTACGTTTTTCGGCGATACCTGCTACCGAATTAAAATTTATAGCGTGAGCATAAGGAGGGTACATCTGAATGTTTTATTAAGAAGCCTATCCTACTGAAAAAAGGTTTTATTCAGTTTCGTGGAGTTACTTTGAAAGGAATTCGTAACTAATTTTATTCATAGACTTGTGTGATAAAATTGGGTTGGAATGCGGAGTTGTGTATATTTTTAACCGATTTGAACACAAGTTTTCTCCCCCAAAGAAAATTTGCATTTCTGGTTCACGTTGTGATTGTGTGTGTGTGATATTATTAATGTCCTGCACCCACGACACAAGTAATCGAACTTAGTTTAAGGCTGTGAGAGTAAAAGCGTTAATGTTTATTGTTATATTGTAAATTAAGGTTTAATAGAAAAGTGGCGATGAGCAGAACTGAGAAAGACGAATGCATCATATTTACACACACAATCACAACCAAAACCAGAAACACACATTTCCCTTTAAGAGAAAACTTGTCTTCCCATTAGAATCGAACCCGATACCCTTGCTTAGAAGGCGGATGCGCATTTTATTACATAATTATTAAACCTGACACCAATTGATAGACCAAAAGATATCAGATGCCCTTGATTATTAAGATAATTTTGCTCTGACCATCTGATAATTCTAGATGCTCCATTTAATAGATCTCCAAGGCCCTCAGAAACTAATTTAGTTTTGATCGTTTTGATCATTTTGATCAGCTCCATCCGGTGTTCCCTCCATCATATCTAAATAATTACCCACCCAGTGTTCAGATTAGATATGAGATGTTATTGTTTTCGGTTTTAGTGCCGAATAATGCATAAGTTTTATCTTTTGTTGTGTTGTTTTGATTAGATATTTATTTATTTATTTATTTAAAAACTTCATGCACAAATACAATGTACATAGGAGGACTTAATGCTACAGCATTTTCTGCCAGTCATCCTGCTATTTCAGGAGATATATCGGCGTGCAATAAATGAAGCTATACAATAAAGAAAAGGTTCAGAAATCTAAACTTAATTTTAAGAATATATATATATATATATATGTATATGAAAATATAATACATAAACTTAATATAAAACATGTATATTATTATGCAAAAACTTTTAGAATTCTATACATAAACATACATACAGTCACAGATATAAGTACTTTTAACTACATCAATATAAAGAAATAATTTGTGGAGTACACAAATACAAAAAAAAAACTTGAGAGGTCTCAAGGGACACCCGGATGGAACGAAGTTAAATTTCCGTCTAGCCCCCTTTCGCAACGCGCGATAAGGAGCTTTCGTTCCAAAATTAAAAGAAACATGCAAAAACCAACATCACGCGGTGTTCCCAGGCGGTCACCCATCCAAGTACTGACCGCGCCTTACGTTGCTTAACTTCGGTGATCGGACGAGAACGTGGTATGGCTTACAACTACAGCAAAAAGTGTCGTTACAACTTTTGGTCTTAATTTTTTCCGTCTAGCCCCCTTTCGCAACGCGCGATAAGGAACTTTCGTTCCAATAAGAAACGCTTTGCCACTCAAAGTCCCACACTAATACTTGCATCGTGGTTGTCAAAAACATACAACCAGAGACATAAAAACTAATTTCTTTAGGAAAAAAGTTGTACTCCTGCCGTGAATTGAAACCACATTCAGCGAAGTTGACAGATTTGCCTCTTGTGAATAGAAGAATTAGAGAGAGAAAGAGAGAACCATGTAAATTATTAGGTTATCCATTTACACATTCACAATTAAATACAGTTTGGTCACATTCAAATAAACTATGGAATACATTTTGGCCCTGCAATAAAAGTTAGGGATAAGTTTGTGCATGACAAACGTTCATTCTGACAGCACTCTCGTCGTGGTGGAAGCGTAGATTTCATTCGAATATATGTTTATTATGTTGGGAATATATTTTGCACAATTGAGATATAAACGAAATGTTTGCATTTAATCTAAATAATTTTAAATAAATAAATAATAATTTGTAGTTTTTATGAGACTATCCTTAAGATTGACAAAATGAGTTTTAACAAACATGAAATCAAATTAATAAAAGTAATGTACATAATTATTTTTAGCTTTACTCGTCAACGGTGTTAAAAATATGAATTTTCCACATCGTTTGTTATGTATATAAATTAAGTAAGCGTCTCAACTATTTTTCTTTTTGTTAACCTGTACTGTCCTACTGCTGGGCAAAGGTCTGCCCCTTTTTCTTCCACGCATCTTGCAGAACACTATATTGAAAACAATTTCTAATGCCCCATGGTTTATCACAAATGCTGAACTTCATGAGCAGTTAAAAGTAAACCCAATAAAAGAGGAAATAGCAATGACAGAAAATGCCCACAAAAAAAGGCTGGCATATCATCCAATTCAGCTGGTGTCAGATCTGCTGAAACCGAGCACAAGCGGGCGCCTCAAAAGGCACCACATTCTCGACCTTAAGCAATAATTAATCACTATAAGTGCCTTGCTTACTGGAGCCTGGACCTCAACACGCCAATAATTAATACACCACATTTGCTTATAGCTTGATGGCTGATCGCAGATAAAAATAAAAAAAAAATCTTTCCTACGTCTACAATACTAGTTTTAGAGCTTATGGCTGTATTAAGAACTCGATCTAGCCGCTTGATGCCTAACTCACTACGCTCAATAGCTCTTTTGCAAATCTTGAGTTTGGACTTCTGAGCCTCAGTCAATGACCAGGTTTGAGCACCGTTAGGCCTCTGCCTCGAATTTTGCGGGCAGCGGGGCGGCAGCGGCAGCGGCGCAAGAGACCCGTTCTCCAAACATGCGGGTAGATCGCGCGGCACTATAGCGGCGTAGTGTTGTGTTTGTGGTCGTGGTGTCGAGATATGTGTTTGGAATCGCGAACGAAATGTCTGAACAACGGCGGCAATATTTTTTTGATTCGAATTTATTCCTAGCGCTTGATTTAACACTACCCTAGAATGCAGAAGAGCAGCGCGAGCGGTCACCGCTAAACTGGAGTGCACCGCTCGTTACCCGCACCCGCGCCGATGCCGCGCCGCTGTTTTCGAGAACCGGTCCATTTCATTTTACGCATAAGATCCTGCCGCTCCCGCGCCGCCACCGCCGCCGCCCCGCTGCCCGCAAAATTCGAGGCAGAGGCCTAAGTTAGGATAGGCAGAATACACATGTCGATAAGTTGGCGCTTATGTGAAAGAGGAAGGTCACTCTTCATCAGCTGCTTTATAGACCAGTAGTTCTTCCGGGCATTTTCAATACGACGATCGATTTTTCGATCTTGCCTGTTTTTGAGGGAGACTAGGTCACCCAAGTAGATATAATCGTCAACATAATGTAACATCTGTCCATCAACCTCAACCCTACGTTTACCGCTATTAATCATTATCAGTGTCTTTGACCGGTTCATTATAAGTCCAACTTCAAGGCTCACTGTGCTTAGTTCTTGGAGCATTCACTCTAATTCCATAGAAGTAATGGCGAGTGGTTTAACAGTACATATAAATAACTTCTAATTCTCAGAGAATATGTAAAGCTATGGCCCAAAGGCAGAAATAAAATGTTATAAATGAAAACGTTAAGAGGCACCCATACCCGTTAGCGGGGAGCTAAATAATTTAGATTTCATCAAGTTTTTCTCTATTAGACCAGATCTCAGTTTGGCGAGAACCACTAGTTATAATTTGGAATTGTTAGTTTTAATATTATGTTCAGTACAATAATATACTAACATAGTCACTATGACTTTCCTAACACTATATGAACTGTAAAATTAATGACATATTCTTATAATTAAAATTTAATGAAATTGACTGTACTTTATTCTCTCAAACATAAATAAGTCATCTAAATTAAAATGCATGTAATATACCAAAAAAAAAAAAAATTTCATTACGTTCATTTAAAAACTTAACAAATACCACGTTGTACGACTTGTGGCAATGTTGCTCCATTTCAACAACCATAACAACCGTACTTCTCACATTCGGCTTTATTAAGCCGAATCCGAAACTCGAAGAAACTTTCGCGTCAGCACTTCCACTTAACCCTACTTTACATGCGGCGTCGTTTTGCGTCAGTATAGAATCAGCGGGTAGTTTTGACGTGATAAATAATGTAATAGTTTCGAGGGTTAACTAGAGGCGGGTTTCGCCATTCGAGCACAATTTATCGCTTTTCTTACTGAGTTGAACAGTTTTTAAGTGGCATTATAAAATATGTTGTTTTTGCGGTGGGCGGCGAAGTTAATATTGTGCCAAGTTTGTTTTTGTTGTCAAATGGACTATAAGTGTTGAATTTATAATGAGATCTGTATATCTGTATTTTAATTGTTAAAGGAAAATTTGTGTTTCTTGTTTTGGTTGTGATTGTGTGTGTGATGTGAATGTTTCCGGCACCCACGACACAAGTCATCGAACTTAGTGTGGGGCAGTGAGTGTGAAAGCGTTTATGTTTATGTTATTTACCATTATTTATAATTAAGCAGGTATAATATATTCATTTATTCAAATCTTGCACCATTCTAAATGTTGTTATGTTAAAACACCGACGACGTCTAACTTTGTTGCGTAATTCCTCTCCACCCAAAGGTTGTCTGGAAGACATCGCTTTTAGCGGTAAGACCTCCTATTGTTACACTTATTTTAAAAGTCATTATTTTTTATTCTGTTTTGTCACAAATATAGTGTTCACTTAGTTTATCTATATCTTGTTATAAAATTAATATGAAATAAAAATCATATATTAAAATATACGCACATTTATAACCGCGCATAAGACAACATAAAACCCATCTTATAATGTTCTTCTTTTCTTGCTATAACTTTAATTTACGTACTATTTAATACTATATTGTTGTATTCAAGATCATAGTACCTAATTATTTCTCGTCTGAAATAGGAAATTGTTGTTACTAGGTAAATGGTTTATAATTACCACCTTATTTTAGACTGTTTTTTCTTCGATTCGTATTCTGATTATATAACATACATTGTTCATTACCTTAAGTTATTTTTCCGTAGAAACTAACAAGTGCTTATATTTGTGATATTTTTAAAAATGTATATATCCTACTCATAAATAAACATATAAAAGACGCAACAGGAATTTAAGATTTCGAAATAGCCCGTGATATTTTATAAAAAATGTGCAAATCGAACTACAAGTAATTTTATGCCTCGATGCATTTTTCCAGACAAAGGCACGTAGTTATTAAATCTTTTTAGAAAGGAATTAGAACCCATTCGCTTGCGATGGCCAGTTTCCAGTGGATTAATATGCAAAATCGCTTGATTGGGTGATGCGGCGTTTGCAGTCTTTGATAAATTTCAATATGGTCTTTCGGATGCGGAATTGCATCTGCTTTTTATGGCATCTATCTAAAGACTCAATGTTCTAAATCTGATAAATGCTTTGTCTCTCACTAGAAATAAATAAATTGAATCTGAAAATAAATATTATGATTAAAACTGTTTTTTATCGTTTTCAAAAAAAAATAATTTAAGGTCAAAAATTGTTTAGAAATATATAAATTAATAAACAAATCAAATAAGTTAAGATGTATTAAAAAGAGGCGTAGAAAATTCTTAAAAAACTTTCCATCAGATGAGAGAGTGGTCAAATGTTTGCCTATCCTACTAATATTATAAATCATAAAGTTTGTTTGTAAGTGTGTAAGTATGTTTGTTCCCTCTTCACGCTTTAACGGCTGAACGGATTTGGATGAAATTTGCAATGTACATAGATTATACCTAGGATTAACACATAGGCTACTTTTTAACTTAATAATAGCGGGCGAAGCCGCGGGGCACGGCTAGTTAATCATAAAAATAAATATTCGTAATACTGGGTTGGAATATTCTGCAATAGCCAACACTTACGACCAGGCGAGTGACTTAAATTACTCGTTATTCAGTTGCATAATAAAATACAATTAATTCCTGAAGACCACATTAAGCTATGTCTACATAGATAGATATATTTCATAAATATGCATAACTAACAAAAGATGCATGTGCAAGAATTGTCTAAGTTTATAAATCAATGACGATTACAAATTACTATAAGATAACAATAATCCCCTACTTATAACTTTCATCCCTTTATTTATTTTAAATCGTTAATAATAACTAATAGCCCTTATTCTGCACTACCACGATTATTTTTTTCTGCACCTTCTCGGTTGACTGGCAGAAAATGCTGTATTAGCATTAAGTCCTCCGTGTACATTTATATTGTGCATAATATATATTTATTAAACAATGGACTTGTTTAATAAATTATAAATATTATTTACAATATAAATATTAAAATAATAAATAACATGTCAAAATAAAAATTAAAATATTTATTATCAGTCAATAAATAATTCATCCAATAGGATACGTCAACTTACTTGTAAATAATAGTAATTCCACCTTTTATGCTCCAATATACACAATGTTTTCATGAGTTGAAAGACTAGCAACCAAATAGGTATTTTGTATATCATCAAGACTAAACAAGTATTTTTGCTACTAGTGTTTCCTAAATTAGTCTCTGTAGTTGAATAAAGAAATTATTTCATTACCTTTTGAAAGAAGTTCGTCAACAGTCGTTGCTTACATTAAGATAAGAAGTGTCGTAGCACAATCGTAGCAAGCTTGCTACCATTGTGCTACGGCGAGCTACGTTTTGATAGATATTCATTGTTCCAGCTCGCAGCGTATCCCACACGATCACGGCACTGGATGTACCTCTCTGGATGGATCCGAGGCGCGAGGCAGAGCTACGATGTGCCTACGCGAGGCAGCCGCTCGACCCACCCTTGCATTCTGTCAAGTGGTACCGAGGCACGCACGAAATTTTCCGATATACGCCGGAGGGGGTAAGTGTGCCTAGCTAAGCAAAGCTGAGTTCACTGTGTTATTTAATAAGTTGTACAATTCTATTTAGCCTTAGTAGACACTGGGTGGTTAAAATTAACATACAAAATATCACTGGTTTGATGTTGTACTACACACCGTATGGACTATTAGTGACTGTCATATGGATAAACGCTGCAAGACGTCAAATGATTCGATATAAGTAAGACAATACTGACTAACCTAGAATGTATTTGTTTTTGAGTTATGTAATAAGTTAGTATCTTAAAATGCCTGAAGGTGAACCTGTGAATCACAGGCAGTATAAAATGAAGCAAGTATATAACCAACAGGTGAGTAAGTGGCAAAATTCACACTTTTAATACGTATGGTGTTACCTAAGTTAATCTGTAAGTGTGACTTTTACTTATGTGCAAAATACACTACGTCATACTCTGTGCGAAACATAGTGCACTATTATAAATAAAGGAAAGAAGTTTTCACCCTCGCACCGAGCAAGGCAAAGTAACGTAAAAAAGGAAGTATATTTTATAATAGAACTATATGGTACCGAAAAAATATATATATGACAATAAAACGCATGCAAAGCTTTAAAAAATGATTTTACCGCTTTATATTCGGAAATTTGATCAGATTAGATATACTAAACACGCATTATTGAAAATATTTTAAGAACTACTGATTAGATCTTAAACAAATTTAAATGGGACCAACTGGGAAGCAAAATCTATCAAACAATTTAATTTTTTTTTCATAATCGGTTCACGTTGAACGAAGTTATGAGGTAAGAAATATAACAAAAGTACATTCAACTTAGTCTCCATAAACGTAAATATTTAGTCAATTACAAAATAATGTATTATATTTTGCTCAAAAATATTTTGTCAACAATTCATACACATCTTGAAATACCAAAAACACGGTCTCGTCCCAAATTTGCATACTTGCCAGGTAAATTACTGATGAGTTCCTCGTTCTAGAACATTCTTAATACAATGTCCGCAAATTGGACGTCTTTGCAACCAACATTGTATTTTATACGTATAAAATGTCGCAGAGTTAAAAATACCAGATTTTCCGTCCACAATACCATCTAGTTAGAGTTAGCACGGAGCGCACGAAATCAAAACAAACGTATATTTATGTAAAAATGTTTACAAGTATTTTTAAGAGAAACGCAAAAAGCGGGTAGTTTGACGTCGCGCGTTTTTAATGATACCGTCTGAATGACAAGTCGTCCTCACGACAACTTGACTGCTAAAGAGGTTTCAGGCATTAGGGATGTGCAAATAGGAATAAAAAAATCAGTTTTGAATAACATATTTTCTCCTTTAATTCATTGTGATATTTAGCTAAATCATTATTTTAAATGTAAATAAACATCGAATTTAAATATACCAACACCAATATTTAAAAAAAATACAACAAATAGGTATAAAAAGCTTGTCAAATAGGTAAAAAGAGTCGAAAATAAATACTTACATACTCAAATGTTACTAAATAAAAGGTACTAAATTTCTTAATAATGGTTACATGTAAAGTATTATTTTACCCGACTGCAGTAGTTGTGAACATGTTCTGCAGTCCAATAAAATAGTATCACATTTCACAACATATCTATACTTAACTTACGCTTACAAAATATCTATACTTAGGTTCATTTCATTTTCACCTGGAATACGCAATATTATGAATATTGTATGTCTGATCAACAATAAACAATAGCTATTGTAGAAAAAAAGTTATGAGTGCGATTTTCTATATGAGATTATTACTAATATCCTACTAATATTATAAATCCAAACGTTCTTGTGTAAGTGTGTAAGTATGTTTGTTCCCTCTTCACGCTTTAACAACTGAACGGATTTGGATGAAATTTGGAAGGTACATATTATTAGCTAGGATTCACACATAGGCTACTTTTTAGCCTGATAATAGTGAGCGAAGCCCACTTAAGAAAAACATTTAGATTAAATCAAAGTTATATAATAATAAAAAATCGATTACATTAATCGATTTTTCATTTTTTTAAATCCCGACCAGACCCTACATAAACGTAAGCGATGGTGCGATAATGTTAAATTACATGCCAAGTTTTTACCGCGCTTCTTAACGAGGGTCTTTTTGTTCGCGATATTCTGAAAAAGTTTGAACGTATTGTTATGTTTTATAAAGGACGAAATGACGGTAGCTTTGTGTTAGAAGTGAACGAAGTTTCCTGCCAGGTTCTTCTTGAGGTAGTTTATTTACGTTTCTGGTAATTAGTAGATTTTGAGTTTTATTTTAATTTTAACATATTTCGTTATTATTATCATTTTATATCGTAACCTGTATCTATTTGATTTAAGTACAGTTACAAATTTCTTTCCAACGGATATTTGTGCTTCTGGTTCTGGGTGTATTTGTGTATGTGATGTAAATGTTTACAGCACCCACGATACAAGTCTTTGAACTTAGTGTGGGGCTGTAAGTATGAATGCGTTTGTTAAAAAAAAGTATCAAAATATAAATTATTTTCTATTTAATTCTATTCTTCATACTTATTATCAATATTATTTACCTACGGGCCTATTGCCTACATTTCCTAAAACTAAACTAAAATTATATAATTTATTATACTTCTACACACCAAAGACCCAAGTTATTATTATTTTAAACAGAATATATATTCTGTTTGAGGAAAATTTTCAAAATGGAGTAAATGTGGGGGATGAAAATCCAAATAAAATCTATTTCAGCCACATTAAAAAAAACGCGATGTCTTTAGCTCACAGCTTTGAAGTTTACGCGGTGTGTTGCTTGTGGTCCCAGTCGACTGATAATCGCTATAATCGGGATGCATTTAGGAGTAGTCTTACAGGGTATTTTATAGCTCATCTGTCATTACCTTATAATATACAGCATCCGAATCAGTTAAGGTATAATCTCTTTCTAAACTTTCATATCTACTTCTCACTACTATATTAATGCGAATGTTTGAATGTTTGTTGTTCATGAGGCTAAAACTATCCAACAGTTGTAGCTGACATTTTTTTTTTTTTTTTAAACAAACGCTTTCACACTCTCAGCCCCACACTAAGTTCAAAGACTTGTATCGTGGGTGCCGGAAACATTCACATCACACACATTATACCCAGAACCAGAAGCACAAATATCCCTTGGGAAGGAATTTGTGCTTCTGCCGGGAATCGAACCCAGGACCCACGGCACAGAGGGCGGACACCTGTCCACTGCGCCAACTGGGTCGTTAAATAGTGACCTAGTTTAACTTATAAGGTATTTTTCATCATGGCGGGTAAAGCTGCGGCAAGGAGCTAGTTTTTAATATAAGTAAGTATTATGAAGAAGTATGATTTAAGTCAGTTAAAAGTTGATATTTTACCTAATTGATATAAAAGATCCACAAACTTTTAAACAAAATTTCAGGTGTTTCGTTCAAAACTTGATAATGAGTGAAGATTTCAATTAATTTCCTGTTAATTAAGAATTGGTGGGTCTTTCTCTAATGACGCAATAACATTTTCCGAGAGAATTTTGTTCCTAATGTTTAATTTTGTTTTAAATTCATAAATTGAATGTTCTTCAAGCTAATCTTTCTTAATTTACGAGATAATTACTGATGACGTGCTTATTTAACGAAATAAGTGGAATTATTACTGGATATATTATTATGTATTTTAAGTCTTGGGAAAATGAACACAATACAATACAATAACTCTTTATTGACACCAAAAGATAAATACAGCTTACAGAGAAACTTATAAAATATAGGGACAATGGGCGGTCTTATCGCTAAGAGCGATCTCTTCCAGACAACCTTTGAATGGAAATATAAACAAAAAGTGAAAGTAGAGATGGTGGCGCGATAAAATGAATGAAATAGCGAGCACATTGCGGTATCAAGTAGGACTTGAGTATTTAAAATACGCATGAAGCTGCACATTTTATAGGTTGGCATACGATGACGTTACGCTTACTATCAGGTGGTCGACTTGCTTGTCCCCTCTCCTATAAAATAATTTTGATAAACACACAGCTCAAGTGGTCCCGAGAGCTCTCGAATCAAAGCGTAGCTGTAATTGGTAGGTTGTGTAACGTACATACATATTATGTTTGAAAAAAAAACACAAATACTCGAACAATCACACACATGCAAACTTACGTATTTATAATATTAGTAAGGATTATAAGAGTATCAATATTCAACTAATTTCATAACTTTTTGTCAGGAAACGCCTTCGCTCTCACAGCTCTACACTAAATTCGATGACTTGTGTCGTGGTTGTCAGAAACTTTCACACAATGACACCCAGAACCAGAAACACAAATTTCCCTTGGAGAGAAAATTTGTGTTCACAACGGGAATCGAACCCGATTCCCGCTGCTTAAAAGGGAGTACACCCAGCAACGCTAATGTAAGTAAACCTTAAAAAAAAAACTTTCTGATAGCAATCGGATAAAACATTCCCAAACAATTAAAAAACTTTGGCAATACAGGACAGAAATTTGTTGAAGCACCAAGTTTAATGATATTACACTTATTATGAAACTTCCGGGCTTTACTCGAGAATTCCGGGCGTGTCCGGACTTCCGGGATTTATACGGATAATCAAACTTAGACGGATTTTATTGTGCCGCCGCATATCCCACGGGCGCGATCTTGAGCGATTCGGTGTTGTGGGAATTTCAATCTTAAGCTATTTGATTTATCTCATGATTTGTAAAGATAAAATCAGTTTAGGATCTACTAATACAATTAACTAAAAATAAATATACATACCTACGTTATCTCTCTGTCGTATCTAGTTATAAACGAAATCGTCAGATAATTTACAAATAATTGTTCTACTCGAATGATTTTGTAACTGTAATGTTAAGCGTGGCAAATGTAATAAATAATTTGTAAACATTTCAACTTCTTTAGATCGTAAGGCTCATAATGTCAAGTTAACTTTATTTGTTCTCTAAAGTAATGATTAATAATATTACTTTTACCTATTACACTTTTTAGTCACAACAATATTGATCTTCAATCTTCTCTACGATATTCTTTTTAATCCCACTTCTCCCCGTTATCTAAAGGAACGTTTTCAATTTTTCACTCCATCTAACTCTCTAGCACTGAGGTCATCAGAGAATCTTAAGTTAAAGAATTCTCCACACGGTAGCTCTTTTTATGACAGTTCGTTTACTGTCGAAACTGTTCGCCTGTGGAATGCTCTTCCAGTAGAAATAAGAAGGGCAAAGTCACTTAATATTTTTAAAAATCATGTCAAGGCTTACTATATATCTTCTTGTACCTTTTTGTTAGTATTAGTGTTGCAAAAGATCATTCCTTTTTATTTTGCTTTCTCACTTTTTTGCTTATTTTTCCATATTAAATAGACATAATTTTATTATATGTATGTATTGTATATTTAAAATATGTAGTATTTTTTATAATAATATAGTTACGTGTATGCAAATTTATTATTTATATATCTTCTGTTTTTATTCCTGTATTCTTCTGTATTTATGAACGTAGAACGACGTCCTATTGCATTGCGTTATTCCTCTCCATCCAAAGGTTGTCTGGAAGAGATCGCATTAAGCGATAAGACCGCCTATTGTTACACTTATATAATTATTATTAAGTGTTATTCCTATTTGTGTTCTTTGTTATTTTAAGGTGTTCAATAAAGAATATATCTATCTATCTATGGGTTCATAATATTGGCTCGCATAAAATCTGAAGTCATAATTTAAAGTGGCATAACAACTTTAGGCCCACGCATCAATACGCCACATGATGATAAGCATAACGTTTTAGGCATAAAAATATTCCGCATAACAATATGTGTGTAATAAGTGTGTGTGAAGTGAATGTTTCCGGCACCTACGATACAAGTCTTTGAACTTAGTGTGGGGCTGTGAGTGTGAATGCGTTTGTTTTTGTTTTGTTGTTAATATTGAGCATAATGATAAAGTGGCCTAAAACGAATGTGCATAACTATATCCTGGCGTTTCGCCGGCCGCTGCCGCGGCACGCTTGCTGCGCTCGCGCGGCTCGCGCGTTTTTGTGGTCACCAGTAACCTAACGCTCGTCCTCGCTTCGCTCGTCGTCGCACCTTTATATGACTTAGCCAATAATTCAAATTTTATGCCTAAAAACATTAGGCCAACAAATAGTTATGCAAAAATAAACGGTATGCCCTAACATTATTATGCCAAATCATGAATATGCCAAAACTTGTTATGCGAAACATTTTCGGCCAAATTAAACTAGGAACTGGAAAATTATGCGAGTCAATAGGCACCCTCTATCTATCTATTAAATAAGTATAAAATAACACTGTGATATTATTTTTTACATCTAACTAGATTATCTTGAAAGATAGCTTTACAGTAAACTATTGGCTGTAAATATCTACTAGGCCTTGGCCAGTGACTGTACGAGGTTGTAGCGAACTTCTATTGATCATAGCTGAAAAACTGAAAGGCCTCTTTTGCACTGAAACCAACGTCTTAAAAGAAAGCCAATCTCTTTGTCAAACTTTAATCTTCACGTCTAGATACAGACAAAAATCAAATTGAGTTTAGTAGTTTCCGATAATTTTTTTTTGGAATATTCAATTTTAAAATCCCAATGCAGCTGCGCAGTGATGCTTAATTTAACTTGATCTCGACAGGATCCTCGATAATGCATTATTTATTTATGCCGTAGTACTACAATACATATGCGTCTAAGCTTACCCTCTATTTGACTCGTTTGTTGTACCTGACTTCAAAAAGTATAAGAGCCGAAATCTAAATAGCAAGCGAATGTGCAGCACATACTTATACGAAACTATTTTAATATTTAATGTAGATATGTTCAAATTGGATAGCAAAACACAAAAAATGCATGGAAACGAGAAATTTAGCTAAAATATAACACTTTATGAATACACAATGTGGTTTGGAGTGTTTACTTATAAAGTTTGCGAATCGTAAAATTTTATAGATGATAAAAATAAGTTGTTTGATGCGACGTCCATTGCTTTTCATGCGCTGCAGCTGTTTACACAGAGAGCGTATATAAATTGAAATATATAGAACAATGTAGCTTTTCTACGTTTTTTTCGTGACATTCCTGAACTTAATTTGGCTGGCAATGCGGCAATTCGGCAAAACCACACAGAGGTCAAATAGATTTAACATCTAATATATAAGAGTGACGAGTGCTTTGCTGCGCAGGATTTTGAACTATTTAAGAGGATTTATTCCTTTGTCTTCTCTCTCGTTCGCACAATTCGATATTTTTAATAAATACAATTATGTACGCGTGTTTTTGAAAATGTTTTCAACTAACTATATGGACATTAATGCAAGGATGTTTAAAATAAAAACATAAAAACTAAAAAAACTTCTTAACTTTTAAACTTCTTTTCGGTATCATATCCTTTAAAAAGATGAAAAAAACCACAGTTCCCAAATATCCAAATGTGATTTTCACGCTTTCTTAGTTTAACTTAAAAATATGACAAACGAAAGGTAGATTAAAACATTAATTGTATTAATGTCCATATAGTTGGTTGAAAATATTTTCAAAAACACACGTAGCTAATTGAATTTATTAAAAATATCGAAATGTGCGAGCGAGAGAGAAGACAAAAGCAATAAATCCTCTTAAGTTTAAATAGATATATAGATAAACACTTTATTGAACACCTTAACAAATACATGACAAGGAATAGTAACCTAGAAAATAACAAACAAACAAACGCATCCACACTCACAGCCCCACACTAAGTTCAAAGACTTGTATCGTGGGTGCCGGAAACACTCACATCACACAGTCATACATTACACCCAGAACCAGAAGCACAAATATCCCTTGGGAAGGAATTTGTGCTCCTGCCGGGAATCAAACCCAGGACCCACGGCGCAGAGGGCGGACACTTGTCCACTGCGCCAACTGGGTCGTCAAAAGTATAACAACAGGCGGTCTTATCGCTAAGAGCGATCTCTTCCAGACAACCTTTGGGTTTTAAAACACTGGGAAGCATTAAACTGCAATGGGCAAACGTTATCCTTATAATCGCAATAAATAAAGATTTGTTCTTGTTGACTTATATTAGTTTATTTCCATTAAATTATATTTCAAATTTCAAACTCCAAAGCGTAAAGAAAACATATAACTCTTGGAAAAGTGTTCTTCCACCGATGTTGCGAACATGTTTGTTACATGTCACAACTTGAGTGTTGTCAAACATGTCTATTGCAGGTAACTGCTGGAAATCTTCGACAAAGTTAACGAAAATACATTAGTCCTGATCCTGATATGTTTAAATAATATGGTATACTGCGTCGTGACCTACTTTTCTTTGAAAAAATAAACTTCCTAGCTCGCTTCGTAATTTTTCTGTTTTGCTTCTTTTCAATCTCATTAATTAAGATATTATTAAGATATTAGGTATTTAACTTGTTGATGTTTTTCTTTTGAAATTAACAAATAAAACAAATGCATTCATACTCACAGCCCCACACTAAGTTCAAATACTTGTATCGTGGGTGCCAGAACATTCACATTACACACACACTTTACAACCAGAACCAGAAGCACAAATATCCCTTGGGAAGGAATTTGTGCTCCTGCCGGGAATCGTACCCAGGACCCACGGTGCAGAGGGCGGACACCTGTCCACTGCGCCAACTGAGTCGCCAATTACTTACATAACGCCTAGAAAAATGAAAATATTATATTTAAGAACATCTTTGTAAGTGAATTTAATTCTTTTTGAGACATTAATCTAATATCTTTAAACGAGCAATTCTTGTCTAATATATAAAATTCTCGTGTCACAGTTTTCGTTGCTATACTCCTCCGAAACGGCTTGACCGATTTTGATGAATTTTTTTGTGCTTATCCGGTATCTATGAGAATCGGCCAACATCTATTTTTCATCATCATCATCATCATCACTTTTCATCATTATCAACGCGGGTGAAACCGCGGGGCGCAGCTAGTATATATATATATATATGTGTAATCAGGATCTCGGAAACGGCTCCAACGATTTTCATGAAAGTTACAGATTAGGGGTTTTTCGGCCCACGGAATCGATTTATCAACGTTCCAGGTCCGAGAAATGCTCGGTTCCCAAACTGCATTTGAAAAACCGAGATTAAAAAACTATCAGCGCCATCTATTACGCCATGACCGATGTAAAAAACTGTTTCTACTCGACACTAGATGGAGTTTTCTGAGGCTACAAATTCAAACACATTCTACCAAAAACAAAAAACCGGACAAAGCTCGGTCATCCGGATATTATATCTTTAACCAGATATGTAACCAGGATTGTCTTTTTTTCGTTGTGAGCCAATTTTGATGATTCTTTTTTTATTTGAAAGCTTTTTATGAAATTGAAATTTGATCAAGGTATGATCTCTAGTTTTTGAGTTATAGTCAATAATGCGTGTTTATGCATTAAATCTGAACAAGGTTCCGATGATAAAGCGGTGAAGTCGGTTTTTTTAAGCTTTGCTTGCGTTTAATTATTATTTAAATTTAAGTTCAAGATTGATAAATTTAACAATAAATTGATACGAAAATCCCTAATGTGTGATATTAAATCGAACGACGCTTTATCAGTCTTTTATATGTCAAATTGAACTCTATAAAACATAATATTACAGCCCTAGTTCTCACATGACACGCGTCCCGACGACATAATCATGATGCAACTTACAAGGGTGAACAAAAACCTTGCTCACGCGAAGCTATGAGTAAAGTTAAGAGGACCAGTGACATTGTAAGTATTTTCGCAGTATTTTTACTGACACGCGTCACGGCAGGCCGCTGTCACGCGACTTGAGTCATGCGTCACGCTCAAAGGAATTGGAATTTCGCGGAAATTCAATTGAAAAGTGGATAGAAGTTTTCTTTTGAAGGCTGGCATGTTTTGGTGTTCTGTTTATAAATTGATGATTCCCGGGATATCTTATTTATTTGTGTTCTTGGAAATTCTAACAGTGTTAAAGTAAATTACTATAAATACGAACCTTCTTAGCATGGGTATTGGGTAATCTTTGATTTGTTGAATTGTCTTCGCACCAAATAGCAGAATAACTATTATAATGGAAACTTATTGATGATAAACCAAAAATTACTGATCAGATCTTGATCAAATTTAAATGGGACCAATTGGAAAGCAGCAGCTTTCAAACAAAAAAGAAACATTTCAAAATTGGTTCACGTGGCAAGAAATTATGGGGTAACACAAAAAAAAATGCAGTCAAATTGAGTACTTCCTCTTTTTTTTGTTAAGTGGGTAGAAAATATTGGCAAAGTGGCAAATGTTTTTTACAATTTTGTACAGAATACGCCTGTTGGACTTGGCAAAGTACTAGGAAACCATAATCGTGAAAGAGGTAAAACATTTTTCTTTAGGTGGCGTTCATCGCATCCCAGTCACAACTAGTATAAAATAACATGAATCCCACTTCTTACTTCATACATTTTAAAAAACCACCAGCACAATAAAAACGGGTCAAGTTAGTTCCCAATTTATCACCATCAAGTTGAAAAACTTCAAAATTAATTGCTTCGACTAATTAAATAAAAGTTGGTGGTGACTTCAAATTAAAAATTAAAGTCTGCTCTCTTTGTTCCAAAGTGGTTCCCGTGGGAAGTGCAAATTAGTTTGGGTGAGGTGATATATTTTTAATTACGTTTTCCTTTGTGAGGTCGAGTGCTAATGATGCTGTCATTGTTGTCAGACGTTTATGAGACAACAGTCTTAAATCACAACCTCTTGATAAGTTTCTGTTAATTTATCTGGCAGTTTCTTTTTTTAATTATTATTCCGACTTAGCAAAGTTACAAGCGAAGCGCTGTTAATCTTGGCAATCTAACAATCAGCTAGCAAGCGACGTATTTTAAGTTAAACGAATTCATATAGCCCAACACTAAGACTTCGATCGTTGGTGCCGGAAACATTTACATCATACACATGTATTGTGTTTGTGATGTAATTGTTTCCCAAAACCAAAAACACTAATAACATCAAAATATGTTCCTGCCGTGCCGGGGAGACTGCCCTCCCTTTGTACTCCGAACGGTATAATCTGGGAGTCTTCAAGGCATCAAAAGAAATAAATGGTTTTTTTTTTTATTTATCTAGCAGATAGTGCATCTCAAGACAATGTGTAACAGGCCCTAAATGCGGCTGATGTAATTCTCTATATAGACTACCGGCTATACTTCCTGGTTTTGCCATTGAGTTTGTGTTTGTGACAAAGTAGCTATATTTGAAAAGGCTACATTTATTTGGATTAATGTGAATGATTGATTTTATGTAATGATGATACAATATATCTTCCACCTAAAGACCCTACAACCGACATAAACATAACATAAACGCTTTCACACACATATCTTCACACTAAGTTCGATGACTTGCATCGTGGGTGCCGGAAACATTCACATCACACAAACAATCACAACCAGAACCAGAAATACAAGTAATCCATGAGGAGAAAACTTGTGTTCCCGCCGTGAATCGAACCCGATGCTTAGAAGGCGTACACGCAACCCACAAAGCCAATGGGCAATTGATGAAACAATATAATATTTTATTTTATTATAGTCGATAGGCAAGCATTTGACCACTATCTCTCCTGATGAAAAGTGATGATGCGTCCGAAGATGTAGCATGCTTGCCTAGAAGATACCTATTCACTCTTGACTTGAAGACTCCCAGATTATACCGTTCGGGGAACAAAGACGCGGGCAATGAATTCCACTCCTTCGCAGTACGGATGACAAATGTAGAAGCAAAACGCTTCCACCTAAAGACCTTGCATCGGCATATTGATTTTAGTTTATGTCAATTAACGCGGGGCCAGACGCGAGGCTCAAAGTTTTTATCTATATCTATACTAATATTATAAAGAGGTAAAGTTTGTTTGTTTGTTTGTTTGTTTGTTTGTTTGTTTGTTTGTATGTAAAAGGTAATCTCTGAAACTACTGATCCGATTCTGAAAATTCTTTCACCAATAGATAGCTACACTATCACTGAGTGTCATAGGCTATGTTTTGTCGGGATAGAAGTTAGTTATCAGTTCGAAATAATAATATTCGTAAGACAAGTCGGAGAAAAATTTGCTAACTCTCCGCTTTATCGGCGTACGCTGACTAAACGGTAAGACATAGTTGAATACAATGTATGGCAAAAATGTTGGCCTTCATGAGTTTTACAAAAAAGTCCGCGACAGCATATATCTAACATGTATGTATAGCTCAGAAAATATACTTTTCTTTGTTAAAAATCTGAAAAAAAAGCGGCCTCTGTTTAGTTGGCTTTTTGAGACATTCAGTATTAATCCTTATCAAAATAAACTATTTCATCATCTTACGTAGTTCATGTAGATACATTTTGCTTTTTACTGCATATGATTTGGATAAATAGTCTATGAGAAATCGTGAAATTAATTTCACGGGAGCCCGCCCGTGAACGGGACGGGTCACAAATGTACAGAAACGTACTACGAATTCCTGCACTAAAAAATAGCGGCTTCTATTTCGTTGGCTTTTTTTAAGTATTTAATATTAATTCTTATCAAAAAAACCTATTTCATCGGCTTACTTAGTTCAGGTAGATGCAATTTGCTTTTTACTGCACATAATTTGAACCCATAGTCTAGGAGAAATCGTTAAGTTTATTTGAGGGTGAAAACGGTGGATACGTCTATGTTTTGAACCGACTAACATAAGAAGGGGGATATAAATTCGACTGTTTTTTTTTGTTTAGTCTTATCTAGGAAGTTTGAACTGCCCGCTAGCGTAGTTAGGTGGGCGTTTGCCTTTAAAGCACCGGGTTTGATGCCCGGTGGGAACACAGGTGTTTTCCCACGGGAATTTGTGTTTCTGGTTTTGAGTATGTTGTGAATGTTGTGTGAATCTTGGATGTTTACAGCCCTTTGATACAAGTCATTGAACTTATTGTGGGGTTGTGAATGTGAAAGCGTTTATGGGTATGTTTTTTAATATTTACTACCCGGCCGACGCCCCGCCGGGCGGGTCGTTCCTGAACTTTGAATTGCTCGCTGGCGTAGATGGGTGCGCGTTCGCCTTCAAAGCAGCGGGTTCGATTACCGGTGATAATTTACCTAGAAAATTTTACTCCACGATAAATTTGTGTTCCTGGTTTTGAGTATGTTGTGAATACTTTGTGAATCTTGGATGTTTACGGCCCCCCAATACAAGTCATTGAACTTAGTGTTGGGCTGTGAATGTGGAAGTGTGTTTATTTGTATTATTATTTTTTAACCGGGCGACGCCGGGCGGGTCATCTTTTGAACTATCTACTCGCGTAAATGGGTGCGCGTTTGCCTTCAAAGCAGCGGGATCGATTCGCGGTGGTAACAGAAGTTTTCTCCCTACGGGAAATTTGTGTTCCTGGTTTTTAATATGTTGTGAATCTTGGATGTTTACGGCCCCACGCTACAAGTCACTGAACTTAGTGTGTGGCTGTGAATGTGGAAGTGTTTATGTGTAGATTTTTTAACCGGGCGACGCAGGGTGGGGAATCTTTGAACTTTGAACTACCCACTGGCGTAGATGAGTGCGCGTTCGTCTTTAAAGCAGCGGGTTCGAATCTCGGTGGGAACACAATAACAAAAGTTTTTTCCCCACGGGCAGTTTATGTTTCTGGTTCTGGGTATGACGTGAATGTTGTGTGTGTGGTGTTAATTGTTTACGGCCCCACGACACAACTTATAGTACTTTTACAGTGGGGCTGTGAGTGAGAAAGCGTTTATATGTAAGCTTTTGTTTACCCGGGCAACGCCGGGCGGGTCAGCTAGTTATTTATAGGAGGCAAATACGAATCGTATTTGCCGTAGTCGTTCAATGTTGTTTCCAGACCACGCTCATTGGAGCTCTCAAATGCTAATTTAGCATTTTGAAAACGCTGGTTTAATATAAAATATGGTTACAGCGCAAACGTATATATATTTCATGGATAAGTAATTAAAATTGTAGGTACCATTACTTTTTCTAATGGTGTCAGTTCCGAATCAGAAGAAAGCCGGCTTAGTTAGTAGGATAGTAATTTTTCCAACATATTAATTTATATTATACTAGCGATCCGCCCCGGCTTCGCCCGGGTATGATAAATGAAGAACCGCTCGACCGATTTTGTACAAACTTCACATAAACCATCAATTAAATAGTACGAACAAAGCCTCAACATTTGGTTTGGATAGGTGAGCCCGTTCTTGGGTTATAAAATTACAACAAAAAGTGGCATTGAATTATATATCTATAGATAGATTATTATTTTATTCGTTTTTAAAGTTATATGTAATAATATAAATATAGTAATAATCTATAATAAAAATAGGTAATAATCATTCTTAAATGTATGCTAAAAACTGTAATTCCATCAATAAATCTGGATACCTATTAAAAATTAAAGTTTTATAAAAACCAAACAAAGCCTGACAATTTGTCAAACAAACGCGTTCACACTCACAGCCACTCACTAAGTACGAAAACTTGTATCGTAGATGCTGGAAACATTTACATATCACACACAATCACACCCAAAAGCACAAATGTCCCTTGGATAAGAAAATTGTGTTCTTGCAGGGAACCGAATCCAGAACCCATGGCGCAAAGGGCAAAGACTTGACCACCGCCCCAATTGGGTCGTCAAAATCACAAGCTAATTCTCTATATACTCGACAGTCTATTGTTCTGAATAACTGAAACGCAAGCAAAGCTTAAAAAACCGACTTCATTGCTTATATTTCGGTTTTGGCTTGACCGATTTCGATAAATTTATATAGGACCACCTCTTGAAGTATATAGTACAAAAAAATCATCAAAGTCGATTCATAATTGGCGGAGATATCGCGTAACATACATACAAAAAAAAACATACAGTCGACTTTAGAACCTCCTTTTTTAAAGTCGGTTGAAAAACATCTCTACTTCAACAGTAACTGTAACCAGAAGTAAGACACTAGTTTTATTGTACTTGATGAGAAAACGGCTCATAAAACTTAGTAAGCCGTGGCAAACTGTTCAGTCCTATTCATTTTGCTAGCAATTGCCCGTGACTTCGTATACATTAAGTTGCAAGAAGTTGCAAGAAGTCGTTATGGAGTCCTCGTTAGTAACATATTACGAAGAAAATCTATTATTTTCTTTAATTTATGAAAGGCTAGTTAGTTTCTGAGCATTATCGCACCATGATATTGAGATAATGTGATCAATAGTTCATACGCTAAACCGAAAAAGTGCGTTTAGCGGAGTACAAGTATGAAGGTTACGCAAAGTTGCATGCAATACTTAGATTTTAACGGTTTTTCATAAATTTCTCTAAAATTAAGATATACATTGAAATGTCGGCTAAATATTTGGATAATATATTATATTTCCTAACTGTAAGTGTTTATTTACTAAAGCCAATTCAACGAAATTCCAATACAAACGCAAAACGGCATAATTTTAAATGATAAAATCTATCGACCGAAGCTTTTTTGATCTTAAAACTGTCTAAGTAGTGGAAACTTCTGAAAAATAAAATATCAAAATTACAAGTTATCGACTTAAGAAATTATTGCTAAATGTTATAATTTTTAGGGAGCTTGCTCTTTACTCCTTTACCAAAAAGTAGCCTGAGAAGTGAAGTTTCTAGCTATGGGTCGCAGGGTTCCCCGCGTTAATCCGCGTAAAAAAAAAACTATTTCAGGGCCTGCAGGCGGTGCAATTGGGATAGGTTTTCTCTATTTAAGTTTCATCCTAATCCGACCAGCCGGTATAGAGATACCTCATTTCAAACCATCAAGTAAGGAAACAAACGTACGGTTTTAAGCTACAGAATCCATGTTTCAAACATAACTTTTGGATTTATAATATCAGTATCTTGGTTAATAAAACATTGAATTTGACATATAAATAAATTTATAATGCTTTGTAATAATACTTATTTAAAACTTGCAAGTTTGAAATTTCAAATGAGAATGTCAGGGTCTCACTATCTTAACTAGAAAGATACTTTACGTAGAATAAGTACTAAATCTCACTTAAAGCTGCCAATATTCAGAATTTAATGATCATCAAAAAAAGGGTTTGAAGATTTCCATTTTTTTTAGAGCTAGTACAAGTATACAGGCCAACTGCCAATTTTTTCCTAAAACTAAAAATACATAAATATGCAAAAAAAAAATATAGCTATACTCTGTTCCAAAATCTTAGATATTTTATGTAAACAAAGGTGATAACTGTGAAAAAAATATCTTTTATAATGGAAGTTTACTATATTTGACCAAAAAAATATTTAATAATTTGTATCTAGTCGTAATCTGATCAATTATAAAATTAAATTTGTTTTGTACTATTTAATTTAACGTTTTATTTGTTCTATACAATGTTATGATAAAGTAAACAATTTTTGATAGAAAAAAATATTATTATACTGGTAAGACTGTAGAGGTTCTAAACATTTCTGCCGCCGTCATTTACCGTTTCATTCGTTTTTGTTTTCTAGAACTCGAATGTGCTTCGCCCTGCGTTTGTGCAATTGTGCTTTGTTGGTTATTGTTATTAGTGTTTATCTTGTTGTTGTTAAATTTTTCGTTGAGTTTGATCAATTACTTTCGGAAATTTGATCGCAAAATGGAGCCTCAGCCGGGTCCCTCGACCTCGCGGGCCTTGTCAACAACAGAAAATCTGTCGCCAGTCAAAAAGCGGCCGCGGAAATCTATGAGTGCCACTGAAAAAGTCATGGTATTGAATGCGTACAAAGAGACATACAAGAAGTGGCCCGAGGGCGAATATTGGTCACTAACAGACTGTGCAAGTTGAAGCAAGATTCTGTTTTGGTGATGGATAACGCCCCATACCACAGCCGAAAAGTGGAATTATTACAAATTGTTAAAGAACACAAATTACATTTTAGTAAATATGTGGTGGATGAGTTAGCAGCCCAGTATGGTGTCACCATTCTACAACTGCCTCCTTACCATTGTGAACTCAATCCGATTGAGCTAGTGTGGGCCCAGGTTAAGGGGTATGTCGCACGAAATAACAAGACATTTAAGATGAATGAGGTGAAGCAATTATTAGAAGAAGGTTTGATAGAGGTGACACCGCAGAAATGGGCTGACTGTATTAGCCACACAATAAAAGTGGAAGATGAAATGTGCCAACTCAACCACATAATTGATGATGTAAGCGATAGATTTATCATAAATGTCAACGAATCGGGCTCTGAATCAGACAGCTTTTCAGAATGATCAGAATAGTTTATAAGGTGTCTGGTCAATTCATAAAAATTAAGTAATATAATTCAATGTTTTATTTACACCTTCCTACAACTCTCTTTTCAGAATTTCAATTCAATTGTAATGAAAAAAATAAAAGGTTTTATTTAACTTGTTATCATTGTGCCGCGCGAGAGCAAAGCCGGGGGAAAAAGAAACAAAAATATTTTTCATAAGTGAAAAATGTTTTCGGCAACTGGCATGTCATTTTGACAGTGACTTTTCGTGACATTTCTTTGTTTACATAAAATATCTAAGATTTTGGAACCGAGTATAGTCTCTCGGTTTTTTATCGGATACATTTCGGAGATTGTGCCAAGGAGATGCACGATCTAGTTACCCCATCCCCATTCTATAATCGGACAAGCAGACAAACTGCTAAGCGACAACGCTATATGGTAGTTTGTTTCATTCATTGTACGAACTGCAAAGGAATGGAACTCCTTGCCTGAGTCGGTGTTTCCTGATGAAACAAAAAAAACGGAGTAACAATAAATAGTATCAATTTATGACAGTTTTGTTTATTATTTTAAAAGGTAGTTACCATCGGTCAAACAACTCGTCTCCTGTTCTTGAAAAAAACTTACACCATTCCAACCTACCTATTAAGGTATGCTAAGCCTAAAAGGTCTCTCGTCGCTGAGTACTTCTAACAAAACGAAGCTTCAAACCAAACAAAATGTACTTAAATTGCGGTCTACTTAAGACTTAGTACAGAATAAATAATAAGACTGTCTAAGACTAAGGTCCAAGTTCATCAAGACCTTTAAACGCTCCTTGTTCTTAGCTGTTCTTTATTCAAGATAGGCAAACCTTTGACCACAATCTCACCTGATGGTAAGCGACGATGGAGCAAGCTTGCCTAGAAGATATGTATTCCCTCGCGACTTAAAGACTCCCATATTGTACTCATCAGGCAACACCGACTCAGGCAAGGAGTTACATTCATTTGCAGTTTGCACAATGAATGTGGAAGCAAAACGCTTCGTGCGCATTTGCGGAATGTCTACCATATGGCGGTGTCGCTTAGCAGTTTGTCTGCTTGTCCGATGATAGAACGGGGATGGGGGAACTAGATCGTGCAGTTCCTTGGCACACTCTCCGAAATGTATCCGATAAAAAATCGAGAAACTAGATACCATGCGGCGATGACCGCTCTGAAGCTTTGTATTTGTCAACTGCTCGCAACCAGTGAGTCTCTTGGCTCTTGGCTGGCAGCTTGATTAATTTATCTATTGTCTAAGTATCTTTATACTTTGTAAATTGTTCAAACAGGTTCTAACTGTTTGTATGGGAAAATAAAAAACTTGTTTTTACTATTTCCTTTACAATTTCTTTATATTTTCTCAACTTTTAAAAGACTTACTACAAATATTTCAAAACCAAAATTAGGAAAACCGGTTCAGCCGTTCTCGAGTTTTTGTGAGACTAACAAACGTCAATTCATATTTTATTTTTACACTTTTTTTATTTCTGAAACAGAACTGTTTTGTATTTCAACAAAACAGACCAAAGAGATCAGACCTCATACTACAGCTATGAAACAGACAAATTTATGCATGCACAACGCCCCAATAAAAACAAGACTACGATTTCAAAGTATAGGTAGACCATATCGACGACGACCCAGTTGGCGCAGTGGACAGATGTTCACCCTCTGCGCCGTGGGTCCTGGGATCGATTCCCGGCAGGAGCATAAATTCCTTCCCAAGGGGTATTTGTGCTTCTGGTTCTGGGTGTAATGTGTGTGTGATGTGAATGTTTCCGGCACCCACGATACAAGTCTTTGAACTTAGTGTGGTGCTGTGAGTGTTAATGCGTTTGTTATATCATTGTTGTAGATCATATTTACTTCGTCCATAGCTGACACAAGGTATGATATAGTTACAGATTCTGTCAACACCTTAAAATATGAGAGAACTTTTAATGTTTTTATGAATGCCGCATCTAGGGATTAGACCGAGTACTTTTGAATAGCTTTTAGTATCAGACTAAAAGCAAGTTAAGAGGGTGCCGGGGAGTTATTAAGCTGTGTTTTATTAATATTTAGTGTAGTGTTTTTTATATAAAGGGACGTTGTGAATGTAAAAATTACTGGCAATTAACACGACGTATTTTTACGTCATTTTCGTCTTTTGTAATCTGTTTTGTTTTTATCTTTCTTCAAAAGTTTGTTTCCCAGAGCGAATATCCCGTTTCCTTAAAGCTTAGTTAAGTAAAGATTTAAGTAAAGAACAATATTAGTAAAAAAAGACGTGTGGCACTCGGGGACTGACACGGTAAAGCTATTGCATAGCATTTTTTATCAACTTATGCAATTATAATTATTTATTTATTTTATTTATGCAGTATTTTTTTCCTGCCACCTTGAGGCGAGTTTCTGAACTAAAGAGACAAGCGTGATATTTAAAAAAGTCATTAAAAGTTCTGTTATTTATCGATAGATGGCAAAACTAAAAAGTATCACCGCTGTGCCAGTCGGAGTGGGGGGTGTTAGGTTATTTTCGTTACGGAATTTCTGGATTCGGTCTCTACGCTCAAAGTCCGCGAAAGAAGCTATGCAATAGCTTAAAAAAGACGTGTGGCACTCGGGAACTGCCGCGGTAAAGCTATTGCATAGCATTATATATCAACTTATGCAATTATAATTATTTATTTATTTTATTTATGCAGTATTTTTTTTCCTGCCACCTAGAGGCGAGTTGCTGAACTAAAGAGACAAGCGTGATATTTAAAAAAAGTCATTAAAAGTTCTGCTATTCATCGATAGATGGCAAAACTAAAAAGTCACCGCTGTGCCGATCGGAGTGGGGGTTGTTAGGTTATTTTCGTTACGGAATTTCTGGATTCGGTCTCCACGCTCAAGGCCCGCGATAGAAGTTATGCAATAGCTTAAAAACTAATTTATTTATATACCTAATATGACATAACTTAGTAGGCGATACTAGTAAGTATATGGGTCATATTATTTTAGACACAACATAAATATTACCTGTATATGTAGCTTCCTGAAGAAGGAAATCGTATATGTCCGAAACCTGGAGCATTTGTCTTCTACCAATAATGCGTAAGTACCGGTTTTAAATTAGAATAATGAATAAATCTCACGAAATTTTTTAAACATTTACATAATATTCTTTATTCTCTCGAAGTTTTGACAAACCTGGGTAGAACCTACGCAAAACTGAGACCAATGGATGTTGTCACATCTTGGAGAAGAAAGCTCACGTTTGATTACTGAGCCACCACAGTACTTATGAGAACTTGATACGAAACATTCAGTGTTTATCCAACATAGCTACAAAGCAGGAAACTCACTCGCGCTATGTTAACATTACTGTATCAATAATATCAATCCCGTCAATTTATAATGTTACTCAATAGCAAAAAACCTTATAGAAGCAATTACCGATTTGTATAGCAAACCAAATGATCAAAGGGCACTTTTCACCGAGTACCATCAAGTCAATTGTAAATCATCATAAAATCCTCTTCAGCTGGGATTCCGCTCGCTTCGATTACGTAAAATACCCATCGAATACGTATCTCTGAGACCCGGGAATCGCTGACCTGTCAGGGTTCCGACTGATCCTCTGAAGGATAGACCGAGGTAGTGAAGACAGTAGATCATCTGCCTTGTTCATTCATTCTGAATAGAAAAAGGTCTAAAATACGTAAAATGGTTAGACCCTCTAACCATTTTACTTGCAGTTCTCTCAGGACTTACACCACCGGAAACTCAATTTAAGAATCAACTCTTAAATAGAGAACTTGTTAATTTAAGAGATGATTCTTACCCTTAAACTTTATAAATATATACAAATATATATTATTCTATAATACAAAGCCATAAATAACAGCAGGCTAGTATAGGTTAGGATATTCGAATTCTTAAAACTTTGCGTCAGATCTTTTATTCGTATGTTTTAGATGAGATAGTTGTTTCTTGGGAGCAAACAGGAGCTGTTTTTAATTATTTTTTATATTTTTATATTACAAGGTCGTGATATTTTTGATACTCTTTCGAATGGATTATCAGCTAAATGCTTGGATTGGGAGCCTTCTACGATGACGATATCTTAAGATGATAAAATAGTAGCTACTGTATTTTTATAGATATGAAGCATGAAATTGAAATTCAAGTGTTGTAAAATTAGCAATTGACAATGTAGTTCAAAAAGGACGAAATCATAAAAAAACAATAAGCTCTCTGTATAAAATGTCCTTTATAAAAATAAATTGTGACTGCACAATTTATAATTATCGATTACGTATATTTCACCTATATTTCAAACGCGTAGAAAGGTTAACTCCGATATGTTTATAAATAAATTATATTGTAACCTTTTTATGGCAAGAGTTCTTACTGCCGAATATTCGCTATGTGGCTTGTGAGGATAAGGAACGAATTAATTCATCCCAGGATTTGAATTATTTGTCTTAGGGCGCGGTTTGTTGAACAAAATTATCGAAAACCAGATGAAACCTCTGTACCCACTTAACATTAAAATGTTGATTGAACCAGTTAAAACCGGTGCTAGTTAACAACCAGAAAGGAATTAAACAGATTTATTGTGCTCTTTTTAGTGTTTCATACCTTAAAAGGAAAAAGGAAACCTTATAGAATGACTCGTCTAGCTGTCTGTCTGTCAAGATACTTTTTTTCAGTAACAAGGTATCAAGATATATATAGAAATATATATCAATTACCAAGTTCTATGGTCGTTTCAAATCAAACTTTTAAGTAAACTGCCATTTTAGAGGCGCTAATTTAAACTCAAGCAAAGCTTAAAAAACCGATTTTACCCTTTATATTCGTAACCCTTGATCAGATTGAATGATTTATATACGCATTACTGAAAATAACTCATAAACTTCTGGTTAAATCTTGATCAATTTAAATACATCGAGAAGTACCAGTTCTCAAAAAAAAAAAAAAATATCGGTTCATCTAGAAACAATTTTTGTGGTAGCTCACATAAAAAAAACAGTCGAATTAAGAACCTCCTCCTTTCGGTTTAATTTTTCTAAAGTCGGTTTAATTTTTCAAAATGGTGGAGATCCATATCTCCACCAGTTTAGAAATGCGACCTGTATAGGAGAACAACCGGAAATCCGCTGGACATACGAAAACGGTTTTGCCCAAGCTGAAACAGAGACGCTTCGCTCGCGCTAGGCGTTTGCTCAGTCAATAACAATTTGATTGACAACAGAGCATTAAAAAATTAAAAAAGTTTCTTGGTACTTAATATTGACACATACATTTATTGGTTTATAACTAAGTGTTTGTTTAAGGTATGTAGCACTAAATAAAACATTATAATAAAATATCGTGGTTTCATTTGTTATCATTAAAACAGTATTCTATCAAATGTGTAGGTAAGACCATAAAATATACATTAAATTTCGATTACATTGTGTACTTAGTCTGCGAAGTCTCCGAGCTAAACGGTACCTTGAAGTAGCGTAACTCTCTCTTGACAAACTTGTATGCTTCACCACTTCAACTTGCAAGTAAGGAAACATTAAAAGTTTGTCTTCATACTTTCCAAGAACCCTTTTCTCAATGTCAACTAGAGTTCTAATAAAACGTAGAATAAAACTTTTTAAGGTGGGAAAAAGGAAATGAAACCTCATAGGATAGATAGATAGATCTTTTTTTTTACCAAACATTATGTACTATTGTATTATTTGTTATTGTATTGTATTGTACAAAATTATATCCTGGACTATCTACGGGCCAATTTCCTATACAATTTGGTGTTGAACACTTTATTGAACACCAAAGAGATATAAGAAATAACTCTTAAACTATGTGTACGTACAAATGGCGGCCTTATGTTAAAAAACAATTTAAATATGGACGATAGTGCATACTGATTTTTAGGAGGCCGCCGATACAAGCTAAAGGAGCAACAAAATAATACGAGCTGGTTATTTCAAAGAGCTCGTTTATCAATGTCAACAATATAAAAGTTACGTGCTGTGTCTATGTGCAGGTAAAAATGTAAATGTGCTTCTGAATTGTAAATATGAAAATTACTGCCTTTTTCAAACTAGCTTATAAATATGCAATAATATGCAAAATAATCGTAATAGTTTTATAATCTAAAACACATTAAGTCTCAGGGAGAGCATATTGCAGTCCAACGTGAGACTTTATTATTCAAAGTTCCAGGTTGCATTGAAGGTATATAAAAATGTCGTGTTGCTAATCATCAAGCGAGGGTCTTGCTTGATTTTCTCAGAAACTCAAAAAATCCTAAGCTTTCGGTAAAGTTGTGAGATGATCGAAATTAGGAAAAACTAGCTCAGACGGTCTGATCAGACATGGTCCTTCAGTAGATCGAAAAGCTTTTGGATGGTCCATCAGGTTTTTACCAAACTAAACCGTGAATGAGGTTGCTGTATTGTATGTGTGATTGTATGGAATTTTGGTATAAAACAGCCACTGAACCTAACTGGAGTATCTAAATAGAAACGTTATTTACGATATCAAAGTGAGTGTAAATGTTCGTTCGTTTTGATCAAGATCAGTAGTTCTTGAAATATCGCTAATAATGCGTATTCTGTGGACTACATTGACGATGTTCTAGTTTTTAACCGACTTCAAAAGTTACCTCATAACTTCTTTCGTTGTGAGCAGATTTGATGAATATTTTTTTATTTGAAAGCTGCTACTTTTCATGTGGCCCCATTGAAATTTGATCAAGATCTGATTTCTAGTTTTTGAGTTATCGTCAGTAACGAGTGTTTAATATTTAATACATTAAATCTGATCAAGGCTCCGAAGATAAGGCGGTTTTAAGCTTTGCTTGTATTTCATTATGTGTTTATGTTGGCAGCGAGTTTGCTTTTTAACCCGATAGGGTTCGATTCTCGGTAGAAACACAATTTTTATCCCCAAGGGAAATTGGTGTTTCTGGCTCTGGGTGTGGTTGTGTGTGTGATGTAATTGTTTCCGGCATCTCCGATACAAATGTTTGCTCAGCAATTAAGTCTCGCTGTACACTCGTTGTACACTCGTGTAACGCAGCCAGCATTTTGGGCACACTGCCGACCAACGACTTTTTGCATATATAGACGATACATGTATTCGATCTTTTATATCGTTATTTATTTTTTATTTAATGCTATTATTTTCTTTTACCAACTCACCCGGTTGTCATTATCGCATAGGAGCATTGACATGTGACGTATGTGCGTCATCGTTTACGTAACAGCATACGTCATTCATCATTTCGTATCTTGCTTAGATACACATTTTAGGGTGAGTACACACTTATTTGATTCAGTTGTACTTATTTGGTTCAGCTTATTCAGTAGGTCTGGATCCCAATGACTTAAATTTAGCTGATGTAATTATTGAAAATAATGTCTATATGTATAAATTAGAGCCGGCTTAGTTTCACCATTTATATCTCAAAAACGGTTGGACCAATTTTAATTATGTTTGATTTGTCTTCGTCACGTATAGCACAATAAATTTTAATAATTAAACGCTTATTTTCGAAACCTTGATCAGATTTAATGTATTAAACACGCATTATTAACTATAACTAAAAAACTAGAAATCAGATCTTGATTAAATTTCAATGAAACCACATGAAAAGCACCAGCTTTCAAATAAAAAAATAATCATCAAAATCGGTTCACAACGAAAGAAGTTATGAGGTAACTTTTGAAGTCAGTTATACGAGAACATCGTTGAAGTAGTCCACAAAATAGGCATTATTGACGATATTTCAAGAACTACTGATCAGATCTTGATTAAATTTAAATGAGACCAATTAGAAAGCAACATCTTTCAAACAAAAACAATAGTAATTGGCTCACAACTTGTTCAGTGCTCAGGTTACCTTACAACCTCTAAACACACAAAAAACAAAATACAATCGACTTGAGTACCTCCTCCATTTTTGAGAAGTCGGTAAAAAATTAGAAAAGTTCACTAAAAATATTGATAAAATACAAAAAAATTACATACATATTTTGTACAGAACGGCTTTTAATAATTTTAAACAGTTGGAACAATGTTTTAAAACGATCTATTAATTAAGGGATGCTTATGTGGTATTTTACACCTTCGACTCTTGTACTAGGTAAGTCAGCTTGGGACGTTTCTGCCGCAGTAGTGCAAAGCTTTCAGCAAATTGGTAGCAAGTACTGAGGAGGAGCGCAAGGCAGTGCCGCACAATTCATCTTATTTCAAAATTGTCGAATTGGCATGCGTTTTTTTATCTTATTTTATGTATACGTGTTTATACTCTGTTTTTATTTACATAAAAATCAGGTTGCTGTAGTGTAAGCAAGCCTTAACCCCGCGTAAACCTATCTAGCAAAATAAACGACCTTTTTGAAGGAACCGAGAGAATCTCGCGTGTTTTCGCGCATTCGGCGTAAAAAGAAAGATTTTATGGTCCATGTGGAACTTAGATAGGCTCTATTCCCGCTTTATGACGCGCCTTGCACGCCTTTCGCACGTATGTGCTTAGCATAATCTGGCGGGTTTATATTTTTGTGATTTTGGTTATTGTACGCCATTTTTTCGAGGATGGGACGGTGTTTCTGTGTCAGGGTTCAGCATTTTATTTCTGAAATTGCTATGTTATACTCGTATTATATCTAATACGGGCTGGATTTTTGGTTGGGTTTGTAGTGTGATACGACGCTATTAGAAATAGTTTCATGTTTTTAAAGAGTCATGGGTTTAATGTGAGAGATAAAACATGTAGAGTTGATTGTTATTATTTTATAATAAGTTTTTGCAATCGTAAATCAAACCAATCAGTTTCTTAGAATTATGATGAGAAGAATTGCTCAGATATAAGGTTCCACACACATAATAATCGTCCAATATCCTCTTACCCTATAACAACTTCCATCAATTCTTTACCAATTGTTGTATTAGTATATAGAATTATTAATTGTCCGATTGTAAAACTTCTTGTACCTTAAGTTTTAGCTTACCACGCTATGTTGATTTAGTTCCGGTTGTACTCACGTTATGTTTAATAATACGACTCACGATAGTTTTAATAATAGTATTTACCACGCTATGTATTACAACACTATCAAATTAACAAAATTGAGTCACGTATCCTAATGATTTTCGCTTTTAGACGCTGATACTCTGGTTTGTTAATGCCTATTCTACCTTCTTTTTATAACAAATAAAGAAAAACATGTAATTAATTAAGTCCTTAAATTTTTGCAACTGGAAGTTGTATGTATCTGGACTTTATTTATTTATTTATTAATATAGCACTGCCACATCATACATATTATAATTAAACTTAAAATTAACAACAAGGGAATTTTCCGATATGCATGACAATTTCGGCGTGCCTATCATTTGCCAAATGTACTCAAAAAGCAGGAAATAATAAAATAATGAAAATAAAAATAGAAGGAATTCTTAAAATTACAAACAATACAATAACTTTAATTTACATTGAAAATTTACTTAGGGTCAAATGTACTTTGTGATTGCGACATATATCTCAAAATTTTGAGCTTAAATACTGCTAGAGAATTGCAAAAAATATCAAGGTCACTGATTTGATTGTTGAAACTATTATATTCATTTGCGATACGTGAAGTGGGATTTTGTAAACCCATATTAGTACGGTAAGCTGGGGTATGGAAAATATTCTTTATCGGATGTCGAGGATATAAGTAGGGAACCGAAAGAGGAAACTTTTCTAGTAATTGGCTGCACTGTATTTTGGAATTCATAATTTTGTGTAAAAATGTCATATCGATTACTTTTCTACGATCGCGGAGTGATATCATGTTAAATTTATCTAGTCTTAGTTTGTAAGGATGTCTGTGAGAGAATTCTGGCGATAGAAAAGCCAAATGCCTAGTAAAAGATCTTTGAATACTTTCAATACGTTGTGAGTGTATAGCGTACAGTGGACTCCAGACTGCGGATGCATATTCAAGCTGGCTGCGTACCAAGGCGTTGTACAATATAATTTTAGTATGTGTTTTGAAACCTATGGAGTTACGTTTTACAAAACCTAACATTTGAGCTCCTTTGGTAACTATTTTATTTACATGCGAATCGAATTTTAATTTACTGTCAATACAAATACCAAGATCGCGAATTTCGGGTACTTCTTGTATTTGTACGCAGCCTATTTTGTATGTGGACACGAATGGCTTTTTCTTTCTAGTGTATTTAATATGGAAGCACTTATTTGCATTTAGTACCATATGGTTCAGCTTACACCAATTTAGAATGGAGTTAAGGTCTTGCTGTATAAGATCTGTATCGTAAGGGGAAATGACTGGGCGATATATTTTGATATCATCGGCAAAAATCGATAGTTTGCAATGAGCTATATGTTGATTAATGTCGTTGATAAATAAAACAAATAATATCGGACCTAAATGAGACCCTTGAGGGACCCCTGAGTCTGCAAAATATGGCGTAGATTTGGAGCCATTCACCGCGACAACTTGGTGTCTTCGAACCAAGTATGAAGCTAACCATTTATGTAGAGGTTCAGCTATACCGTAGCAAGCTAACTTTTTAAGCAAAATGCTATGATCAACTTTATCAAATGCACTAGAAAAGTCGAGATAAACAGCATCAATTTGTTTTCCTTTGTCAAGGTCAATAGCCAATTCAGAGACGAACGTTACTAAGTTAGTTTCAGTTGAACGACCGCGACGAAAACCATGCTGAAATTCAGTAAGAATATTATTAACATGATCGTAAATGAAGGGACATATAAGTGACTCAAATAATTTGGAGAAGCAACTCAGAATCGAAATTGGTCTATAGTTTTTTACAGAGTTAAGGTCACCTTTTTTAAAAACGGGAACTATACGAGCTTTTTTCCATTCGGAGGGGAAATATCCAACTTCAAGTGACTTGTTAAATATAATTGTTAAAGGCAGGCTGATACCCAATACACATTGTTGAACAAAAATGGGAGGTATACTGTCAGGACCAGGACCTTTTGATTGGTCAATTTTTTTGATTTTGTTTTTAACGTCTTTTTCTGTAAATTTAAGGTGAGATAGTTGATTAATTGAACAAAATGGTATTTGTGATTGTAAAGATGTATCAGGCGTAACGACAGCTGGAGTAAAAACAGATGAAAATTGTTTAGCAAAGAGATTGGCAATATCAGAATTAGTAGTGGCCACGGTGTCGTCAAGTTCCATAGTGGAAGGTAACGCCGACTGCCCACCTCTTTTATTTTTTATGTAGCTCCAGAAAGCTTTTGGATTTTTTGCTATGTGAGACTCAATTGTGGCTTTGTATTTGCTGTGACAGATATCGTATAAGTTGTGGCATCTTTGCCTAAGAATATGATATTCAATTTTGTCCCGGGGATTACCATAAACGGCGACGCTTTTACGTATTTTCTCTTTTTCTACAAGCATTTTAATTAATTGACTACTAAACCATGTCGGATACTTAGATTTCTTTATGTTACGTTTGGGTACAAATTTTTCAATAGACATGTTTAAATATTTATAAAACTCTGTAACCATATCATCTATATTATCGCAAGCACATAGTTCCTTTTGCCACTCTATACTCATCAATTCAGGAATAATGTCATCATAGTTGGCTTTGAAAAAATTATAGTCAGTACGGTTTTGATCGCAGCTGAAGTTAATTTTTGCTAATGGTATGTTTAGCATTAAATTAGGGTGTTTTTCATCTAATTTTGTCAGTAGATCTAGAGGTTCCTCAACAGTTATATTTGGTACATTACTTATTACAAGATCGAGCATTTTACCATCACAATTATTTATGCAGTTGAATTGATACATGCTATTCAAAGATAGGAAGTCAATTAGTGAGTTACCAATTTTAGATGTATAATTATTGGGGATCATATGTGAACTATTATTTTCTTTAGACCATTGGATGAACCCAAGGTTGAAATCACCTAAAATTATGACCTCCTGACTTTGATTTAATACAAGGTCTACAGAGTCAAAAAAACAGTTTAAGGACTCCAATTTGACTGGTGGCGGTAAATAAGCTACACAAATTGCAATTTTTCTGATGATATCATTTATGTTTACATGCAAAATAACCCACAAATTTTCACCATCTGTTTCCCAGGAAGGCATACGAGAAGAAGAAATTTTACGTGACACCGCTAACAAAACTCCACCACCATCCTTTTTGGAACTATTTAAACACATTCTGTCTCGACGATAAACAACATAGCGAGAATCTATAATTTCATTATTAGCTATGTTACAATTCAACCATGTTTCCGTAAAAGCTATAATTGAATAATTCGTTTGTAATATATTATTTAACAAATCACAAGTTTTAGTGCGCAGTCCTCTAACATTTTGATAGTAAATGTCTAACATATTTGGAATGAACTCTAATTATAAAAACTTACTAAATTATGGAAAAAAGAAAATAATTTTTAAATTAATCACTATTTGATTTGATCAAGTCCTTCGAGATTTTTTATCAACAAAGCTTGACTATATTCATCCTTGCGGGCATAAACACGTCCATTACGGACCCAAATAAATTTATATGAGAGTTCCTTTGCCTTCTTGCGGGCTGCAGCATGTAGTGATTTGTTGGTCGGTGTCAGATGTTCAGATACAAACACCGGTCTCCGAGCGGAGCCTTCAACGCCAATGTGGTGGGAATTCAGCTTCTCAGTAGGGTTCTTCTTGTTAAACTGCGTTACAGCTGCAAGAACCCCGTCGCGATGGCGGGGGGAACGCAGTTTGGCAATTATGCTCCGAGGTCTGTCGCTGTCTCGGTCTTGTTTAGCAATTCTCGTCACATGCTGTATATCGTCCATACTAAGCGGATGTTCGACGGCTTTTGAGAGCTGGACGATGGTATCGAATAAATTCTCAGATCGCTGCTCTGGCACTCCGTTGATCTCCAAGTTGCTTTCTCTCATATGAAGTTCCACGGAATTCATTCTGCCAGTCATGTCCTTGATAGAGTTTTTTAGTTGCTCATTTTCAGTTTGGAGCTGATCAATAAGAGTATTTTTTTCTTCAAGACAAGTTTTCAGTCCTTCGAATTGCTGACTCATAAAAAGAGAGTGATTCGCGGAAGCATACAATTTCTTGATTAATACTTTTGAGCTCCCCAGCTACTTGCGCTTTATTGGCCTTGAGGGCAGCGGTTAACTCCTGCTTCAAAATTTCACGGAATCTGCTCTCAGTGACATAATCGTTTTGTTCGTGGGTATCTGCCGAAAAATGCATAGATTTTTGTCTAAGGGTAACATTGCTTATCTCGGAAAATGACCCATTACCTCCAGCTACTTCATCACGCGGCGGGCTGGCTACGTACGGTCGTAGTGGCGTATTTGTGTTGCCATTCTTCGGACGCTTACTGTAACATGCGGGGCATTTCCAGGAGCACTTCTTTTCACGGTCCATTGAAGCAAATAGCGAATGGGAAAAGCTAACACATTCGAGATCATACTTTTGTTTGCATTGGGAGCATGACAAAAAATCCTTTTTCGGAAGGGCCTTTAGACAAGCGGCACAAACATTTTTCGAAGCCATCTTATATGAAATATATAAAGCCACATATATTTTATTAGTATTTGTTAATAAGCGCCCTCTACAATTCTGTTGCGAAATCGGGTTATCAAATCGATTCCGACGTAGTGTCAATCTCAAATAAAAGATGTCGCTAATAGTATATTCTATATTGCACCATGAGTTTTATTTTTCTCGTCGTATTTTTTAGGTTATATGATGTTAGTAAAACTTGCCAAAGTTACAGAAGAGCAGTTTTTTCACATGCGAATATTTTCCAGGCCCGACACCATGATAATAATACACTTATTTCAGAAAGCGTTAGTAAAGAAGCTTTAAAATCATGCCGCAATCACTAGACACGTATGACTGGTATTTCGCAATTTTCCGCTATGTTATGGTATATCTTCAATGCACACAGCTTCACAGAACAACTAAAACACTGTTGAATCACTTTTCTTACTAAACTATTAAATCTAAATATTTTTAATTCGTTTTTGTTTGAGAGTACATATGTTCGCGCGTAAAGCGCCACCATTTGGACTTCATTGTAACTGGAAGTTATTCTATCAACCCATTAAAATGTACAGTTCTCCTCTGGGGAAAATCGAATTACCAAGAAACATTATCTTAAGGAAATTCTAACTTTCACAATTCTAAGTGAAACACTTATGAATAAAAATGGCATTAAAAAGTAACAACGAGCCAAGTTCAGCCGTATCCTGTTCTAATTCTATTACGTCTCTACGTAAAAGTACCGTATATTACAGTCTTGTAATATACCGTACTTTTTATATCTTTGCGATACTGATCAATCTTATGATGAGATAAGAAACATGTTATTACCGATATCTAGAGAAAATATCGGCAGGATACATTTATTACCCAACACCAACTTGAGCGTCAACATCTCCGGAACTATCGACAGCATCAACGCTGACCATCAGGTGATATAGTGGTTAAACGCTTACCTATACTGAAAAAAAAAAACAACGGATTGCACTCCGGGACTGCCGGCAGATGTGAGAACTTGAACATTAACGTTGTAAACAGCTGGAGCGGGGGATATGTACTCTCCCTCCGTCTTAAGAATTTTCGATCAGGTCACGTGTCCTGACGCGAGTTTAAAAATTTTTACCCAGCTTATAGGTAACTCAAGTACTCAAGCCCACTCCCATTGGGTAGCGTCCCCATGATTCTACTATAATTATGTATCTGTATTTTTAAGCAGCACCAGATTAAAAATGGGTTTTGATGTGATCCCACTGAGGAACATACTTGTAGGACTAATTGTAAGCGCCGTTGGTATTTTAAAATTATTTATATTTTGTAATCTAATAACATATTTCAGGTACGGGTTATAGTTGCATGTTTTAGATAGTACTCATTTTAAATTTATAATTAAGTACTCAAGATTATTTGAAAAAATGCGCCGTCCTTCTTGCCAGGTTCTTTTCGAGATGGCTGTAATTTGCTAATCTGGCAAGAGCGTCAATAATTTGCATGAGTGCCTCTTTGGGGCCCATGAATAAACGATTTTGAATTTAATGTGTTTGAATAATGACCACACTTTACATCATTTTGCTGACGATATCAAAAGAAGGTAGAATCCAACCTTGTATATTCCAAAACAAAACACCGAAAATATTTTCTCTTCATAAACAATACATCGGAAGAAATTCACAAAGGCAGAGCTGTATACTATTACCAGTATCTGATCGTAGTTTGTAGCACAAAGGTGTCCGAGATCTTATCTAGAAATACTTTGTTTTTCATACAGAACGTGGAAAGCTTTCTCTATGTTCATAATTTATAGGACTACGAGACTTTGATATTTATTTGTCGTTTTAAGTAGGCGGTAAAATCGTTTTTAATGGTAACGTCTTTAATATTTTTAACTCGACTAAGATATAAAAGATGATGTAAATTTTTGTAAGGTATATGTAAACTGAAATTATTAACACTTTGGAATTAAAAAAATCTAAAAATTACTAGTGTATTCTATCATCTATATCTATCAATTTGTTGAATTAATTGCTATGATTTTGTATTCACAAAACCAATGAAAATAAAAACCTTTTTTACGGCTAGTCTCACACAAAAATAAATATTTAATATTTAATTATATATTAAGAAATTAAATAAAAATAATATAAGTAAGTAAATATATAAACTTGTTTGTCAAGCTTACACACCTTATCTTAACACATACTTTCTCATGCTCAGAGACAAACCCACAACAATAGTTTAATTTAAAAAAAAATGCATTATCTATTATTTTCATTATATTATAAAGCAAACATCATTAAGATATGTGAACAAGTAATAATTGTTAAATAAATACATTATTTTCGACTAACGCCTAAGTCCGAACAATTGGATGCGCTGAAAACCAGCCTTGCATAGCCACTTAGTATGTACAGTTCATGTTTAGATTACTATATAGTGTACACATTCAAATTGCTATTTGTTCTGTGTACATGATTTTAATAATTTGGCAATAAATCATTATGAATTATATCTTATCAAGATTATATTATTAAAACACAAAAGGCATTGTAGAAATTGGCTTTGCTCAAATATCTTTCGAAAATGAAACAAAACCCACACGCTTGCGGAGTGAACTTAAGCAAATTGGCAATGTTTTTGCTCCATCTCGGCTTGGGTTTGTGCATGTTTGCAGGAAAATGCAATGTGAATGGCTAATTACTGTTGTATGCGAATAAAAATCCTAATTCCGCATTTCTCTCCTAGATTTTGGCATAGCTTATTACAATGTGTTGTAAAGCTTTGTAATGGCTTTTTAAAATCGATATAGGCAAGAGACTAAATAGCACGACACAGGTCGTCCTAGGGATCGAGGGATCTAAATTTTTGTAAAGATAATTTATTTATTGCGCAAATAAAGGTTTATTAGTGTTGGTGTCAAACATAAGGATTGGTTTCCACGCTGTTGGTAAGGTCTGCCTACGATAGGAACATGTCCTTCGGACGATACGTGAGTGAGTGTCGGTTACGATATAAGCATTTATATTTCTCTTAAGAATTTACATATTCACTTACAGAGCAACACAAGTTTTAAACTAAGATAAAGTGAGTTGTCGGTTTTAATGATATAACTAATCGTTCGCGCCGAACTGAGATCTCGCGCCTACATTTTGCCTCATAGAGAAAATTGTTGAGGTTACTTATATTTTTTTTTCTTTATAAAAAATTCAAATTCAAATTCATATATTAATTCAAAACAGATATACACATTATTACCTAATATTTATACCACAATTTACATAATTTCGATTCATCAATAAATTAATCTATAATACTATAATATACGGCTGCTAACGAACACCTAATATACCAATATTAGGTGTTCGTTAGCAGCCGTACTAGGATACCCTGTGTTACAGCCTCTACGATTCCTGTCTCGAATTATTGGCGCGATGGAGGGATAAATTTTATTAGTTAGGACCAAAGGAAGAATTCTAATTTAAATGTAGATAGTTGTACATCTATATCCCTTCTATATCTATATATCTTATATAATAATAAACTTCTTACGGGAGTGTTTTGAAATACCGATCCGCAACCAATTTGTTTTACGAAAATTGGTGAAAAACAAACACACAAACACTGTGATGAAAAATTTAAATGTTTCTCTGTAATACAAAAGTTTCACTTCTATCGCGTGTCTTAATGACAAACACTGTTTTAATCTGAATTCCCATTCCAAAAAAAAAAGTTACTTCAAGAACATAAACAGTAATTTATTGTCACTATCTATGACTAAAAGACATTCAAAAGTGATCGGAAACACAAAAAGCCATTTGCTGTTATTTATAAGCTTTTATAAATCTTGATAAATTCTTGAAACTTCGACATTATTTGTATATTAATAATTATATTGATATTCAGATACTGCCATTCCATTTATAGAAATGTTACTCGTTAAATAATACTTAATATTCTTCACGGGGAAATCATTATTTAAGTTAAACTTTGATTCGTGGAATACTTTGTATAAAGTAGAAACAGGAAGACAAACAGAAATTGCCTGAAATCCAAAAAGGTAAGTTAAATACGCAGATTTAATACAAAACAAGATCTGATAATTTTAGTTCAATAATTAATAATTAAATGTAATCATTTAATTATGCTATGACGACCCAGTTGGAGCAGTGGACAGGTCTCCGCCCTCTGCGCCGTGGGTCCTGGGTTCGATTCCCGGCAGGAGCACAAATTCCTTCCCAAGGGATATTTGTGCTTCTGGTTCTGGGTGTAATGTGTGTGTGATGTGAATGTTTCCGGCACCCACGATACAAGTCTTTGAACTTAGTGTCGGACTGTGAGTGTGAATGCGTTTGTTTGTTTGTTTATGCTAGATCGGCATGCATTTGCCCACGACGATGTAGCAACATCTAACAAAAATGTACTACGAAGATGTAGATAAATCTAGATAATCTTTTTTTTTAATGCTAAATAGGCAAGCATTTGACTACTATCTCACCTGATGGAAAGTGACGATGCGGCCGAAAATGTGACATGCTTGCCTAGAAGATACCTATTCACTCTTGACTTGAAGACTCTCAGATTATATCCCTCGGGGAACAATGACGCAGGCAATGAATTAATCAATCTAAGCTTATAAGATTATTTATTTAGTTAAATAATAAATCTGGTAATAATGAGATAAGCAATGAGGCTTAGGTGATGTAGCAAGATTTGGCATGAGTTCTTATGACCGACCGCCTTTCTGACTTGAATCCTGCACGGGCTTTGTGATGAACCGGAGCTTCGTTTGTTGATCGGATCGAGATAATGATTATTTATTTATCACTAAATAGTGGCACCGATCGATCAGCACGTGCTAGTGATGTCGGTTCGATTAGCTCGATGTTATCCCATCGTCATCCCCCATATAGATAGTATAGACTTTGAATTGAACTGTAAAGGCATGCTTTGGCATATTTTTTCTAGTAAAGCTCAGCATAATAATATTTTAGTGCAACATATACAGTTCCAAAAGTTGGTCTCCAACAAATGCGTGAAAGATCTTTGAGTAAGTATTTTGCACAAAATTTGGTAAAATACGTATCTGGTATTAAAATGCTATTATAAAGAGGCTTTTAATACAGCCAATGTAAGTCATTCAGTAGCTCTTAAAGCCACCTTTCGGCTGCATTATCAGACCAGCTTCTAGGTAGGTATAGTTAGTCCAAACTGCAGTCTCAATTATCAATTTAAAGGGTCGTTTATCCACGGTCTTCTATCGTTTTTATTTCAGAGATTTTGCAGGAATTACACATAAAATATTTTGTTCCAACGCAAAAACAGTCTTCCTATATGAGTGTGATATGTGGAATATATGGGTATATTCAGAATACATTTGGCCACAGTAGTTTGAATGTCTGGCAATAATGTGGTGCTTCCTCAGGCAGACTCTGCAAAAAGAGTCCTATCACTACTAAAAGTAATATTAAGGTTTAGTCCGTTTCTTCTGATCATATCTTTTTAACATTTCCAATTCTAACATATATTTACAACCCCTTTAAAGCTGGTTTAATCGCCGACTTCCTAAATATTACAGCTACATACTTCTGTGAAATGAGCACATTTTCAACGTATTTTTTATAAATAATGGCGCAATTCACGCCCCTCAATGGCCTCGTATATTGCCATCTAATATGTAAACACAATTACCGAGTCTCGTACGCTGTTTCCCGTGTGTTCCATGCCTTATCTAAATTCCATTTATATACTAAACGAAAATAAGTAGGATCATTTTTTATCATTTAATTGGGTGAGATAAGACGTATCGTTTCAACATGATTATTATCCACAGCTTTTAAGGTTTAACTACTTTACCGTTTTTTTATCATTCACCTTGATTTTTCTGGCAGCAGCACAGTTTTCCTCACTTTGCTGTATACAGCAAACACCTAAGTTTGCAAATGTGCAAAATTCTTCTTATATTAAAAAAGACATATTCTGATTATCAAAACAGCCATCAGCATTGTTCAATAATTAAACGCAAGCAAGGCTTAAAAAAACCGACTTCACCTCTTTATCTTCGGAACCTTGATCAGATTTAACGTATTAAACACGCATTATTGACAATAACTCAAAAACTAGTGATCAAAGTGATCAGATTTTGATAAAATTTAAATGGGACCACATGAAAAGCACCAGCTTTCAAATAATAAAATAATCATCAAAATCGGCGCACAAAGAAAGTAGTTATGAGGTAACTTTTGACGTCGGTTAAAAACGAGAACATCGTCAATGTAGTCCACAGAATACGCATTATTGAGGGTAACTCAAAAACTACTAGTCAGATCTTGATCAAATTTATATAGGACCAATTAGAAAGCAACATCTATCAAACAAAAATAAAATTTTCAAAATCGGTTCACCTGAAACGAAGTTATGAGGTATCTCCTCCTTTTTTGGGAAGTCGGTAAAAAAGAAGTTTAAAACATTACTAGCAGACGACCGTGACTAATAAATGTCTATCTAAATTCCATACTAATAAAATAGAATGTCTTATTGATGATTTGATAAATAAGGTGAACGACAATATGAATGAAGAGTTGAATGAATGAATTGAATTTAACAATGACATAAATATAACGGTATGTACAAGTAGACGTGACCCTTAAATTTGTTCGCTTGGATAAGCAAAATATGACGGTATATTGATAATTGGTAGTGATACCCAATGTGCATGCTAATATACAATTTTGTATATGTATTTTACTCATGTTTCACATATGAAATACGATGGAACATATGAAATTCAAAGGAAGGTTACGTGTTTATGAACCTATGTTTAGAGACCAAACTCGTGGTGTGATTTTCGTGATTCTTACGTCAATCATACTTTCTGTTTTTTTTTTTTTGGCGAATGGTCAGTTTAATTAATATTCAATATGGCGACCAGCAGACGTGTTAACATAATTATGTAACGTCGATGAAGTGTGTTAAATGGGGTATAATTAAAAAGTTATTTGAAAATCATTTTTATTCTTCACTAGTGGATCCCCGCGGCTTCACCCGCACTAAATATTATTAGTTAATAGATTCATTAACTTTCATGAGTGCCTCTTTGGGGCCCATGTGAATAAACGATTTTGATTTTGATTTTGATTTTGATTTTGATTTTGATTTTGATTTTGATTTTGATTTTGATTTTGATTTTGATTTTGATTTTGATTTTGATTTTGATTTTGATTTTGATTTTGATTTTGATTTTGATTTTGATTTTGATTTTGATTTTGATTTTGATTTTGATTTTCATTTTCATTTTCATTTTCATTTTCATTTTCATTTTCATTTTGATTTTGATTTTTGATTTTTGATTTTGATTTTGATCTTTGATTTTGATTTTGATTTAAAGTATAGTCAATATTAATTATTTTTTTTACGTTCTTCAAGCCTTTGACACCATCCCACCTGATGGAAAGCGATGATGAGACCGAAGATGTAGCACGCTTGCCTTAAAGGCTTGCAATTTCAAGTCATTAGCTATATACATTCCGAATTTCAGCCAAATCCGTTCAGCCGTTACGTTCAAGAGAAAACAAACATAATTACACATTTATACACATCATTCAATCAATCAATCATTTATTTATTTACAACACAAACGTTCGCATTTATAATATTAAAGTGTATTAGTGTTATTAGGCTTCCCCTACCAATTTTCATATTGAATGATCATCTCGCATATAAATCGATTTAATGCTAGCAATCGTTCTCACTTAAATCATACAACAAATCGTAACAAAAATCCTCCAAACATTTTCGCATCCCGCGCCGAGGTTCTGTCCTCATCGGGAACTTCCCAGTTTTAAGTGGTAAATATTTAAAGAGTTAAGTTAAGTTTGGAAGCGGCCATGAAAAGCGGTCGGGCGGGGATTGAAAATTTGTTGAAATGCGGCCTGTTTTTTGGTTCAATTTTGTTGAGTTACTCAGGTGGTTAGTCAACCGAGCGCGGTTCATTTGTAACTTAGAATTGATTAGATTGTAAAAATTATGAAACTGACGAGTTGAAAGTTTCGAAGTTTTTGGCTCTGGCACTGGTATTAAAATCTTCAATATATTAATTAGTAGCTCGATGAGTTTAAGACCTCAATTTTTTTTTCGAAATGGCAACCCCCATATCTCCGCCGTTTAAACAACCTGTAACAAAAAGGCGTGTATAATACTTGGTGGTGTGTATGTGTATCTTGCCAGGAATTGTCTGCCAGAGAACGAAAGTCGAAATCGGACATAATTTCTTCCGTACAAAAATTAAAAATTATATTTTTTAAATACTTTTGACAACCCTACAGTTACATGTGCGGCAATCGGAGATATTTGTTCCGTATGACCTTTGTTATGGCCACCACGGTCAGATGTCTAGGTCCAAAGGCTATGTGGTGTAGAACGGTAGCTGATGAAATAGGGTTGCAAATGGCATATTTTCATCATAACTCAATATTCATGGTGCTGCCGCGAATGCAGAAGTTCCTGTTAGACTCCATACATTTAGCTAGATGTGTGACTTGAGTATTACTACACCTTTCTGTTACACATTGTATATCACGTTTGTAACAATAATTCTAGTGATGGATTATTCACTGATTCAATACGGTCAAAGATTAACCTGTTGATAGCGTATAAGGCTAAATTTCCATCATAACAAAATTCACGAGGTAAACGTATGCTTGTTGCATGTTTCTTAAATCCCAACAAAACAATTATTATAACTTTGATGCTAGATCGATAAAAATTAAAAGAAGATTTTCTAAAACTAACCTATGCCGAACATTATGAGTTAATATTACTACTACGTTATCAATTAATTACTCATGAATTTACCATCCTCCTTTTTTAAAATTCGGTTTATCACGTAAACCATCCATGTTTGAATTGCTTCAAGCTATTTTCCTTTGTAAAGAGACATTCTGTTTTCCCAAAAAATACAAGACAAAGACTTTGCAATCAAGTATTCATGAAATTTCAAATGTTCGTGCTTTTCAAGAAAACACGGAAATATGAGCACTTTATTGGGAATGTTATTTCGTAATATTAATATTAGCACATTATCTGCCGACGATATGTTTTTGTAATTTTAGAATTTAACTAGAAGATGAGAGGAGATATGTACAGACAATGGTTTATCGAGGAAGTCATAATTACCGTATGTAGAGGGCATGTGGAATTCGATTTCTGGCAGGAAAAGAAATTTTCTCCACAAGGAAAATTTGTTTCTGGTTCTGGTTGTGATTGCGCGTGTGATGTTAATGTTCCCGGCACCCACGACAATAACTTGGTCACAAATTTCTTTAATGTAATAAAAATACCCTTAAAAAGTGCCTACAGGTAAATAGGTATTGGTTTTTTCATACAAGGTGATATGTTGGCTCTACTATAGAATCTAGTATAAAGTATGCTTGCCTAAAACACCTATTTACTCTAGACTTAAAGGCTATCAGATTGTACCGTTTGGGAAACAGGACCACACGGGCTCTAAGAAGTTCTAATCCGTTGTACAAACAATGATAAATGATACCTGAAAACGCGACACCATTAAAGCATACAACTGTAACTATCTCAACCATAATATAAACAACAGTCGATAGAATGTCCTGTTATGTGACAATCAAATTGTAATTGACAATTTTAATTGTGATTAAAACAATATTAACGAATCAGAGACAATCCGATTACAATGTAGAGATAATTATATGTTTCAATTAACAATTTTGAGAAACGATCTACTAGAAAAGAGATTATACCGTTTTAAATACTTGATATAAAATATCATTAATTTACCTTTGGACCTCATCAGAACGGAAAATAACACTACTTATAGGAATAAGTGTTATTTTCCTGCTTACGAGAGTAAGTAGTCAATTATTATGTTCATTTCAGAGATGAAATTAACAGAATGATTGAATGACTGGGAGTCTTCAAGTCTAGAGTGATCATTTAGGCAAGCATATGACATATTCGTCCGCTTGGTTACTTTCCATCAAGTGAGATGGCGGTCAACTGCTTGCCTACTGTAATGCATAAAAAAATAATGTTTTTCAAGAAGTACCGCTATTTTGTTAACCTTTTACAGTTTTAAACATAAACGCTTTAAAATTTCCAGCTCCACACTAAGATCGATTACTTGTGTGTGCCACATTCATACAGCACACATACTTAATTACAACTACACCAGCAGGGCAGTTTTATTTCTTTGCTTTTCTTTAAAATTTTTTGTAACTTGATAATTTCTTCCACAGTACGAGAGCAGAGCATTCAACAGTAGCGGCGTTTCCATCACGAACAGTTCTTGCGACTTGACTTCATGTTCCATCTCTGTGAAACCGGAGCGAGGAACGGGGAAGTACACCTGCGAGGTCTCCAGCGAAGGGCCTAGGTTCGCCGTGGATAGGAGATCGGCGAATATGACGCTAGCAGGTTCGTAGTAGTCATTTCGGTTTGTTACAGTTGATAGTTATTGTCGTTTATGCTTTTGCTGATCCTGGTATGCATGAGTGTTTTCCTAATTTGCTTCGGTAATCCCTAATTACGTGATATTATAATGCCAATAGAACTATTCTGACGCTAGATATTACACAATATTGATTGAGCATGAAACTAGGACTAAACTAATATCTACTACTACCTTCTTACACTATGAGTACTTTCCTTAACTGAATCAAGTTTTTTATCCAAACAGTTGCCCAACAGAGAGTTAAATGATTAAAAAATCAGATTTCGTCGACTCGGACACCGACTTCGAATTTATATATGACCGTCCGTCATAGGACAACAAAATGTTTACCATATCTCTTACCAACATTATCTTACCATAACAGTATAATGTATAGTGAAAGAACGGCAAAAAAACACATGAACTAAGAGTCTTACCCTTAAATAGATAATAAGAAAAGTGTTAATGGACAATTTTTAGTAATCAATGTCGCAGTTAAATGCTCAAGTAAAATTACTGATTAGCCATATTTTGGCTAGAGTGTAATTAAAATAGGAAACTTTGTAATAGGTACTTTAGTAGTAAAAAACAAATCTCTTACCATTATCTATAAACATTCTCGCACTCACAGCCCCACATTAAGTTCGAAGACTTATGGAACTTATGTTCCTGCCTGTAATTGAACCCGGTGCTTAGAAGGCGAACGCTCAGCCGGCTGTTCAAAATCAATCAATTAAACATCTTATATTAGCATTCTAATGTTCCACCCGTTTCCAGTACTACCAGAGTACGACCCGCTCATCACGGGTCTGCCGACGCTGGTGCAAGCTGGCGAGCAGGCGATGGTAAACTGCACTTCTGATTACTCGCTGCCCGCAGCTGTGATTGATTGGTTCGTGGATGCAGAGCCGCAGGAGGTAAGCTGGAGCTAATCTTAGGAGTAATTCTGTGTTTGATGTGAATGTTTCCGGCAACCACGACACAAGTCATCGGCTTTAGTGTGGAGCTCTGATGTAAAAGCGTTTATGTTATGTAAATCTGCTAGTATTTTTTTATATTTTACACATAATTATTCACTTACAGCCCTGCAATAAGATCGAAGACTTGTAACGCGGGTGCCGGAAACACATACATCACACGCCCTTTTATAACCAGAACTAGAAATACGAAGACTTGGAAAAAATTGGTGTTCCCAACGGGAATTGAACCCGGCACTTATAAGACAGATGACAAGGATAGTTGCCGGACAATTGCTGTAAATATGTCATTGTAATTGTCGTGATTCGTAGAGAGAAAAAATGGAATATATATATATATACTAGCTGCGCCCCGCGGTTTCACCCGCGTTGATAATGATGAAAAGTGATGATGATGAAAAATAGATGTTGGCCGATTCTCATAGATACCGGACAAGCACAAAAAATTTCATCAAAATCGGTCAAGCCGTTTCGGAGGAGTATAGCAACGAAAACTGTGACACGAGAATTTTATATATATATAGCTAGTATAAAAAAAGATTGAATTCAACTTAGAAAGAACAAAGAGATCTATTTGTTATAATTTGTTTATTTGTCACATCATTTCAAGCACCACCTAGTGTAGTCTACTATAAAATAAAATACATAATCATTAGCGAGCAAAGTACCGGAAATCACCTTCTTAACACGAACAAAACATGATATATGGGAGTAATTCACTATTAGAATATATTACGTGTTCACATCCGACGTAACTATTAATCCCAGTAACATGAAACTAGATTTTATGTTATGTTAGTAAAATGAGCCAAACCACAACCATGTTATGTTATTTTATGTTGTTATGAAGTAGCTCATTAAAACAAGCTCATTTAGCCCGACCTAATTGGAAGCGGCATCTAATTTTGCGATTATGTATATTCATTAATAATAATTTAGTGAATATCAAAGTTATAGTATTTGATGACGATATAAAATAAAAAATAATATTAAAGGGGAAAAAAATTACTTCATCCTACTTAATATTATAAATCCGAAAGTTTGTGTGTAAGTATGTTTGTTCCCTCTTCACGCTTTAACGGCTGAACGGATTTCGATGAAATTTGGAATGTACATAGATTATACCTAGGATTAACACATAGGCTACTTTTTAACTTGATAATAGCGGGCGAAGCCGCGGGGCACGGCTAGTACTAAATATTTTAAACTAAGCGTTACCCGTCGCGTCGTATTTATCAAATCGGGAGCATAGATTGACAAATAAGTGTCACCGATACTGACCTAATTATAACTAGCAGACTTTTTCTAAGTATAGTTTTGCCACGAACCTGAGAAAATGGAAACGAAAAAACTGTGATTGATGTCTTATGAACCAAACTTGAAAAATATTTGCAACATGACCGGCAGCTAACGGAACCACACCACGCAGCCCAGTAAATGATAAGACTTAATAATTAAACATAAACACTTTCACACTCACAGCCCTACATTGAATACGAAGACTTATTTCGTAGATGCCGAAAATATTAACATCAAACACACAGTCAGACTCAGAACCAGGAACACAAATTCCCCTTTGCAAGAAAACTTGTACTTCACCGGGAACCCGATATGGTCACGCAGTCGCAAAACGTCCCATTCCCACACTATCCCATTCTGAGATGTCTAAATGTGGCTTCAGTCTACTTTATAACCAAAAGTGTGCGACTAAAAGTTAAATTGAACTCAGAAGCATAAAATGTATAATTTTGGTCTCATATATTATTTTTCCTACAAAACGACGAGAAATTTATGTCCCAGCTCTCTGTTTATGTGCAGCAATGACAGAATGTGTGTCAGAGCTACAATTTGTGGGTTTCCGTTCATTAGTGACGTCACTGTGAAAACCCGCAAAATGTGGAACGATACGTTACATTATAAAAATCAAACGGCAATTGAGAACTTTTCAAAGAGAATTTAATTACTCGGAAAAGTGATAAGTATATGTTTTATGCATTATACAATTGGCTTTTGCATCTAGTTTTTAACCTATTTATTAAAAAAAATGAGGAGATTCTCAATACGAATGTATTTTTAATTACCTCAGACCTTTTTTATGTAAACTGATTTTGATGATTATTTTTTGTTTGAAAACTGGTTCTCTTGTGGTCTCATTTAAATTTGATCAAGAATTGACGAGTAGTTTTTGATTTATCCTAAATAAAGTGTATTCGATTCATTCAATCTGATCAAGGGTTCCGAAGATAAACTCGTCAAGTCGGTGTTTTTTGTTTGCGTTACAATTACCTATTTAATAGAATGCTACAGTTTAAAAGTCGAAGAGGTAGCAAGTTGAATAAGCAAGTGTAAAATAAATAAATGTAACACCTAAACGCTCATTCTGATGAGACTTTTTTTTAGAATATCACTTTTTTGATTTACCTCCAAATTAACAATTTCATAAACCGCGCTTTCCCCGAAAAGATTCAATTAATTAAAAGCATAAATTACAAAATTCATTTTGGCAACCCCCAACTGTTTAATCACTTTCGTGGAAGACATCAAAAATATTAAACAATTTGCTAAACAATGGGCTATTTTCCGTGACGACCCAGTTCTTGGGGGAAATTGCTTTAAGTGACGTGTAAAAATGAAAATGACAGTGTGAATTTATCGGGGATATATCGGGACAATGGAGCGCGATAAAATGGGACACAATAGGCTATTTGCATTTTTAACGCTATTGGCCATTCTTGCTTTGTTATAGTCTACGATTTCGATATATCTTTATAGATACATTTTGAAAAGAAATTACTTAAATGATTCATGTCTATTAACAAATTGTTATTTTCAAATAACATGAGTTACAAAAAAGCTAGTATGACATAAAATAAAGAGCTTTTCAACCGACTTCAAACAAGGAGGTTCTCAATTCGATTGTATGTATTTTTTTTTGTATGTATGTTACGCGATATCTCCGCCAATTATGGATCGATTTTGATGTTTTTTTTGTTTGGTAGAATTACTTCAGAGGGTGTTCCATATGAATTTTACCTAAATCGGTTTAGCCAAAACCAAAATATAAGCGATGAAGTTGGTTTTTTAAGCTTTGCTTGCGTTTCAATTTTTCTTTGTTCGGTTTCATACTTAATTGATAGTCCTTAATAGTTTTCTTTTGTTATATACTTCACACTGTTTAACATTTACTTTAAACTAGCTGTACTCCGTAATTTTTCCCGCATTTATTAAGTGTTAACAGAGTGGTTCAAATAGTACTGGGATGGTATTCAAGAATTTGTCGTGATTGCAAATATGTGTGTACATACAAACAAACGCATTCACACTCACAGCCCCACGCTAAGTTCAAAGACTTGTATCATGGGCGCCGGAAACATTTACATCACACACACATAACACCCAGAACCAGAAGCACAAATATCCCTTAGGAAAGAATTTGTGCACCTGCCGGGAATCGAACCCAGGACCCCCGGCGCAGAAGGTGGAGACCTTTCCACTGCGCTAACAGGGTCGTCTAACAGTGTACAGTTGTGTGTGTGCGATTTCTTTATCAGTCTCACGTATAAGGGTATCTTTGTAATGGCTGAACTAACGCAGATATAGCAAGAGAACCAAAGAAATAACATAATTCATCCTATTTTATAAGTCTTTGAAAATAAATCTTTTGTTCTCTGTATTTGCAAGTGTATATCTTTCAGTACTGAATTGTTTGCTGTTTAAATTATAATTCAGAGTAATTTGTTTGGACTCTGAGCACTAAATACACAATTAAGTGTCTAGACTTAGACCAAATCTTGTTAGTCACAGTGTACTCAAATGAGATTACTTAGGAGGGTCCTCGACCGAAGTAAGAAGGCGGTTATTCGAAGTTATAAGCGTAGTTTTGATAGATTGCACTATTTGTTATGAATATATCATTTAGATTTAGTTAAAACCATAACACAACACAAAAATCTTTATTTGAATAATTTTATATACAAAGAATTGTAACATCCATGCCTTTTGCTTTAGTTATAGTAACTGTATTCCAGAAGGTTGTGTTTCTATGATATAGTTACAATTGCATTAATAAGCTTTTTGTACACATGTTTAAATTTTCGTACTCGCTTTTATCAGTAGGTATACTGCGAGAAGACTGCGAGCCTTTGTGGAGCATCATCCTATTGCCATCATCAGATAAGCGCATTGTTACTATGTATTGACAACTAAATTAAACAATCATTTTTTATTTAACTTCATAAATTACTCCAATATCTACGGACCAATTGCCTATATTTCCTAAAACTAAACTAAAACTACATAAAGCAAAGAACTAAGTTACCTACAAGACATCGAACTTATAGGTAACTCAAGTGTTCAAACCCACCAGTGGGTAGCGTTCCCATCATGCTGGCGGCATTGCTTCTTCGAATTGCAAATAATAATAATATAAAACTGGCTCATAAGTACCACTAAATAACAAAATTAATAAAGTTACAGTAGTATGTAATATATTACAAAATACGGTAAATGACAATCAGGAATTAACCGGACAAATAAGCAAAAAAGGACTTATTAATCGGACAAATTTTAATAAGCAAAAAAGTAACAGTAAAAGTAACAGTCTTGATGACTTTGCCCTTGAAATATAAACATTTTTTAATTATGACGTTTATATGGCTTTCCGAGTAAAACAGAAAACACAACTTTCAGAAGAATTTATTATCTATTATCTATAGTAAAAAGAAATAATATAGTAATTATACTGATTGATCAAAATATCGCAAAGAAAACGTTAGAATTATTTATAATGTTTAATAAAAATGAAAAAGCATTTAACACCGAATAAAGCCTGAAACAGATTGTCACACCCAAATAAAAAGGTTTGTTCACACCCGTAAATAACACAGCGTTTAATCCGGTTTCCGGTATGTCCGGTTTGCCGGACCGTCTGATTGGGACCTTATTGTGTAACGTACGGTGGAGCAATATTAAATTTTGAAGGGATGAAATGGTTATTGTAAGAAAATTACGAAAAGTGCCTCGTATCACTAATTTTTACGTAAAATAAGATCAACAAGTAAAATACAATGGCAATGGGCAGGGCACATAGTGCGTAGAACGGATGGCCGATGGGGCCGAAAGGTTCTAGAATAGAGGCCACGAACTGGTAAGGGCAGTGTCAGACGACCGCCTATAAGGTGGACGGACGACATAGTGAAGGCAGGAAGACGCTGGGTGCAGGCCGCTAACAACCGTTCTTTTTGGAGATCTTTGGGGAAGGCCTCTATCCAGCAATGGACTTCTTGCGGCTGAGATGATGATGACGATGATGAAGTCAAATACAATAAAATCTAAAAAACTCAACTGCGTTAAATGTGAAAATGAACTACATTTCACGTAGTCTTGTTGTTAGATTTTTTTTATTTGACATTTTTTTGTTAATAAGACCTATTTTGGTGACCGTTTTGTGGGATTTTAACTGAGTGTCACAGTGCTTCGGTGGGCACGCTAAGCTGTCGGTCCCGGTTGTTAGCCGTAAGATAACAGTCATGTTGGATGCCTTCATATGGTCTAAAAAATCTTGGCACTAGGACTGCCCACTAGTCTATACGACAAGCAAGGTAGATGCGATTCTATAAGAACTTTATTACAACTTCAACTTCGTTATAAGTATTGAAAATTTAAGGGAGAATGGCTGCTAACCAACTTTAAATCGCCATAGATCCTAAAAGGTAATCAAAAATGAAAACTGATAAGAGTATATCGACTGTATTTTTTAAATTTTAACAACATGTCGTGTGTTATCTCTGTTTTAAATTTAGATTACTGACATGTCTTTAGTTTCTTTCACAAGACGAAAACAAATCAATCGACGAAGGAATCATCAAAATCTTTTTTTTTTTATTCTGAATTTTATGAGAATATTACATAAGACAAGTACCCAACCGCAAAACTTTGCCCTGATAAATGCGTTTTTTTTTGTTTCAGTATAAGTGAAACGATAATTTCCTACAAAAAAATCAAAGAGTCAGAATAAACTTTAGTATTAAACAAATTATTAGTCAGATTAAAATAATGTAAGTGTTAAACAAAGGTTCAAAGTTTCCGCTAATCCCTGATGTTGTTCCAAAAGATCTATTGAATTAATTAAACTAACAAAACCACAGACAACCCAACCCAACCACCGACTACCCGACATAAATAAGCAATTTCCTTGACCTAATAAAATTGTAATCAGCTTAACCAACGAGGCGTTGCGTAAAACACCTAATCATCAAAAATTCTCATTAATACCGAATTGACCTCTTCGCGAGGATTAAAATAAGATTGCAGTAGAGAATGTTGCCACAAATTTCGATTTTCGCAAATCTTACAAAATACTGACGACACAAATGATTAGTAAGAAAAGCTATTAATAAAAATTGCGTTCGAGGCACCCATCACAAACACAGGAGCACAAAATTCCATCACAAAGGATATCTGGTTCTGGGTACGACTGTGTGTTACGTCAATATTTATGATCAAATTTTACGATTAAGTGAAATAAGTGTGGAACAGTATGTAAAAATGTGTAAAAAGTTACATAAATATAATAGTTATTATTTTCAGTTTGCGAAAATTAGCCTTAAAAACTTTTTACCCAATTTATCCGAATCTAACATTTTCGTAAATGTATCAAATGTTTAACATACAGAAAAACATGTTTGTACATCATACAATGTTTATTTTTAATATTTTTATTTGTTTATTATTATTATTTATATAATACATATAAAATAACATAATTCCACTCTAATTACAATGCAAGTACCTGTATTGTAATGTAAAAAAAAAGTCCCGCAGCAGCGTTAAGATTTACTTATTATTTTTACATTTTATAAAACCCCAAAAGAAACGGTATAATTTCACAATTGACATCACAAAAAAAAATGTGAAACAACATTGTGAAATACTTAAGATAGATCAAAGAAAAATATTCAAAGCCTAAGACGGCAGCAGACTGGGACAAGAATAATAAATATTTAAGATAGGACCAATTAACACGGAATGTACAGTAAGTATTTAAATTTCTGACTATAAATACAACTTTATTTACTAGATTAAAAATTCACCTATTTATCTAGTAAATAAAGTTGTATAACAATGAATAACTATGTGTAAATTACATTCATAAAATATTATTGGCAACTGTTTTCTAATGCTTACTTTATAATTAAACTTAAAGGCGCCACTCATTTGGCAATAGTTTACAAGTTAGTCAGATATATCTGTTGACTAATGCAAACCTTCAGAGCTTGGGACACCGTCGCATGGTGGCGAACTGAGAGTTCTAAATGCTCTAAGGTGGCGAGTATTTAATCGGATACATTTCGGAGAGTGTGCAACGGATTTACAATCTAATTTCCCCTTCCCCATTATATTATCGGACATCAAGACAGACTCCTAAGCGACACCGCTATATGGTAGACATTCCACATATGAGGACGAAACGTTTTGCTTCCACATTCATTATGCGAACCGCTAACGAATGGAACTCTTTACCTGAGTCTGTGTTTCCTGATAAATACAATGTGGGAGTTTTTAAAAGTCGCGACTGAATAGGCACTTCTAGGCAAACGTGCTCCATAGTCGACTGCATCATCCCTTACCATCAGGTGAGATAGTAGTCCAACGTTTGCCTATCCTGAGTAAAAAAAAAGATATAATGACTTACATATAGTTAGGTGATTGCAAAAGGCGTCATAGTTACTCGAAAAAAAAAAAGAACTTTTGGATTGTGCCAAGCAAGATTTCTAATTTGACTTGAGTGGTTCAGCACTTTGTTCGTACATCCGTCCGTCTGTCAGAGGCACCTAGTGTCTAAACCAAGCGAATCACTTCAAATTCTCAGAGAATATGTAAAACTATGGCCAAAGCCAAAAATGGCAATTAGAATGATATCAATGAAAATATTAGGCGGGCACGTATTATACGTGTAAATGGGAAGCAAAATATTTTTATTTTATCTACCCTTGTCCCCACAAGGGCAGATAAAAAATAAAAATATTTTTCTAAATAAACATATCATTGAATATCGTTTAAAAAGAAATATAATAATATGTTAAAAATAACAATTTGGTAGGTCACCAATTTTTAGACCAATTTTGTCCCGGTGTCTATCTCAAACACTGTTGCATATTAAAATGATGAAACTTGCATAACATATCCGTTATATCCTTTAATTAAACAACATATACAACAATTTTTCAAAAAAAGTTATAAGAAATTAACTTCAAAAGCTTTTCTTTTCTTTCTTTCTCTTTAATAGGCATAATATATGCGAAGAAAGACAGAACCCATATTTTGTTAGATAGCATAAGATACGCATGCCAGATGATGTCCAGCAGTTTCTCTTTAATTTAATGGTCGCTTATTAAATAAGCTGTCTACGAGTTCTTATCTATTATTCAAGTATGGGTTGTCTATTAATAATAAGTTACGCTTTCTATATAACCCGAGAATATCCATAGGTTAAAAGGATTGCTCACTACCAGAAAGTGTATCAGGAAATAAGGACATTATACTCAAAAAGCTACTTGTTAAAAGATTTTTTTAAAACAAGCTTTTAGAAGTCCGCCATATTGGATTTAGAGTGACGTCACTTTATTTTTAGTGTAATTCTCAGCAAGCCCTTTCATTTGATATCCATATTGTAGGAGTGCACTAAAAATAACTAGTCCGCCATTTTCGGTGTTCTGTCATGTTAGATTTAAAATGACGTCACACAGCTAACCATGCATTGTCATACAAATTTAACGTGAGTTCAAAATTGCAGCTCAATCGGTTGAAGATCTCAGCTTCAAAATTTAGTTGCAAGATTCTACCCGAACAAACATAATTACATACATTGCAAGTTAAATAAAAGCTTGTAAAAATGGACGTTACATTAAAGATAAAAAGTATTTTCTCAAGCGTCTTCTCCTAAGAGTATTCTTATTACCACCTCATTAGTGTAATAATCCTATCACCTCCTTATAAAACCGATTACAGATTCTTTACTGCCCTATAATTATACCGTAGATTGGGATGTAGTCGACCTAATACCGGAAATTAAACCTTTCGCATGAAAATCTTTGTAAGGATTTCATTTTCACTGTTTGAAGTCGTTTATTATTATCACCCTTTGTTAAAGAGATGGTTCGCAAATTTCGGAGAATTTAACTTTTATTGCCTTTTAGATATTAACTGATGTTACGAGGAATGGTATTTAATTTTTATTAGAGGTTCTTTTAAGAGATAAATGCTGACGCTGTTGGATTGAATGATCGTTGTTTTATCTTGTTTTGTTACAGCTGTTTCGATAAGGAACTTCTGTTCAGTGATTCGTATTTTAAACGTTCAAACTCAGTGAGACGTACTTTTAGATGAGTCCTTATAAATATTCTGATTCAGCTTTTCTGACAGTCCATTAATAATATAAAAGGTGGGTGAGGTGTATTTATATAAAACATAATAATGTAATCAGGATCGATTGTTACAGTATACACTTCTAAATACATTATATCAACCCATAATACAGTGTTTTGTATTGTAAATAAATGTGACTTTATTATAAACTTAAAAGAAAACATTATATATTACATTAAACTAAATTAAAATGAACTAAAAAAAAACAATAACTACATATAAATATGTACAAAACTTAATCTAATAGACCGCTACCAATAGGCAAAGTACCCAAAATGCTAGCATAATTTCCACGTTGAATGGCAATGTTCAATCTCTTTCCAAAATATTTGACAGCATTTTGGTCACGAGTTGCTTCGACCAAACGCTTTGATAATTCATTGAAGATTGTATGTGGTCCCGGTCCTCACGGTCCCAACGTCTCAACCCCAAAAGGCACAAATATATAACCTCTATCAAGATTACTATATTTGCGCCTTTTGAGAGTCTCTAAAGTCTTCGTCCCATAATACTCATCCCCACTCAAATCAAAACACATATTGTATTTTTACTATATTTATTTTATATAAAATTTTATTATTATAGGTTTACAGGAAGTATCCTGTAGGTTTTGATTTATTTGCAAGTATCAATATAGACCATTTTACCGCATAAAAGGCCACATTTGTTTTATTTAATTGAATGAGAAGCTTAAGTTTATTACAGCTCCAAGGGACCATAGATTTTAGTATTTGATATTAATTTCAACTTAAAAGTCCTACGCATTCCTAAGAAAAGGGTCTCGACAGATATACAGACGGCCATAGAAGTGATCATATTATGAATATTTTTTCCTTTTGAGGTACGAAACCCTAATAAACATCCAAGATGAACGCCACCACCTTAATATGAAGCAAGGAAAACACTTAATAAAACCTATAATTTTATGAAACCACAATAAATATAATCATAACACAATAAGGCTACGAATGGCTCCAATCAGACGTTCCGGAAAACCGGACGTACCGGAAACCGGATTATATGGCACGACTTATTTATTTATGGTAGTTGTGCGAAATGACCTTTTTCGAAGTGCTTACCTCGGCATAGTTTCTTTTTGCGATGTTGTATGACCAATTATTTTGTTTTTTCAGTATTTTCGTTTGGTTTTTTCCTCATTGTATGTAGAGTTAGTTTGGTATTTGATAAGTATTGTCATTAATAAAAAAAATATTTTAAATCTACGGTAGGTTCTGCACTACGCACTTTTTATAAATTTCTATTACACACAATCACAGTAAAACCCGCTTTTGGTTTTTAATAGTTTTAGTTGAAAGGCAACTGGATGATATGAAAAAAATCTTTTTTTTTCTAAACCCGACATAAAAGTCCAAATTTTCGAAAAATAGTTCTTACCTTAAAATACCAATTGAATAGTTTTCACTTTAACTAAAACCTAAAATGTACATATTTTTATTCTACCCTAACTAAATATTAACAAAAAGTCGTAGACAAATAAACTACGATGTCCTTTAACCCTTTCAAGGTTATTCCTGATTAGATAAGGGATGGAATGTGGGTTTGGGGTATTGTTCTACTAAGAGGCATATTGGTAGGGTGGATAATTTCGTTTTGCTGTAGTAACGATGCTTTTACCGTAATCTTTATATGTTTGTATAAATAGAAGCATTGTCACTCTACATGCCGGAGCCTATATATTCTAAAATAAATGAATGTACATGCATTTATACAGCAAAAGGGCTCAAGCTTATCTAGATACTAGTTCTCAGTGGCGGCTTTAACGCTCTTAATTGCAATACTAATTCGATAAACTAAATAAGTTTAATAGTTAAGTAAATTTAATAGAAAAAAATAAGTAATGATTATATCTCATAACTATTTTAATCTAAAAATAGAATGTTAAAAATGCCTTATTCAATTTAAAAGTTAGTATATTATTAACTTTTCTTTATAATGTAGTATTAAATTAATTCTTCTTTGTTGTTTAATGTATTGTCTTATTAATAGTTAAAAATAGGCACGGAACTTACGTCTGTGTAAGTAAATGAACTAAAAAATAGTAATGTGTTGACTCTTATTTTTTTAATTATTTCAACAGTTTTTGTTGAGAGGAGTTTTAAATATTGGCTTTTGGTGGTTTTTCGCTTGGTCTGTAGCATAGAATAGGTATATATAACAAGTGATACTTTTTTAAGTTTTCAAGCTATAACATTTTGTAAATAAAAATAAAGACAACATATTATATAACCAGAGAACTTGTCAAGACGAATCAAACAAGCCCAAAGGTTTATTTTGGTGGTAATTACCATGGTCACTCTCACTATAAATGTTTGTGTCAATAACGGTATTTACCATGTATTCAGTGCTGACATTAGTTCGTTTGTTTTAATAGTTAGTAGCACTAAGTTATAATTCTTACTAAGCGGTCAGCTTTGCTTGCCATATAGAAAAATATTTGTTGCTTGTACTCGTATAGGTAACGTTTAGGCACATTTACTGGATTCCTCATATCGAATGACATGTAACCATATTGTCAAAAAATATTATTCGCTACTTTTACAAAGCTCAATTTGTATCCAAGTAAAAATGTTTAACCCAACCCGTCTCAAGAGGGACTATGACTAGAAAAGCACATAAGAATTTCTACTTGACAGGGTTAACAACTACCGCGAAACAGTAAGGTGGCTTCAATTATATATTTAATATTTAAGGACGTCTTAATCGCTATGTAGATAGGCAAATGTATATGTAGCACTTGCTTAACCTATCCCTTTTGTTGTAATATTATAAAATAGTCTATGTACTAATTTATCAGTAATTTAATTGTATCATCATGTAATGTAATCTTAAATATTGTGATAAATTTTTAATGCATACAGCTGCTTTTAAAACATAGTGTCGTTGACTAGCAGAATATTATTTTTTATGATAGATAGACAAGTATTCGACCACCAACTCATCTGATGGAAATTGAAGATGCGGCCGAAGATGTAGCATGCTTGCTTAGAAAAAACCTATTTCCTCTAAGCTTGTAGACTTCTAGATTATACTCAAAGCAAAGACGCGGAAAGAAGTCGATCATTTGTACTTTTACACACACAAACATAGTTAAACGCTATAGCAGTCCCCTAAATTAAACATCCTGTAGTTTAAATCATGGAATGAAAATTGTTTAAGTCTGTGGCGATGTTGTAGAGATGATACTTCGTTAATAACTAATAACAGCACTACAAGGGCAGTATTTTTCCAGATTAAGCAAAAATTTTCCAGCTAAGAGTGTGAGTTGCATCTAAAATTAATTATTTAAAATTACTTGAGATATGATACGTAACTTTTTGGGGGTTCATGTCTGCTTACGTCCGTAGGATTTAGCCCTCGATGTCCTACACGTAACCCCTGGGTGGCGCTAAAGAGCAACCAGTCAAAGAGGTGGGAGGCTTCGGCCGTCGGCCTATGTACCACCCCCCGGTCAAAGCCATGGTGCCAAGCAATTCACAACGATTTGTGTTCCACCATGATGTCCGGGCCAGCCGTTCGGAGGAAGTAGTGGGTTTAGTTGCGATGCTCGTTATGACTGGCATTGGCATAGTCAATGACGCTGCATTGGGTGACCAAACTCGGAGAGCAGCGGGATCCGAGGCACGGTTCTCCGCTGGCCGACCGCAGATAGTTGGGGGCCCAAGTAGTGAGCTAGCCACTCATGAAAGGCTGCCCCGCCATCTAGCGAAAAATCCCAGGAGAGCGCCATCGTGCCGGTTGGCGACCGGGCGAGAGGACCCGATGGGCTCTCTTGGGGGGGCTCGGGCGTCCCCGCGGTCTCCGTTTTTGGTTCCCCTCTGGTGTAGTGAATTTGTCTCATGGCATGAGTCAACGAGTATCGCCGCGACCCATCTGTTACCTCCTACCATTCAACAAACATGAGAAACAGATTTAAAAAGAATATGGTTAGACAGAGGAAGCACGTCCTCTCCTTACAAGTGCACCTCTCTAACATTCGAGGCTTGCACTCCAATGTCAATCCGGTCCATCACCATCTAGAGACCGAAAAACCGCAGCTTCTGTTTCTCACGGAGACGCAGATCAGATGTCCAGCTGACGCGTCGTACCTAGCGTATCCGGGCTACACCCTTGAGCATAAGTTCAAGCCACGCTCGGGTGTCTGCGTGTACGTTCGCGATGACATCTGCTATTGGCGTCTCCGGAACCTTGAAGACCCCAGCTTTTCCACTATTTGGGTTTTGGTTGATACTGGCATGGAGAAGATTCTCTATGCCGGTGTCTACCGTTCGCACACAGGAGATGCGGAGACAACCAGGCTCATAACACACCTCAGTGAGGCGGCTGACGTGGCTCATCAGAGGTATCCTTCTGCCGAATTAGTATTTCTGGGGGATTTTAATGCCCACCACCAGGAGTGGATATTCCCATACCAGATTACTGACCATGCTGGGAGAGAGATGCGCAAGTTAGGCTTGACGCACAACTTCACCCAGCTGGTCCAAGAAGCAACTAGGATACCGGATGTTGATGGCCACACAGCCAATTGCTTGGACCTTCTGCTGACATCAGACCCAGACCGCTACTCAGTGTCAGTTTCATCACCGCTTGGTAGCTCTGACCACTGTCTTGTAAAGTCTATATCAGTCCATTCCCCGCCTGACCCCAGCCCTAAAGGCACTCGGCGGGTATGGCGATACAAGTCAGCAGATTGGGATGAGATGCGTTCTTTTTATGCATCTTACCCTTGGCAGCAGGTATGCTTTTCTTCTAGCGATCCCTCTGCATGCGCGGATGCTGTGGTGGATGTGCTGCGTCAAGGTATGGAATATTTTATTCCATTCTCAGACGCACCTCTTTCCAGCAAAGCTCGCCCTTGGTTTGGGGCCGAATGTAGTAGCGCAGTAGCGCAAAAACATGAGGCCTACACCGCCTGGGCTGATGCTCGAATCCGCAAATCTAAGGACATACGCGAAAAGAAGAAAGCCTTTAACAAAGCTGCCAAGTCCTGCAAGTTGGTTCTTAAGAAGGCTCGTTTCGATCACATAAGCCGAATAGGGGATAAACTTGCTTCCTATCCCGCGGGGAGTAAAGCATTTTGGTCCCTGGCTAAGTCGGTTGAAGCGAACTTCTGCCGTCCCTTACTGCCTCCACTGCTGAAGCCTGACGGCTCACTGGCTCACACCGCTATGGAGAAAGCAAATTTGTTTGCTTCTCTCTTTGCGGAATCTTCACGTCTAGATGCTGGTAGCGCTATACCTCCGAGTATATCTGTATGCGAGTCGTCCATGAAGGAAATCCGCATTCGACAAATTGATGTACGTATAGCGCTACGCAATCTGGACGTGAACAAGGCCAGTGGCCCTGATGGCATACCAGCTTTAGTTCTGAGGACATGTGCGCCTGAGTTGACTCCGACATTGACACGCCTGTTCCGCCTCTCTATGGAGACTGGTCAAATGCCGAAGGCTTGGAAGTCTGCCAACGTGCAGCCTGTGCCCAAAAAGGGAAGTCGTGCCGACCCTGCCAATTACAGGCCCATCTCAGTCACGTCCATTGTCTGTAAGACAATGGAACCTAGCCTTATTGGCAAGCTCCCAGCCTATGGTTTACCTCCCGATTTATGTATTTGGATATCTGACTTCTTGAGGGAACGATCGATTCGAGTGGTCGTTGACAGTTGTTCGTCCGATCTAATGGCTATTAATGCCGGGGTACCTCAAGGATCAGTTCTTTCGGCTACACTCTTTCTGCTCCACATCAACGATCTGCTTAAGCCCGGTACCTTTGGGTATGCAGACGATAGCACTGTTGTTGAAAGTTATGTATCCAATGCACGAGCTGGTGAGGTACAAGTCCAGTCACTAAGAGAGGAGATGATAGACCGATTAAATGAGAGCTTATTAGCTGTGGCCGATTGGGGCGAAGCCAATCTAGTTCAGTTTAACGCATCTAAAACACAGGCGTGTCTTTTTTCCGCAAAACAGAGACCTTTCCTCCTATCTCCGACCTTTCGAGATGTACCAATACCGGTAGGAAATAAACTCGAGCTTCTTGGCGTTTCCTTGTCGTCTAACCTTAACTGCGGCACCTTCATTGAAGCTAAAGCTCAGCTGGCCGCTAAGAAACTGGGTATCCTCGCAAAGGTTAGGCAGTACTTCACACCGGGGCAGCTTCTCAATCTATATCAAGCTCAAGTCCGATCGTGTATGGAGTACTGCGGCCACCTTTGGGATGGATCAGCGAAGTACCAGCTTGAAGCTCTTGAGTCAATCGACCGACGATCAAAAAGACTCATTGGCGATGATACGCTTATTGAGTCCAAATTGCAAAGTCTCAGTCACCGACGTAAGGTCGCAAGCCTATCGGTATTCTATCGGTTACATTTCGGCGAATGTGCGCAGGAATTACACGAATTAATACCCCCATGCCCGTTTTACCATCTAACAACAAGACAAACTGGCAAACGTCATCCATTTATGTTAGACATTCCTCCGGTTCGCTCAAAGCGTTTTGCTTCTACATTTGTCATCCGTACTGCGAAGGAGTGGAATTCATTGCCCGCGTCTTTGTTCCCTGAACGGTATAATCTGGGAGTCTTCAAGTCAAGAGTGAATAGGTATCTTCTAGGCAAGCGTGCTACATCTTCGGCCACATCATCACTTTCCATCAGGTGAGATAGTGGTCAAACGCTTGCCTATCGAGTATAAAAAAAAAAAAAAATAACTGTCAGAAGTTTCAAGGAGAGTAGCACATATCAGTGCCACGTGAGATATTGTTTTTTGTTAATCCCGAAGATACTGAAGATGTTAGAGAGAAACATGACGCTTATGGTCACGGAGACAATTTGTTTGTATCCTCTCTTAGCATAAAAAAAATCTTATTATACAAACGCCAGATTTACTAAACAACATTATAACGCAAGCAAAGCTTAAAAAACCGACTTCACCGCTTTATCTTCGGAAACATTCAGATTAAATTAATGAAATACCTACGCATTATTGAGGATAACTAAAAAACTACTGGTCTGGTCTTGATCAAATTCATGGGAAACACCAGCTTTCATATAAAAAAAGAATCATGAAAATCGGTTGGGGGCTGAGTCACCCACGTCCGTAGGAGGATACCCCTTAAGTCTGACTCCCTACACGTGGTCCCCGGGTGGTGCTAATCAGGTGACATTTGAGAGGTGGTAGAGCATTTTGTGAGTTGCTCGCCTGGCTTGCTACCAAAGTAGCTTACCACCATCAAGTTGAAAGTCTGCCGCCAAGCCAAATACGGTGTTCCGGCAGTTATCCTTGAGAGCCTGCGTATTCCAGGTCTAGTGTGTTTACCAGCTTCGATCACATCGTCACTTACCATCAGGTGAGATAGTGGTCAAACACTAGCCTGACACAAATAAAAAAAAAAAAAAAAACCTAGTAAGAAAGTGAGGTAAAACACATCAAAAAAATACGGTCAAATTGAGAACCTACTCCTTTTTTTAAGTCGGTTAAATATTGTAATTTTTTTATGTCGTAAGGTTTTTATGAAAGTTTAAATACTGCGTACATTTATACGGATATGTAGTACAATTGCAATTCTGTGCGGCATTGTTACAATGGGCCGTGAGTTACTATTCATCATCTCGATGGCTTATTACTTTTGTGAAGGGTCTACGAGCTGTGCTACGATGTCTACGCCGTAGTGGCCTACGGTTCGCGTAGCTGTAGCTTGAGATGTTTTCTTGGAATTTTATTATTGTATGCCTTCCTCTCTACGATCTTTGCTACGATGTCTACGCTGAAGGGGGTTACGGTTGACCTAGCTTAAAGACCTTTGATGAAGACCATTTTTCTTTATAATTCAAAATACGGAATAGAACTCAGTTTGCAGCAACTTAGTTTATTATTTCTCGTTTAGTGCATCGTACTTTTATTTCAACTATTATTATAATCCAACGGTGCGTTCTTGGATAGATTTTTGTGGCGTAGTAATATTCTAAGTAAAAACTGAATAGGGCAGAATTTCTTGACTTTAGTTGTAGTTGATATATGAAGATCGGAAGTTCAAGATATATTGGCGATAAAGTCGGTTTTTTGGTAAGTAAAACATTATTGTTTCATAAATTTCGAAATAAATGGTCTTTTTATAATGTGTATTTGTTATTTAATTTCTATTTATGAGATAAACATCAACAAAACCAACGAGTACTGAACTTTTGCTTACGTCATGTACTATAAATGAAATTAGAATATTAATATATATGTTTTATGTCCAATAAACATACACAAAACCAACAAGTTCTGAACTTTTGCTTACGTCATGTACTATTAATGAAATTAGAATATTAATATAATATGTTTTACAAACCACAATACTTGTATTCTGGTTTGGATCACTGTGGATTTTGTCTCAAATAAAACGCTTTCTTACTCACAGCCCCACACTAAGTTCAATAATTTTTGTCGTGGGTACAGGAAATATTCACATCATACATACTCAATCCTACATACTCATAGAAACACAAATATTCCTTGGTGAGAAATCTTGTTTTCCCGCCGGGCATCGAACCCGATACCCCTGATTAGAAGGTGAACGCAGTTTGACATACTTGCAAACATATATATTTTTATGCTCGATAGGCAAGAATTTGACCACTATCTCACCTGATAGAAAGTTAAGATGCGGCTGAAGATGTAGCATAAATATAATAATACTAGCTGACCCGCCCGGCGTTGCCCGGGTAAACAAAAGCTAAATAAACGCTTTCTCACTCACAGCCCCACTGTAAAAGTACTATAAGTTGTGTCGTGGGGCCGTAAACAATTAACACCACACACACAACATTCACGTCATACCCAGAACCAGAAACATAAACTGCCCGTGGGGAAAAAACTTTTGTTATTGTGTTCCCACCGAGATTCGAACCCGCTGCTTTAAAGACGAACGCGTACTCATCTACGCCAGTGGGTAGTTCAAAGTTCAAAGATTCCCCACCCTGCGTCGCCCGGTTAAAAAATCTACACATAAACACTTCCACATTCACAGCCCCACACTAAGTTCAGTGACTTGTAGCGTGGGGCCGTAAACATCCAAGATTCACAACATATTAAAAACCAGGAACACAAATTTCCCGTAGGGAGAAAACTTCTGTTACCACCGCGAATCGATCCCGCTGCTTTGAAGGCAAACGCGTACCCATTTACGCGAGTAGATAGTTCAAAAGATGACCCGCCCGGCGTCGCCCGGTTAAAAAATATACAAATAAACACACTTCCACATTCACAGCCCCACACTAAGTTCAATGACTTGTATCGGGGGGCCGTAAACATCCAAGATTCACAAAGTATTCACAAAATACTCAAAACCAGGAACACAAATTCCCGTGGGAAAACACCTGTGTTCCCACCGGGCATCAAACCCGGTGCTTTAAAGGCAAACGCCCACCTAACTACGCTAGCGGGCAGTTCAAAGTTCAATAATAAGACTAAACAAAAAAAAACAGTCGAATTTATATCCCCCTTCTTATGTTAGTCGGTTCAAAACATAGACGTATTACGCAGTAACTGTTCCATTCTGTGATCCACCGTTTTCACCCTCAAATAAACTTAACGATTTCTCCTAGACTATAGGTCCAAATTATATGCAGTAAAGAGCAAATTAAATCTACGTGAACTACGTAAGCCGATGAAATAGGTTTTTTTGATAAGGATTAATATTAAATACTTAAAAAAAGCCAACGAAATAGAAGCCGCTATTTTTTAATGAGCAGGAATTCGTAGTACGTTTCTGTACATTTCTGACCCGTCCCGTTCACGGGCGGGCTCCCGTGAAACTAATTTCACGATTTCTCATAGACTATTTATCCAAATCATATGCAGTAAAAAGCAAAATGTATCTACATGAACTACGTAAGACGATGAAATAGTTTATTTTGATAAGGATTAATACTGAATGTCTCAAAAAGCCAACTAAACATAGGCCGCTTTTTTTTCAGATTTTTTACAAAGAAAAGTATTTTTTCTGAGCTATACATACATGTTAGATATATGCTGTCGCGGACTTTTTTGTAAAACTCATGAAGGCCAACATTTTTGCCATACATTGTATTCAACTATGTCTTACCGTTTAGTCAGCGTACGCCGATAAAGCGGAAAGTTAGCAAATTTTTCTCCGACTTGTCTTACGAATATTATTATTTCGAACTGATAACTAACTTCTACCCCGACAAAACATAGCCTATGGCACTCAGTGATAGTGTAGCTATCTATTGGTGAAAGAATTTTCAGAATCGGATCAGTAGTTTCAGAGATTACCTTTTACATACAAACAAACAAACAAACAAACAAACAAACAAACAAACTTTACCTCTTTATAATATTAGTATAGATACATAATACAAACAGTTGTTCACCCTTAACATTTTTTTAATACAAACAGTTGTTCACCCTTAACATTTTTTTAATACAAACAGTTGTTCACCCTTAACATTTTTTTTAATTTTTGGACAAATTTTTTTGTTTTTTTTTATTATGATTAAGCATTGAAAAATACATACAACCCTTAATTTTCACCCTTCTACAATTAACCCTTATTTTTTTATGGATCTAAAATAATATTTCTTAGAAATAATGTATATGGCAAAACAACGTTTGCCGGGTCAGCTAGTTATATATAAAATTATGGCGAAAAATAGTTAAGTCATACGTTTATAGAAGAAAAATTATTTACAATTTCTTCCAGATAATAAACAAATACAAGAAAAATATGTAATTATTCATATTCATATTCATTTATTGCAATTTATAATAGTAATATAAATGTGTTTTTTTAAAAGTAGATACAGTTATTTATAGACCCTGTGGGGCAAATATTAGACGATAGGAGCACTGCTAGGCTTTATTTACACAATTATAAAATGAATGTCAGAAAATTGTATTCAAATATCATGTTCACCCTTCATTTACCATCGCCTAAGTCGCGTAAAACTCTTCGAGACATCCTTTGAATTAGTATAACGCACAACAACCAAGTATTCTAACCTCTGATATTTGAAGCCAGTTAGAGCTCCACAACGTCCGAACTCTGGCGATCCATCTTCCCATCGGAACAGTTTGGATAGTTTGGACACAAATAGTTCTGTCTGGACAGGGATAGTTCGCGCTAGTTTGAGATACGGGACATTTATCATGTTAATTTGTCGGTAATGAGCTGGGTATGATTTATTAATGTCCTCGTTGGGTCAGACGAGTAATGTCTACTAAATGTCTGATGTTCAATAGCATTTCATCTTTTATATATATTTAAAAACATAAACGCTTTCACACTCACAGCCCCACACTAAGTTCAATGACTTGTGTCGTGGGTGCCGGAAACATTCACATCACACACACAATCACAACCAGAACCAGAAACACAAATTTTCCTTGGGGAGAAAACTTGTGTTCCCGCTGGGAATCGAACCCTGGCTTAGAAGGCGAAAGCTCACCCAACTTAGCCAACGGGCAGTTCATTTAGAAAGCGCGGGTTCTTAAAAGATTCAAGAACTTTCATAATATAATTTATTATATTTTATTTGCAATGGTAAAATGGTTGGCTGAAGAAAATAATGATGTGTCTAATTTTTGACATGTACGAACAGTTTGTATGAGAAAATGAAATAGTTGTTTTTACTACTTTCCTTGCAATTTTTTATATTTTTTTACCTTTTAAACCTTCTTTGAACTTCTACAAATATCGTCAATTGTTTTATAAATATATATATATATATATATAGATTTAGTCAGACAACTATGTATAACAAACATACATTTTATCAAAATTTATTATCATAAAACATTTCTAATCTTATATTACATTAAGCTAAAAACTAAATTAAAATTAACCAAAAAACTATAATTAGATATAAATATGTACAAAACTTAATCTAATAGACCGCTACTAGTAGGCAAAGTACCCAAAATGCTGGCAGCATTGAAAAAAATATCAATATTTTATATTAATATTTATCAAAATATCTAAACGAAGTAATATGTGAGTGAAAAGAAAATTTAAAAGAAATTGTACAAAGGAAATCTTTTTCAGTACTCGTACCAAATTCTACATTATTAATTATTTCAGTACACCCAAAGGGCAAAGGTCAACGTGTGAGTTGAAAATATGCGCGGCACATGTAAGGAATTTCATAATTAACTTCTGCCCCTAATAAGCTTGTACCTACTTATGACGTGTTGGGTCACTTGTGCTTTTTATGTAAATGAATGATGCAGAATATTGTCTAAAATTGTTATGAGACTACAAAATAAATAAAGAGTTCATAACAACCCAGTTGACCCCAGCTTAGGCCCCGAGTTAAAACCCCGACTGAAGCAAAATTTTCCTTCCCAAGGGACAATTGTGGTTCTTTTTCTGGGTATGATTTATAAATGGTACAATCGGCACGCATGACACTATTTTCGAACTTAGTTTGTTTAATTAAAATCCTGCCTACCCCATATAAAATTATCTGTAAGTACATTGAACTTGTTAAATTATTGGGAACAAGATTTATATAGTTTTAATGTTATATACCTATAGCTTAAACACGTATAGATAGTTTTAATATTTAAAAAAAATATATATGTTGTTCGATTTTCTTTATTTTATTTTTTTACTTATCTACCTTGACAACTATTTATGTCTAATTATAAATATAGAGAGATAAATTCTTTAGGGACGAATAAGTGTACCTATAGGCGGTGTTATATCTGGTAGCCTTCCAGACAACCTTAGTACCACCGTACCACCACCACTATTACTACTAGCAGTCTTTCTCCGTCTTATACGGTTCTTTGTAATATTTTGTCTTACTTCTTCTTTCAATAGTTGTGATTGGTAATACCGCATAACCTTTAAATGTCTCTTTCTATGTAAATAGCGACTCAGTTGGCGCAGTGGACAGGTGTCCGCCCTCTGCGCCGTGGGTCCTGGGTTCGATTCCCGGCAGGAGCACAAATTCCTTCCCAAGGGATATTTGTGCTTCTGGTTCTGGGTGTAATGTGTGTGTGTGATGTGAATGTTTCCTGCACCCACGATACAAGGCTTTGAACTTAGTGTGATGATGAGGCTATGAGTGTGAATGCGTTTATTTGTTTGTTTCTTTGTAATTATTGGATTCGCATAGGCTAATCATGAGCATAATTACCCTCGGCCTGTACCAATGACTTATATATTGAAGGAAAGTTATCCTCACGCCATCAGCTAGCTTCATAATCTTTGCGGAATGCATTTAAGTAAAAGTTATGTTCAATTTTATTGAGTCACGTAGCAGACAGATCGAATCAAACGTAGACCACTTATCACAGAACATACCGATAGCGAATATATTTATGGTAATGCCGGATTCAAATGTATATCGTGATTGAGACGGTTCTACGTCCTTCAATCAGTTTTTATAACCCTTTGTTATTTATGACGTAAGTATATAAGACAAATTATGCAGATGTCTCACTGCTGATGTATTTAATAAATACATTATTGGTTGATTGTGATTGTGAAGTAGGCAGTAAAGAGATCTATCAAAATTGTAAAGGTTTAAAATATATCAACCAGTCATTCTAGTCTTAGCCTGTTTACCATTCTCGACCACATTATCATCAGGTGAGATAGTGGTTCAAAACTTGCATATCAGAGATTTAGAAGAAAATATCAACCTTACAAATTTCTGAGGCGAACAAAATTGAATTCTTACAGCAACTGCTCCCGACTGCTTTCGAAATAAATCACACTATTACCCCTATTATTATAATAATACGAAAATTTGTGTGTGTGAGTAAATAATTATATATTTAATGAGGTATCTCCGCAACGGTTGGACGGATTTGAATTTAATTTGGTACATAGTCCAGACCCTTAAAATTGACAAAGACTTATAATCCCGATTAATGCGAGCACAGCAATGAGGTACAGCTAGTGAATAATCTTATCATGTTTATGGAATAAATTAACAGAAATCATGTTGTTTCTTAATATTATGTAGTTCCACTTCTATATAGATTTTATAACGATGTTATTTTTGACTGAATGTGAGCAGAGCAAATCTATGAGCTTTAATGATATAACCGATTCTCATGACTGTAGCGAATTTCAAAGCAATCTGGCTGCGGCGATGTGGCAAGAGCTTTGTACTTTATTGCTAAACCAATTCCGTAGAGACGTAGCATAGGAGTGTACCAATACAAAGTCTGACAGTTGAAATGTGACTGAAAACCCAAATATAGTTTTTTTTTTCAGTCCCAATGCTAGTTCAAATATGGCATATGTTGTATCTATTTATTAGAGAGTAATTAAAAAATTAACCCATAATAATGACAATACCTTTTATTTCCCATCTTAAAATCCAAAGACAATCGACATAGACCAGAAACTCATCACAAGTTATGGCCGCTATCCAAATCCACAGACCACATAAATATTATATAATATATGTAACAGTATACTAATCAAAAATTTTCTCCCCAGGATCCAATGATAACAGAAGAAACCCACATCTCAGGGGCGGACGGGGACGGCCTCCGGGCATCGTGGCGGACTCTCCACGTCTACCCCGACGACTACCCTACCCACCGCGGTTATTTGTCGCTGCGGTGTCGCGCGACACTACCAACGCGGCCGCCGCACGTGCGCAGCATGTCCGTGCGACTTTATGTCGCGAGCAGGCCGCATATATCCTCGTATATGTTTAGTAAGAATAGTAAGTATTGAGATTACCTTAAGTTTAGTCCAGTCAAGGTATCATTTAATTTGGTAAAACATAAAATTAGAGAAGGTAATATGGATTTAGGTGTAACAGATAGCAGTAGCGTCATTAAATTTAATGAGTGCCTTTTTGGGACCCAAGAGAATTAACGATTTTGAATTATGAATTTCATATAAGGTGATATATTAGTCTCTATTGGTAATAAAAAAAGGTTAGGTTAATATGTTTTCACAAAGTCGAGTACAGCGAGTACTCAGATGATTGAAAGTTCTTAGCTACAAAGCCCACCAAGACAAGATTTAAGCGAAGCTTACCAAAGTTTTTTTTATTCAGAATAGGCAAACATTTGACCACTATCTTACCTGATGCTGAGTGATGATGTGATCGACGATGGAGCTTTACTTATCTTCGCGATCATATCACAAAGATAAAAGATTTGAAACTATAATTCAAATACTTTAGGTCTTTTTTTTAAATAATCAAATTTAAACTTTATTTCAAAAAGTTAAAGTCTATTGGCTAATTCTGATAGTAGAGATGACTGTGAAAATAGAGAACGTTTTGAGAAGTGACGATACGAAATTGAAAACCTAGCTAAACTAGTTCCTACTTAGCTTTCTGTAAGTAATTTTGTATTTTGCCTATATTTACTTCCACCTGTAATCTCCAGTTTATACAAACTCAAATCTACATCTAAAACTTAACCAGTTTTCAAACTCGAATATAAACCTCAACGTCTCTACGTTAAAACTATCTAATATTCCAACTATGTGTCGCACTGCGACTTTCTGCCGTAGTCGTCTCATCCACTACCACGTAAATAACACCGTTTTATTACATATCGTTAAGGCAGAGACGGCGGATTAATATTTAAGAAGTCATGTACGAGACGGCATCAAATGGGATACGGTATTCAGCCGCGTTCAGCCAATAAGAGGTTGTAGAGTCGATTTCATGCGGTACATTTCATCTGCGTTAAAATAGACATAACAAGTCAAAGTACATATATTTTACGTACCTAGTAGATATATATTTGACTGTTATAAGCGTAATATAAGGTATAATAACCAGACAAGAAAGTATAGAAAATAATAGTCGCTTTGGTCGTCCATATAGCAATTAAAGTCGTTAAATTTCATGAGTGCCTAAATGAATGAATGACTTTGAATATTTATTAATTTATTTGTGTTATAAAATTCACAGATCTGAAACATGGTAAGGAATTTCATGACTATTATACATATATCCAATTACGGATATAATTATATAATTATTTTTCATATTTGTGCTATTTGGAGTAGAAACGCTAGGTCCATGAGGACCAGGTGCACTTGAATATTTATTAAGATTTGGCTGGGAGACTGAAAGAGTCGACACGTGACCAAAATGCCGGTTTGTATTTTAGACAGCAATTAATCTCGCTGTACAACGAGGTAACGCAGCCAGCATTTTGGGCACACTGCCGACCAATGACTTTTTGTAATAGGTAAGTAGTTTAGTTAAATCTGTATTTCGATTAATCAAGATTAAAATATGTTAGTAGGATATTCTATTAATATATTATTAACTAAGAGAGCAACAGAAATGTATACATTTAAATACTTAACACAAGCCTACGGTTATATCTGTAGCGCATGACTTTGACATTTGTTATGGCCTCCACTGTTAGACGTCTAGGTCCAAAGTCTATGTGGTGTAGTAGCTGATGAAATAGCGTTGCAAATGGCATATTTTTTTAGAAAGTTTAATTAATCATACCTCAATATTCATGGTGCTGCCGCAAATTCAGAAGTTGCTGTTAGACCCTATACAAGTAGCTAGATGCGTGGCTTGAGCATTACTACTTTGTTACACATTGTATATGTATATACAATAATATATATAAATAAATAAAATACAATTCTCAGTGAGCTCTGAACAGTCGATTTTATTGTAGGTAACAGATATTATGCAGAAAATATATATCCAGTAGACATCGCCTGTCTTTCAGCGATAGAATATTGTGGAATTTGCATGACTCATTATAGTCAACATATTTATGAAGTGATCTATACTTTAAATGTTTAAGAAATTTGGACTGTATTCTTTCAATGAGGAAATATCTATAAAATCAGAACGATGCCCACCCACGACATTAGCCTGGCAGCGGTTGCGGAGATAATATTAGATTATGTCCATCTCAGAAGATCTCCACAGATGCCAAATTCGTGGAGTTTACGAAGCAAAATGTGGTAATCTACGCGATCAAACGCTTTTTCAAAGTCCACATAAATGACGTCAATCTGGCCAGCACTCTCCTCCATACCACAAATGACATCATTGGTGAAAACAGCTAAATTAGTTAATCTGGACCGTCCCTTTATAAAGCCATGCTGCTGGTGTGGGATTTTGCGATATAAATGGGTAAAGATGGTGATGTGATATTTTTTCAATTAACTTACTCAAAGTATTCAGAATAGAAATTGGCCGATAAATTTAAATAGATGTTTTTGTATCTTTCTTATAAATGGGAAATATGCAGTTTTATATATAATAATAACTTTAATATTTTTGGGAAGTATAAAAATTTAAGTTTCATATTTTCGGGAAGTAACCCTCACGGAAGCATCAATTAAATATGCATGCAACAGGTTCCGCCAGAGTCAGAATACTTAGCGTAGAATATTGGTGGAATTTTATCACTACCAGCACCTTTATTGGAGTCCAAGTTCCGCAGCAGCTTTTTAATGAAATCTGCATTTACGGATATATAATTTAGTATAATCTGATCTATTGACTTTGTCCACATATTGTGAGTTTATTTTCTTATACTATTTTTCTTTAATTGGAAAAAAAAAAAAACTTGAATATCTTACATTTTTGAAAAAAAAGCGAAAGTAAAATGTTTGCGAGATATCTGCTATAAATCTTTTATTATGATAAGTGAAGAAAAAATTAAGGCATGTCCCAAATTATTCTGGTCATATATAAAATCTAGAAAAAAAACAATGTTTTGTTTACCTTCAATTGCAAAAAGTCGTATGATAATATTTGAATAGTTAAACCGTAAATGGTTTTATACATCCGGATTTTTATTTCGTGTTTCCGGTTTGAAATTTAAATTATTTTTGTGCAATATATTTTTGTGATAAAAATACATGTTATGTTTTTAATGAACAATGATCAAATAAACATCAAACAAAGATAAAAACTAAAAGATTTAAATTATTAAAGTAAAAAATGTAAAAATATAAAAAATTATATAAATTGATTCTGAAACGGATTTTGCGTATGTGACGAAGTGCAAGTGGGGCTGGAAGGGATTCCCAATATTATATGCTATACGTTTTATACTTCGGGATCGAAGTTGATGGTGACCTTCTAATAATTGAGGATACCAATCATGGATGAATGTCATAAAAATGCTTGTCCCCGATGCAAAGCGTGTACACGTGACTTTAGCAAAGCAATAAACTTGGAAAACATCGATATTGTGATTACTCAACAACTTAAAATACTCTAGTATAACTATATACTAATATAAATATATACTCTTCTGCAACAATAGCCCCCAGACGCGGTGCTTACATGTTCTATGGGCGCTATTCTAATTTTTGACATAAATAATAGTGACTTTTATTTTATATTTTTTGTATGTGTTTTTGTGTTTTATTTTTAATATGTATAGTTTTATTATTATGTTACGTTTTAAGTGTATATAAAATACAAACTGCCACGGTGGATATGTCACGATGCGCTCAGTCGGACAATCAATTTGTGTCACAAGAAAATCTGGTTCAGTGCTCACAATGTTCCCAGGTACGATATTTTAAGGGACAGAAAGGCTTGAAAATACACCAAGGTAAATGCCACAAAAGCAATAATATTTTGTCACTTTCGGCCCCAAATTCGAACTTGAATTTTGAGTCTAACAATGAAATGTATAACCCAGAACCATTTTGGCAAACATTAACGAAATTCAAACATTCTAAACCAATACTAAAAAGAATTCCTCGAGGTGCACGGCTTTCTGTTGCCTCTGCTTTGGCACAAGCCATTCGAAATGTAGTTACACAAAATTCTAAATGTAGTTGGGAACATTTATTGTCCTTTCCATATTCCGTACTTTATGTCAGTCGTGATCCTTTCAACAACAAATCTTTGACCAATAGGGTTAAGGAAAACTGCGTAGAGTACAGTGCCCAAAAAGGACAGTTTTCTTGTTTGGAAAATACCTTGGCGACAATTCAAAATTCAAATATTACTGTTAAACCGTACACTGAGTCTGCTACCTATAAACTCGTGGAAAGCAAACTGGGTGACGGCGATATAAAAGGAGCTGCCCGAATACTATTTTCAAGTGACACAATTGCGCCTGCAACCCCTGAAACACTCTCTGTTTTAGAAGGGAAACATCCACCTCCAAGAACAGACCTCCAGCTTCCTGAAGCACCGGAAGAGTCAAATGTCACTGTAGAAGCTAACGCCCTGGATGTTTTCGCAGCCGTCATGTCTTTCCAAAGCGGTTCCGCTGGTGGTTTAGACGCGCTTACGCCACAACATTTGAAAGATTTGCTGTGTGGCGGAAACGGCGAAATTGGCGAAGTCTTATTGAGGGACCTGACGGCTTTGGTTAATCTGATGATGTCTGGGCGAGTAAACAGTGACATTATTGATATTCTTTACGGTGCTAATCTCTGCGCTTTAAAAAAAAAGGATGGCGGAATCAGACCAATAGCGGTTGGTATGACTTACCGACGCCTTGCGGCAAAAATTTGCTGCAGAAAAACAGCTACGCATCTAGCTGACCTATTTCAGCCTTTGCAGTTAGGGTTTGGCTCGCGAGGGGGTTGTGAAGCCGCCGTCCATTCAGTTAGAACTTTTTTGAACGAGGATTGTGGAGAGGTTTTATTGAAGGTGGATGTGAAAAATGCTTTCAATTCGGTGGATAGAGGAGCCCTTTTGACGCAAGTAAAGGATAAAATTCCAAATTTGTACAATTTTCTTTGGCAGTGTTATGGTTCTTACACAAAATTAATATATCATGGCAACCAAATTAAATCAGCAGTAGGCTGTCAGCAAGGAGACCCATTGGGTCCAGCAGTCTTTGGTCTCTCTGTACATCCCATTTTCCAACAACTTCGCTCCAAACTTAATGTTTGGTATTTGGACGATGGGACTTTAGGTGGCGATGTAAATACTGTTTTTGAAGATCTTCGTCTTCTCATAGACGAATTCCAAAAAATTGGCTTAGAACTAAATTTTTCAAAATGTGAACTTTATGTTTCCGAAAAATATAAAGAAAGAGACCAAGTAATTCAAAAATTTAACTCGTTAGCTCCAAATATTCAAATTATTAACAAACAATCCCTTCGGTTATTGGGCTCCCCTATTCTTAACGAATCATTCCCTTCATTTTTTGATGAAAAAATTCAAAATTTTAAACAGAGTTCAGATCGTCTACTAAAAATTAATACTCATATGGCCTTCACAATACTCAAATACTGTCTTTTTGTCCCAAAATTTACATATACTTTACGGTGTTGCCAGCTATGGAAACATGAACATATTATTCAAAATTTAGACAACATTGTCAAAAACACATTGGCATCTATTTTGAATATGAATTTAGACGAGAGAGCGTGGTTGCAAGCTTCACTGCCAGTGCGTTTGGGAGGCCTTGGCATTCGATCAATTTCGGGAGTCGCCCTTCCCGCTTTCTTGTCATCAGTACACAGTACTCAAAAATTGACTAATAAAATTTTACAAGTAGCTCTACCATTTAATACAAAAATATCATTTATAGACGAGGCCAAGAAAGCGTGGTTGGTAGCCTGTTCAGGCACTGATTTCCCAGAAAATCTGTCTTCTCAGAAGCTTTGGGACGGGCCGCTCTGCGACAAAGTACGGAATCATTTATTTCAAACGTCCTTAAGTTCCGCAGATCGTGCCCGTCTTCTTGCAAGTTCGGAGTGGGAATCAGGTCTGTGGCTACAGGCTCTCCCATCGCCAAATACAGGAACGCTGCTGGATTCATCGGCTTTCCGTATCGCAGCATCACTTCGATTAGGCGCATCGTGTTGTGCTCCACACCGCTGTCAGTGCGGTACTGCTGTTGACCGGCTCGGTCATCACGGTCTGTCTTGCTCTAGGAGTGCAGGACGTATTCCCTGCCACACGAGTCTTAATGATATCATACGTCGGGCTCTTACCACCGCCAACTGTGCGGCTATTTTGGAACCAAATGGTCTAGCGCGTGATGACGGTAAAACGCCTGACGGAATGACCCTGATTCCATGGAAGATGGGACGGCCTTTGGTTTGGGATGCAACTTGCGTAGACACCCTAGCACCGTCTCATCTTTCTGGAACTAAAAATAAGGCTGGTGTTGCGGCTGAATCAGCAGAGACTCTCAAAAGGCGCAAATATAGTAATCTTGATAGTGGTTATATATTTGTGCCTTTTGGGGTTGAGACGTTGGGACCGTGGGGACCGGGAGCACATACATTCTACAATGAATTAACAAAGCGTTTGGTCGAAGCAACTCGTGACCAAAATGCTGGCAAATATTTTGGACAGAGATTGAGTATTGCCATTCAACGTGGCAATGCTGCCAGCATTTTGGGTACTTTGCCTACTGGTAGCGGACTATTAGATTAAGTTTTGTACATATTTATATCTAATTATAGTTTTTTTGTTTAATTTTAATTTAGTTTTTAGTTTAATGTAATGTACAATTGCTACTTAAATTATTTAATAAATATTACTTATTTAAAAAAATATAACACATTTTAAATATTTAAATTAAAGCTCTATTTTTCTGCATGCTTGCTACAAATTAAGCAAAAATAATAATATTCATAACAAAATGAGATATTTCTACGGCTAAGGGCAAAAGGAGCTCGTCGTAACACATTTTCGTCCAAATAACGTGTAAAATTTCAAAGAAAATGCCTGAGCTCAGGAATTTTCGCTCTAAGAAGATTACTGGGATGTTTCAGCACTTTTTTTAATAATACATTTTAATTTTGAAGCAAACAGAATCGTGTTTATCTTCATTCATCATTTCTTACTTACAGCGAATATTGGCTCGTTTTTGGCTTTAATAAAGTTTTTCTATGTAGAGTTTTTCTTAAAGCTTACGTAAAAAAAATAATGCAAAGAGTTTGATATTAAATGTGTAATTTTAAATGTAATTTTGTTTAAAGATAACATTATACAATCCTAAATTGTGAATACCGAATTGTAAGAATAGTTTATTTATTGCGCTAGTTTTGATAATTCATAATAAAAAAGAACCGCTCGTTAGCTTAGTTGGTTGCGTGTTCGCGGTCTAGGTAAAAGTATCGGGTTCGATTCCCGACGGTAACACAAGTTTTCTCTTCAAGGAAAATTTGTGGTTTTGGTTGTGATTGTGTGTGTGATGTGAATGTTTCAGGCACCCACGACACAAGTTACTGTCGTGGGTGCCTGAAACATTAGTAGTGGGGGTAGTAGTTAGTGTGGGGGTGTGAGAGTGAATGCTTATACTGTGTACTGTTTTCACTTTTTTTTTTCATTTATTTATCATTTAAAAAGTATACAAAAATTTGATAGTATAGCATTTAAAAAACCACTAAGGTTTGTAATACAATACTACAACTAGTCTACATTATACCTAAATAATAAGAAGTTGGTAAGTGCACATGTACGTCATCATCAGCATTCAAGTTGTTGCAAATAATAAGACTTCAGTTTGAATTTAATGTTACGTGGTGTGATTTGTTTACACAAAACCGGTGGTAAGTCGTTAATTAGTCGAGGAACCAAATACTGTAAAATAATAAAAATAATGTTCGCTCGCCGCACTTAGCCTTCTTCTTCAGCCTAAAAATATACAACAAGTGAAAAGTATTTTGTTGATTTATTCAACATTACAATAAAAATATTATGCAGACAACACTATACGTGAACATAAAAAGAGGGGAATCAGAATGATGACGATGATATGTTTACCCAAGAACAAATTTCTACGACAGAATTAAACGAGCGAGTCTTGACACAACAACAGCATTTTAATTATTATATTGCTTTTAAACATTAGCTTCTTGTTCGTTTTAACCTAAACATTCAACGAATCAAATTCTTTCGGCTGTTTTCTATAAACAACAGTCCATTGATTTGATTATCCATTTTTTTGTGCGTATAATAAATCATGTATCTTTCCTTCTGATATTTATAGCTACAGGTCATATGTTACCAGTAAATATGTTTTTGTGCGGATGTTTGGAATATCTACTATGTAAAGGTGTTATTTAGTGGTGTGTTCGGTTGTTTGATAATGGAATTTGGACAAGAAATTGGATCGTGCATTTACAAAGCATACTCATCGAAACGTATCAGATAAAACATGACAAATAAAATCAGACAAAAATAGGTGTGTCTTACGATACACGATAGAAGTGAAACTTTTGTATTACACGGAAACATATTATTATTTATTATTCATCACAGTGTTTACCCCCACCAGTTTTCGTCACACAAAAAGGTTGCGGATCAATATTTCAAAGCCCTCCCATAAGAAATTTCTCTTCAAAATCTAGAATGAACATTAAGTGGTGGTCTCGACCACAAATATCCGAAATATAACATAGGCTACTTTTTATCCGAATTAACGCGAGCAATGCCTCAGGTTACAGAATGTAAAAAATATGTTAAAAACTTAAAAAGAACAGACATTGTAATCAACTTCTAAACCTCACTAAAGTGGAGCATAATGCGCCGAATTTCCGGATTTACCATGCAAATTACGCGGCGAGTTCCGTGACTTTTTCTTTTTGGTGAAATTATGCTAAATATAATATTTTAGACGCCCGGTGATGAAGAAAGTGCTTCTATGTTTTCGAAATTAAATTCTTATGTTTGTTTTTGTGATTTTTGTTAGTTATAAAATCGTCTACTGCACTGTAATTTTATGTTTTTTTACAAAAAAAATGATTTAAATCACCGCTATATCCGAAAATATATTATATTATATTTATCTTTGAAAATCTAGCGTTTTGTTGATTTTTTATATGTTGGTTAGTTATAATACGTCTGGTAGGCATTTCTGATTATAAAAATACAAGAGGTAAAAAGTTTTTTTTGTAAATAATTCGTCGCGCCACCCTGTCTGAGAACCGGCTGCATCGACTTCCACCAAGCTTCATAAATTTACCATTTAAATAATTAATACTAAATCAAAATCTATTCAGCCGTTTGGGAGCTACTATGACGCAGAAAATAGACACACAATATGTAAAACTTATATACCTTTACTTCATTATTTTAGGTAATCGGCGCCCATTTAATATTAGACATTATAACATCAATTAAAATATAGCAAAATGCAATAAATTAATGTAAAAAAAAAACAAAAGACAGAAAACTTTACTATAAATCTTTTAAAAATAAGTCAAATAAAAGAATCGGTCAAGAGATATAAAGTGAACCAATCACAAAAATTAATTAAAAATGTCACAAAAGGAACTTTCGTTCCAAAGCTTGAGAGGTGTCAAGGGACACCCGGATGGAAGGAAGTTCAATTTCCGTCTAGCCCCCTTTCGCAACGCGCGATAAGGAACTTTCGTTCTAAAATTTAAAAAAACATGCAAAAACCAACATCACGCGATGTTCCCAGGCGGTCACCCATCCACAATTGACCGCGCCCGACGTTGCTTAACTTCGTTGAACGGACGAGAACGTGGTATGGGTTACAACTGTAGCAAAAAGTGTCGGTACAACTTTTGGTCTTAATTTCTTCCGTCTAGCTCCCTTTCGCAACGCGCGATAAGGAACTTTCGTTCCAATAATATCTAATATATAAAAATCTCGTGTCACGATGTTTGTGTTTGAACTTCTCCGAAATGGCTCGGCTTTGATGAATTTTTGTTTTGTATATTTGGTAGGTATGAGAATGGGTCGTAAAGTATTTTTCACAATTCAAAACACCCCTCAATTCAAAACACCCCTCAATTTTTATCTCAATTTTAGTATTTTTGTATGAACAATATCCATAAAGTTTTTAGTATGGTATTAAAGCAGTAGTTGGTCGTCTAGTACTTTAATACCGTACACGTGAAATAGGTAAAAACTTTTCTAAACATGGAGTTACGACGCATGCCGTGTAGAGCTAGTCTATTATTTTAATTATTCTTAAATTCTATTCATTCTAATATCAAAAATAAAATAGAAATAATATTATTATGAAATATATTATATTCTACTAGCGATCCACCCCGGCTTCGCCCGGGTGCATTTTCCGGTGGGAAAAATGTGATAAATGAAGAACCGCTCGACCGATTTTGTGCAAACTTCACATAAACCATTTACTAAATAGTCCGAACAAAGCCTAAACATTTGGTTTGGATAAGTTAGCCCGTTCTTGAGTTATAAAATAAGAACGAAAAGTGGCATTACTTTATATATATATATAAAGAAGATAGAATAGATAAGAAATTCGTCGATTCAGTACAAAAACCCAATATTAAAATGAGGACGAGATGAGGAACACATAATAAATCATGGGTTTGCTGGAAGCAAAACTCCCTGAAGGGTTAAGCTCGCCTTTACACATCGTCTATTACAGCCTTTTTGTAAAATATTCCTTTGATGTGTGTACAATAAAGAATATTAGATCAACCATTATCAGTAGAGAAGAAACGGCAAAAGGGATCCTACCAAAGATTACGACAAAGTATTGCTATAGCTTTACTCAAGATTAAGATATGTTAATGTTTTGCGGGGGAGAAAAGGTGCACATGTGTGTTTTGGAAACCTGTAGTTTGGCAATATTTTAAACGGGTACCTATTTTTCATTCTGGCTTATTCAGACAATTTGCAAGTATGTCAAAAACATTGGAAATATAAAAGACGATAAATGTCGCTATATTTATCGCAATGAGAAAAAAGGCAAAAAAATTTTTGAAGTGATACTTTTATAGAAGGGCTTTGAAATTCAGATTCACAACCTTTTTATGCGACGAAAAGTTGTGAGTGTACACCCTCTTTTGGTGTATTTAATTCATCTACTACCACGGAGGAAAAAAAATCTAGCCATACTGTAATGAACCGTTTACGGCAGTAATTATTAAGTAATAGTAACTAAATAATTCTACAAAGAACAACTCTCCTAAAAAGTTTTATTCATACTAGATTAGGTATATTTTGAAATTTCGTAGTGAGCACTGCATTCCGAACGAGTGGTCTCGGCTTGAAATCTTACCACGTGTTTAAGTTTCGGGCGAAAATAACATCGTGATACTTTAAAGAGTATCACGATGTTATTTTCGCCAGAAACTGTGGTAAACTACGACTCTATTTCTATTTTATAAGAGTACACTCTAATTCCAAGTTGAATAATCAGTTGCTGAAATCACTAATATTGATGTTCCGGCAGCTGCTACATATAAAATAACTGATTCTTAAGGATCCTAAATAATCAGATATTCTAGGCCTAGCATGTTTACTATATCATGACTTTGTCAGGTAAAATAGTTGTCAGACGCTAGCAAGATCATAGATTACGAATAACAAAATCTGTTTCTCTTGACCAGTCTTTATATCACATAGGCAAGCAACGTACGATGTGTAAGACTGTACGTTGCTTTCTGTAAACTTCTAGTGCGTAATAAATAGTTAACTAATTCTTTCTTAGTTGTATTCCAGTACCTTGCGTACGAAATCCATACAAGTAACCCTATAGAGGCAATTGTAATGGTCGATTCCAAACAAATTAGTACCAGCTTGAAGCTCTTGAGTCCATCGACCGGCGAGCAAAATACTCATTGGCGATGATAAGCTATTCGAGTCCAAATTGCAGTTTCGGTCACCGACGGAAGTTCGCAAGTCTAACAGTATTCTACCGTTTACACTTTGGAGAGTGTGCGCAGGAATTACACGAGCTAATTTGCCCGTTTTACCATCTAACAACAAGACAAACTGTCAAACGTCATCCATATATGGTTAACATACCTCCAGTTCGCTCGAAGCGTTTTGCTTCTATGTTTATCATACACACAGCGAAGGAGTGGAACTCATCGCCCACGTCCTTGTTCCCCGAACAGTATAATCTGGGAGTCTTCAAGTCAAGAGTGAAAAGGTACCTTCTAGTCAAGCATGCTACATCTTCGGCCACATCATTGCTTTCCATCAGGTGGGATTATGGACAAACGCTTGCCTATAGTGCATAAAAAAAAATTGAAAAAATACTGCGAGACTCTATAACAACTATAGTTAACTAAACTTGTAACTGATACTCGAGTGTTCACGTAAGCATAGTGCTACTATATAATAACTCTCTTGTTTTCTACTTCGACCATAACAATCTGGATCGTTTTCTTTCTTGACGATTCTGACGATTTTCGCTCTTTTGTAAAGTCATAGAAGGAGTAGAGAGGGCTTTCTAGGAAAGCTAGCTACATTTTCGGTTGCATCATAATTTTCCAACATGTGAGTTAGAGGCCAAATTATTGCCTACCAAGAACAAACTTTAATTCAAACTAAAATTTTACCCCCGAAAATAAGTCATGTTTTTATACCTACTGTATGTTTGTTCTGAAATATCTCTAGAATCAGATATATTGTGTTCTATTCAGGTGCCCCGAGTCACCGACTGTTGTCAAGTTGTTATCTAAGCTATGTGCAGAATTGCCTTACGCCGTTTGCGCTATAACTACATCCGGCTACAATTCCACTAAAATCACTCATCCAAATGATCCATCCTCAACCACCCGGCACTTAAACACGCACTACCTGATATCTAGGACATCCCGATATCATTTGATTTGTAACGGCATGCGCAAATGTATGGCTGGATAGCTTAATTATGGGTTCTGCTTAAGGGTAAAAGTCGGTTGTGAAAGGCGTCAGGTAAAAATATTTATTAACGCCTATATTGTGAGTACATACAGACTTCGCCTAGTATAGGGCACTTAGTGAAATACTATGTACTTAGACTTAGCTGTACATTATGTTATATGATATTTTGTAATATTTCTTTTTTTATTGCATAAATAAAACATAGAACATAAAACAAATAACTGGGTCTATTTACGGGCCAATTTCCTATGTCTTAAAACTAAACTAAAATTATATACAGTAATGACCCAAATTACCTTAAGGCATCGAGCTTGTCGGTAATTCAAGTGCTCAAACTTACTACCAGTGGGTAGTGTTCCCATGATGCTGGTGGCATTGCATCTCTGAATTGGAATGATAATACGTTGATCCAAATAAGTATTTTACCACCAGCATTTTGATCACGCATCGCATTAACCAGGACCTCTTATTTGTAATTGATTTCAATATTAAAATTGTTTAATCACATGAACCCCAAAGAGGCACTCATTGACTTACTATTACCGAGATTGCAAAGTTACAGAGAAGCAATTTGAAGCCTTTGTACACAAGTTTCAAAATCCGTTACATTTGGAAAGCGTTTTTTTTTATAGAATAGAGAAGAAGCGTTATGGTTTTTGGCTAGGGGGCAGAATTGACAGACATTACGTTTTGCAATTGTACTTTTATCGGGCCCGAAATTTTGGCTTGATATACAAAGAGTCACACAAGGCGCGGGCACTGTACAAAACGGCAGCGCGGAGGGAGAAGTAGCGGGTGCGCGCTTTGAGCGTTTTGTATATCATGTTCCTTAAAAGTGGTAAGCCCCCGGCTTCTATTAGGCATGTTTTGTACGTGAATGCTTTAATTATCGCACCAAATATTGTACATCTCGAGGTAAAACATTCTACGGGATAATAATACAGCTTGTATTATATCGTAATTATTACCGTTATATAGATAACTGTTATATGTTATATAGGAACTGATATATTATATTATATAGGTATAATGAAAATTAATATGAATTAGTTTTATTTATACTGTCGGTTATTTCTTATTTGTATGTTTTTTATACATGTGGAGTTTATGTTAGCCTAGAAGATAACACTTTACTCTGAACTTGAATAGTTTTAGACATTTACTAGATTAAGCTAATTCAAAAAATAACTAAGTAAATAAATAGCGAACAAAAGAAAATCTTATTTTAAACAACTTCAAAAAAATGAGGAGGTTCTCAATTCGACTGTTTTTTAATGTGTTACCCCAGAACTTTTTTCTAGGTGAACCGATTTCGAGGATATTTTTTTTATTTGAAAGCTAGTGCATCTCATGTGGTAATTTATTCGTCATTCAAATCAAACATGGATCAAGATCTGACTAGTAGTTTACAAATTATCCTCTATAATGCGTTTTTATTTAATTTACTCTATTCAAGGATTCCGATTTTTTTACCTTTGTTTGCGTTTAAATTATAAAAGTAACAGATAATTTCTTCAACAGATGCAGTAGCCAGCAGTAGCTCATTCCGCATCCGTGCCGAGCTGGTCTTCTGGACGTTGCTGCTTCTGCTGCGAAGACAAGTGCCTTTACTAGATAAATAGTATAATTTGAGCAGTTTTAGAGTTTTTGGACACAGAGTTACGAAACCTAAATTTTTGCTCCTCTGAAATTCGTACATTGGCTGCATATATCAGATTTTTAAGCCTATAAGTTAGTAGTTAACTTGACTGTAGATGCGTCAATTTTCAAAGCGGAATACTTACTTAGAGGCCTCCGTTACGTATTAAAATACGTAATTACGTATTGGATACGAAACTACTACTCTTTACCTTTTGAAACCTATAACTATACAGCAAAGACCCAAATTGCTTACATGGCATCGAGCTTAAAGCTAACTCAAGTGCTCAAGCTCACTACCAGTGGGTAGTGTTCCCATCATGTTGGTGTCATTGCCTGTTTGGTATTCGATACGTTCGACTTATTGCCCTCAAATATTTTTTTTACAGGTATAGGATCTCCGGGCTAGCTTTGTAATTTGTTCTTATTTTTTAACGTCGTAAGTGATGAAAAAAAAAACCTATAGTATGGGCAATCAAGACAATTCTTTTCTTCTTTTTAAGTGAAAAAGAAAAAAAAAAAAGTTAGTATCTCATTTTTTTTGTCTTAGTACTGTGTCTTATAGCTTTAAATGATACGACCTTTTTAATACATTTTACTTTAAGCGCCAATCGCAGAGATGTTTGGAAAGAACTAATGCTATAACAGGCAAAATAACATGAAATTCCGATATAGGTACTGATGGCAGAATTTATTGTAGTGATTGATTGCATAGGTAATTAACTGAATAATTTCGTGAAAGCCGTGTCATGCTCGTCAACACAGCGCAACAAATTAGGCGATTAATTCGATGTCAGCTATTTTAAGCGATTTTGACAAGAGCCAACAAACTTACTCGTAGGGACTGTATGCGCGCCTCGAACGCTTATGCTGCCACTGTATAAATACGTAAGCCCTGTCCGCTGTTACGCTAAAGCCTATACAAAAACATCGACAGCGCGGGGGGAAGGCGCTTTGTATAACAATTCCCTTAGGCGCCGTACATTTTATCTACACAGCGCCCGAGCCGCGCTAGGTAACGCGCTAGATGACGTCCCGTAGATGACGTGCGAGTCTCTCTATCCACCAAGCCGTCGTAAAAATTAGCGACAATGCAAAACCTGTTTTTCAGCAAGTTTAATTTATCAGCTTTATTTAGCAGCGCCTCTATGCTAACAATTTCAATAATTTGGATCTTATGCATCAGTTTTAAAATCAAATCTAACGTCTGCGTTTTGCGATTAAGCAATGTCTTTAATGTCAAAGCTTGGTCTCTCATACATTTCTATCATTTAATTTATGAGGAGCGCCTTAATAAGATATAATTTTCTGAAATGTTTGAAACTAGATCGCTCATAATGAAGAAATGATTGCTTTCTAAATTTCTAATTAAGACATCAAAACTTTCATCAAGTACTATAATTTGGAATTAGTTAGCCAATAACGTGAACTACGTCCAGATATTGTTATGAGTCGAGAAATAACGTTATCAAGTTTTATAAATTTGTTTATAATTTACTTAACTGTGTAAATAATAAGTATGATAATGATTTGTTACAAAATGTATGTTAATATAGTAAGCCATGGTCCCACTAGTCATGTTTTCAAGGGGCAACACACATGTTAGGATTGTTGGGTAACATGATAGATTTATGTTTTTTGTTCCGTACAAAAGTATATAGTACAAAAGTATATTCGATCTCGCTCTTCTTCCGGTTTTCATAGTACACATAATATATTGATCCAGTATTTTATTTATTTATTACCATACTTAAGTTAAAGTGGATACAACAAAATTTTAATTTCTAACTTCCACACTAGGCGAGCCTGTGTTGTGGAAGGTAGCCTCTTTCGTTTAACAGTATGCATACAATAATAATAACAATGAAGAGTTACAAACAATTAATTAGTTATTAACAAATAACTATCAATTATTAACAATTAATTATCAATTATTAACAATTAACTACTAATTATTAACAATTAATTACAATCAATCAATTAAACTTAAATGTGTTAAACTATATTTGTATTCGTACTTACAATATTATATGTAAAGTATGGATCAATATATTATGTGTTCTAATATAATTTATCAAAAATGTATAAATTTATGTTATTAGTTCATTGTAATTGGCATAGTTGTAATTTATATTTACACACGCGACGTTAAACAGAGTGAGCAAGCTTTGATTTATTATACTTGTATAAAATTTAATTACGTTTAGTTTGATAAATTATAATATTACTAATAATAAATTAATTAATTTAATTAATTGAGTAACACCCTTAAACTCATGCACTCGCTTGATAAGTGTTTTAATTTAAGTAGGAAATAATTTCAATTTTTATTGTAGCTTTTATTTAAATAAAATTATATATATCACACGAAAATTAAATGTGTTTGCTCAATGTACGTAAAAATTGTATAAACTTGTCATTTCCTTATGCGCTCTACTAACTTTGCATCCATTAGATAGATTGGTATATGTATACTATATAATGTAAATACACAAAATATGTATAAAAGTGACGTTATTATAATTATAAGAAATTACTACATTAAAATGTACAGATTAATATTTTCCCTGAAATCATTTGGGTTGTTTGACAACGATGCAGAAAAAAAATATTTTTGTGGGGACACGTATAGGCACGTCGTCATTACATCTAACAATAAAGCAAATACAAACAGGTTTTTTTAAAAATGCTAAATAGGCATGACCACTATCTCACCTGTTGGAAAGTGTTGATGTGGTCGAAGATGTGATTTATTGACATAATAGGATACAATATTACTATCCATATGCTTCCGACTATTCTTAAACTGTATTTCAGGAGTGGTTCGATGACTTGTATCGTGGGTACTGGAAATATTACACACACAGCCACCCAGAACCAGAAATAAAAATAACTCTTGGGGAGAAAACTTATATTTCGAATCGAATCTGATACCCGCAGCTTAGGAAGGCAACGCGCACCCAACTGAGTCAACTTCAAAAATCATTTAAAGCAATAAAAGCAAAACTTATATGATCAACGACAAAAATGGTATTGGTTCTAGCCATAGCAGATATAATTACAGTAGCTGAAGTTACTTTTAAAATGTAAAGAAAACATACTAGTAAGCATAAATCAAAATCTTAAAAGAAAACAATTTGCATCCAAAAAGTAGCCAAAATTATCCTTGAGGTAGAACACGGCCATCATGATAAGATTATATAAAGTAAAAAAAATACAAATTGACAAATGCAATTACTCAGCCCCACAATAAATTCAAAGATTGTATCGTAGATTCCGAAAACATCTACATCACACACAATCACTTGGGTACTTACTGCTCGTTGGCTTAGTTGGGTGAGCGTTCGACTTCTAACCTCTCCATCGGCTTGCACGGCCCCACACGTCTGGGGGGTGGCCTTGGTGAGCAAGGTCACCCCTCCATGGGCGCAGTGGCCTAGAGGAGTTTGCATCCGGGCCTACCGCCTGGGCAAGATAGTGACTGCTAGCGCGACCCTATCTTGCCCCACTTCGGCGAGGGACTGCTCACAGGGGGGTTTTTAGTGGGTTCAAGCCCCACATACCCCTTTCTTTCACCCCTGGGAAGGAAAGGATATGCCAGGCATTTTCCCCCCCACAAAAAAAAGAGTTTGCCTTCTAAGCATACATCCATTTTGGGTTCGATTCCCGGCAGTTATACAAGTTTTCTCCACTAGGAAAATTTGTGTTTCTGGTTCTGGTTGTGATTATGTGTGAGATGTGAATGTTTTCGGCACCCACGACGCTAGTTATCGAACTTAGTGTGGGGCTGGGAATGTTAAAGCGTTTATGTAAAGGTTTACAATCACACCTTAAACCAGAAGCACAATGTCCCTTTGGAAGAAAAATTGTGCTCCTACTGGGAATCGAACCCAGAATCCACGGCACAGAGGGCCAGGACCTGTCCACTGAGCTATAATGGTTTATTGTATTTTAACCGACTTCAAAAAAGGAGGAGGTTCTATGTTCGACTGTATGTATTTTTTTTATCTATGATCACCGATTTCTCCCCCATTTGTGAACCAATTCTCAAAATATTTTTTTTTGTTAGGTAGATTATACTTCAGAGGTGGTTTCATATAAATTTTATCGAAATCTAAGCTAAAAAAAATATAAGCGGTAAAGTCAGTATTTTTAAGCTTTAAAGTATTTTAATTTTACAACAATAAATAAATAAAAAGGTTTCAATAGCTTACATAAATACATGTATATTGACAGCAATATTCCGTAAAAACACTAATTAACCCCAGCAGGAACGCTATACGTTATACTTAATTGCTATACGTGTCCCCATAAAGTTAAATGATACGAAACAAGTGTGATAAATATTGTATATCCTTTGTATATATAGATAAGTGGATGTGCCAAGGTTACTATAAGCAATGACGGTTTATTGTAATTCGTAAGTAATGTAGAACTTGATGTATCATAAAAATAGAGATCCTATTTGAGAAGGAAGAACATACAGTGTACAAGGAGCCGTTTAACTACATTCCAGACCGTAGCTCTGTACAAGGTTTTCTTTTTAAATACCGAAACTTAATGATGTCATATTAACCCAACCATAAACTTTTCTTTTATTTTACCTAATACAAAAATTATATAATTTATTTACCGACTTCACAAAAAAGAGGGAGGTACTCAAGTCGACTGTATTTTTTTTATGTGTGTTACCTCATAACTTCTTTCCATGTGAACCGATTTCGTTTTTTTTTTGTAGTTTGATCTGATCAGTAGTTCTTGAAATATCGTCAATAATGCGTATTCTGTGGACTACATTGACGATGTTCTCGTTTTTGACCGACTTCAAAAGTTACCTCATAACTTCTTTCATTGTGAGCCGATTTTGGTGATTTTTTTTTATTTGAAAGCTGGTGCTTTCCATTTGGTCCCATTTAAATTTGGTCAGATCTGATCTATAGTTTTTGAGTTATCGTCAATAATGCGTGTTTAATGCATTAAACCTGATCAAGGTTCAAGATAAAGCGGTGAAGTCGGTTTTTTAAGATGCCGGGGAGTCTGTGAAACGATCTATAGGCTGTCTTTGTTTAACTGGCAAACTGTGCCCATGCTTGATGCGATAGCACTACCGACCGAACAAATTATGATAGGTGCCGTAATTCCAAAAATTATGAATGAAAATGTAATGTTTAGCCATTGTTTTTTCCATTAATAGTACCTTGAAATGATAATCTATGTTTCTGTTGTAATGACAAAAGAAATGTGTTAGTTTTTAACACAAAACGAATAAGTTAAAGATGCGACATTTACGTCGTAATAATGTGTGAAAATCAATTGGTTTATATTTTGTTTTAGCTAATTATTTTGGAAGGACTATCCAGGAACCTAGATCAATATGTGTTTAATCTGTACAGTATGGTGTTAATATGCTTGAATTATAAATCATTTCGGTATTACGATTGTATGGGCAAATCAACCTCCGCAGGCCCATTAAGCTTAGCTTGACATCTAAGGCTTACAAAGAATATAAACGTTCTTTGTAAGCCTTAGATGTCAAGTTTCAATTGGCGTTGGTGTGCATATTGCGAGGCGCGGCGGGGCGATGCCATTATTTGCGGGACAGTATAGTTTAAACAACTAAGAATTATAGATTGTACAGAATTTGTCATCTATTTTTACGGAAAATTTAGCATTCAGAAGAAAGTCGTAGAACTAAATAAACTAAGTGTAAGGACAAGAATCAAGGACTGAGAGTTTTCTGGTATTTTAAAGATAACCCTTTAGAAATGTTGCACATCTAGTGACCATACGCACAAGCACTTTCAAATGTGTGCGTGGTAATGTTAACTTTTTCATTCTAGCGTTCAATTGTTTTACTGACAGCATGGGTCCCAGTGTAGCTGTTATCTCGCGGGAATTCAGTTTTATCTGACTATTTATTGGTGCAGTGGGGAGTGGGACACGGTTTGAGGGGTGAGTCCGTTCTGTTATCAGTGTTAATTTAATTTCGTTGTTTAACTGTTATTTGTTGTTCACTTCTAGTAAGATAAAAAGATAAAGGACTCTTGTCATTTTCAAAATTCAATTCCGATGTAATCTCATGTGCAAGCGATCGAGCTTATGGGGAACTCAGTTATGTTACTCAATTACTTAGAGTCATATATAGACGCTAACTGTATATTTACTAAATCAAATGGCAATCGAAGCAAATAGTACAATTTCGTAGTGGTACACCACAAAGGCCTCTCTCTTCCACCGGCGTCAGCAGTACAATCTAAACTTTTTGTATCTCAAATTGGTGAAAACTAGTATTAGTGTATTGATTAGCTAGACCTAAACTGATGAAATAATAGACAGAACGAAGTTACAAAGAGACACGAGCGTATTTATTCTAGAAAGAACTACGACCGCAGAATTGAGTAAGCGACATCTATATCAACTATAGATCATATAAAACATGTGGATGCGTTCATATTTCAACACAAATTAAAGAACAATGTAGAAATTATATTAGGTTAACCTCATAATATTATATTAGGGTGACGAATGCAATGCATTGCCACGCAGGATTTTAATATGTTCCCGGTGTATCCGTATAACGTAAATGGCTGTAATTTTGCGAATCTGGCAGTAGAGTCATTAACTTTCATGAGTGCCTCTTTGGGGCCCATGTGAATGAACGATTTTGTTTTATTAAATCAGCCATTGTGAGTCTTACCATCAGACTAGTTCACGTCCTTCTCTCAGTTATATAAAAATGAAATATAACCGTTTGTTCCTAACACGTACTGTTGACGATGGAGTACGTGTTAGAAACAAACGGATCTATATATTTATAACGGATAATGTTGCCATTCCAATACTCTACATAAGGCCGGATCTCTATTTTTATTGACGTCAATTAATTAATATTAAACTTTGCATAAATGTTGTCAATTTCGAATTGCACTGTATTCTCTCAATGATAAAATTATTTAACTGATATTATTGGCATATGTTAATTATGTTTACCTTCGTGTGATAACATACATAATATTAATGCCTTATTTTTATATTATGTGACTTTTAAACATTGTTGCAAATACATTGTTACATAAATAGTATACTTATTGGATTAAAATTTTGAACACTTGATGTTTAACGAACTTAAGAAAAAGAAACTTCATTAATGTGATGATACTCATATTGTATTTATTTCGAGTTTATTGAAATTCTTTTTGATTTTAGTGATTATCATTGAGAGCATACGAAATCTAATAAAATGATATATTGTACAGAATAAATTGAAATATCTGAATGTCAAAGTGTGTATTTATTTCAATTCCTTCCAACTGAAACTGTTTTCGTTTTTAATAAACCAGTTTACGAAAGTATACATCGTTCTTTATAGAACTGGACAAAATTGATAACTAGATGGCGTTGTGCGTCCTTAAAACATGCAGACGTTGTGTTCACGGTGGTAGTGCTAGGCCGTGTTGAATTTTGTAACTACGACTCTTACCTGAGGTCGACTAGCAGAATATACAAGTTCTAGGTCAAGATACAGATGTTTTATTTACAATAACTAGTGTCGTGTGACGTCACCATAGGTCGCTCAGTGCAGGCCGGTGGGCCGAAGTTAAGCGCCCGGAGCAAACCAAATGTCGATCTGTGGGATGCTTGAATACAAATAGAACCTAGATAAATGGGTTGGTAATACTCGACCGCGTGGTCGCGGATATCACAGACCATTGTGTTTTTAAAAAATAAGAAACGAATAGCTGATGAAAGGATTCTTTTTTTAATATAAAAAGGAACCTCTCAAATTATCTAACAAAGTAACAAGATTAAATTACCTACTTTAGTAACCCTTTTTGAAGAAAGGCCGCATACTCATATTTCTTTAACGGTAGAAAGTTAGGTCAAATCCACTCGGAAAATGGTTTTCTTTCAATATTCTTTCCTGAAAGATAAAGCTTTTGCAATTTAATAGATAGATAAAAGGTTGTTTTATGTAAAAGTTATTATGATTTGTTGGTTTTTAATTTGAATTGAGCGCGAGTTAGTTCCTACAGAATGATCCACGCGATAGAGAAAATTTGTGTATTTTAAAAGAAAAAGAAATGTACACGATTTTTTTTTATGATTGATAGGCAAGCATTGGACCACTATAATATCTGATGGAATGCGACGATACGGCCGAAGATGAAGCTTGCATGAAGATAATTCTACTTCTATATCGACATCTATTCACTCTTGACTTGACTCACTTAAGACTCCCAGGTTATACCGCTTACGGAACAAAGACGCTGGCAATGATTGTGTGTAAGATGATAATATTTCTGGCACGACTAATACACAATAATATATACACTACGATACAAGTGAGAACTTAGTGTGGGGTAAGAGTGTGAAAGCGTTTATGTTGAGTGATTCAGTGAGTACTTTTACATAGGTACTTTTTTAAAATAAAAAATAACACAAGCTTTACAGGTTGTACGAGGTGGCTTGGAGCTCGCAGAAGACCTCCATTTCGTCCAACCAGCGGTATCAAGACACCTCACTGGTTGCCGTCCACTTGGACGTCCTAGGCTTAGAATATCTGTATTCTAAGGTCCTAGGTACGCTCGCTTTGCTGCACGATCCTCTCTCACCCGTTCTAAATGACCAAGCCAAAGAAGCCTTTGTCTATGTAATATAATACAAACATAACAACAGTCCCAATCCTTTTACTACCTTATAGCTCCAATTCATCACATCTACACAAACGCGTCACAACTCATTCTATTTAATATTCCTTCATAACATTTCCCGGAATATAATAGGGTGGAAATAAGGAACATCCACGTTTTTCCCTAAATAAACTAATGTAACGGGAGAGGTGCCCGCTACGAAATTGTTATTACTTTCCGAATGCAAGTAGGGTTAATATTAGGAAATATTTTTTTTTAACTGCCCGCTTAGTTGCACGTTCGCCTTTTAGGCAGGGTTATCGGGTTTGTTTCCCGGCGGGAACACAAGTTTTCTCCCCAAGAAAAAATTGTGTTTGTGGTTCTGGTTGTGATTGTGTGTGTGATGTTAATGTTTCCGGCACAAACGATATAAGTCATCAAACGTAGTGTGGGTGAAAGCGTTTGTTTATTTTTAATAAAACGAATTTTTATAAATGTTCGTTTTCGTTAGCAATTTTCTTATCGTACTCCTACTAGGTACTATAATCTTAACAGTAGTTGTAGCAACTGACAGACGACCTGAGGGATAAATGGATGGACAGATGTACAAAGTGCTGAACCACCCAAGTCCTTATAGCTCTCGCTTCGCTCGATTAATTTTACACTTTAAAAAATATATTTTTAACCTATCGGCTGCATCTAATTTAACGGAGCAATAACAAAGAGCATCAACTATAAAATCAGCTTCGAAATAAAAAAAATTGCATTGATATCGGACCATCCGTTTGTTCAGATGCAATGATGCCACAAACAGATATAATATAGACAATATTTCTCAACTAGGGCTATAAATACAATGCACCAGTAGTTTATCTACACAATTTCCAAAGGTTTTCTGAACCCGTAAATCTTATATGTCGGTATTCTGTAAATCCAGAGAGAAACTAATAAACTAGCTAACTTTGATACCTCCGAGGGAATTTGGTATTCTCTGTGTGCCGAGAAACGTAGGCATGAATAAATTCTGTACCTAGCTTTGTAATACACAGTAAACACAGAAGTGTATGTTTGTTCACGCTGCAGAGCATAGTTGCAAAGGTATGGCAATAAGGCATTATTTCGCGTAAAAATTTTAATGTTCGCATTGAAATATATAATTACTAGTTTGAGGTATCCGACATGCGTCGCAATGCTACTTAAAGAAAAAGAGTTTTACCTCTTTCATGTTTATGTTTGCCTAGTACTTTACGTAGTAGGCAAACATAAACATGAAAGATAAAACTCTTTTTCTCATGACCGACAAACGTAGTACTGTTCAAAATTTCCTTTACAGGTTTATGACTGAAAACCAGCGCTAAATAAAAATTTGACAAAATGCTGAATCATAGACCTATTCAACACTATTAACAATAATAAAGCTGCTTTTCTCTCTTTTTTATTATTAAGTATTAGTAAAAGTTAGTAATAGTAAATTTATGTACTAAATTATTAGTAAATTATTTATAAGTTATTAGTAGTATAATTGTAACAAGTGTGTTGAATCAAAATATTTTTCTTTCTTTCAAAATTATAAAAGCTGTTCCATACAAAATGTATAAGTAACTGAATATTTTTATGAATATCTTTTTCGTGATTTTTACTAATGTTTAAATAGTAATTCTGCTATTCGGGGCAAAGACAAATCCAAGAAATCAATGTTTATTTTCCTATCGTCTTCGGACATGTAAATGATAATGATGTGTAGACTTCCGATGATTACCTACGTTATAATCTTAGCAAGTTTACAAATCTTAATCGATGATCTGTCTAATAATTTAGTCATCAGCTGGAAGATAGCATTTTATTTTATACTAAAATGAAGAGATACAAGCGAATTATTCACTAGAAAAGGTACTAGTAAACAAGCTAACAGTATCGCAGGGTCACAAGTCTATCGGTCTTTTACAGGATACATTTCGGAGAGTGTGATTCCCCCTAATTCCCCCATCCCCTTATTACCATCGGACAACCAGACAATCAGCCATGCAACATCGGATTATGGTTGATATTTTAAGAGCGCGTACGAAACGTTTTGCTGCCACATTTATTATAAGTACGTACTGCTAAGGAATAGAACTTTTCCGAGCCCGAATCTGTGTTTCCCGATAAGTACAATCTAGGACTCTTTAAATCTTGAGTGAAAAATGTATCTTCTTGGGTAGCATGCTCCATCTTTGACCACATCGTCACTTTTCTCGATAGTGGTTATGCTTGCCTATCGAGAAATAAATAAAATATTACTAAAAATACAGTGTATGATATTTATAATGTTGACTTGCACTATTGCATTAGGATAATCCTGTAATGATAGTTGTAATTGGAATTTAATAAATAAATAATTAATTGAATAAAATAAACAGCATAATCTGGGAGTCTTCAAGACTAGAGTGAATAGGTATCTTCTAGGTAAGCATGCTTCACCTTCGGCCGCAACGTCACTTTCCATCAGGTGAGATAGCGGCCAAATGCTTACCTATCTATCATAAAAAAAGTACACAAGCCGAAAGTCCTAATACCCTTGGTGAAAAAAAAAACAGAGATCTCCTAGCCTATGACAGTGACGTGATACAGAAATTTAAAACTCATACTTTAATAATAGTTTTTACATTACAATATTGCAGACGTTATGAAATAACAAATACAGCGTCCCACTATTAGTATTAATAATATTTATCACATTTAATTTTTAAAGTGTTCATATTTTCTTCAAATTGTTTTTTTTAATATTTTATGCATACCCATTCATATTTGTGACCAATTTAACTTATTGAGTCAAATGAAAATTAATACATAGTTCACCTTCTGCTTCACTGTATCATGCTTTCGAAGATAGTGTCCGAGTGAGTAAGCCATCTAAATGCAGAGATGCATAATAAAACCAAGACTCCGTTGTGTGTACTTGAAGCTTGAAGATGTTGAGCTAAGACAGTAACTGTTCGACTCTACTATACGTTCTTTACTATAACATAATGGACCTAACATAACGGTAGCTCACTTAGCTGTCATGCTAAAGACAGCGGGGTTGATTCTGCCAACACTGCAATTTATTTACTATGATCATCTTCTTAAATCTTCTTATATATAAATATATATAACTCAAAGGTGACTGACTGACATAGTGATCTATCAACGCACAGCCCAAACCACTGGACGGATCGGGCTGAAATTTGGCATGCAGGTAGATGTTAGGACGTAGGCATCCGCTAAGAAAGGATTTTGATTAATTCTACCCCCAAGGGGATAAAATAGGGGATCTATACCTAATTAATAATTATACTTCTTAACGCGAGCGAAGCCGCGGGCAAAAGCTAGTAACATATAAAATCTGAATCTTTACATGCGTATGAGAATATGTTCAGATTGCTCTCCCACACAAACTTTCAGATTTGTAATTGATCGAGTGAAGCGAGATCTCTACGTTGACTTGTGTTGGTCAGCACTTAGTTCGTCCGTCCGTCCATCCATCAGAGGCGTCCAGCGTCTAAACCATAAAATCAAATAACTTCAAATTATTAAAGAATATGTAAAGCCATAGCCTAAAGCCAGAAACGGCAATTAAAATAATACAAATGACTATGTTAAGTTAATGGCACCCATACACGTAAGCGGGAAGCAACATTTTTTATCTACCCTTGTGGGGTATCGTTGAAAAGGGCTTGGCAAGTAGAGTAGTCAAAAGATTTTCTCTATTGACTAAAATGTAGGCGCAAGATCTCAACGACTTGTATTAATGTGACTGTTGTTCTTTGCGTTATTCAAAATAAATAAATAAATTTTGTCCTATTCCAGGGTCTAGACTATCTACATAAAAAAATAATCCATGTAGGAACTTCGGATACGATTTGCCCGTTAAAGTAGTTGGTTGCACGTCTCCCTACTAAGCAGCGGATCGGTTTCTATTCCAGGTGGAAACACAAGTTTTTTCTTCAAGAAACATTTGTGTTCTAGGTGTGATTGTATGTGTGATATGATTATTTTCAACAACCACTATACATATCTTCGAACTTAGGTAGGCTGTGAGTGTCAAAGCAATAACACATACTCTTTGGTCTAATAATTATATCTGTACGGTGAAACTATGGAGCTTACTAGATCATTTAAGAGTTTACTAGATCTTACAAGCTAAAACAACTCTACAAATTCCAACTATGAGCAGTCTAAAGCAGACTTTATTACGTGTAAAGGAAAAGGTAATGCTCGTCTGTCGGAACAAAGTAAATAAGTGCACTCTAAACGTTTCAGTCGTAACTACTTCGATGCGAGTTTCCCTTCTGTCGTTGATTGACTACACTTTGTACTAGTTATTTGAACTACAGAGCAAATATTTTTATAAAACAAAGTCCGACTTCAACACATCTTTTTGCGGATGAGATGATGATGATTGACAATTAACTTTTTCAAATAAAAATAAAACACATATCAAAATAGTACGCTCGACAAAAGATAACGCGGGAAACATGATATTCCCAAAATTAAAAAAGCAATATATGAAAACTGCCTCTTTATAAAAATTCGGTTAAAATGATAGTATGAGTGTGTGGGTATATTCATGATATATTATTTTAATTATAAGGGCAATGTACCTAAATAACATGTAAAAGTTAACATTACAGCCGGAGATGTAAAATTGTCCCAACATTTTGTGTACCTACCGATTGTTTTTGTAGACACTTAGTAAAAATGCATTTTAAGTAATGATGATACCTATGAATAACCTAAGTTGTATTAGTTGGGTTGCGTTAATAATCCTTTAAAGATAAAACTTATGTTTCCGCCGGGAATCGAACCTAATACCTTAGCTTAAAAGGTGAACGCTCACCCAACTAAACCGACGCAACGGGCCGTTCAAGAATAGAATTACGAATCTCATACTTATTTTGGAGGCTGTTAAAAGAGGGGAAAATTTCCTTGCAGTTAAAGCTAAGAAAAGAGAAAATGTAAACTAAAATTACATTTCAATAGAGACATATACGACCCAGTTGGTACAGTGGACAGGTCTCCGCCCTCTGCGCCGTGGGTCCTGGGTTCGATTCCCGGCAGGAACACAAATTCCTTCCCAAGGGATATTTGTGCTTCTGGTTCTGGGTGTAATGTATGTGAGATGTGAATGTTTCCGGCACCCACGATACAAGTCTTTGAACTAAGTGTGGGGCTGTGAGTGTGAATGCGTTTGTTGTTGTTAAAAAAATATATAGGACACAATAATTTTAGTGCCGAGGACGACTCTTCTACTTGCAAAACCTAAGGTTATGTTTCTACTGATTTACTTAATACTTGACTTACCCAATTCTTGTATAAACCCTGTAAATTTTCAGTTGTCAGTAATTCAGACGAAACTGTTGTTGCTTAGCAAAGTTTCGTTGTTTTTGACTGACGTGGCTTACTTTACTGAAAACGTAAGTCTTAAAGTAAAATGTATCTCCTGAATTAAATAACTTACAGTACGATAGCATAGCTTGTTACCACGGCGTTATAGACTTGCGTAGGTGATTAAGGCTGGATGTTGCTGTTTGAATCTATTTTAGTAGTTCACTCTAAACTCCCACATTCATTTTGCTTCACTTATATCAATTTTTCTAATACAGATAATCGATAACATAACATACGTAACATTCTAAAAACAGTGACTTTGGAGTTCCACCAACTTGTTATTTACAAACATAGTTTTTGATAAACGTTTTCGTAATCTACTTCTGAAGTTCTTTTTAGCGTTACTCCACATGGGCAAAAATAAATATAAAAATGTTATCCCTTCAATATTATATTAATGTATTTATATCATTTTAATTGCCTGTGTTGATTATGGATCCCTGAACCCTCTTCCATAGTTTCTTAGGGGTTAGTGTTAAGATAAACTGTTGTAAAGAAGACTTTAGAATTGATAAAAAAAAAATTGTGAAATAAATCACTACATATAACCCTGTACTAATCTTTTCATTATTTGTGACAGGCTAGTGTTTGACCACTATCTCACCTGATGGTAAGTGACGATGTGATCAAAGCTGGTAAACACACTAGACCTGGAATACGCAGGCTCTCAAGGATAACTGCCGGAACACCGTATTTGGCTTGGCGGCAGACTTTCAACTTGATGGTGGTAAGCTACTTTGGTAGCAAGTCAGGCGAGCAGCTCACAAAATGCTCTACCACCTCTCAAAAACTCTCAAAATCTACACATTTAAATATAGCAGTTATAATAAATATATCAGTCAGAGTGATATTGTTAGAGTGATGAACTAATAGAACTCTAGAACGTCCACATTTGAAACATTTTACTTAGAGCTATTGTTGTGTTGCGTTGATTTGCACTGATTGTCCAAGGTGTGCCTAAAATCTACCCACAAGATGACATCACTAACAATATCACTCTAACTGACATAATTATTATAATTGTTATTGAAACGACTGAGACAACTGTCTCAGTCGTGCGTACACTGTTTCACTAACTTAGCTAAGCGGTTTTAGCCTGTGTCGCATTCTAGGGACTAGACTACCTTCATACTTTGATATAAAAGTACATATTTCAATGAAATATTAAGGGACAGGCAGTAGAAAAACACAGAAGCTGAAGTTAAAAAGCTGTTGTTTGTTTGTGACAGGTACAAAATTGTTATTACTTTTTGGATGCTAGTTTAATATTGAGGTTTTAGGTAAAGGGTTAATAGTTGGAAGGGTTTTTTGGACCTGCCAGTTGGGTTAGTTGGATGAGCGTTTGCCTTCTTAGGGGTATCGGGTTTGATTCCCGGCGGGAACACAAGTTTTCTCCCCCAGGAAAATTGATGTTTCCGGTTATGGTTGTGATTGTGGGTGTGAAGTAAATGTTTTCGACACCCACGACATAAGTAATTAAACTTAGTGTAGGGCTGTGAGTGTAAAGGCGTGTTGTTGCTCATGTGTTTCTTTCTTCAAAACCCTTGTTGCACTTATCTATCCTGTCTGCCCCATTCTTACTCTTCAGACCGAGACATTAGCAACATTTAGCTTCAAAGGGCCGACAATAGAAATGAGGTAATTTTTCCTTATTAGTGAATCTTTTTACTCGTTTTGTACCAAAGCTTTGTCCCTGCTAGGGGAAATTACCCGCATTTTTTACCCAAAATTTCCGTTTTTTCACCCTAATTGGAAATGCTCGGCGGAGTGTGACGATTTGTAAGAAAGCACTGTTGATTTAACGTAACTACACGTTACGTTGTTTTAATAAAAATTACACTATCATGTGAAAATACACTTAACATAATACCTTACTTACTGCAACACAATAGCACTTACCAAAGGAGTCAAAGGATACAACTTCTACCAATATTAAAAGAAAGAAAGAAAGAAAATAGATTTATTCGGGACAACACGCAACGTTACATTATGTACATAAAACAACAAGACAAAACACATAAAAAATACAAAAAACAAACAATATAACGCTGCATGATGTCACGAATGAAGTCCCGACTCAGCATATAAATAGGTAACCTACCCAGTAACTGGTTTTCAGGCGGAACCCATGCATGACATCACGCGCATCAGGATAGAGTTATTATATTGCTGAACCTTGTACAACAATTTACCAAAGGAGTTAAAGAATACAACTTCCCCCAATATATTTTGGCAACGCGTAAGTCACGCTAATTCCCGATTTAATTTTAATTTAGTATTCCACCAAAATATTTAAAAGCAGACTGAAATCCCTTCTCGTTCATGGGACGTACTACTCTGTAGCAGAATTTATGAAAAACAAATTAAAAATGTAATGTATATTGTATGTAATACATGGATAAATAATGTTATTATTATAAATCTAATATTGTAATATATTTGGCCTCGATTCTGATGTCACACACTAAATTAAATTTAAACTATTCCTGTCTTTTACAAAATAGGAACACAAGACAGAGATAGCATACTGCTGTGCCGTCAAGTTAGTCAGAACTTAGATGTCTATGCAAGCTTAGTCGAGTATGTGTTGTATTGGTGTTAACTAAAATCAAGCGCCCTTCTGCTTCTGCTGTTCATATTTTAATTGATAAACTAACGTGACAGCTCTAAAATGCATGCTATCTCTGTCTTGTGTTTTATTTTGTAAGAGACAGGGATAGTTTAAATTTAATTTAGTGAGTGTACGTACATCAGAATCGAGGCCAATCGAGAATCTATGTACATTCCAAATTTAAAAGAATCTGATGCGTGAAGATCGTAAAAAACCTAACGGTATAACCCTAATTTCATGGAAGATGGACGGCGTTTTTTGTGGGATGCAGCTTATTTCGACACTTATTGCTCCGTCACATCTTCCTGAAACACTGAAAGGGGTAGGCGCCGTGGCAACTTCGCCAAAGAAGCGCAAACGGTGACCTATGGACACCTCGGCAAGGGTTACATATTTGAGCTATTTGTTGTAGAGAAACTGGGCCCGTATAGGGACCGGGAGCTCATTCTATTTTTAAAAATTTATCAGATCGCCTGGTTGAAGCGACGCGTGATTAAAATGACTCAACGAATTAGCATAACCATTCAGAGTGGCAATGCCGCCGGCATAATGGCTATGTACCCCACTAGGACTGGGCTTCAGCACTCGAATTACGTAATGTCAGGGACTTGTAGGTTACTTATGTGCTTGCTGTATAGATGTATTTATATTCAACATTAAGGTCAAATTCAGATAATGTGTATGCAAATAACAGCGCGGGGGCAGCTCGTTATAAATTAAAATATAATTTTAATTTAGTTTTATGATTTCATATTAGGCATATTCATAGGCAATTGGCCTGTAGATATAGCCTAACTAATATAACCTATACAGCAATTAGAAAAGTTGCTTTGATAAACACAACGAGATTAAATTTAAGTGCTCAAGCTCACTGTGAATAGCGTGGCTCTCTTGCTGGCTGGGTCTCGGCCATAAATAAATAGAAGATTTATAAATGTTTTTAACCAAATTTCAAAAAGAGTGTTTCATTCAACAATTATTTTAGCAGATACTCTGCAATGAGAATTCTCAAACAAAAGTAATAACACTCAAACTTCTCTACTTTAAAAGACTTTTTCAGCATATTTAAACAAACGAACTATTCTCAAAAATTTCTTGGCAAGAAAGAATCTTAAAGGCAGTTACACACGCAGGTTTAATAAACTGTCACGATCAATATCAACAAGTGGCAATGTCGAAGTTTTGTAAATGCCCCCGACACTCTATCTGGAAAACTGCAGCACCGATTTTCACTAAACATAACTAAGAATACTCTCGATCAAGTCACATTTCAAACAAAAAGAAACTAAATCAAAAACAGTGCAGCAGTTTGGGAGCTACGATACCACAGACAGACACAAAAATACTATAATAATATAATATAATTAAAGTAGTAGGAAACGTTAGGCCACGTTATTTTTTATATGCTTTCAAACTGTCAGTCTATGGAGAAAAAGCTTTTGAGAGACTAAGTATGTTATACGAACGAATAAGCTTAAAAGACATGATATTTGACTGGCTTTGTATCTATATATTTTTACATAACTAGCTGTATCAATGCGTTGCAATGCCACGATTAGAAAGTGTTACTTAGTGTAACATACTAAATCTTTTTCAATATTGGTTATATCTACTAAAATCGCGATCAAAAAATGGGGGGTGAAGGTTGAAAAATACTTATATAAAAAAGTAGTTATACTGACATAACTAAAATTGTTGGACATATGGTCTCGCAAAGTGTTTTCTAGATATTGATATGTTCTATAATATTGTGGAATCACCAATACTTGCCACAGCGCATGCGATAAAAAACATTTTATGTCTATTTTTTTTACACCTTGGGTTGGTTTTAATAGGAATTTTTAAGGATCTCTAATTTTTTCTAGTAATAAATATAGCCTATGTTACTGAGTGATAATGTAAGGCAAAAGATTTTTTGAAATCGGTTCAGTAGCTTTTAAGTTTATTTGTTACATATAAAAATACAAAACTTACCTCTTTATGATGTTAGCGTAGAAGTGTAGATGTAGTTGATAGGTTTATAGAATAACTAAATATTTTAAAAGTATTCTAAGAGAAGTGTGTAATTTTCAATCCCTGGCGCAACAACGTTCACCATTTATTCGATTATGACAACGACAACTATTGTATTAATATGCGCGAGAAATGTCATGGGATAAAAATAGTTCATAGTTAAGTGTGCAACCGCCTTAAATGTAAACAGAGTAACGAGCAGGCACGATAACAAGATTTCTACACAAAAACAGCACCAGTTGTAAATTGCCTAGATCTGGATCTGGACACACTACACACAGTAACACATCTTCACAAGTTCCTACTGTAAAATTGCTTATATGTATTATCGGTACTGGCTTGCATTACTTACAAAAAGAAGCTGTAGTGTCTACGAGGCTGTGAGTATAAAAGCGTTTGCGTAATGTTTATTACAGTATCCCTGGTAAAATTTAACAAACAAAAAACAACAAACGAATTCACACTCATAGCCCCACACTAAGTTCAAAGACTTGTATCGTGGGTGCCGGAAACATTCAGATCACACACACATTACACCCAGAAACAGAAACACAAATATCCCTTGGGAAGGAATTTGTGCTCCTGCCGGGAATCGAACCCAGGACCCACGGCACAGAGGGCGGACACCTATCCACTGCGCCAACTGGGTCGTCAATAAGCGCAACGTTTTACCCTAGGGTAGGTTTTAATTAGTTTCACCTGACCTGTTTCCTATCTATCTGTCGGTCTGTGATCAAATCTTGCAAGTTAAATTGGACCCACTTGCCGATGTCCAATTGAACTGTACTTATGTATCTTGAGTGATAATATAATAATATGGTACCATGGATCTACCCCCTTATTCTGCAAGTCAGTGTCATGGATGGGCGTCACGCCCATAGACAAATCTCAGCTGTTTAAGCCCACAGACTAAGGCCTGCATTCATTTGAAATCAGCTAATTGTCTGTTATCTTAAACTGTCCCCGTGGTACTGGATATGCTTTGTATTTCTGTTTGTCACAGAGCATGGGATTGGAAATTCGCTCACGTTTCTCCTAGACCTAGCGCCTTAGCTGTAAATATGCCGTAACTATTTTTCACCCAACCAATTGGTAAATTTCCTCAAGAGAGCACTGCCTTAAATTTATTTAGACAAAGTCATAGACATAGATTTATTTGTAGCAAAAATTATATATTTTTTTTTTATGCATAAATGGCAATCATTTGACCACTATCTCACCTGATGGAAAGTGACGATGCGGCCGAAGATGTAACATGCTTGCTTAGAAGATACCTATTCACTCTTGACTTGAAGACTCCCAGATTATACCCCTCGGGGAACAATGACGCAAGCAATGAATTCCATTCCTTCGCTGTACGGATGATGAACGTAGAAGCAAAACGCTTCGAGCGAACTGGAGGTATGTCAACCATAAATGGATGACGTTTGACAGTTTGTCTGGTTGTTAGATGGTAAAATGGGCATGGTGGAATTAACTCATGTAATTCCTGCGCACACTCTCCAAAATGCAAACGAAATGGACAAAAGGGTACAAATAGTTTTTTTTTTACATTTTTACCACATACCGTCCTCTACTCAGCATAATGCTGGCTTAAAAAACCAGCGCTGGTCTTCCGTTGAGAACGGCAGGTGACGTCGCACACGAAAAAACAACACTGCACAGCTGTGAAAGAAAAACAAACACACACAATTTATATACGTGACATGTAATTCATAGACAATTTCGCCACTAGTAGTAGCGTGAGCGAATTTCATGCGCTGTGGTTTATGTATTGTATTCTCTTTGTTTCATTCTTTCGTTTCGGTCGTTGAATCAGCTTCGTATTTCTCGCTATAATGTCATTTTTGACAGTTGTTATGTCATTCTTGACAGTCTTTGATGCCGTTCCTTCATACAGAATACCTGACCCCCTATTACCTATCTTTGTTGCAAACGGTTTCAATACTAAATTGACAAAACTCTTAAGATATAAGGTTCATTTTTGCTTAATTCAAATAGAAACCGCGTGCAACAAAGATACGTAATAGGGGGTCTGAACCCAGTATTGAAACCGTTTGCAACAAAGATAGGGAATAGGGGGTCTGGTCTGCTGATGACGGAAGATGGCCATAGGAATTCCAGAACTTAACAAGATAACCCATCGAGTTTGGGTTCGACTTATCAAGTTCTCTGGTTATATAACTTTTGGGTCTTTATTATTTACAACTGATAAAAGCTTGGTTTTAAAAACTTTACCATGTATAACTTGTTTCTTATACACACAAAGTGGCTCTGGCGACTCCGCAAACGTACTTATTTCTGTCCAATAAGAGAAAAATATTGCACATATTTTACTGATAGAGTGCCCATACTTGCATTGTTGTTGCTCTAATAAAGCCATATTATGCTAAGCTCGCCGACGATAACCAAGCCTAGGCAAAAACGACGCCCAATCTTACCCGAACCGTAGTGATGTAACTTACACTGCCTATTATAGGTACAGAGCTGGATTAAGGGTAGGTGGAATTGGAGCTAGAGAAGTTCGGAGAAATATAGATCGTGTTTAATTTATTTTTAACTAGCCGTGCCCCGCGGCTTCGCCCGCTATTAGCAAGTTAAAAAGTAGCCTATGTGTTAATCCTAGGTATAATCTACTTACATTCCAAATTTCATCCAAATCCGTTCAGCCGTTTAAGCGTGAAGAGGGAACAAACATGCTTACACACTTACACACTTACAAACAAACTTTCGGATTTATAATATTAGTAGGATATCCTGGGACTGACTTCAGGTTGGCGGTCGGTCTAAAACTGTATAAAAATATGTGTTTACTTGTCTAACCACTTTGTGGTCGAGGTTGGTAAGGTGGTGTTTACCAACTGGTAAAAGAATAACTGGTTTTTCTAGGCCTAGCGAGGCAGTTATTCTCTCACCAGTTGGCTCTTGAGGGTAGCTACCGGAACGCCATACAATTTTCATACTCACACACACTCTTCACTCACAAGTTCAAAGAATGCGGGTGTCGTAAGCATTTACACCCATAAACAGATAGATTTTGTTTTGATTAATTTATCCGGCAATGGTTTTGCTACTTGAAGGTAAGAGTAGGCTCTTTCATATGATTGTGCTATGGTGACTTCAAGGCAGTATAATAATATTTTACCAGTAGTATAGTCAAACCTTTTACCGTATTCTATAGCCTAGAAAGCTTTTAAATCACCACTCACTTTTTCTCACTTACTTTTTAAGCGTTTATTTATGTATTAATTAATACATTACCAAACGTTATAAATACACTGTATACCATTTCCCACATTATTTTGTAGAGCATGTATATCTTGCGTCCAATTTCGCGTGTGCCCATAAATTGGGTAGTTTCGCGGACCGGTCCCGATAAACTGTAATTTATGCTGTGGTAAGCACAGTCACCCTAGTTATGGATATGCCGCATTTGAATATTGTAGAGAGGGGATATACAGGGCCTAGTACAAGGTTTTTGTATAAAAGCGATTCTAATAGTAAGTTATTAATAAGAATACCATTTTTATATAGTATTCAGTTTGTGACCTGTTCCTTCTCATAATATTTTAAGTCATAAAATTATTCATACGTTAGAAGGCTAAAGCACGTTTATGAATTTTGAAGCTCATGAAAATATGACAATGTTCTTAAAAATGTGGACTATTTATGTTATGTGAATAGATAGGATTCGATTGAAATCTGCAGCCATCCGATTAGGATTTGTTCACATGGAAAATTCGACTCAATTAAACAACAGGAACAAAATTTACACATTCGAAAATTCCGTGTTCCCCCATAACTTTGTTTTTTTTTTTTTTTTATGCCTGATAGGCAAGCATTTGACCACAATCTCACCTGATGGAAAGTGATGATGCGGCCGAAGATGTAGCATGCTTGCCTAGAAGGTACCTATTCACTCTTGACTTGAAGACTCCCAGATTGTACCGTTCGGGGAACAAAGACGATGGCAATGAGTTCCACTCCTTCGCAGTACGGATGATAAACGTAGAAGCGAAACGCTTCGAGCGAACTGGAGGTATGTCAACCATATATGGATGACGTTTGACAGTTTGTCTTGTTGTTAGATGGTAAAATGGACTAGTTGGAATTAACTCGTATAATTCTTGCGCACACTCTCCAAAATGTATACGATAGAATACCGATAGGCTCGCGACCTTACGTCGGTGACCGAGACTCAGCAATTTGGACTCGACCAGCTTATCATCGCCAATGAGTCTTTTTGCTCGTCGGTCGATGGACTCAAGAGCTTCAAGCTGGTACTTTGCGGATCCATCCCACAAGTGGCCGCAGTACTCCATACACGATCGGACTTGAGCTTGATACAAATTAAGAAGCTGCCCCGGTGTGAAGTACTGTCTAACCTTTGCGAGGATACCGAGTTTCTTAGCAGCCAGCTGAGCTCTGGCTTCGATGAAAGTACCAAAGTTTAGGCTCGACGACAAGGAAACGCCAAGAAGCTCGAGTTTATTTGCTATCGGTATTGGTACATTCTGGAAAGTCGGAGACAGGTGAAAAGGTCTCCGTTTAGCGGAGAAAAGACACGCCTGTGTTTTAGACGCATTAAAACGAACCAAGTTGGCATCGCCCCACTCGGCCACGGCCAACAAGCTCGAATTTAATCGGTCTATCATCCCCTCTCTGAGAGACTGGACTTGTACCTCGCCAGTTCGTGCATTGGATACGTATCTTTCGACAACAGTGCTATCATCTGCATACCCAAAGATCCACGTGATCCGATTAAAATTTTTTTTTTTCGTTTGAATATGTTGCTTTTTAATTGGTCCCATTTAAATTTGATTAAGATCTGATCAGAAGTTCTTGAAATATCTTCAATAATGCGTGTTTAGTACATCTAATCTGATCAAAGTTCCGAAGATAAAGCGGTGAAGTCGGATTTTTTTAAGCTTTGCTTGCGTTTAATTATTTAGCATCGGATGATACAATTTTGTAGAATGGTAAGATTGACAGAAGGAAAGAGCGTACATACTCTGGCTCTACCATGAAAAGTGTTTTATTTTCAAGACTGCATAATCTGTTGGACTATCAATAGAGATTTTACAATAAAATTCCATAAAATGTAACTGAATGACCACTGGAAAAGTTAAAATTAGTAATAAAACGGGCATTCATAAATAAAGCTTATTATAAAACGAATGACTACATGAATGATAAGGTTGTATGGAGGCAAACTGCAGAAGCGCTTTCTAGTGACCACATAATATAGATACCTAGGTAAAGATAATTTTAGTATAAGCTATGTAAGAACGTTTAAAAAAAATGGAAAAAATGTGCTGCCCAATTTTTTGCCAGGTTCTGCTCGAGATTACTGTTATTTTGCTAATCAGGCAGTGGAATCACTAACTTTCATGAGTGGCTTGTTGGAGTTGTGAATTGTGAATTTGAAGTGTCTACCAGTAAAATTCTACACCTATATTAATATAATTAGGTGTTCAAAATGTTCATATTAAACCAAGTAATAATTATAACCATTGTTTCCCATATGCGCCAATATTGCATTCAAAGTACCACAAAAACTAAAGACAAAGTTATGCCCTGAACAGCGCTCGTTTCATATGCAGGCAATAATTTAACGTTTTTGACAGCAGTGTTACTAAATATAGTGCTGGTAGAGGAACAAAATTGTGGTCACGTAATAGCATATTCAATTGTTTGTGTGTTGTTTCTTAGTCACGATGACTGCAGTATTGTATTTAAATGCACTGGCGTTGATAATTAAAAATGTGCGTAAATGTACCATAGTAATAAATTTCATTTATCATACGTTTTAACACTCAGAGCCCCCCCACACGAAGTTTAAACATTCTGGATGCCGAAATGCTAAGTAACTTGCTTGCCTTGAAGTCTCTAATATAACAAAGTTCAGGGAACAAAGACGCATGCAATGAATTTCACTCCTAAGGTGCACAGATGATGAACGTAGAAAAGATAATGCTACCAGCATAACTCTAGTAGTGGCTAGTGGGCTTGAAAACTTCAGTCACCTATAAGCTTGGTGGCTTGAGGGTAACTCAGTTATTTCTTTTGCTGTATAGCTGTTTATAGTTGTATGTTTAATTTAGTCGTAGGAAATATAGGCAATTGAACCTTAGGCTACCAATAATTAAAAAACTCATGGAGATGAACACATTTTTTTCTTAACACTGTAATATAAACACAGTTAACCGTACTACGTTACAGAAGAGTTAGTAGCCTAGAGCAATTCCGCTACTTCCGGTTCCAGCCTAGCGGGGACATGACTTCCGGTTAAGAGGGCGCTGGGAAGCTAAATGAGTTCAGTGACTTACGTGGGAGTATAGGGCTGAGCTAATGTGATTGTGGCACTTGAGAGCAAATAGAGCGCTTGATAAAGTGATCCCATTAGTAACCGCGCCTGCCGCTTCAAGTTTATACTGTTAGAGAATTAGTATGCCTATCCATCCAAGAGTTGGCTGAAGGACGACTGCGTAATAAAGCAATTTGGTCGAATGTCGTATCAACAAGATCTTATTAGAGCGCTAACTCTCTAAGTCTTGCTCATTCCCATTACACACTATTTAGCGCAATAGTTGAACAAGTGCGAGTACTTTGTCACAATATATAAACTAATTTTATTTTCTTTAAATATTTGTATCAATAACGGGATATTTACCATGTATTTCGGTAGTAACTGGGCCAGTTACTCTGTGATCATGGTGCTTGCAACAGTGCCGAAATATCGGAAACTCAAAACAAACGAAATACATGATAAATATCCCGTTATTGATACAAACATTTATAGTGAACGTGACCATGGTAGCTTGATAATTTTATTTTAACGTTTTGTCTTAATTTATGTGTGCATATTAAGGATCATGTATGCATGTTGATTTTGACATAGGTATACTCAACAGTAATTCGCCTAATCCCAGTAAAACGATCGCTTATTTGAATCTTTAGCCGGAGTTTGGCAAACTCGATATATTTTACTTTGGAGAATGCTGCATAAAAATTGACATTATACAAAACGGATGGTGATAAAAAGAACTAATAAGTTATAGAGCCCGAGAACTTGCAGAAGAAGAGTTGCGAAGACGAATCAAACGAGGCCGAGCGGGTTAGGTCGTTCTATTACATAGCTCTCACGACGACTTCCCAGCTATCCATAATCAAATCAGCTCAATGAAATCAAATAATATAAACATTGTCGCCTGATTTTCTCATGCATGCAAAATTTCAGCACAATCGGAAACCGGAATTTACTTAAAACATTTGATTACAGATAAACACCAGGACAGCAACTATATAAAAGCTTGTAAAAATACCGTCTGCTTTCAAATGAATAACTTGAAAAACATTAAGCTTCTTCGCTCTGCCAGCGGCGATCACGTATGAACTTACTATCTACTTCTGACCTGTTCATGCTAAGTGGCAGCACGTACGTCGATATCTCCAAAATGCTAATCTTGTGTTAAATATGGCGACCCCTAGCACTAAACTACATGAGTAGATTTATCGGATCTATTTGGGTACCAGGGAAGCATTAAACTTTTTGAAGAGGGTAATGAAACCATCTTATTAAAATAGTTGACTGAAAAATGCTTACCTATCGGGCATAAATAAAAAGGCTATTTCAAGAAAGGTGTTCATAATTTGGTTATCGCACGACCACAGGGAATTAATCCTTGATAGACAGTCATATTAGGTCTAGCCTGTTTACCATTTTCGACCACATTAGCACTTACCATCAGGAGAGATATAACAAACGGTAGTTTAAAGATAAAAGAAAGTTTTTACATTGTTGTTACCCTGACATTTGAAAGAGGTATAATTCTCTGTAGGGCAATAATACTCAAGCGCCTTGCCACAGTCTACTTAATGTGAACAGTTACTCCCTAAATAAAGAAAATGTTTGAACAAATGGAATGGCATAATTATTATTGTAGTTTTTAAGTACAACTTTATAAGAAAACGTCACACCACACCACTTGTAATCACACCCAGTAACACGCTAAGTACAATTCAAGTGAGCTTTAATTCAAAAGCAAACCATTTTTTGTGCATTCATCAAACCTGCAGTAAATAAACAATAAAAAAATATCTTATGTCACGAGCAAGCTAGCCTTACTTTTGTTTAAATAACAATTTTAAAGTATTTCTTATTTGCTAAAAAACATACTAAACTCGGAATTCGACTTCGTTCCAGGAAACATTACATAAAAACTCATAATCAGATTAAATCAAGTAAGAGCAAAGCCTCGATACAAATGTAAATACCAACAAATAAGCTCCCGAAAAATCTGATTAAAAGATCCAACTCGCAATGAATCCGTTTGAAGTGTTCGCAATATATTCAAATGTTGAAATTAAAGAATCCCCACATTTTATATTAAGCCTCTCTTCCGCTCCCTTACGATTCACACAAATTTTCCTGTCGATTGTATCTCGAGAAACGAGAATGCGAAAAAAATGAGGGAATTCAAAGATTCTGGTAATAAGAACTATGCATGATATCTATAAACGATTAGATATTATGAAGCATTTCTCGAGCCCTTTTTGGTTTTTTTATTATTATTCAGTATAGGCAAACGTTTGACCACTATCTCACCTGAATGGTAAGCGATGATGTGGTCGATGATAGAGCACGCTTGCCTAAAAGATACCTTTTCACTCGTGACTCGAAGACTCTCATATTATATCTATCAGGCAACACCGATTTATTTTTCTTTAAAGAAATGTTTTGATATAGGCATTTTAAAATTATTACACAAGATAATCTTACTTCAACAAAATAATATAACTTCTTGGCACTCTCTTCTTGTGAATTTAATTTATTCCATCGTCATGTTGTTATAAACGTTGTCATTCAATTCTATCAAAAACTATCTTTACTAGTAAATGTTTTGGTCTATTCCACTGTATCTTCGAAGACAGTTCTTTGCGCAGGATACCGTTTGGACTAGTTATTTATAGACGGTCTACAAATATTTTGAATTGTTATTTGTTTTATTCCTCTTCTCTTTTTTAATTTGTAAATAGTAGTTCAATATTTTGAGGAAGTGTTCTTATTATTATTATTGTAGATATAAAACAATTATTTATTGTCAATTAACGAATAGCAAACCTCTTTAAAGTAAACTACCAAACACACATAAAGATGCAAAAGCCCAAAAAAATTATATTAAAAATCATATTATTTAGAATATTGTAAATAAAAATACCTAAACAATTCACTAAATTTTAATATAATGATATATATTTTATACCTTAATTTCGAGAATGTTGTGATCCTATTTCCAGGCTGATGATCATTTACATTATCGTCTTGCCAAGAAGTTAATACATGAAGGGAGGAATTTCCCGGTATTATTCTAAGCCCTTGCAAAAGGTAATCGAGACGAGGTGTACTTCGCTTCCGTATGTAATGCTACTTTATATAGTATACCTGTTTTCACAAAACAACGACGTACGCGAGAAGGTACGAATAATTTACATAATCATACTTTTAAGATTATCTTAATATCGTGTACCTAAGAATAAAGAAAATGCTCTAAGTATATACTTTTTACTTTTTTGTTAAAGTGTAGATCAAATTACAAGAAGGATTTTTGTACATGAAAAGTTAAAGATAAACGCTTTCACACTCGCAGCCCCACACGAATGTCGATGGCTTGTGTCGTGGGTGCCGGAAACATTCACATCATACACACAATCACAACCAGAACCAGAAACACAAACTTTCCTTGGGGAGAAAACTTGTGTTCCCGTCGGGAATCGAATCCGATACCTCTACTTAGAAGGCATATTTACCCAACTAAGCCAGTTAAGATATAGTATATTTCAGTTGAAATATTGTGTATTTTACAAGCTTTTATTTAGTTTCACCTGTCCCGATCCCGGTCACCTGTTGTCCCGATGTTTGTCATCAAATCTTGCAAATTAAATTTGATCCACTTCCCGGTTACTGATTGAGCTGAAATTTTACATACATGTGTAATTCGCGTGACAATGCAATATTATGATAACATGTTGCTGATCTGATGATGGAGCTGGAAGGTGGCCAAAGGAACTTCGCAATGAAACGACACAACCTCATCGAGTTTCTGCTCGATTGATTCGTTTTGACAAGTTTTCTGGTTATATAACTTTTAGTCCTCTTTATTTACAACTTGTAAAAGCTTGATTTTAAAGAATTTTTAAAAGTATGACTTGTTTATTTTAGCAAGCGCTCTTATCTTGCCAGTTTAAAGTAATGTGGGTGCGAAGGTAGAGTAGAAAGCTACAAACATATGTAGCATTGAAATTCAGTAACTTAACTATTTTATTTCTATTTTATAGTGATGATGATGACTATACTATGGAAGATTAATGGCCAGCCAAGCGAGCATTAAAAATAACCCAACCACCAAGTTAAACGAAACTGTTATTTGATAAGTTGAAAGCCGATTTATTTGCTTTTCTTATTTACTACTGCTATTTGCGATGTGCAGATTTTATTAAATACCAGGTCAGATAGAGGAAACTTTTCAGAGCACTTTAAAAAAAAGGTGTGGAGAAACTCCTATTTTTTCAACTGTATTTTGTAATATATTTTACTTCCAAACTTTTTTCTAGGTGAACCGATTTTGATGATTTTTATTTAAAAGCTGGTGACAAGCAAGCAAAGCTTAAAAAATTGACTTTATGTTCCCATTGATCAGATTAAATGAATTAAATACGCGCTATTGAGGATATTTCATAACTTCTGGTCAGATCTTGGTCAAATATGAAAGAGACCACAATAGAGCTTTCAAATAAAAAAAATAATCTTCAAAATCGGTTTTTCTACAAAAAAAGTTCCGAGCTAACACACATAGAAAAAAACAGTTAAATTGAGAAGCTCTTCCTTTTTGAAGTCGGTTAAAAAGGAGCTTTATAAAAAAATATTATTAAATTGCTTATTGGGTATGGTTAAAAAATCTTGTAAATATTCTTGTAAATTGGTATATACATTGGTCTATACATTCACGGGTGATCAAAAGACACTAAAAGGGCGCCTACGATTACCCGGGTGACCGTAGCGGAAAGACCTATATTTTAAAGCTTCCCGACAAGCCGATGATTGTACCGTGTTTTGTTTTTCACGTATACAGGATAACGTTCGAGGGATACAATTTATACCCTGTCATACAAGCTTTGTGTTTCATCACCGGGTTTGAAGTTCGAAGTTTTGGAGTGACATCTATTTTGATTGCGTTCGCAAGAAAAAGATACCTTGATCACGCGAGCGAAGTTTGTGGTTCGTAATGTTGTTAAAGGTTAAAAATAAATATAGCGGTTTATGAAGCGTTTCGAATATGGGGTTTAATAAATATTTCCACAATAATTTGCAAGACTTTTCGTTGTAACATGAAATTTAACCAAAGCAGGATACTGTCGTCACTTGAAAATGAGACAACAATTGTTCAGCGAACATGTTTATAACTGACTGCGTGACGCAAAGGAGAGTAGTGTTTATTAGCCGATGTATTTTATGCATTTATGTTTGTTCATTGGCGGCGTCCTAGAGACCAAATGCGTGAGCCGATTTTGATGATGCTTACATCGATCGATTTGATTTAATCTTTTGGGAATGTTATTGAAGACGTGACAGTCACAGAATACTATTACTCTCTACCGGGAGGTGACAGTGATCAAAACTAAATATGATGACCATCGAGATAGGAAACAAACCTACGTTTTGTTACAAAATCCTTGATGATGACAGACGCTATTCAATATGGTGGAAATAAAATGTAATGTCGACGAGCTGTGTCAAGTGGGTTATCATTTAATAGATTGAAAATAAACTTGACATCTTTACCTTCGTTAAATTCAAGATTATCCGTACAAACTATAAACTAAAGAGCATTTTCTACGTAAGAAAGTTTCACAAAACAGACAGCCCGACATCGGGCCGCCTGCCAACGTCACAAGAGTTTAGAAACAGCGACGTGAATAATACCCTTATTTTTATTCTAAACTTCTGGAAACTTCCATCCCCGGGGAAGCAATTACGAATTCAGGTCGTGTGCCGACTGTGCGGGGGTTGCAATGTTAATTATGATTAACATTATTGAAGTTTACATAAACTATGTCGTGTTAAGTAGGCTTGTTATCTAGTCTGTTATGAGGATTATTATATATGAGGATTTCTTGGCATGATATCATATGTATACCCCAGTTCACAAAATCTTCGACCTAAAAAAAAACTCTCTACTAACCAATGTTGTTTTAATGTGTTAAAGAAAATATTTGAAAATTAAAACTATCGTGAGTATTACACATAATTAATGTTGTGTACGGCTTGAAACACGTCTAAATTTCGACTTACTTTGTAGTCGACTAGTTTCGGACAAATTTGTTGTCCTTCAAAGTAAGTCGAAATTTAGACGTGTTTCAAGCCGTACACAACATTAATTAAGAAAATATTTATTGTAACTATTTACTTGCGTGCGTAGGTATACCGACTTCTGTAAAATCTGACCATATTTTCCACAAGCTTTTATTTATCTTGCAATGTCTTTGTTAGTTTGTTTGTTTTTGTCAAATCTTGCAAGCTGAATTAGAATCAATATGTCTGATCTTACCAAATTGAATTTTTACATTTTGGTTCAGTTTCAATGTCAAAGCATTTTTATGGGAAGATTAGCTTCAGATAAAGGAACTCTTCAACGGTCAAGAGCACAGACGCTAAATTTGATATAAGCGTTATTCCGTGACCGTTGTTGTTGTTGTGTAGGTACGGTGGTGAGTCAGCCGGCTTGGTCGCGGCCGGCCCGGCCATGCCGCCGCGCGCTGCCCGGTATCAATGTACACAATTGCAAATGCAACTGCCAACATTATATTCATATTACCTAGTATTATGCTGTAGTCATTATTATTTGTTTATTTACTTAGATCGTATGTAAGCCCAGTAAACTATTTATAACTATTATTAGATTTCTCATGTAAGTGAAGTTATTCTTTTTGAGAAATAAATAATCTTAAAACGGAAAATACAGTTCTAATTGAACTTCAAATAAAAATAAATAGTCAAAATATATCAGAGTGTCTAGTTGAGGTGACGACGCGTGTTCAAAATGCTGGCACCTATTTAGCTCAACGTCTTAGCATTGCATACATTAACAGCACTCGAGTTACCTATAAGATCGATGTCTTGTAGGTAACTTAGGTCTTTGCTGTATATAGTTTTAGGAAAGTACCCGGATGACCGAGGTTTGCTCGGCAGAAAACACGGATAAAACGATGTTTTCTAAAATTGAAACCTAGCTAGACCGATTTATCGCCCCCGAAACCTCTTGCACACGAAATTTCATGAAAATCGTTGTAGCCGTTTCCGAGATCCTGATTACACACATGTATATATATATATCTTTTATACTCGATAGGCAAGCATTTGACCACCATCTCACCTGATGGAAAGTGGCGATGCGGCCGAAGATGTAGCACGCTTGCCTAGAAGATACCTATTCACTCTTGACTTGAAGACTCCCAGATTATACCGTTCAGGGAACAAAGACGCGGGCAATGAATTCCACTACTTCGCAGTACGGATGACAAATGTAGAAGCAAAACGCTTTGACCGAACCGGAGGAATGTCTACCATAAATGGATGACGTTTGCCAGTTTGTCTTGTTATATAATTCTTGTATATATATATATATACAAGTATTGCTCGTTTAAAGGTATTAGCTATAGGCAATTGGGTCGTAGTTAATTTACAAAAAAAAAGTTATTCGTGTACGAAACAGTTATCATTAAGAAAAGTTATTAGCAAACTAACACCAAAAGTTATTTCCATTAGGTAATATGAACGAATTACTAATTAATTCGATTACAAGTTGTTAAAACACTTTTCATGCTTCTCCTTCAAACTTAACCACAAGAAATGCCTGGGTGGTAGCCCCACTTATAAATGAACTTTGAGAATATCTCGATCGAGAATATACCGATCTCGGTCTTTTGTCAGAATTCCTAACTTACCACAAACAAAATTCTAACTTAAGACTAAAAGTTGGAACTAAGCTGCCTGAGCGATGACAAAAGATATTTACTGGGAAATCTGAAATTCTGAAATGGCCAAAGTTAAAGAAATTTAATAGATCGATCAAAGCGAGGTTTCTCAACTAACTTAGGTGGTTCAGAACCTTTTTTTACGTCGAAGAAGGAAACACAAAGCAGGTGGAAGGAAATGTTTTACAGGTAACACAGATACAAATTTCTAATTTTTTATATCCAATTTATCTCGTGGCTTAAATGAAAAACGTTTTGAAATTAAAAGTTGTAAGTTTGTATCAAGTACATTGTAAAAATACTAACAATTAAAAGAACTGCCTTTTGGCTAAGTTAGGTGACTGTTTGCCTCTAGCAGGGGTATCGGGTTCGATTCCCAGCGGGAACACAAGTTCTTTCCCCAAGGAACATTTGTGTTTCTAGTTTTTTTTTTATGCCTGATAGGCAACGAACTCACCTTATGGAAAGTGATGATACGGCCGAAGATGTAGCATGCTTGCCTAGAAGGTACCTATTCACTCTTGGTTCTAGTTGTGATTGTGTATCTGATGTGAATGTTTCCGGCCCCACAACACAAGTCATCGAACTTAGTGTGGGGCTGTAAGTATGAAAGCTTATGTAAGAAAAAGGGAAATTTGTGTTTCTGGATCAGGGTGTGACATCGTGTGTTAAAAATGTTCCGGCGCGCAAGAATAAAAAAAAAAATACCTATATATATAATAAACCAGTTATCGAACTTAGTCTCGGACTGTGAGTGTGATTTTGCGTTAAAAAACACGAAACGGTTCAGATGCTTTTATAAAACTATTAATACATTTACCAAAACGTTACGATACATTCAAATACTTTTTCTGGTTAGCCTACCTCTGCTTGCTTCCACGGAATAGACAAAGGAACTTTCGCTAAAACATTCAGGTGTTCGGTTGCACTACTTCTTGGGTTCCGTGACATGTTGATAGAGAATTAATAATTATTTTATCTTATTGGTGCATCGCATGGGCTACCACGCGGTCTGGTGCCTTCCACTCGGCCCTGCACAACTAAGCGTTCTATGGAGTAATTGTTTTGCTTTGAGACGTATCCATAAAAAGACTTAAATATGTGAGCCTGTGCTTGGGATAGAACAGAATAAAAATATCATGCACTTAATGAATACAAAAAATATTTTACCAGCACCATTCATAATTTACCAGCTTGTCAAATATATATTATCTCGTGATCTCTTTTCAAAATGTTCGCTGGGCTGAATAAAGTGCTTCTTTTATTTTGTAGTTACAGAACAAGGGCACTATTTTAATATAACACAGACTTTTTCTTTGCAAATAGAACTCAATAAAATAAAAAATGGCGCGGTTTTAAATGGAATTCTGTGGCTAAATCAAAAACTAGGAGAAATAGAGAAAAATCTTCGAAATCCACCTTAGTATTTAAAATAGTATAGAAAAACTCTAATAAATAACAGTTTTCTGTTCACAATAATTGTATTAATTTCCTGCGGAACCCACAAAAGGGAACTTCTTGCTCTATAAACAGTTCCTTACAAGGTACTTAATTATTACAAACGTTTATATTGTTTCGCTTCCCACTTGGCTCTGTGGATACAGTAAAATTAAAACAGTCGACTCAGTGTCCTAGATGTCCTAAATAATAGAATTTAATTAAGTAATGTAGTAAAATTAGTATGAAAATAGTATTTGAATCACATACATCCGGTAGTTTTAATCAACTGCAAAAAAGGAAGTGGTTCTCAATTCGACTGTATGCCTTCTTTTGTATGTTTTACGCGATTACTTGAATACGGCTGGACTGATTTGGGAAACCATTTTTTATTTAAAAGGTTATTGTTTAAAATTGGTATTGTATATGAGACCAATTTGAACTGTCAAAATCTTATCAAGGGTTTCGGAGATAGAGCAGTGAAGTCGGTTATAGAAGTTTTGCTTGCGTTTAAATTATTCTTCTATCCTTCATTTATTCTTATTCTTCATTTATACTAATATTATAAATGCGAAAGTAACTCTGTCTCTGTCTGTTACGCTTTCACGCTAAAACTACAGCACCGATTTAAACGAAATTTGGTACACAGATAGTCTAGAGCCTGAGAAAGGACATAGGCTACTTTTTAACCCCGAATTCTGGCTGGTCCGGGACTTACGCGGGCAAAGCCGCGGGGCGCAGCTAGTATTATATAAGACGTCAAAAAACGAATAACCGTCTTCAATCGCAAATATTTCCTAACTAGAACCTATAGCCACCTAGAACCTTTTTTGAACAAAACAATAATTTTCCAAATCGATTAATAAATGACGGAGTTTTGAAGTAACATAAAAAAAAGATTCCGACAAATTGAGAACCTCCTTTGTTTGAAGTCGGTTAACAATTAAATTAAAGGTAGCTGTAGTTGCTTTTACTTGTTTTATTTATCATTTCGATTCATTCGATTTTCTTAGTGTAACAAATAGTAACACTAAGTAACTCTCAGTGCTCAGTATCCCACAACACCACAGTAAATAAAGTGCTTAGCAAAGTGGACCACTTTTATGGACCTGGCATACTTCTCTCGCTCCACTATACGGGTTCCGTACCGCTTAAGTAATCATTATTTTTCCATTAGTGTAGTTAGTATATTTTATGAGTGCGGAGCATACGAACGCGAGTTTTTTATGTGTTCTATGTTTGCAATAATGTTAATTTATTAAATGAAGTGTATGGTATTTAAAGAGAGGTTTCCTTTGTTTTAATTCACGTACGACTAAACGTATTCATATCGAAAAGTGTATAACTAAGAAACGGGTAAAGTATTTTATTTTTCATGATTTTGCATACATAAATACATATAACGCTAAACATTACCATCCATTTTGTCGCCAGTCGAGTGAAAAGTAATAGAAAATTTTATATTAATTATAAGTTAATAAATTGTAAGTTTGATCTATGAGTTTTGGCAGATTGATAACTTAAATTAAGAGAGGATTATCCTTTCAATCTACTTTATTATCATTAATTAGTCAAATTTGTTAAGTACCAATTTCACTAATCAATGATCATAAAGTTTTCTACTCGTACAGCCTTCAAGCTCTTAATTTCTAAATAGAATTACTCCGAGAATTGTCACAATCGTAACTAAATTTAACAGAGAGCGAAATCAAAGCAGTCCTCGAAGACATCGCAACTAACCATCTAATGAATTAATCCTGGTGCGTGGAGACGGGAAAATATAGAACGATTTACAGTAGAATAACTTAAAAGGCTTAGTAACTAAGATTAAGTAATACTAGTACTAAGTTAATACAAATAATTGAACGCAAGCAAAGATTAATTCAAAAAACCGACTTCACCGCTTTATCTTCGGAACTTCAACGGTAGGATTAGATGTACCTACTTAACACGCATTATTGACGATATTTCAAGAACTACTGATTAGATCTTGGGCAAATTTAAATGGGACCAATTGGAATGCAACATATTTCAAACAAAAAAAAATTTCAAAATCGGTTCAAGTGGAACGAAGTTATGAGGTAACACACATAAAAAAATACAGTCGATTTGAGTACCTCTTCCTTTTTTGAGAAGTTGGTAGAAAAAGAAACCTGAAATTGTACTACACATCAGTATTTTTCACTCAGTGTATATAATTAATATAATGTGAGAGTGCTGCAAAAGAAAACACAAGTTAAGTATCTTACCCTTAAATAGAGACAATAAAAAAGGGTTAATGGAAACATTCTTAGTCATAGCGATGTAGCAATTCACGAGTACTCTAAAATTGCTGTACCTAATTAAAATAGGGAACTTTGTAAGTTTTTTTTTAGATGATTCAAAAGAACTTGAGATAATATTTTGAAATCTTCGGGTGTGATTAGAAAATGTATTGATTGAGTTTCGCGAGTTCCATGATTTTTGTTTTGTTCACCCAAAAAGTGCTCAACTTGCCTAAAAAAGTTTTCACTTCATAAAGTTTTTAATTCTAAAATTATTAAATAAATATGAGATGTATCGGATTTGTGTACGCGTAAGCATTGCTATATCCATATTGTTCATGCCCATACTGCTAGTCACATACTGTGCAAATATTGACTTACAAGGCCTAGGCCTTCACCGGCAAACAGAGGCGGTAAAACCTCCCATAATTTAGACTCGGTTTCGACAAGTTTAAATCCGAATATTATTCGGATTTACGAGACGTACGAGATATTACAGTAGAAATAATAAACGTATTACAATAGGTTTCATTTTAGAAAAATAAATGATTCCTTTACTCTGATTAAGCACAAATATTATGACTCAAAGATATATTGATATTTAAATCACCAGCGACGAATCCTGAAATTTTCGGGTACAATTCCGCACAGTCAATATTTGCAAGGGTCTGAACAAATGTAAAAACGCACGGATGAATTCAGGGAGTTTGCAGATTCGCAGCTCAGTGGGTACTGACAATGGGTGGTCGGAATCAGCTGCAGACATGTTCACGAGGATGACGCTATCAAAGCTTGTTTACCTACGACTTATCTCAAACTTTTTTTACTTTTGAAACAGTTGAAAGATTAACACACAAAAAGTTAATAACAGTTCCAATGTAAGACCAACACTTTACAATTTTTTTATTTCTCAATTTGCAACAAGATATAATTCACTGTAGAGAGTACGCATTTAACTTAAATTAGTTAAAAGCTAAAAAAGTCCATAACAAAAGTCGTAACTGCCGTATCTTTACCGCCGAGACTCCAGATGGTCTACATGCATATTTAACTAATGAAGGAGCTCTGATTGTTCCAAAACTTGTCTCGCAAAAACTGTGTGTGAAATCGTTAAATCCTTAATATGTATAAAACTTACGAATCTTACTTCCGTATTCACAAATAACTTCCTCCAAAAATATTTTCACGCTCATAAAAATGCGTCGCACGCCAAACTTAGGCAGTTTGCAGATTTGCAGTTCAATGGTTTGCTACAATAGGCTCAATTCAAATCGCGGGTTCAGTAGAAAACGTGGCCAAAACTAAATGCATGAAAAATTTAACGCCGACTGTCTGTTCGGATAAAAACGCTACTTTATGCTTGCGAATAACGTGGAGTGGTTTATGCTTGGGCACTGGGGCATATTTTTTCATCGTTGTTTTTCTACGGCATAGCTTGGTGGGAAAATATTGCTGTTTTATTTATACCCAGTATGCCACGATCTAGTATACTTAGGGTGAATGAAATGACACTCAACGAACATCTTTATAATATTTATTGCGGCCTTGTAATCAATTTGCTTAGATACATAGATCTGATTACGGTAACTTGTTTATCTCTACGCGGACTTTAAAGATGGTATATTTCTGGCTGAAAGGGTTAGATTGAATACGATATTGATTAATTAGGTACGGTCATACTTTACCTATAAATTTTCCACAAATTGATCAAGTTCGAATCTTCAAATTATAATTAAAAAAAATTAAAAATTATTTTTTTGCAATTTCTAAGCCCAGACACAACCAAATCTTTGGTATTATGGACCCGAGCGGTTACAAATTTAATTAAGTTACTTATTTGATTTAGATATTTTTGATGAAAATCAGTGCAGCCGTTTTCTTGATAGTTCGGGGATATTTTTAAATTAACCTACTATCTATTATAGCTTATACTGGTGAAGTTCACTTGGAATATATAAGAAATGTTGTCACTATAATGATCCAATGTGGTGTAGAATCTCAATGAAGATAGAACATTGATTCTTAAGCACATAATAACATTAGAATAGTGAATAAAGAAAAGCATATCCGCCGTAGAAAGTTAGTAAAAAGCACCCCCATATTATTATTATGAAACGTCATCGTTATAAAATATGGGAGACCATAAAAACCGAAAAGAATTATATTAAGGCAGATAGGAATAATAAAATTTATTGGCATTCTGATCATGCCTTACGACGGGTTGAAAGTAAAAACGATAAAAAAACCATGACACAGTTTACTATTTTTATGTATATACGAGAATCTTGGGAGATTCCAACGGATATTCAGTATGATATAAGTCATTATTTGAATAATATATTGTTGCATTTTTTTATGTCGATTAAAAGTAATTATGATTGAATTCTAATTCCAGAAGAAATTGGCTTTTGAGAGTTACATAAAAGTCAACAAGTCGATTGTAATTTCTAAAATTAAGAGTTTTATTTTAATTTTTACCTTCACCTCTCGCCGTAACCTGTGTATTTTGGAGCATTCTTGTTTTTTACTTCCGTTGTTGTAATTGGTCCACATCAAAACTATGGAGACACGTAACGCAGATTCGCATCACATGAAGTTACGCTCAACGCTATTATCAACGCTACTCTTAACGCAACCCAGCACACCTCCGCAAAGGAGGCCAAGACTAGCGCTAGTGGAATTTAATATTCACTTAATACACAATAATTTTCTCTTAGTTTTATAACAGCCTTTGGTAAATTATAACAATATTTGCACAGATAAGGGATAATTTCATGGCGTGAGAAATGATTTTTCTTCTCGCAATGTATTACGTGACATGAGACAGCACTTCTGTCATGCTGAAGCACCATGACTCGGAGTATCTATATTTTGCCCTGATTTTTACGTTAATGTTTGTTTTCTTGGCAGAATTTCTTGAGGTACTTTGAATTATCACGCTTCTGATGAGTCACCGTATAGAGAAGACAAAGAAAGATTATTTTAAGGTGACTTATGTAGAATGATGAACTATCAAGAGTTTTACTACCCCATGGAAGCCTTCATTATCGCGGTCTTGACTAATTCGTGGTCCACGCAAATGATGAAAAATGACCATACTCTGTGATCATAATCAACCATCACTACGTTAGAAAGAGCGAGTGTGGGTCTACTTTGGGACGTGTGGCTTTAAATATTACGCATCCTGGTTCGAATCCATCTCGGCCATAGTGACCTTCTATTATAAGCAGAGTCAGTTCTTTTTTTAATGCAAGATAAGCAAGCATTTGACCACCATTTCACCTGATGGAAATGAAGATGCGGCCGAAGATGTAGCATGTTTTCCTATAAGATTCGCTCTGGACTTGAAGACTTCCAGATTATACCGTTTAACAAAGACGTGGGCAATGAGTAACACTCTTTCGCCGAACGGATAATAAACGTAAAAGCAAAACGCTTCAAGCGAACTGAAAGACTCATAGACTTAATTATAGCTCTTGCTCTAATAATGACAAAGAAAACCCCGCATAAGAAAACTGCTCCATGTTCCTTTCACTCGCACTCTTTACCGTCGAAACGCTTTTATTCTACTCTCTACAAAATCTTTCAACAAATTAGTAAAGTCTAATTTCACGACTATTGACTTGTTCACAAGTACTTTGTCATCGATAAAAAAGGTCTTATCTACGAAGTGCTTGGCGTCTCATGAGGCGCCTACAACGACATAGCGTGTCAATTGCATATTTAATCATGTTTAAATTTGTTTTTTCAAGCAAGCTTCTTAGTTAATAATATTTGTTTTTTATCTGCGGAGGCTTGTAAATGGCTACTTGTTATATATATTAAGACTTATTTTGTATTAGCTGTAAGCCCCCCAAAAATCATAAAATAAAACCATTGTTAGACCTGGTAGTCCGAGAGAAACCGGCTAGTAATGTATGATAAAAATCGAGGAAATGTGTCGTCCACTCTAGCGTGACAAATATTGGCCTTGACTCCTTTACAGCGAAAGATTGCCCCAAATGGTTCGCAGTAGGATCGAAATGGGATAATAGAATCAACAATGTCAAGCAGCCTTATTATTTAACTACCTATGTATGGGTAAACACTTGTGGCACGAGTTTACTGAGCGCTATCATGCTTTCAAAATAACGTTACAGCTGAAAACTCGGTTTAACCAAATTTCAAACGTACGATTGTCTATCGACTAAATAGTCTTTGATCCAAATCATTTGCTTGCACGGTAGCTAAAATATAATCAGAATAATGGTCATTCCTATAATAATATATACATATATAACACCGACGTCCAACTTTGTTGCGTCATTCCTCTCCATTCAAAGGTTGTCTGGAAGAAATCGCTATTAGCTATAAGACCGCCTATTGTAACACTTATTTTGTAAGTAATTATTTTCTATTATGTTTTGTCACAAATATGGTGTTCAATAAAGAGTTTATCTATCTATCTATCTAATATATTTAGGACGAATGGTGTTGCTCCAGCAGCTTATTACACTTAGAAGTAGGTAGTAGGTGCGCGGAGCGCCAAAAGCTTTGTATAAGGTTTTGGTAGAATTATGCTGTTCGAAAAGAAAGAATTGATCTGATGTGCTGCACCGGCGTACCTGGCAAGTCCTAAGGGCAACCAGCATATGTCTTCCGTGACACTTCAACTCCACTGCGCCCTTTAAGACGCGGTACGTCTCGTAGTAAAAGAAAACTAGACCTTATTTTTCACAATAGCGATGAATAAAAGCAGCGGCTGAATATTGCGGTGGTCTAAGTTAAACTGATTGGATGGCCGTCAAATCAGTTAAGATATCAGGCAATTCGCTGATGTCAAATAAATACAGGCCTTACATTCAGTTTATAATAATTTAATCATTAGTTTTTTTTATATATGCTTTCAAAGACAATGTAATCACTATTTTCTCTTGAGCGTTCAATTTTTGAAAACAATAAAACAATAGATATTCGTCATGATGACAAATTAAAGTCGTTTTAAGTTTTTTATTTTCGTATCGCTGAAGAGAGGTAAGCTAAAATTTTATGTTTTTTTAATGATTGGTTATTTTTAATAAATTCAGTCGGTTCTTATTTATTTAAAGCTATTAATTTCGAAGGAGTTCAACAATTACTTTTAGGAACTCGATTCCACAAATAGGGTGAAATGAATCGTAATTCTTTGGTGGTTTTTATTGCTATTTTGTCTGTGTACTAAAACAGCTGTCCCCCTACAACGTATCTTTGTTGCACGCGGTTTCTATTTAAATTAAGCAAAAATGAATTTTATTTCTTAGAAGTTTTGTTTCAACAATTTCGTATTGAAACCGTTTGCAACAGAGATAGGTCTGGCCTTTCTTTGGTGGTTTTATTGCTATTTAGTCTGTGGGCTAGAACAGCTGAGTTTTGTCTATGGGCGTAACGCCCATCCATGACGCTAACTTACAGAATTAGGCTGCAGGTCTGATTTGGTTGGTCAACAAGAAGCGATGCAGCGAAAAAATTTGAGGGAATCAGTCGAATGGACATAGCCATCTATTAGCGCGAACAGCAAGTAAAGTCCCGATGACACAAATATTAATTTATATTTGGCGTTAAGTCTTCTTGCAGCTTAGCTGGTATTTTTGCTACGCTTGCTTCACTCGCTCAGCTCGCTCGTTGTGGTCAACGGTATTCTATCGCTCCTCTTCGCTTCGCTCGATGCTCCAAAACTCGGACTTAACTAACTGTTACCTCAGAATATTAACTATCTATTTTTAACTATCTATCCATTAATATATTTCAATTAAACTACATTAGGTAATAGTAAAAGTCTCTTTTCTCAAGCTCCCATTTTCCAAGTCATTTACAAACCTCCAATCTAATAAAAGGCACAAACATAAATTCTCACATATTTGCGACCCGCCAAAGTTTTATCAGACCAGATTGGCTCATTGGAAGGCCTGGGGCCAATTTCAAATTGACATTATCTGTTTTATAGCTCCTCCAACTTTCCCGAGGACTATTAGGAATGGTAGAAGTTAGGGCTCTTTTGTAATCTTATTTTTTGAAGCGGATCTTCCACTAACGAGTATGCTCTCGGGTTTCAACGGAATTGAAACTTCTTTGTGAAGAATGGAAAATTAAAGTTCTATTGTGAGATTTTCTTGGCACTTGTAAAGAAAATACAGTTAACTTTTATTCCACTATATCCACACTTGTGTTAAAAATTAGAAAGTTGCGTGTGTAAGCAAGTGTGTAATATAAAGTATTGTCATGTCTTTAGAGACACTCGCAAGACGAAGTCATCATTAAAATTGGCCCAAACGTTTGGTCTCTAGATCGCCACAAATAAAACACATCACCAATAATTGAAACGCAAGTAATGCTTAAAAACCGACTTCATCGCTTATATTTCGGTTTTGGCTTGACCGATTTCGATAAAAATAATATGGGACCACCTCTTAAGTAAACTCTAGATTTATAATTGGCGGAGATTTTGCGTAACATACAAACAAAAAAAAATATACAGTCAGATTGAGAACCTCCTTTTTTGAAGACGGTTAAAAAGAAGTAAAAAGTCAGTGCATTCAACCTATATTTGAGTATTATTGGGCCAACAGCTACCATATTTGGTGACTAAATACCAAAGTACATAGTAGGTATAGCATACGAAAGCAGTAACTATCCATTGTGTTGGTATTCTGAAGATAAATTAGAAGTAAGACAAAATTAACCAAAAATAGTACAACAAAAAGCTAGAACGTTGAATTTCGTTGTACTTTCCAAGCATATATTTTCAAGTTAACTGTACTGTACCTACAGCACTGGTCATTACTGCTTTCAAAGAATGAGCTCTCTGTACTTAGCGTCTAATTTATACTTAGGTAGAAATAGTGATGTGCGCGGTAGTAAGTACTAGTTGTACGTTTGGAGTCTTGGTTCAGACATTTGGTCCTAATGTAATTTGTATATATAAAAGACAATGTCCCGATTCACTCATCATCTTCCTGCCGAAACCATTATAGGTGAATACGTGAAATTTGAAGGATATGTTGTTTTTGTAACGGAGGCGCGAGATAAGAAGCGGTTTTTTTTTATTTATCCCCAAAACGGAGAAATGGAAAAAATGTGGAAACTCTTTTAAACTTTATTTCTATGCTTTCTACTAAAATTAATTAAACTCGTGTTTCAATGTTTTTAAAAAATCATCCCATAAGAGAAGAAAAGGGACAGCATAGTGTGAATTGAATTTCAAAAAACCTGCTTAAATTTTCGTGAAATTTTGCTCTTATACTTCTTTTTACAAACAATTTAATACATACATGAGCGGTTTTAAAAAATCAACTCCTATTAGGAGAAAAGAGGGTAGTAAACGTGTTGTTGCAAAAACTTTTAGGATAAACTTGAAATTTAGGATTCATGTTTTTAACACAATTTATGAGACACGTGTTTTCTTTAATTGTGAATTCTTTAACCAGCTTTTAAAAGTTTTTACACAAATTAAGTTTCTTAAATATATTATATTTATCAAATACCGCTGCTTATCTAACGTTTTTCTTGCTTTGAGTGACGGTAGATTTACTTATATTTTGACCATTTTCGTTACACAGTTTTGGCACACATTTGTATTTATTACGAAGTTAACAGTACTGTAATCTTAAATTTGTCACAATACTCTCAAATAGCGGTATTATATCAGATAGATCACTTACTTTTAGTGTGTAATGAGTTGCTTTTAAGATTAAACAATAATCTTTAAATCTCGCAGATCTTGCAAATCTTTAGTCTAAGACTCAATTAGCGCTCTTAAATTGTTTCACATCACTATTTTCTCATGTAAAACTGTATAACTTGAGCGCATTTATGTAAAAAAATAGTAGCCATCTCGATTCTTGGTCTTTCTTCTGTTACTTCTGTGCACTTTCATCAAATTTATTATGCGTTTAGCAGTAGCAATCAGATTACTTAACGTTTCTAACATGTGGCATTAATTATGTACTAATATCATATATCTGCCAGTTGTTGGCGATAGTAAGTTAGCCGAGTCGTAAATTATAAAGTCTCGGTCACCAACGTAACGTCGCAATTTAAGCCTATCTGTATTATACATAATATAGCTTACATTTTGGAGAGTGTGCGCATTTATTAATGTTCTTAATCTCTTGTCCATTTTACTAATAACAAGATAAACCCTCAAACGTCATCCATTTATGGTTGACATACCTCCAGTTCCACTTCTAGGCAAGCTACTAATGCTACGTTTTCCATCAGGTGGGATAGTGGTTGAATGCGTGATATCGAGCATGCCTATGTCTACATCCATGAATGACATCTTTTTATCGCTTGTAAAAACTATTTTATAAGCTCTCATAACTGTAAAGCACTTGCATTAACAATATCAAGTACTTAAAATAATAAAAAAAAATATATTATTTCATAGATAAAATACTATTATCCCAGTAGTACGATTGTAACTTAATCATACTAATGCCATGCATTAGACGAAATTTTGGGTATTTTTAAAAACCTAATTTACATTTAATCATAATTAAATAATTGTATTAGGTAATGCATGGGTCCTAATTATCTACGTTTTGAAGTAAGCTTTACATACACCTAATAAATCATGAGTAACAAAACTCAGCATCTTATGAATTATAAAAAGTTACAAGGCAAATGTAACATTCCACTATCGGTCTATATGTTCACATGTTCTGTTAAAACGAGTCAGGCGACAGTTCTAACTCTATGAAACGGAAAGGCGAGGAAATCGTGTGACCATTTTGTGACAGCAATGCTTTAAAGTGGTCCATGTTTGGCGCAATGTGTGGACACTTCAGTTTTAGTTTGAGTCGTATATTTTGTTCATCGCATTTTCTTTTTCATGTTCTCTTCATTTTGTTTATTGTGCCAAAGTCATAAATATTAATTGTTCAAGTAGTTCATAATCATAAAACTATTCGTAGTAAATGGTCACATTCAATGACTTGTAACAGAGTCATGGTCTAATTATAGTTATGCCCTAGTAAAATAGTAGAAACTTTGGTAGAACTTCTGTTGTACTTTTAGTATGAAAACGAAAATCTGAACTTTGATATCGTTGATAAACGTTTAGTAATCCATATTTTTTTCACATTTACACTCAAAATATCACAAGTTTTGAACTGACCCGCTGCGCCGTGGGTCCTGGGTTCGATTCCCGGCAGGAGCACAAATTGCAAATACCACACACAAACACAAATATCCCTTGGGAAGCCAAGGGATATTTGTGCTTCTGGTTCTGGGTGTAATGTGCGTGTGATGTGAATGTTTCCGGCACCCACGATAAAAGTATTTGAACTTAGTGTGGGGCTGTGAGTGTGAATGCGTTTGTTTGTTTGTTTGTTTGTACCCCAGTATCTAGTGCAGGTTTAAGTTTAAAAAACATTTGTTGTGAAGAGGAGAGCGGAGACATAGTGATATACAAGTAACACTTATCCGCTCTTACTAACACGACAAATTCTCAAACAGCATCCAGTTATGGTTCACATTCCTCCGATTCGCTCGAAGCGTTTCGTTTCTACGTTCATCATCCGCACATCAAAAGAGTGGAACTCATTCAACACCCGCGTCTGTTGATGATATTATGGGAGTATTCAAGTCAAGAGTGAATAAGTACTTTTTAGGCAAGCATGTTACATATTTGGCCTCATCGTACCTATTCATCAGGTGAAATAGTGGTAAAATCCTTGCTAATATAGCATAAAATAGCACAGAAGAAGTAATAATAATGCTAGTATTCTATATTGGATTCTTTGGTGGGTCGGGTGAATCACAAAGCTTTCCCAAGGAGAGTTTTTTAAAGATAAACTCTCTCCATCCACTGATAGTGAGCTTAGACACTTGAGTTGCCTATAATCTGTGCTACAGTGAGCTTTTTTCAGCAAAGATGTATAATGATTACTTACAAGTTACATTATATCATTTGCTGGTCTGTTACGTTTAGAAAGCGTTTCTTTTGATAGAATAGAGACGAGGCGTTTTTTTTTTGGCTAGGGGGCTGTTAAAATGCCTAGCATTATTTTACAATTTGTTAGTGTTTGTTTAGAATTCATACTGTATTCATTGAATATAATGTTATTACGTTTTAATAAATTTAATTGTCTGACAAACTTCTTACGGTTGACGCAAACATCATGATATTTGGTTCCTCGACTAATTAAAGACTTACCACCGGATTTGTGTAAACAAATCACACCACGTAACATTAAATTCAAACTAAAGTTTACAAAAACTTGAATGCTGATGATGACGTACATGTGCACTAACCAATTTCTTATTATTTAGGTATAATGTAGACTAGTTGTAGTATTATATTACAAACCTTAGTGGTTTTTAAATGCTATCAAATTTTTGTATACTTTTTAAAAGGTAAATAAATGAAAAAAAAATGTTGTGAAAACGCCGCCGTTGTATCCCGCTTCCCGATCAGTTTATCACTGATTGTAATCCTACGACAGGCTTGAGATTCCGCTGAAGGTAACATGGTGTTAAAATCCATGGTGGTAAGGCATTTTTGCGTGCCCGTCTAGCTAACTACCCTGTATTGAAAAGCATGACATATCTAACTGGTTTTTCTACTTCAGCTTCCTGAAGTAGAAAAACCTGTCGCTTAATTTGAGTCTTTAAAAAACGAATATAAAATACTATCTGAATAAATATAATTAATTTTAAAACAATGAATTTATTTTTAAAACTAGCGCAATTACGACTTTTAACCACATGATTATTTTACCATTCGGTTTTGTATTAGTTAAGAGCGAGATAAAGATAAAAATGCTTTTTCGACCGAACATAGTTATTATAATTGACCCATCAAAACGAGGTCTCCAAGTTGAGTTGAGTCGTTTAGCACTTTGTCCGTCTGTCTATCTATCAGAGGCATGTAGTGTCTAAATTATACCAGCGAATTATTTCAAATTCTCAGACAATATGCAAAGATGTAGCTTTAAACCAGGAATGGCAATGAAAATGCAAATAAAAATACTAAAAACCATACACGTAAATGGGGACCATGATTTAGTTTTTCGTATAGCTTTGCAAATAGAGTACGCAACGTTTTAAAAAAAATCTAACTAAAAATAAAACATTGATGGGACATTAATAACGAGTAGTCGAGCAATAAAATAATAATTAAACGCAAGCAAAGCTTTAAAAAATCGAGTTCACAGCTTTATCTTCGGAACCTTGATCAGATTCAAAGAATTAAATACGCAATATTGACAATAACTTAAAAATTTGTGATCAGATCTTGACCAAATTTAAATGGGACCACATGAAAAGCACCAGCTTTCAAATAAAAAAATAATTATCAAAATGGCTCACGACGAAAGAAGTTATGAGGTAACTTTTGAAGTCGGTTAAACAAGAACATCGTCAAAATAGTACACAAAATAGGCATTATTGACGATATTTCAAGAACTACTGATCAGATCTTGATCAAATTTAAATGGGACCAATTAAAAAGCTATCTTTCAAACTAAAAAAGGGTTTCGAAATCGGCTCACGTGGAGAGATGTTATGAGGTAACACACATAAAAAAACAAGAAGAAACAGTCAACTTGAGTACCTCCTCCTTTTTTGGAAAGTCGGTAAATAAGCGATGTCATATTACAAATATCAGCATTATAATCTACAGCAAGCTATAAAAGACAATACTTTATTCCATGTTTATTCTCACGATGCAGCAATATGAATACACAAACTCGGTATGTTGGTCACGTTTCAATATTCTGGTATATTTTGTCGAATCGTTGCACCATATTGGTGCAGGTGGCTCGTGTAGTACCTGCATACCTACTTGATAGATTTGTCTTTTAATGAGAAATTTGTCTCTCTGTTTCTACAAACAAACACATTCACACTTACACTCACAGCCCCACACTAAGTTCAAAAACTTGTATCGTGGGTGCCGGAAACAGTTACATCACACACACACACATTACACCCAGAACCAGAAGCACAAATATCCCTTGGGAAGGAATTTGTGCTCCTGCCGGGAATCGAACCCAGGACCCACAGCGCAGAGGGCGGACACTCCACTGCGCCAACTGGTTCTACATTTGTTCTCTGTCAATCAAAAACATTTTGTTCTCTGTCTACTTTTTCTGTACACCCGGATGGCGAACAAAGTTACTAACTAAACTGCTTACACATTTAATATTTCCGGCACCTTCCCAATTTTACATACGCTGCAAGGATTCAGGCAATTTCAACTTTAGAAGAATGTTGGTATATCTAGCGTATGCCTATTTTCCTAGTAATGCAATGGTAAGCATTAATCAAGGAATAAAAGTTAGCAAACGTATGCAATTCTATAAATAAGTAATTTGAAGGTCACACATAAATTTGCTACGCAAAATTGTGCACATTTTAACACACAGAAATTTTCCATTGAAGATATCCACTATCTTTATACTGGGTAGGTAAGCATTTGACCACTATCAAACCTGATGATAACGATGCGGCCGATGATTGGAAATGCTTCCTTAAATGGTACCTATTCACTCTAGACTTAAAGACACTCATTACTTGTATTATTGTATTATTTTATTGTGTTATACTACCTTTAAATCAGCTTTTAATTACCTTTAAATGTAAAAGAGTTTAATTTTTCAAAAATGAAAATAAACGATATCACTCTCACAGCCACACACTAAGTTCGAGTACTTGCATCGCGGGTGCCGGACACATTCACATCACACACACATTACACCCAGAACAAGAAGCACAAATATCCCTTTGGAAGGAATTGATGCTCCTGCCGGGGATCGAACCCAGGACCCACGGCGCAGAGGGCGTATACCTGTCCACTGCGCCAACTAGGTCGTCAAATGGGTTTATACCACGTAAGTGTATGAATATTGTTGTCAATTTTGTATGATTTTCTAAATCTGGTGATATTTCGAGTGTTAATGTGTAACTTAATAATGGTGGATTAATAAACGTCAATAGTTCGTGAATGTAGTTGGCTGTAGGCAAATGATACAAAGTTGAAAAAATGTGCTTTCGTTCTAGTATAAGTTCTATCCACATACTAGGGTATAACTTGACTATGATTGGACAATGACTATTTTACTTGACTAGCCCTAGTCACTAGTCACCAGTCGTAGTCAAGTCATGCCCTAGTAAAATCTTTTGTTGTAGTTTGAAATGAAAACGAAAATCATATTTTTCAACCTTGCATAATTTTTCTACACTTATGCACGTTCACAAACTATTAAAGGTTAAATCCACTAGTATTTTGATTTGTTTTCATTTGAGTATTACACATTAACACACAAAAAACATTTTTTTTGGAAAATAATACAAAATCGACTTCGCATTTTATCACTTTCGGCAATACTTCGTAATACTTTTTTATCCATAGGCTTTTTTACCAAAAACTAACCTTTCATATTTTTTTATTACAGTCTATACAAACGTTTGACCACAATCACACCTGATGGAAAGTGACGATGCGGCCAAAGATGGTACATCCTTGCCTAGAAGGTACCTATTCACTCTAGAATATCTTCTGTAATATCCTTCGGTAATTTATTATACAATTGTGCACCTTCGTACATAATACTTTTTTGCCGTAGTTGGTAAAAAAGTAAAATTTTTGTATAAATATTTGTTTTTATTTCGAGAAACATGTAACTTTATAAGATCGTTCGGCAGCAGATACTCTAGAACGATATTGCTAACTTAGCCTTTAAGAACACTTTCGTGAAATATTGTGAATTCGGCAATAAAGATTTATTATTTTATAATTATATTATTATCTCCATTCTTATAAGCTTTTTGTATTTGTTGTTTTTTAGTGAATGTTATTTGTTTATATACATTTTCTGTTAGAATTTTTCTAATCAACATGCAGTTATGGTATAGGTAAATATGTTTAAGAAACATTCATAATTTTAGTTTTCTCGTATATTGTGACAGTGGGGGTGTGAAAATCGAAGTTAAATAATCTTTTTATTAGTTTATTTTGTGCTACTTGCACAATGTCTAACTTAGTTTTAGCTGCTGAGCCCCACTGAATTTTACACTGACAACTTACTTTAACACAACAGGCAACAGGCCTGTTGGCAAAAGGGCGTTACTACGCGAACTCGCAAATTCTGCCACCATATTTGATGACGGAGTTTCAACTCTCCGGAATTGGGGTCCATAAAAAGTATTTTATTTTGTTCCTATTTAACCTATTTTAAATCCTTTTACCTTTCAACATTTCCATATATGCAACCCAGGTAATCCTTTAAAAAATCAGGTTCTTTAAAGGCTACCATTAGAATAGACTACCTTCCTACCTCAGTAATGTTTTGTGAAAAGTCAAAAAAAGAAACAGCAAGACAAAATGATAGACGCAGTATATTTATGATGTGAAGTGTGGTGATGAAGCTGCAAAGATATTGTATATGTACGCGTATTTACACTCGTAATAATGTTAGTACGTTCTCAGCCGGAACCTGAGCCAACATCCCCCATTCATGTTAAGATTAAAATTATCACCAGCTAGCTTCGCTGGTATGGTGGTTTTCTCACACGGTGACACCTCCAGCTTTAGCATTAGCTGATAGATTATAACCTTTATCTCGCAGAGGGCGAACCGTGATCCTGAAACGCGATAAACATTCCGATTGTTCGTGTATTTCTCAAGTTGTCATAGCGTACCTAAATAAAATTATCTACAGATCATTACAACACCTCGCCTACCGCTTAACGAATGCTCACTTTCAAGGGCAGAGTCAGGGCGCGTGAAAAGATGACATAGATTTAATTAAAGTGTTCATTAATTCATTCCAGTAATGCAAGCACTGGCTGTACTTATAAGTACGGAACCGGGTAAGTTAGTTTGCTTGTTAATTTGTCGAAATAGCTGTAATTAATAAAATAAAATTTGAACGGAAGTATTTGCGGATCAAGCAAATACAATATTTACCACGACAAAGAATTGAAACTATATATACCGTTTCAGTATAAAATAAAGGCTTGTGTTTAAACCTACTAACTGTTTAAACCTTAACCTACTATTATCCAATTCGGTTCTGTCACAGGAAATTTTATTTTAGGAAACGTAATTTGGTGACCATTTATCCATTTCGGTAACCGTTTAGAATTGTTGGTGGCTGTCTAAATTATACCCTAAATCAAATTTCAGGGCATATAGAAAACTAGCCGTGTCCCGCGGCTTCGCCCGCTATTATCAAGTTAAAAAGTAGCCTATGTGTTAATCCTATGTATAATCTATATGCATTCCAAATATCATTCAAATCCGTTCAGCCGTCAAAGCGTGAAGAGGAAACAAACATACTTACACACTTACGCAGACACACACATACTTTCGGATTCATAATATTAGTAGGATAGGATTCCATACCTTTGTTATATTATTATGTGCTAGATAGGCAAGCATTTGACCACCATCTCACCTGATGGAAAAGTAGGTATTATTTGAAAATAAAAATAATGAATAAACGCGCAATCGAGATTCTTGCCAGGTTATTCTCAAGATGGCTGTAATTTTGCGAATTTGACAGTTAAAATCGTCGTCTTTTGTGTGCTCTTTTAAGGCCTATGTAAATGAACAATTTTGAGCATTATTAATTTGAGTCTCTTAAAACTTACCAATGCAACCTCTAGGCCCACACCCAAAAGGGAGGTATGAAAATGGTTTGATTTTAGCTTTGTTTTCTTGAGAAAACCTTTCAGGGTCAAATTTTTCCGGGTCAGGAAAATTATTTGGATCACGATGGATGGACCACACCGGAATTAGTACATATTCCCCTTTGCGAAGCTGAAATGTAAAAAAAATGTGTTTATTCATTTAACACTACCAAAAAAGGGATAAAGGGTGGACTCAACGCTAAAAGCATTTTCTACCAGTTAACCACTCATGGTTGAAAAGCGGAGGCTGTAGGCATGCATCAAAAATAAGAACGTGGTAAAAATATGGAATTAATAAAATATTTTTTTGTTATGACCTAATTATATTAAATTAAAAAAACCAAAATATATATATCTAAAAAAAATAATACACATACTATAATTGACGTAATACAAATAAATACAACTTAATATAAGACATAAATCATATGTAATTATAATAACTAAACTCATTGCGATTGATCGGGGTAATTCTGGTAGGAATTATAAAAAAAAGTACCCGGATGACCGAGCTTTGCTCGGCTGAAAACACGGATAAAACGTTATTTTCTAAAATTGAAACCTAGCTAGATTGATTTATCGCCCCCGAAACCCTTCATGAAAATGAAAATCGTAGGAGCCGTTTCCGAGATCCTGGAATTGCTCGTTTCAAGGTATTAGATAAAAGAAAATAATTATTAAATAACTAACGAAGTATTTAGATAGTGTTCTTTCACACGCATTTTAAACGGTTCCTTAGAAGAAATCTTTCTGATTTTCAGAGGTAATTGGTTCCAGAGTCGGACAGCCATAACTTTGAAAGATTTGTCCAAAAATCCAATTGTATGCATAGGAGTGGAGAGGACTAAAGCATCACTAGATCATAGATCACGATCATGAGTGTCAGATAGGAAAGCAAATGAGTCTCTTAGATACGTTGGAGATTAAGGATCATTCAAAATTGAGAAAAGCTAGTTTAGTATTCTTGCGTTCCTTCTATCACGGATTTTGAGCCATTTATGTTTATTCCGATACTCAGAGATATGGCCAAATTTACCAAAAACAAAGCGGACACAGGTATTGAGTAAATATATAGATTTGTGTGTGTGATATGAATGTTTTTTTTTTATGATAGGCAAGCATTTGGCTACAATCTCACCTGATGGAAAGTGATGATGCGACCGGAGATGTGTGTGTGACTTATTACTGATACAATATTTGAGCTTATCGTGGGGCTCCGAGTATGGAAGCGGTTGTATCAAAATGGCAAAATGTACCTCCTCCGTTTTTGAAGCCGGTATTTTTTTTTGATTGTAGATAGGTAAGCGTTTGGTCGCTATTTCACCTGATGGAAAGTGATGATGCGGCCGAAGATGAAGCATGCTTACCTAGAAGATACCTATTCACTCTAGACTTGAAGACTCCCAGATTATACTGTTCAGGGAACAAAATCGCGGGCAGCGAGTTCCACCCCTTCGCTGTACGAATAATAAATGTAGAAGCAAAACGCTTAATTATTCTAATTCAATGTATTTTTTTAAAAACAATCTCGTGTCAATTATTTATGTTCGAACTCCTCCGAAACGGCTCGAACGATTTTAGTGTTTTTTTTGTGTATTAGGTAGTATGAGAATTGGTCGTAAAACATTATTCACCATATTCACCCTCCTACCACTCCCCATTTTTTAATCGTGGTTTAAGAATTTTTTTAAGAACAATAAAAAATATTCTAGTAAGGATGGTAGGTATTAAAGTACTAGGCGACTATAAAGGTGAAAGAGACAAAATGACGCGCCCCACCTTCACTACTTACTTACTTTTTACTTCACTGATTTATCACCCGACTAGTCGACCGTCTTGTACACGTACAGATCCATTGTTCACTGAACAATCGACGCTCCCATACAGATGAAGTGTCGCCATTAATATTTGCACTCACACATCTAAATAAACTAATTAAGTAGTGGGGCGCGTCATTTCAGCTTGGACGAGCTCTACCTACATCTAGCTTTTTTATAGTAGCAACCATTTCCAATTAAAGTTGTCTGAAATAAAGTGTGATCCGATATTTCTTTGTTGTTTAGCAGAACAGTTCGGTTTGCGACACCAATCCTATATTTCAAGTAGGTACGGTTAAGTGGTGACAGAATCGGACTTATAATATCTTAACACTCATTGTAGATTTTTAAGTTTAAAATTTACTTTAAAGACGATATTTTTAGTGTAAATGCTTACGATGAAATCGTTTGCAGCGTTCTCATTTGGTTTTCCCATGTTGTAATCTATGGTGCAAACTCTATCCATGCCTATCGAAGGTGGCCATAACCTCAGAGTTTCTGAAAAAAAACCCTCATTAAATAAATAGAGAGAGAGGAAGACGACATGTTCCGCGTGAATGTGGAGATATTCTTGGTGATAATGAAATAAAAAAAAAGCGACTCCACTTTTTAGCGGATTTTCTAAGGCTGCTAGTTGAAAACTAAGAAAATGTAATTTAAAAAAATAGGTAAATATTAGCGTAAAGCCAAAATCTAGCAAAAATATAAAGGTAATAATAATTTATGGAATGTATGCAATTAAACACAAGGAAATTGTTATCTTAATCAGTTAATTAAAACCCTGGGAGACCAAATTGCCAATTGCTATAATTATCAATCAGCGCTGTTCCAAGCAGCACTGTTGCAAGCTGATTGTATTTTTACCGACTTCCCAAAAAAGGAGGAGGTACTCAAGTCGACTGTATTTTCCTATTTTTTATGTTTTTTACCTCATAACTTCTCTCCACGTGAGACGATTTCGATTTTTTTTTTAGTTTGAAAGATGTTGCATTTTAATTGGTTCCATATAAATTTTATCGAAATCGGTGAAGCCAAAACAAAAATATAAGCGGTGAAGTCTGTAATTTTAAGCTTTGCTTGCATTTAATTTTTCTACTTTTGACATTACAATACAATGTGAAATTTTGGATAAAATGTCACTTGTTTTTAGAGCATTACATGCTTTTCCCTAAACATACCCGATACCACCATATCCAAGTACTTCATAGACTGTATCGATGCAAAGCTGATCTTCCCTTGATTCTGTTTATCATGCTCTTTTATCTCCTCCACCAACCGTTCCTGAATATCCGGGTTGAGGGCCAGCTCGTAGAGCAGGAAGCTTGCTGCAGCGGATATCGTCTCAAAACCGGCTATCAGGAACATAACCGCTTGTGCCACGAGGTCATTGTCTGACCATTCTGGAAGATTATAAAAAAAAACTCCAATTTTGGAAAGCATTTATTTCAGAAGGATATTCTCTGCATTAGGTTTACCTATAGAGAACTGTTTAACAGATATCTATCTCTGTCTATCACTATGGACGTCATCAAACTGTCAAAAATCAATAAACTATACAAATATAAATAACCTTTTCCCATTTCGGTGGTAGGCTCCTGCTTCCTGCTTAAAACACATAGCTACATTTTCGAAAAAACCATAAGGAACTAAGAAAATTTGATAAAACATTTATGACTGGCCTCCAAAAATTTGTTTTCAATTTCGATAATTTTACTGTTTTTTATTTTACCTCATATAGCACAGTATTAGTCTAATCTTTATATAAGGAAAAGCACTGTAATGTTTACAAAAATCAATGTATATCTCACCTCGGTGTGCTATATTCTTGACAATGTCCGATTCTTCAACAGTTGCAAAACCAGTGTCTTGTTTTTGATCATTTTCATCAAGCGTCAGTTTTCCTAAAATTGTATAAATTAACTTATTATAATATAACGCAGCTAGCCGTGCCCCGCGTGTATGTAGGTACATTCCAAATTTTATCCAAATCCGTTCAATAGCTACTACAGCGTAACGAAGGGAACAAGCATACTACACACAAACTGGATTTATAAAGACACACGATCCGTATTTAAACAGGAGTAAAAACTTTATTAAAAAACTAAAACAAAATAAATGATGTGTACAATAAAAAGCTATGTACGTCTAAAAAAAATTTTTTCGTCCCAAAAAAATGTATAGACATGGCTGGAATGGTGGCCATCTCCAGCCATGTCTATACATTGTCGAATGGCAAAGTCGATCCAACAGACTCATAACAATCTGGTTCTTACATCTGCCAACTTTGGACATACATTTCGCTATTCTTTTACGCTAAATTGCGTTGAACGAGTCCACCAGGGCATCCACACACATTTGAGAAGCACTGCGCCGTTTCAGGCCTTAGGAGGCATTAGGAGCCTAATTACATTATTGTATGCCACTCCTAAACTGACATGTGACTTTTAGGTAAACTCACTCCAGAGTTGGCACGTGTAGAACATTTGACAAAAAGATCTTAATAGAGTTATAATACTAGTGCGATATTAATTAAGGCACCCATGATTTAGAAATAATCGCCTTTGTGCTATATTTCAAATTCCACCATAATAAACATATTGAAGGCGTTGAGTATTCATCATCGATCTAAAAAATGTAATTGTAATTTTATTAGTCATTTGAACTTTTATTCTCATGTTGTACCAATTAAGTATTTGTGGTTTCTATAATGTACAATCTTTTTCAATTGACTGTTCTCTTTGCGCATATTTTATGTATTCTGTTTCTGGACCCCGTACAAAATTTTATTCATTTGTGCTTAAGGGACTTGATATAGAAAACGCCCAAGGCGCGCATCCCGGGCGCTGTGAAGATAAAATGTATGGCGCCTAAGGGACAATGATATACAAAGCAGGGCGCGCAGTCGAGCGGCGGGCGCGGGCCCGCGACTCTTCCCCCCGCGCTACCAACGCTTTGTATAGGCTCTACTGTAACAAAATATACAAAGCGCCCTGTACTCGCTTTGTATATTAATTCCCTTACTGGGCAAACTCATTAGCTAGCCACTATACCTTAAACCTTTTAATTAAGATTTCAAATTGCTTGTCAATTTGTAACAATCGCGAAGATAAATAACACTTTTCTTACAACTAGGAACAGATCATTTCTTGCTTTACCTTTCTTTGCCTCCAAAAGAAAATGGATCAAATCAGGCCTGATGATGTTCATCGTACTTCTTTCCGCGAATGAGTTCATAAACAAATACTTAAAGAAGTTGCAAGATTTTTCATCGAAAAATTTGATTCCCATTCTCTGAAAGCAATATTTTTGTGAGATTTTCATATACTCGTATACAAACCACTTTTGTTCATTTTGATTCGTGGACCACGCAGCCTCGGGAGAACAAGTTTTCTCCTCAAGGAAACTTCTGTTTCTGGTTCTGGTTGTGATTGTGTGTGTGTGTGATGTGAATGTTTCCGGCACCCACGACACAAGTCTTCGAATTAAGTGTGGGGCTTTGACTGTGAAAGCGTTTATTTTTATGTTTACATCAAATGAAAAAAAAATATTATGGATATTAATTATGAATTAGATATAAATTAACTTATTTATTTGAAAATGAAATATTGGCGTTATTTTGCATTATATTGCAATACTTGTGATTTTTCGGTCGTTATTTGTCATAATGGTGGTTTATTATTCATTATTAGTTATTTAAAGAGCTGAGGGTAGACAAATCATACATATAAAAAAACGTACTTTCGCTTCACAACTAGGTACAATAGCAATTCAGGTTAAGTTTTTACATATTCATTAGGGCATGACAAGTCATGCCCTAATGAATATGTAAAAACTTAAATCATGGTCATAGTCAAGACAATGACCATGATTTTACAACTTCATTAGGGCATAACTTGACTATGACCATGTTTTTACAACTTCATTAGGACATGACTTAACTATGACCATGTTATGACCATGTTTTTACAACTTCATTAGGGCATGACTTGACTATGACCATGTTTTTACAACTTCATTAGGACATGACTTGACTATGACCATGTTTTTATAACTTCATTAGGGCATGACTTGAATATGACCATGTTTTTACAACTTCATTAAGACATGACTTGACTATGACCATGTTTTTACAACTTCATTAGGGCATGACTTGACTATGACCATGTTTTTACAACTTCATTAGGGCATGACTTGAATATGACCATGTTTTAACAACTTCAATAGAGCGTGAATTGACTATGACAATGTTTTTACAACTTCATTAGGGCGTGAATTGACTGTGACCATGTTTTTACAACTTCATTAGGGCGTGAATTGACTATAACCATGTTTTTACAACTTCAATAGGACATGACTTGACTATGACCATGTTTTTACAATTTCATTAGGACATGACTTGACTATGACCATGTTTTTACAACTTCATTAAGACATGACTTGACTATGACCATGTTTTTACAACTTCATTAGGGCATGACTTGACTATGACCATGTTTTTACAACTTCATTAGGGCATGACTTGAATATGACCATGTTTTAACAACTTCAATAGAGCGTGAATTGACTATGACAATGTTTTTACAACTTCATTAGGGCGTGAATTGACTGTGACCATGTTTTTACAACTTCATTAGGGCGTGAATTGACTATAACCATGTTTTTACAACTTTATTAGGAAATGACTTGATGGTGAAGCGTCTTTGCCTTTTATAATATAAAAAATAAATGTAAATTATACATCTGTGAGTAAATACTTCACGTTATATACCTAATATTCATATTGGCAAGAATCTTTGGATATCTGAATACATTTACAGTGTGTTGGGCTCTCTGCTGGCCGCTGTTGGAGATCGTTCAGGGACGACCCTAGAGATGGCGCTAGTTGTATCGAGTGACATTTTTTGCACTCGCGACTAACTTCACAGACTTAAAAAGGAAGAACTTCAGTCGTGTGTGTCACCGGATCGGTGTGGTCGACAAACGCTCCGCTATTGAATTTTGTGACGTAGAAAACTAATTAAATAATTATCATCTAATTAACCAGGACTTAAAATAAAAACTTCATCGTGTCTATTGTGATCGACCGCGTGAACTGTGATCAGGATTAGTGTTCCGTGCCTCGTACCCTCTCGGATTACCACGGACTCAAACTCGCCGGCCGGCGCGACGTGGAGTTGTGTGTGTGCGCTTAGGCATACATACAGTTTGCTGTAGTTCCTTTCTTGGGGAACTCCGGAGGCGGTTTCGAAGCAGTCTAAGGTACGTGAGCTTAAATAAACACTGTAAATTGATTCGTGTATCCCTACTGATTTTTGCCAATGTTCAAAATAATTTACCGCTATCATTAAAATATTAATACGTAAATGGTGGGCTATTTACACGCCAGCGATTTTACTCGCGCCACCATAATTTTGGTCCTTCGAGCCGGATAGTCCAGTTTTAATTACCTTTTGCTTTGAGTTATTAACCATAAACATTTCATACATAAGTTCGCCCGCCCGTTGCTAAGTGCAATTCACTCCGCTTATAACTACCTATAGTATAAACCGCCCGCTAACTTACCTACTTGTTCCCGCCCGCATTTGTTGTTTGTAAACAAACATTTAGTAGTTTATTCGTGCATAAATTATTAGCATAACGATAACCGAACATGTCGAAACCAAGTTCAGATACGATGTTGATCATTTTAGGAGGAAAGAAAGAGTTGTTATTTAAACGTATGAATCATTTGTTTAATATGTCTCAAAACATCACTTCTTTCGAGAGTTCAAGGTCGAATGAAAACTTTATGTCTGAAACAGAAACTATGGATGACCTTCATAATAATTTTGAATCTATTGTAGATCAAATTAATGAGATTACCTTAATGTCAAACCCTTCCGCGAGTCCCGATTTTGGTTTTTTGGAGTCGTTTGACGAATTGTTTACAAGAGTGAAACGCGTTAGAAATAAGATGAATAATCACGCTAATGTATCACCGCTCCGAAGTGATAGTGCATCTGTGTTTAAATTGGAGCCGCTTCATATTAAGGAATTCGATGGTAAAATACAGAATTGGCCAGCGTTTTATGAATCTTTTAAAGCAAATATTCACGATAATACGCGTCTAAGTAATTCGCAACGCATTCAATACTTGGTAAGTAAATTGAGTCATTCCGCAAATTCCGTGATTTCGGGTATTGTACCCACGGGTGAGACATACAGCATAATTTGGGATAGCTTAGTCAAGAAATACCAGGATAAGCGACTTTTAGGAACACATTATCTCAACAATGTGTTAGATTTAAAAGGGTGTACTCACACTGCCGCTAGTCTCGATTCATTTATCGATCATTTTTCGGCATCGATTTCTGCTCTCAAACAGCTGCATGTTTCGGATTTGACGGATTTTATTCTCGTGCACTGCGCACTTAGAAAATTAGACACTCAAACCGCACAATGTTTTGAACTTTCTGTTAGAGATGTTGAAATACCTACAACAAAACAGCTGATCAGTTTCGTTCAAGATCAGGCTAAGATCTTAGGACGTTCGAACCCGACCATGTACATGAACTCAAACCCGCGTAATTCAAATAACACATATAAACCGCCCGCTTCTACGTCACGGAACACACGCTCAAACACATATAAATCCTTTGTTGCGAGCGAGGTACCAATGGTTGCTACCGGAACCTCTGCTTCGCACTCATACCCGCCCGCCATATCTCATTGCGCATTTTGTAATGAATCCGCTCACACACATTTATATAAACCGCCCGCTTCTACGTCACGGAACACACGCTCAAACACACATAAATCCTTTGTTGCGAGCGAGGTACCAATGGTTGCTACCGGAACCTCTGCTTCGCACTCATACCCGCCCGCCATATCTCATTGCGCATTTTGTAATGAAACCGCTCACACACATTTATATACTTGTGCTAAATTCAAAAATACACACGATCCTAAATCTCGTTATGATTTTATTAAATCCAAAAGTGGATGTGTAAACTGTCTCAGTATGACGCATAATTTATCGACCTGTAATTCGTCATCTGTTTGCGAGTTATGTAGAAAACGACACCATACGCTTTTACATTTTGTGAAACAAAATAATAATACGCATGTACAAACGCATTCACGCTCACAACCCCACACTAAGTTCGAAGACTTGTATCGTGGGGGCCGGAAACATTCACATCACACACACAATGTACACACTGCTTATGCGAATTTTCCCGTGCTGTCGCCGACAACGCCGCCGCCGCCGGTGCCGCCGCCGGTGCCGCCGCCGGTGCCGCCGCCGCCGACTGATTGCGCGCCTTCACCCGCTTTAAATCTACCGCTTACGTCACATAATGCCGCTGTGCTTCTATCCGCCGAAACAAAACCGAAGTCGACTGTTTTATTATCAACCGCTCAGGTGTACGCGCGTTCTAAAGGTAGTACAGGTCCGAAAACTATCATCAGATGTTTAATTGATAATGGTAGCATGAATAATTTAGTAACGACTGAATGTTGCCGCGCTTTAAACTTGCCGATAATACCTTTGAGTAATTCTTTTGTCAAAGGTGTTGGCTCAACTTCGCGTCCAATCGTTGGATACGTGTATTTGGATATTGAATCCCGCATATACCCGCAACAGAAATACACCATACACGCTCTTGTCGTGGAGTGTATTACAGATCAATTGCCGTCGCAATTTATTGAATGGAATCGTAACATAGATTACCACGACCTCCCGCTCGCAGATTTGAATTGGAATATTCCAGGAGACATTCAGGCAATTATAGGTGCCCAACTCTTTCCGTACATTTATTTGGGGAAGCGGGTTGACTTTGGTCTGCGACTTCCACCTGCACTTCTAACCACTTTTGGTTACGTTCTGATGGGAGATTATCCGCGTAATGACACCATACCTACCGCTTCTTTCACCGCGCTCGCGCTGAACGATCTAGTACAGAAGTTTTGGGAACTCGAAGAAGTACCTACGATGCGTTTGTTGTCACCCGAAGAGACGGAGTGCGAAAATATTTTCACGTCATCAGTGACGCGTGATGATGTCGGTCGCTACACGGTATCGCTGCCATTCAGCAAGGATCCATCTGAACTCGGCAATTCACATGCTGTTGCTCTTCGCCGATTTATGGCACTAGAGAGAAAATTTCGCCAGTCACCCGATTTGAGGGAAAATTACAACCAGGTCATTCGAGAATATATCGATAATGGTTATCTTAGCTCTGTCGATGAAACCGAAATTTCTGGTGGAGGCTACTACATACCTCACCATGCGGTCGTGCGACCTGATAAGCCGATGCCGCGCATAGTGTTAGATGCAAGTTCGAAAACTCACACAGGTTTGTCTTTAAATGACGTGTTGCATATAGGACCTAATTTGCAAGCTGATCTGTTTTTATTGCTTTTGCAATTCCGCTTGTTTCCTGTCGCGATGAACGCTGACATAAAACAAATGTACTTACGCATAGGTGTACCCGTGGACCAGCGTAAATACTTACGCATCTTGTTTCGTTTCAACGAGAACGAACAAGTGCGTACTTTTGCCTTCAAACGCTTACCGTTTGGACTCAAGTCGAGCCCTTATATAGCTATGCGCACTGTGCGACAGCTGGCTTCCGACATGAGTCCACACTATCCTGACGCTGCAAAAATTGCAGAATCCAGTCTCTATATGGATGATCTGGTATATTCTGCACATAATGAACAAACCGCTATGCAGCTGTCACAAGACCTAATAAACATGTTCAGATCGGGTGATTTTGATCTGGTGAAATGGTCTAGCAACTCACCAGCTCTCTTAAGTAGTCTTCCTGATTCGCACCGCAAATCCCTCGATTTTGACGAAGGCAATATTTCCGCGAAGATCTTAGGTCTTTCCTGGGAATCTTCTGAAGATAACTTTTTCTTCACTTCCGCTGTAATAACCGACAAATGCACTAAGAGAAATATACTCTCCGTAGTTGCACGATTATTCGATGTTCTGGGTTTGGTCGCTCCAGTCATTCTCTATTGCTCATTAAAGAGTTGTGGTTGAGTAACAGTGGCTGGGACGATCCCGCTCCGGAAAATATTGTTGTCCGCTTCTCCGCCCTTGTGCAAGAATTTCCCTTGCTTGATACCTTACGGATTCCGCGCCATGTAGGTGTAAATATTGACTGCATTGTGAATCTCGTTAGCTTTTGTGATGCTAGTTTAAATGGCATGGGTTGTGTGATCTTTTTACACTGTACCTACCCTGCTGGCATCATAGTTCGCTTACTTTGCGCAAAGTCAAAGGTCTCACCGACTAAAGTCACGACTCTTGCACGTCTTGAGTTATGTGCTGCTGTGCTTATGTCTAAGTTAGTAAAGGTTGTCAATGACTCTTGCGCTGCACGCGTTCCTATTGCAGGAGTGTATGCATTCTCCGATTCGCCTTACGCCTTAAAACGCTTTATTTCCCGCCGCGGACCAGTATCCTGTCTTTACTCTGATAATTCCACCACTTTCGTTGGTGCTAAAGCTCAATTGGATGAGCTATATACTTTTTTATTGAACTCTAATTTCAATTCGTCACTCTCAGAGGAGTTGATGACCCGACGCATTGACTGGAAAATGATTCCTCCTAGAGCTCCCCATTTTGGAGCAATGTGGGAATCGAACATTAAGAGTTTGAAAACTCATATGTACAGGGTGATAGGTAGTCAGCTTCTAACATATGAGGAATTACAAACCGTATTGACGCAAATAGAGTGTATTCTTAATTCGCGCCCTCTGAATGTCGTATCTTCTGATCCACATCCAGAGGTGATAACTCCCGCCCATTTTTTAATGTCGTCTCCCCTGCAATACTTACCCACTGCCGATCTTTCTGATCAGCGCATCAGTCTTGTACAACGCAAAGAGCTTTTGGACAGCATGGTCCAATCCTTTTGGAAAAAATGGCGCTTAGAGTATTTGCATACGTTGCAAGTAAGGCAAAAGTGGGCTACTCCGGATAAACCGGTTGAAATCGGGACTGTAGTACTCGTTGGGCAGGATAATTTAGCTCCTCTAAACTGGCCTTTAGGGGTTATTACCGAAGTTTATAAAGGCACCGACGGTATTGTTCGTGTTGCCACGGTCAAGACCAGTTCAGGTAGTTTTAAACGCCCTATCGTCAAACTATATCCCATTCCGACACAATAAATGTATATTCGTAAAATATTTATTGTTGTTTATTATTTATATATCTACGCGCGCTTATAAGTATTCCGCATTATTAGGATTAAGTTACAATTTCTTAATAAGTAGCATTCACGCCTGATCAGACATAAAGTTCATTGATCTTTTAGATTATTTCATAATATAAACGAGTAGAATCTAATAACTCTTACTGTTTCTTTTGAAAGATCTTGCGCTCTTCCAAGGCGGGGTGCATGGTGAAGCGTCTTTGCCTTTTATAATATAAAAAATAAATGTAAATTATACATCTGTGAGTAAATACTTCACGTTATATACCTAATATTCATATTGGCAAGAATCTTTGGATATCTGAATACATTTACAGTGTGTTGGGCTCTCTGCTGGCCGCTGTTGGAGATCGTTCAGGGACGACCCTAGAGATGGCGCTAGTTGTATCGAGTGACATTTTTTGCACTCGCGACTAACTTCACAGACTTAAAAAGGAAGAACTTCAGTCGTGTGTGTCACCGGATCGGTGTGGTCGACAAACGCTCCGCTATTGAATTTTGTGACGTAGAAAACTAATTAAATAATTATCATCTAATTAACCAGGACTTAAAATAAAAACTTCATCGTGTCTATTGTGATCGACCGCGTGAACTGTGGATTCACGCATCAGGATTAGTGTTCCGTGCCTCGTACCCTCTCGGATTACCACGGATTCAAACTCGCCGGCCGGCGCGACGTGGAGTTGTGTGTGTGCGCTTAGGCATACATACAGTTTGCTGTAGTTCCTTTCTTGGGGAGCTCCGGAGGCGGTTTCGAAGCAGTCTAAGGTACGTGAGCTTAAATAAACACTGTAAATTGATTCGTGTATCCCTACTGATTTTTGCCAATGTTCAAAATAATTTACCGCTATCATTAAAAATATTAATACGTAAATGGTGGGCTATTTACACTCCAGCGATTTTACTCGCGCCACCACTTGACTATGATTTTTATTGACAGATGGCTGTGAATTTTGACTTGTGATTAGAGCTGAACACAAACACTTTAAATATTTTAACTATTTACCAATGCTTCATAATATTATTTAATTGCGGAGATAAATATAGGAAGAATAGGATTTCTTCCGACGCTTCAATTTTTGCTACATCTCGTATGCCAAGGGTGTAATATTAGAATTTCATATTCTGCACAATTACGCAGCCTAATACTTCGCTTCGTGCTGTTTGACTACTTCTAAGTGTGCAGTATTAATTAAATTACATTCTACAAACCGTATATAAATAAGTGAACCATGGAAAAGAATAAAAACTCCTGTTTTTTTTTGTTTTAAATATCCTGATACTAATTTCATTTCCAGAGATGTATTTTGATATGAAATGTAATGTTTTTATGAACTTTTATTTTACTGTCAATAAGAAATACATAGTTCCTATTGGTTAAAATACATATATATATATTTTCATCCATTTTAAATATACAAACAGATTCTATTGTTTTCAAGAGTTACGACATCAAACTAACCTTCATAACACCAGGGTAAGAGGAATAGCCAAGAAAGACCAACATTCTCCTGTAGCTAAAGTTTCCTGCATCCTTGCAACGCAAATAGAATTCACTGTCAGTGTAAACATTAGGTTCATTTTTGACCCCAAAGGCACACGCAGCAATAATATTACTGCTAATCCGTCTTGCCAGATCTCTGCTCTCGATATCAACGTAGTCAGCTGAAAAAAATATACGCCTTGTAACATGCACATTGGACTCTTTTGCAAATTCTGCCTGGGGTAGTACCATACCATTGCCAGACATTCAACCTCCAAACAGTATTGTACAAACATTAATATATTTCGAATCGAAGAGCATTGTTTCCGGTTAAATTACAGGGCAAAAATATTTTTATCATCTAATATCTCATGGTGATGAATGCAGTGCTTGCGTGACTGAAACCCAAGGCTCGGGCCTTGGGTTGCTCGCTTTTGCGTATCGTGCGTCTGACTCATCCTGATGAAGGTCAACAAATTTATCCGAAACTAGTCGACTACAAAGTAAGTCGAAATTTTCTACGTGTTTCAAGCCGTATACAACATAAATGGGAAATATGTAACTTAGTTCTTTGCTGCATATAGTTTTAGTTTAGTTTTAGGAAATATAGGTAATGGGCCCGTAGATAGTACATAAATTAAAACTATATACAGCAAATATCTAAGTTACCTACAAGACATCAAGCTTATAGGTAACTCAAGTGCTCGAGCCTTGTACCAGTGAGTAGCGTTCCCATCATGCTGGCGGCGTTGCCTCTCTAAATTGCAATGCTAATAAGGCTTAACATATTTTCGCCGTTTGCGGTGCTCTGCCGAAGTTACCGTGGCGCCAACCCTATTCTGTGTTTCAGGAAGATGTGACGGAGCTAAAGTATCGACACAAGTTGCATCCCACACTAAAGGCTGTCCCCTCTACCATGGAATTAAAGTCATTTTTTATTTTTATTTTTTTTTTTATTTGTGCCAGGCTAGTGTTTGACCACTCTCTCACCTGATGGTAAGTGACGATGTGATCGAAGCTGGTAAACACACTAGACCTGAAATACGCAGGCTCTCATTAAAGTCATGCTGTCGGATCTTTAACCTACATCAAGCACCAGACCATTCGGTTCGAGAATTGCTAGAACATTGGCGCTGGTAAAAGCCTGGCGGATGATATTGTTAAAACTGGCGTGGCGGCACTTTTCTGGCACGAGAGGCCGTGGTGTCCGAGCTGGTCAACAACAGTACTTTAGGCAACATATCACCTTGCAAACAAACTTAAACATATAGCGAGACGGAAAGCAGATGGATCTATAAGTGTACCAGTATTTTAATGCAATGGGCTTTGGTTGCAGGCCATCCCCTCTTTTAAGAGGGGGTGGCCTGCAACTAAAGCCCTGACTCCCAGAAAGTGCTAAAAGTCAAGCTCACTCTGTGACGCTAGGACACGTATCTAAAATATGTTTCCGTGCTAGTTCACAGAGCGGCCGATCCCACAGTATTTGTTAGGATAACTTCAGTGGGAGCTCGGTATTTGGGCATGCCATCTCCCAGGCGCTTCTGGCCCCTAAATTGGCATCGCCCCAATCGGCCACAACCAACAAGCTTGAATTTAGTCGGTCTGTCATCTCCTCTCTTAGTGACTAGCTTGTACCTCACCAGCTCGTGGATTGCATAAATAACTTTCAACAACAGTGCTATCGTATATCCGTATATCCAAAGATACCGGATTCAGGCAGATCGTTTATGTGTAGCAAAAAAATCGTTGCCGAAAGAACCGACCCTTGAGGTACCCCGGCATTAATTGCCATTAGAACGGACGAGTAGCCGTCAATAACTACTCGAATCGATCGTTCCCCCAAGAAGTCAGAAATCCAAATACATAAATCGGGAGGTGAACCATAGGCTGAAAGCTTGCCAATAAGGCTATCGTGTCAAACCCTGTCAAAAGACTAGGAAATGTCTAGCGAGACTGCAAGTGCCTCGCCGTGTTTATCTATGGCCTCGCTCCATATGTGAGTGGTATATACAAGAAGGTCTCCTGTTGACCGGTTTTGGCGAACTTACTTTGTTGTTGACTAGTTTCGTAGGATAGTTGACCTTCTTCAGGATGAATTCGACGCGCGATACGCGGAGGCGAGTGGGTGAAAGGAAGTCGCATTTTTTACGTGTTTCAAGTAGTATAAATCATTCATTCATTATGATAATAAGTAGACCAAATTCGTTGCTCACACTCTGATTCCATAATTATTTTCTTTAGAAGGACTGACATTTCATCACAGCCGTCGATCATCATTGGCAAAAAAGCTCGCATCTTGGAGCTAGTAAATACAGGATTCAGTGAAGCTCGCATGTGCTTCCACTCTTGTCCTTAATAAACAGAAAAAATATTAGATTAATAGGTGCAGATTTATATTTCCACACTTAAATTAATAAAAGTTACAATCATATTGACAGTCTTCAATTTTTTTACGTTTCACACTCATGAAGTTTCATCGTTGTATGTGTTACAAGTTAGTTGTTAACAAATGCTAAATAACCAAAAATGATTTTATGCTTTTTAAATGAAAGATAAATGAATAAAAATTAGTTTGATGACTTACGTCGTGGAGAAACAATTATATAACACACAATCACACCATAAACAGAAACACAAATTTCCATTGGGAGAAAACTTGTGCCTCCACGGGGAACCGAACCCGATACCCACGGCTTAGAAGGTAGACGTGCACCCAGATGCCAGGCAGAAATTACCTTTTAAAGAGAATAGGTTTCTTCCGAATAAGGGGTCTACGGTTTCATCTGTTATGTTGCGATGATCCAGGAAGTACTGAAAGTCTTTAATGGTAACTTTTTTAATTAGTTCCAAATCACGTATCACTAGCAAGGGCCTCATAAGTTCGAATCTTCCCAAGAATCTGGAAATTAATTAAACGCAAGCAAAGCTTAAAAAACCGACTTCATCGTTTTATCTTTGGAACCTTGATCAGATTTAATGTATTAAACACGCATTATTGACTATAACTAAAGATCAGAAAAAACTAGAGATCAGATCTTGATCAAATTTCAATGGGACCACATGAAAAGCACCAGCTTTCAAATAAAAAAATAATCATCAAAATCGGCTCACAACGAAAGAAGTTATGAGATAACTTTTGAAGTCGGTTAAAGGAGAACATCGTCAAAGTAGTCCACAAAATAGGCATTATTGACGATATTTCAAGAACTACTGATCAGATCTTGATCAAATTTAAATGGGAACCAATAAGAAAGCAAGATCTTTCAAACAAAAAAAAAATTTGCTATGTACACTATTACAATTTCCATGCTAAGTGTCATTACAGTGATAGGCGAAGACAATATTCATTTATAGTTAACTAAACACCAAAATTATGACTTTTCAACCGACTTCAAAAAAAGAGGTTCTCAATTCGACTGTATGTTTTTTTAAAGTTTGTTTCGCGATAACTCCGCTAATTATGAATGCAGGCTGCTGCAGGCTACTATTCTCAGTTGTTTGGAAAAAGGCGTAATTTGGTATACTTTCAGCTCGTTTGTCGGCAGAGTTTAACTTCAAAATCAAAATCAAAATCGTTTATTCACATGGGCCTCGAAGAGACACTCATGAAAGTTAATGATTCTACTGCCAGATTCGCAAAATTACAGCCATCTCGAGAAGAACCTGGCAAGAAACTCGGCGGCGCATTTTTTTCATTAATATATTTTGTAACAGAGCGAATCACAAGCACACAAAAAAACTATAATAGCAAGTTACTGGGTTTACCTTTCGTTAGGAAAAGCTTTATACAACTTTTCAGTGTCTTCACCAATATGCCACCGTTGTAATAACAGACCCATAACATTGCCCAGCACTGGGATCGGCTTCAAACATGCCACGCCATACTTACTAAATCTTGTGTATACCTCTCTGAGGTAGGCTATGAAGGCCGCCAATAGAATAAACAAACACAGGAAGAACATATCTGTGACTTCACAATATTTCAGTAATTACTGTAATTTTTTTTTTTTTTTTCATATGCGATCAAAGGCCAAATCTCTATTCGTTGCGGTTTATATAATTCAAGTTATTACATTATTTTAAAACGGTATTTTCGCTAATGCAAACCTACAATTAGTAAATGAAACGTTGTAATATTAAACAATTAAAAAGGATATTAAAATTTGTACACTGCTTGCTGATTTTCTCTTATATAGTCGTCATGAATAAACAGTGTATTCATATTTAAATTTCAAGTCAAGCATATACTGAAGACGACACAGAAAAGTTTAATGAGTATGTAATCAATTGTTTTAGTAAAATTGACAATTGAGTGCTGTATGCACTCTTCGATGATGTCATCAAAAGTGCGAAGATATATTATAAGATAAGGAGAAATATGTAAGTTTGTCCTTGGACGCGAACCGTTTAAATCAAGTGCAACGTAAACAATTTTCCTTGGTCACAATCGGACCACCGTTCATGTAGCTCGTATCGGCAATTTATTTTGTAAACAAGTAGCAACACGATGTGTTCTTCAACAAGATCTACAAATTCGAACTGCCGTTGGCATACTTGGGTGCGCGTTCGCCTTCTCCTTGCTCTGCTTCGGGTTCGATTCCCTTCAGGAACACAAGTGAAAGCGTTTGTTTATGTTTTCGGCACCCACGACACAAGTCATCGAACTAAGTGTGGGGCTGTGAGTGTGAAAGCGTGCGTTTATCTACAAATGGCTAAAGAAGCAAATACAGTGAGTATAACACATAATTTATGTTGTAAACGGCTTGAACACGTCGAAAATTTCGACTTACTTTGTAGTCGACTAGTTTCGGACAAATTTGTTGTACGACGTGTTTTAAGCCGTATACAACATTAGTTAAGCAAAGAAAAAAAAGTCGATGCATCTGCTCCAGTTTTTGTTTACAAGTACTTTTGTTTACAGTTCGCTCGAAGCTTTTCGCTTCTACGTTTATCATCCGTACTGCGAAGGAGTGGAGTCTTTGTTTCTCGAACGGTTAAATCTGGTAGACTTCAAATCAAGATATATCAAGAGAGGTGGTCAAATACTAGCCGGGCATGAAAAAAAAACCTATCGTCTCACTTATAATTGAATCACTGGTATGTATAAGTACATAAGGCAGTTAATTTAAGAGCATCGCGTCGGAGCAAATGTCATCGCTCCCGATTAAGAGTGTCTAGAGAAGTTCATTAATAGCCCGTCGTAGGCCGGGATCTGGAATCCGGGATTATAGGGAAGGTGAAATATTGCGGAGACGCCGAGATTACGCGGATTACCTGCGCGTCATTTATCAACTTCATCTGGGTCTACACGTACAAGTTGGAAGATGAAGCGGTCAATATTTATCTTAGATTCATTCATTTTTTTGCGTGAATCTTTATCATTGGTGAATCTTAAAAAACTTACTCCAATATGATATGTGATAATTAAACGCAAGCAAAGCTAAAAAAACCGACTTCACCGCTTTATCTTCGGAACATTGACCAGATTTAATGTATTGCACACGCATTATTGACTATAACTCAAAAACCAGAAATGAGACCTTGATCAAATTTCAATAGGACCACATGAAGAGCACCAGCTTTCAAATAAAAAAAGAATCATCAAAATCGACTCACAACTACAGAAATTATGAGGTAACTTTTGAAGTCGGGTAAACGAGAACATCGTCAAAGTACGCAATATTCGTCACAAAATAGACATTATTGACGATATTTCAAGAACTACTGATCAGATCTTAATCAAATTTAAATGGGACCAATCAGAAAGCAACAACTTTCAAACTAAAAAAAATATTTCAAAATCGGCTCACGTGGAGAGAAGTTATGTGGTAACACACATAAAAAAATATATATTTACAGTCGACTTGAGTACCTCCTCCTTTTTTGGGAAGTCGGTAAAAAAACCGACTTCACCGCTTTATCTTCGGAACATTGACCAGATTTAATGTATTGCACACGCATTATTGACGACAACTCAAAAACTATAGATCAAATCTTGATCAACTTTCAACAGGACCACATGAAAAGCACCAGCTTTCAAATAAAAAAAATATTATCAATATCGGCTCACGACGAAAGAAGTTATGAGGTAACTTTTGAAGTCGGTTAAACAAGAACATCGTCAAAGTAGTCTACAAAATAGGCATTATTGACGATATTTCAAGAACTACTGATCAGATCTTGATCAAATTTAAATGGGACCAATCAGAAAGCAACATCTTTCAAAGTAAAAAAAAAATTTCTAAATCGGCTCACGTGGAGAGAAGTTATGAGGTAACACACATTAAAAAAAATATATACAGTCGACTTGAGTACCTCCTCCTTTTTTGGGAAGTCGGTAAAAAAACCGACTTCACCGCTTTATCTTCGGAACATTGACCAGATTTAATGTATTGCACACGCATTATTGACGATAACTCAAAAACTAAAGATCAGACCTTGATCAAATTTCAATGGGACCACATGAAAAGCACCAGCTTTCAAATAAAAAAAATCATCAAAATCGACTCACAACGAAAGAAGTTATGAGGTAACTTTTGAAGTCGGGTAAACGAGAACATCGTCAAAGTACGCATTATTCGTCACAAAATAGGCATTATTGACGATATTTCAGGAACTACTGATCAGATCTTGTTCAAATTTAAATATGACCAATTAGAAAGCAATATATTTCAAATAAAAAAAAAATTGAAATCGGCTCACGTTGAGAGAAGATATGAGGTAACACACATAAAAAAAAATTATACTGCTTGACTCACGATTTAGGGTCGACTCTTGTGACCTAGATTCGGAGGTCCGATCCCAAAAGAGTTAAAACTTTTAGATCATAAACACGCCACACTATCTCTGTTAAGCGATAAAAGATAAAAAAACTGCTTTGTTGTGAGAACTCGGGAAAAATTAAGATCACACACACAATCACACCTAATCTAACCAGAAACATTCTTTCAGGAAGGAAAATTGTGCTCCTACCGAATATAGAACCCGGGGCAGAGAACAGACATTTTCCCACTGTGCCAATTGAGTCATCTTTACTTGTCACCACATATGGAAGCGAAACCGTGAACTCAAGGCCAAGCACATAATAATCATTTTAATATTTGAATAGCTGTATCAGATACAATTATGGCTTCGCAAGACAATATGACTCCCATATTGTTTAATTTTAACTTGATGGTATGTCTGTGAAATTAGTCACACGTGTTAAGACACGTGATACACTACTGCACGCGTTCCTAAAGAGGTCCGAGATCAGGCAGACGGCCGGTAATAAAAATATACCAAATTATTTTCACACTAGTTTAATAGTAGTAGGTAAAGAATTCAGTTATCAATGCTACTCTGGCAAAGTACATGCTGATCATTACATTTTTTAAATCTCTGTAGGCAAGGGTTTCACCACTATCTCATCTAATGTTAAGTGATGCAGTCGAAGATAACATGTAATATTATTGTACATACTCATAGTAATAATAAATAGCCACTTGGGCCAACGTCGGAGAAAGGCGGCGTGGCGTTCCGATATCTGTCCGACTGAAACCCTGCGTAAAAACTATTTTTAATTTCGCGTTTTATTTGGGCTCTTCTTGGAAAAGGAAAGCGTATGCGAAATGTTGGTAAAACTTCTCAAACAAGGTCTAGTAAGATGAAACTGTGAAGGTACATTCTAACATATTTACATATAACATAACTGTGAAAAGTTTGTAATAATAGGCATTTGGATTAATTTGATAAATACTTACACACATTTTTAAATCAAGTATTAAATTATAATTAAAACGGGAATTAGCGTGACTTACCAGGATGACTGTGGAGTGCTCCATTGTCGATCGTAATGCGCTAATACCCGTTTTAATTTAGAATTTGGATCAAATAATAATATTGTATTACTATTTAATTGAGAATTACCAGTTGAGTTCTCATGAACTCTGTTGTCATGTTCTCATGAACGTAGAATCATTTCTACGCCATCTCATCTCGTCTACGCAATGATGCTCGAATGCGGCCTGTAGTGTACAGCTGGCGATGACAATTTATGTAAATTCTCTATCCAAAATATACGACAATGACGCTTGCCAGGGCCAAAAAAAGGAAGATAGCCATACTTATGCTATACTATATATATACTAAAATATTCCTGATAGTTGCATCATTGTTTCCGTCCGCGTTTTTATTAGGAAAAACCTCCTCTTTTTCTACTGTCGACCGACACATGATGGGTAGTAGTCGCCTATAAAAAACACTCTGGAACCACTTAGCAGAAACTCAGTCGTCATGAAATGTTGGGGCTATCTTGTTGAAAATAAAAGACATGCACACACAGTTTGTGTCTACGCAAATAATATAAAAAATACATTACGGCAGTGCTACAGTTACCAACGCTGCAAAAACTGCGGTGTGAGTACACACATACTTAAAAGTACATAAGATACACTTCATAGTATAGTATCTTCATGTAATTACATATTGTACTACTTTGAAATCAAGGAGTACCGCAAAGAACACAATCAGTCAAATGTAATGAAATTACTATTCTTAAAGTAATCTATATCAGGTATTGTTGTCGGCAGAGTTAGAAAAATCATTCGTCGAGGGTAAAAATGTTGGCAATGATTTCAGTTTTGTTTTTGTATTAAAACATTTTCGATACCACTCCAAACTATTAAGTAATGCCACTACAGATATTCAATAGAGCTGAAATTGTATGAAAATAACGAAGGCTCGATACCACTCGACTCCAGTTGTATCTGGTAGAGTATACAGTTACTATCGCTTTTTTAATTACATTGCTGTATCACTGTGAATTCGTGGAGGTTATTTTGGTGTAAAAAATAAAATTATTTAAAAAACGAATATGTGTAACGTACATTTATAGATGTTAACTACAGAAGATAGATTATAGATAGATCGATTGAACTCCACTGTAGGTAACAAAATAAATTGGATTAGGTGATACTTTTATTATGAAAACTATCACGATTGCTATGCATTGTATACTAACTTTCAGATGAAGAGCGTCGTAAACTCTTGAAACTGATCGGAGTATTTTTCGACACAAAAATCCCGCGATCAATAGCCGGTTGGTACCACAAAGGTGATATTATTTTGTAAATCCATAAATACAAAGCTAATTTATTATAGTAAGTGTTAATCCCGATTCGATTACTACTAGGCTTCAATCAGGATGCATGCACGCCGCGAAAGTAATTAGGATGGGAATATTGATATTAAGCCTCTGCTCTCACCGAACCCTGTTCGACACGTGTTTCGCCTGTACACGAGGAATCCGGGATCATCAGGCACACAGTCAGTTTCACATTCAGCGATTAATTATATTCATTTTCGAGATACACCTGATGAACCCGACAGAAAATAAAAGTAACATTTTTGATGTGCAATCGCGTGGGAGCGGGTGGTGCATCCTGCTCGAAGCCGATTATCCAAATCAAATCACACAAAACAAAAAATAATGTGTTTTTAATTAATTTAAATATTTTCAAAGATGGCATGCGGGGACGTAGTGGCGGGAAGTAAAGTGATTTGAACCTAATGCGTCATTGTGTGGCAGCCATTAGACCTACTATGTTTGCTGGTTGTGGCTTCATCCAGTACAGGCTGAATGTAACATCGTGATGAAATCCATGATAGTAGAGCTCGCCTCGCTAGTTACCTTTTACCGTATAAACATAAACGCTTTCACACTCTTAGCTCCACACTAAATTCAATGACTTGTGTTGTGGGTGCCCGAGACATTGACATCACATACACAATTACACCCAGAACCAGAAATACAAATTTTTGCCTAATCTAGCCTCTAGGCCTAACGAGTTTACATTCCTACTGGTACCACCAGGTGAGATGGTCGATAAACGCCAATCTCCTCTGAAATTAAAAAAATGTTCCAGGTTCTGGTAACTATACAATACGCAATGTACTTATAATGTTATTAAAACTATAATAGCAACATTCGTGCTTACTGTATTCACGATAGGGTAGTTAAATCTAACAACAAAAAATTTAGCACTTGGTCATGTTATATACAATTCATTCAATATGTTTCTAAGTGATAAGCTGAAAGCTTAAAAGTATTATTCAAACTTCATTAGTCATACTATTTATTTAGTTGTATGTTGTACAATTACATTAATAACTAAAATATGTATGGATCTACTTATTCTCACTTATATACTCGATCTTTTTAGAAAAAATGTTAAATAATTATCTTGCCTTCAGCAAATGGTTCAGAAAATTTTCAAAGTTTGTCAACTACCCTATTAAGTTTTTGTACCTACCTAGTTTATTTACTTTCCGTCTAACCACTTACAAATCGATGAATGTTGTTAACACCTGTAAAAGGTATATGTATCAGAACATATACTATGACATATTATGTCATAGCCTTATAAAATGTTATATTAATTGTAATGTGTAATATGTATACTGTTGGTGTTTCTTAAATAAATAAACTATCCATCCTCTCAAGGAAATCGCGGCCTGAAAAATCCCTAAACATGGACTGCACACTAGACTATAAGACAAGCAAGCGTAACGTCTATCCAAATTATTCCAAATCATCGAGATAGTAGACAAAACTATGGTTTGTAAGATCCACATTTATATCTGAGTACACAACTTCATTGTTTAGTCTATGCCTCAGAGTAGTAACACTCCTTGCTACCTTACCAAGCTCCCAAGGGTCTCCAGTAGGTATCTACCAACTATTGTTCTACCACCCTTCAAGGGCCCTTCCCGTTTAAAAGAGCTCTTGCTGGACTCGATAATCTTTCTTGAGAGCTCCAAACGCGCTCAACTGGAAATTGTATTAATACACAGAAGAGAGTTTGGAGAAGGTTTAATTGAACTTTATTAGAATGTAATAATAATACTTGAGTAAATAACGTCTATACACATCAGATTTCGTTTTGTGTTTTTGGACCCAATTGGCGCAGTGAAGAAGTCTTTACACTCTGTGCCGTGGGACATTTATGCTGGTTCTGTGTGTAATTATGAGTGTGATAAGTAAATGTTTCCGGCACCAACGATACCAGTCTTTGTCCTTTTTTTCAGTATCAGAATCAGAAATATATTTATAGCATATAACTTTGTTGACAAAATGGTTTTACAAATTTAGTCATATAAAAGTATCAACAATAAATGTCCATTTCGGACGTACAATAATATTCAGTAGAACAATTTTGTTCCTATAGTAACATTACGAAGAATTTTTTTTTTTTTGTGGGGATGTAAGTGCGGGATCTTTTGTTTTTAAAAAAGCGTTTTAGAAAATATTTTGGTGATGATTCGTTTCTAATTTGTTCCTAAATTGCTTATTTATGTTTGCTAAAAAAAATCACTGGCTATACATTCCCTTTACTCGTAATGTAACAAACACTATATTTGCCTACATATATACATAATAATATAATCAAATCTAATAAGTTAACCTTCTTCTAATTTTTACATCAATTTGATACTTTTCTAATGTATGTAGTTCGGATGACAATACAATAAATTGATTCCTACGATCTGATATGCTGATGGAACCAGTACTTTGATGGTAAACTATTTATTGGTTTGGCGCTCATTTAGTATGTTTTGATTATTTCAAGTGAGACTTAGTGACAGTATCTGATGATGGAATCAGTAAATAGATTTTAGACTTAAGCGGCTGATAGACCTGGATGGCACATATTTCTTTAATAGCTAAGTAAGTTCGGATCTTGGAAATTGTGTTTCAATGTGTCTAATTAAGAGAGTTTTTTTTGTTATGATAATATAATAAAAACTGCATATACTAAATTTTACATTTTAGGTATACTAGTAGTTTTTAGAAGCAATGCCGCCAGCATGACGGGAACGCTACCCACTGGTAGTGGGATTGAGCACTTGAGTTACCTATAGGCTCGATGTTTTGTAGGTAACTTGGTTCTTTGCTGTATATAATTTTAGTTTAATTTAAGGAAATATAGGCAATTGGCCCGTAGGTAAGGTATACTAGTTCTTCGGCATCTCACGTGGCAAATAGTTTCTTAGTAAACCTCTTATTTAGATATTTTCATTGGCATTTCGCTTTTAATGTAACTAGATCAAAAGGGTTAAAAAATATTTAATGATGAGCATGTTTCCTACTGATAATTTGCACTTCGACCAAAAGATCGGTGTCGCCGAGAGTTCTCAACTCTCTAGGCGCTACGCTGCGTGATCATTACGTCGCGTCTGGATGAAAAGCGATCAATATGTTTCTAAAACTGCAATAGTATATATCTAAGTTGTAATCTTTAATGCCATTAAGATGTCTAACCAAAAAGACACAAGTATAGCTATGTGAGGTAAGATGCATTGAGTATATGTACCACGGCCGTGTTGTTCCACCCCTTTGCACAATAGCAAAATAGCAGGATTAGGTACACTATCAGGACTGGTTCCAGCTGAAATAAGAATTTCTCATGTGAGAGATTAATGATAAAAGCCCAAAAGTGAGCTGCTCGAAAATTTTTTTGACTACGTAAACACTGTTGGAGAACAATTAAAAAAAAGTGTAATAATGACTATTTCTCTGTATGTGTTTAATTATAAAATGCCTATTATATACACGTCGAGAAAATAAGAGTGTTTAAATATATTCCCTGCCAGAAAAGGTATCAAATGATTCTGACGAAGTCTCCAGAGAATGCCTAATAAATAAGTATCGTTAATACCGCTCTGAAAAATGGATGTGAAAGCGATACAAATAACACGGCGCGGCTGACTGATTCAGGTATAGAGATCGTTTTGTTCACATTTTTAACATACATTTTGTAGAAATTAGGTTTGGTGATAGTGCTAGAGATAGAGCACTCACTCACTGGCGTGGTTTTTTGCGCGTCTGCCTCCTAAGCCTCAGGTATTCTCTATCCGGTGGAAACAACTTTTTTTCCGAAAGGAAATTTGTATTTCTGGTTCTGGGCGCGTTTGTGAGTGTCATGTAAATATTTACGGCACCCAATATACTAGTTTTTTTCACATTTAGTGTAAAGCTGAGCATGTGAAAGAGAGTAAGGGTAAATCGGAAAATGTTAAATAAATCCTACAATAGGAATCAGACTCGCACTTGACTCCAGAACCGATGCACGATGGTTCCATACAAACTTGTATATTTTTTTAAACGCTTTCACACTCACATTCCTACTCTAAGTTCAATGACTTGTGTCGTGGGTGCCGAAAACATTCAAATCACACACACAATTACATCCAGAACAAAAAACACACATTCTCTTTGGGAAGAAAACTTGTGTTCCCGCCGGGAATCGAATCGCCCCCTGCTTAGTAGGCGAACGCCACCCAACTAAGCCAACAAGCAGTTCAGTTATTTAGTAGCTTTAAGGCAAGCTGTAAGGTCCGTTTAAGGCAGAGCGTGACGCTTAAATACTATGTTGGCAAGCGTCACGCTTCCCTCGCCGTTGGCATCGGCGAGCAACTTACTCTTCTCGTCTCTAAATTAAATGAAAAAATAACCACCGTAGTCATTTCCAAGACTACAATGAAGAAAGTAATTAAACATTCTCATTAGTCCATCCGTAATAACTCAGTGGACCATAGGATTTCTATTTTAAAAATTCCTCGTAACCTTACTATCTTACTATCTTACTATTACGTACCTGAAGATATTGTTGATTGATTGATTGATTGATTGATTGATCACTGAATTGAACTTTTATGAACTTAGAACGACGTCCACTCACGTTGCGTTATTCCTCTTCATCTAAAGGTTGTCTGGAAGAGTTCGCTTTTAGCGATAAGACCGCCAATTGTTACACTTATATAATGATTTAATGCCATTCTTATTTGAGTTATTTAATATTTTAAGGTGTTCAATAAAGAGTATATCTATCTGTCTTTAATAAGACAGTAAGTAAAAATATAGATTTTTTCGCTAGAAAAATTAATATTCAGAAAATTCTATAATAATTAATGTAAGTTAAAAATTACTTTGATATGGTCGGCCATGCTAACAATATAATCGTGGATTATAATAATTATTGCTAAGCTTAATGTATTATAAATTCCATCCGCTTTTATCAGAGTGGCACAATTCCGGATTAAAGTCCGGATGATCCAGCTTAGAGGCGGACAATCAACATTCCAGCTTGTAATACATTACAATATGGAAACAATACAATATTTAACAGTATGGAATCTGTAATATAACCAGCTTCATTATCCACCAGCTGATAATTTTATAATTTCAAAAGAAAGTGATGACTTATCAAGCTAGATCAATCAAAGTCATAAATCTTTGCGCCCCAAGGTGTTTACCCGCGTAGACAAATACGTTTATTCAGTTTTATTATGTTCACTTTTACTTTAGGATCCATCCATATACATAAATAATAATTCAACGCAAGCAAAGCTGAAAAAAAACCGACATCACCGATTTATCTTCGGAACCTTGATCGAATTTTTTGGTTTAATATGCAATACTAACGATAATTACTCAAAAACTGCTGATCAGATTTTGATCAAATTTAAATGGGACCAATTAGAAAGCAACATTTAATAACAAAAAAAATATTTTAAAATCGAACCGATTTTAAAATATGAACTATACAATATACTATAAAATATGACGTGGAAAGAAATTATGAGAAAGAACACAAAAAAAAAATACAGTCGACATGAGCACCTCCTCCTTTTTTGTGAAGTCGGTAGAAAAGTGAATAAACCTTTACAATTATAACGCACGATAACACACCAAAATTTTATCACAATAGAATGAATGGCAAGCATTGACCACTATTTCACTATTTGTGTGTGTATACTGGGTGAAATTTCGAATGTCAGTTTGTCAACGTTAAATGATTCAGAAAGTACAATTATTTTGTTTCTTGAAATTGACGACTGTTGTACAACCGTGATCAACATAAGTCGTCCACATCACGATACTGCTTTTTTTTAAAAGCCACTGGGCAAGTGCCTGTTATTCAGTTACTATTTTACTATTTTATTGTAAAATCCAACCTCATTTACCATAAAAGATTGATTAGTTTGCTTAATCTAAACGCACGCACCGCTTTTTCATGCTTATAATATATCTAGTATTTATTGTATGCGTCGCTTCATTATTTTTTTATTTTTTTTTTATGCCTGATAGGCAAACATTTGACCACAATCTCACTGATGGTAAGTGATGATGCGGCCGAAGATGTAGCATGCTTGCCTAGAAGGTACCTATTCACTCTTGACTTGAAGACTCCTAGATTATACCGCTCGGGGAACAAAGACGGGGGCAATGAGTTCCACTCCTTCGCAGTACGGATGATAAACGTAGAAGCGAAACGCTTCGAGTGAACTGGAGGTATGTCAACCATATAAGGATGACGTTTGACAGTTTGTCTTGTTGTCAATTTGTTTACAATCTTTTACAAGATCAAGACAATAAATAGTTTAAAAAATTGATGTTATTGAATGTCTTCGCCTAGTACATACACCTGAGTCCGGTTTTTGTTTACTCTATCTGTGCGCGTGTGTGCATGTCGTATCATCCCACTTTTGATAACGTCATTGTTGGCGGCAGATTATAATTACTTAATATATATTGTTTTAACGTTGGCAAATCAGCAAATACTTTACATGCTCAGATATTATCATAAGAAGAACATAAATATAGGAGACCTTTGAGTTATTGTAGCATAGAAACAAAATTTAAATTGTGCTTCAGAAATCTAAATGTCTAATGAATCATAATATAATTCCGATCTTCTAATGCCAATCAATTAACAAAAAATACATATAATTTATAAAGGTATGATTACATATTTCATTTCTAAAGTTAACTTACTGCCTTTATTGTATTCAAAGTCTAAATCCGGATCCGTATCATGGTATCCAGATTCCCTTAAGTACGTCTCTGGTGATTCATTTGAATCGGCTGGATTTTTTATATCTTCAGTGTGTAATCAAGCGATTTCTATGGAAGGAATGGTTTCAATATATTTTTTAAATCTCTTTGGTTGGAGCACAATGAAATGGCGCGCGAGACTTATCTTAGATCCTATCTATATCTTAAAGATAAAAAAGATAATAATCATCATCATCATCATTTCAGTTACAGGAAGTCCACTGCTGTACATAGGTCTCTCGCAAAGATCTCCAAAAAACGGTTGTTAGCGGCTTATAATAAAAAAACAATATACTATTAAATACTGCAATGTTAGTGGAAATAATACTAACACTGCAGCACTCCTCGACTACATAGACTTAGTGAGAAAATGCAAGAGAACTAAATCATTTGAGATTTCAAAATAAAAATTTCTAAATTTTTGATAATACGCTCATTTGCGAGAAGGGTGACATAACTAAAAAAACAGTGATTTTTAGTTAATTAGATTGGCGCATGTAACTAATTTTATTCTATTTGCTACAAAAACGACATAACGCTACGAACACACTTGAGGGAGCGAGAGAGATTATGACTTTATGTTCTGTTGCACTCGTACCGCTGCTTTGTTTCGAGACCGTATCATTTCAGTTATACAGCCCCGAATGTCTGTGAAGAAATGTCTGGGGCCGTAGGAAAATGACAATATAAACATTTACGTTAATCAAAATTGCACTTTATGTTAATGGATTACAGTCTGAATTTTAAAAACAGTCAACTGAAGCAAAATGACCAGGCCCAGAGAACGGAATCTTCAGTTTCACAGATACAAAATAATAATATGATAGTACATAATTTATCTGTATTTCGTAGACTGAAGTATATAATTTTATCTGTTTTGTCTACTCGATCTATGGAATCATTCATTTTAGGGTAGCCATCTTTTAAATAAAGTTACCTTTGTAGTAATATGCAAATAATTATGTAAGTAATTAATGTTGTGTACGGCTTGAAAGTTTTAATTTTCAAATTATGTAAGTACATTAGCACTAAGTCAAAAAAAACAATATCTTGCAACCATGACACCGAAAAAATAATTTTATTTATTCATATGCATTACATGTACATAGGGGATGAAACTTTGTTAATTTTAAATTAATACTTGAGTTTGAAAACTATCGCGAGTGTTATTCATTATTAATGTTTACTAACCGGCTGGTACTCGCGGCGGTTTTTGTCGGATTTTCCGACTAGTTTCGGGCATGTACGATGCCCATCATCTGGGAAGTGGCCGATCGCAACGTTCGCGTCGCCGCGCCTCTCCGCGCGCACCTGTTTTTTTCCGCGCGCACCTGTTTTTTCGGAAAATCCGACAAAAACCGCCACGAGTACCAGCCGGTTAGTAAACATTAATAAATTAATACTTCTTAACGCGAGCGAAGCCGCGGGCAAAAGCTAGTTAGATCATAAGACTAAACTTAGAAACTAAAAACATTCACCCTGTAATGTAGGGTATAAGCAAGTATGTTATCTATCTATCTATCTAACATTTTCTAATTTCACATAGTATATACAAGTTATATATATTAGATTTTATTTAGCTATGAGATTGTAACGTTTTATCTTCAAAATATTCATTAATGTTGTAGTAGCATTAGTTCATCAGTAATTTACGCAGTTTTGATTGGAAAGATTTATCATTAGATTCGGTTATTATATTATGGGGAATATTATTATAAATTCTAATCAGAATGTATTCTGGTCCTTTTCTATATAACTCAATTTTGGGTTCTGGCAACAACAATTTGTATTTTCTTCGTGGGCCTTATCCAAAGGCATAAAAAATTATGATACTTTTTTACAAATATTGCTGCTTCAAGATTGTAGATGCACACATTATACACAATATTCTAACACTACCGTGTTAGAATATTGTGTTGAATGAAATGGGGTCTGCAGCTGTCGCGTTGTCTGATGTTGACTATTATTCGTAATCATTTTTTTTGCATGATGAGAAGTTGTTCAACGTCGGTGTTTACGTAATTTACAATGCTTACGTAGGCTAAACTTTAAGAGAAACATAAAAATAATATACTAAAGAATTGTAATACTTCTTAAATTCTGAAGATAACTCTGCGATTGGCATATCTACCTGTTACGGTTGACTCACAGTAACCATTTCTTAAATATGCGATTCTATTTATTTTTATTTAGTATTAAATTAACAGATTAATAGATTTGTAGTTTTCTAAAAAAATATGAATGTATTCTTGAGCATTCATGTAGATTATAATTATCTATCACAGTATACTATCGTTGTAATGAAAACTTTAATATATATTAAAGGACGGACCGGAAAAGACCACAGGCCAAAACAGCCAGTAACATCCCATTTTCACATCTTTTTTTTTAAATTATATCCGTGCGAATTCGGGGCGGGTCGCTAGTAATATATACAAATACATTTATTGACACAATATTTATGCATTCATATTTGTGAAGCTTGTGGCCGCTGATGTAGTTGAAAACAGTGTTTCAGGGACCAGTGTCTTCTCTTATTTGTGGTCCAATGGTATGTCAATCTTACATGCTAATTACGACAAAATCTTGTTTGACTGCGTTTGCATGCGTGTGGGTGTGCTTATGTATATGTGTGTGTGCGTTTTAATGTGGATGATATGCATTTGCGTTACTATGGATGTATGTAAATATTAATTACACGTTACTTAGTAATCTTTCTACATCTTCAAAACCCCATTTGCTGAGCCAGGTATGTATCGCTTTATGAAACTTTTTGTTCGATATTTTTTTATGTTGTTGTTGGTATTTAATTTATTTGACTAATTACTTAGGTATGGTGCTACAAAAGCAAAATGTTTTTTTCCACAACGATTGGACTGATAGTTATTTTTTGTGTGTCAGGTGGATTTAAGAATTATTTAGATACACAATTCGATCCGATAAATAGTGATTTTTTTAAATGAATTTATTATGTTGGATACAATAAGTTTTGTCGAGTTTTTGTGCTTTAATAATAAGTTTGAAGTCACTATTAGTACAACATTTTATAGTCAAGTTATCCATATTTAGAATTTGCTGATATACTCAGACTATTCCAGCATTATTCGATATTGGTTTTGGTAATTTGAAATGTTATATATTGGCAGCCCCGTAACTGTCACTTTTCTGAAGCTTAACTTTTCTTGCGAAAGTTTAAGTTTTTGAAAGTTTCGTAACAATTTCTAATTTGATTCAACAGTTTTCATTTAAAGCTTAAATACGTATTAGTGTTTATGATGGGGCGCCGCAGACGCGAAGCTGCTGTATTCTAAATTGTACTTGTACAAGTAAAACGTGCAAATGTTTTCGCTTTCTGTATAACAACAATAAGAGATACTTGGATTGAACTTCTCAAATCACATACCGGAAACCTAATAATTAATTCAAGATATCATTATATATGCATCCACCACTTTGAAGAGAAGTACATCAAAACGGGAATAGGGAATCAAAGCAGGAAAGTGGTTTCCATACCTACTCTTTTTACTAAGAGGGAAATGGATACTAGAGTTCCTAACTATCCTATTAACTTGAGTAAATTACCTATTTATAATAGAAGCCGCTATTTTTTAATGTGCAGGAATTCGAATTACGTGTCGGTACATTTCTGACCCGTCCCGTTCACGGGCGGACTCCCGTGAAACTAAGTTCACGATTTCTCATAGACTATTTATTCAAATCATATGCAGTAAAAAGAAAAATGTATCTACATGAACTACGTAAGACGATGAAATAGTTTATTTTGATAAGGATTAATACTGAATGTCTCAAAAAGCCAACTAAACTAAAGAGGCCGCTTTTTTTTTCAGATTTTTAACAAAGAAAAGTATTTTTTCTGAGCTATACATACATGTTAGATATATGCTGTCGCGGACTTTATTACCTATGACACTCAGTGATAGTGTAGCTATCTATTGGTGAAAGAATTTTCAGAATCGGATCAGTAGTTTCAGAGATTACCTTTTACATACAAACAAACAAACTTTACCTCTTTATAATATTATATATATATATATATATATATATATATATATATATTATATAATATATATATAGTAATATAGTATAGATGACACTTTATTTGACGTCGTACCACGAGGTTACGGCGATATTATTTAGGTACCTAATGGCACACAGTAAGAGATGGCTAATTAATTATATAAAGTCAACAAAGGTAGGTGCCCGCCCTTTGCGCCGTGGGTCCTGGGTTCGATTCCCGGCAGAATCTCAAATTCCTTCCCAAGGGATATTTGTGCTTCTGGTTCTGGGTGTAATGTGTGTGTGATGTGAATGTTTCCGGCACCCACGATACAAGTCTTTGATCTTAGTGTGAGGCTGTGAGTGTGAAAGCGTTTATGTTTTATGTTTATATATTATAACAATAGCTCACCTTAACTGTTAAGGACGTTAAGGTTTTGTCATTGCATGGCATTTTTTAAAATAAAACAAGCTTATTTAATTTGTTAAAGTTTTCGTAAAAAGATATAACAATTTTTAACTGTTATAATGTATTTAATAGCTTACATAAGTTCCGTGTACATATTTTTGTCAATAAAGATTTTTTTATACGGTATGTAATTGTTTCAATAATTAACCTAATACCCTTACACTAATACGGTTATTATTTTATGAATACTTGTTACGGGAAAGTGCTCGATAGTAATTTTCCCAACACTAATGTTAATCGATATCGATACTCTGCGCATGGCCGCCCTACAAACGTCAGTTGTGTCTGGGCCTCGACATTTCCTAAAGCCCGTTCAATAGATGGCGTGACGTCCATCTACCTTGGGTATATATCTTATTTATCTCTGCAGTTATAGCAGGACCTCGTTAGAGTGTGCACGTGCTTGATTTCAACGACAACGGCATAAACAGTGTTATGACTTTCTTCTTGAAAAGGTAAGTTGATAACATCACATTACGTTTGCTAGAATAAAAACATAACTTTTTTTATGACAACCTTTAGTTAAAAATATATAAACATAACCACTGCCATATTATGCGTTATGACATTTTTTCTACAAAATCAAATAGCCACAGATTATAATATTTCTTCTTAATACGTTTTTGGTAGCAACAAATACTTAATAGAGTATTTCAGTAACGTCTCAGGTTATGTTATGTTGTTATTGTTCTTAAAATCACAGCATATTTTGTGTTGATGTTTGCAATATTTTAAAATATGTCATTATTTATAATACTTTTTCTGTTAAATTAAAATTAGTAGCGTGACTTACGCGTTGTCGATGTAGAAATAGACAACGCGTATATCACGCTTATTCCCGTATTAATTTAAAGAACAATGGCGAACTCCCATACATCATTTTAGTTGAAGTAAAATAGCATCGTATATAGATAAAAAAATATCTTACGTAAGGCCGGTTGCCTTCTGAGCTTAATTTTAAAAGAATTGTCGTTTTAGAAGGCCTAGTTATTAAGATATTAAACAAAACATATTTGTAGGTTATTGCTCAGCACACTTTTCCGATCTCTTTTTGAATACGCCAACAGTTCTGACAGTCGTGAATTCGTGATAAAAGCCTATTCCAAAGAGCCACCACTACGTTTAAACTTGAAATATATTATAACTTGACACTGGCTAAATGCACAAGATTGCGAAGCTAATATTAAAAGAAAAAAGAAAAAGAAAACAAACGTCAAAAGTGAAAACGTCATTCATACGACAGTTTGGTATTGCCATGACATTTGCTTTTTCCCCTTAAATGTCGATGACTGCAATAGCAACCGCAGCTATTTTTAGAAAACCTGTGAATGACAGACGGATTCTAGACAGCTGATGGTTCATACATAAGTTACCATAGTATTTTTTGTTTTATGGATACATAATAAGCATTAGCATTACGGCTTAGGAATATAGAGATGCACTAGGGTAAGGCAATGGACATGGTAACATCTTATATAACCACAGCATAGACAAAAACAGAAAAATGAAAAATGGTTGAAAGTAATCGTTTTATTTCTTTTAATGTGTATTTTTTTACCTGGCTTCGTCTGCCTTTTCTGTTGTTTTAGTAAATCTTTGTAATTTATTTGAGTGAATTTCGTTAATTTCACATTTAAATACGATCAAACATAGGCCAACTAAAATTTCGCCATTGTTCTTTAATAGTTCAAATGTGCGTGAGTCTTTATCGCATAAATTTTTCTGTGTTTAAGGCTCCTTCAAAGGTGTGGTTCAAATAACAGCAAAGGAAAACAAATACTAGCGTTGATTAACCTCAACGTTGAGGAGAAGAAGTCGATGTCAAATGAAAGAGGTAAGATAGTATGACTATTATTTTAAAATGCATACGTTCGTATGTAATACATACGTAAAATTTGTTTGCTGGTTTGGTTATATACTTGATTTCTTTATTTTAGAAAAAAAATCTGCCTTTATTGCCAAGGGTAATATTTCTTCAAAAGAACATATCAGAGAAAATATTCAACGCAGTCGTTCGAACAGCTCAAGCTCGTCCTGTATCAATGCAACGAATTCAAACAAGCGAAGCAACAATTCATACATTGAAGGTATTTTATGTTTCCTTATTATCTACTGCTATTTTTTTCAAGTTTCTTTTTAATTACAGCTCCATTAGCTGATGACAATAGTACATGTCTTTTTAAGTAACTTTGTGTGCTGTATAATTTTTTTATAATTCTTTACTTTTAGAAAAGGATGGTACCAACAAAGCTGTGGGATATGTTTCTCTGAAGAAATAGCTCGCTCAAATAGTTAAATCTCTTCCAGTAGCAATGAAAACTATGAGGAACAATTCAGACAGTCGCCCCCGGTACCATTAGGTTCATTAATTAGTAGTGATGATGTCAATAACAAGCCAAATCAAGAAAATGCAGCTGTGAAGACAAAAAAACGTAAAATGGATGAAAATAGCTGGAAAAAGAATGTCTTGAAAAAACTAAGGAATGAAGGAAAATCCTATCCTATATTAATTGTAATTTGTATAGTGTAATTTGTAAGATTGTCTGGTGTTATTGTTGATTAGTTAATTTTATTAGTACCATAGATTAAAATCTGTATATCGAATCCGGAACGAAGTAATTCGCCAAAGAACGAAAGTCATCGACATAGCTCAAAGAATTAGCAAGCTGAAGTGGCAGTGGGCTGGTCACATATGCCGCAGAACTGACAACCGTTGGAGTAGACGAGTTCTGGAGTGGAGACCACGAATCGGTAAGCGTAGCAGAGGACGTCCTGTAACTAGGTGGAGCGACGATATACGTGGGGCTGCTGGTAAAGACTGGAGAAGAAGAGCCGAAGATCGGGCTCAGTGGCGCGCCTTGGGAGAGGCCTATGTCCAACAGTGGACTGAGATAGGCTGAGTATGATGATGATGATAGATTAAAAATATGGTTTACTGGATTTGATTAAGTAAATCGCCATTCCCAAATATGCTACTTTGTATAACTGTCTTTTAAGATTTGGTAGTGAAAAATGCTAACATTTTATTTAATCACTAACACATAAATAATATTTAAAAAACCTGATTATAAAAAAAACCTGATCTCTTTGGCTGTGCTAAAAATTTTAGTTAGTGTGCAATTTGTAAGATCGTCAGGTGATATTGTTGATTTGTTAATTTTATAAGTACCTACTATAGATGATGATTTTATTACTAAGTAAACAACAATTAAAAGACTGAATTAAAATAATATATTTTTAAAAACGACTTATTATTATTAAAAAACCAAATAGTTTTTACCAAAATAGCATTAAGTCAAAATAATAAAAAAAAAATATGATGATTTATCCCTAATAACGTCACAATTGATATCTTATGGCGGAAAACAAGGAATTATAATAAAAGTTGTTGCATTTCTGTCTTGTAATCAATTTTTTTTATGATATTGATGTATGAGAAGAAGATTTAATATGATCAATGGTTTTATTATTACTTTAAATTGTGATAATAATTTTTTTTAATTGTAATTCATCATACCCGAAAATCATCAATTTTGAATTATGTCTAGCTTCTCGCAAATGAGCGATTATATGTAAAGTATAATGCGTTATTTGCTTGCATTTCGTTCGCGCAGACGGCCTGAAAAAATGGCACGGTAGCCTCTCGTGGACCGGTGCCTCACTTATACAACCTGTAACAAAAAGGTGTAGTAATACTTGGTGGTGTGTATGTGTATCGTGCCAGGAACCACCTGCAAGAGAACGAAAGTCGAAATCGGACATATTTTTTTCCGTACAATAATTAAACAAATATGTTTTTCAAATACTTTTGACAACCCTACAGTTACATGTGCGGCAATCGGAGATATTTGTTCTTTACGAAAAATATTTTTTTGCCAACCCTACGATTACATCTGTGGCGCGTGACATTGTTATGGCCACCACTGTCAGACGTCTAGGTCCAAAGGCTATGTAGGCGGTGTAGTACGGTAGCTGATGAAATAGGGTTGCAATTGACATAATTTTTTAGACACTTTAATTCATCATAACTCAATATTAATGGTGCTGCCATGAATTCAAAAGTTCCCGTTAGACTCCATACATTAAGCTAGATGTGTGACTTGAGTATTACTACACCTTTCTGTTACACATTGTATACTTATAAAAGCCTAGCCTGCTACACGGTTATTGTGAGTTCAGCTCCGCATTTTTTTGCCTTAAATCTTTTAGCTCACTCCTTTTTATATAAGTATTTATAATACAATCCATGAATTTTTTACATTAAATTAACATTTTCTGTAACATTCATCTATCTAAACATATCAAACAAATCTAATACCTTCTCAGATTTACTGTTATTAAGCCACGGACGCACCCTTCAAACTTCCTCTCAAGTACAATATTTAATTAATTTTTGTCTATCCACATTTCCATCTCATCTGTGTACTATAAACAATTTTTTTTTAAATATATATACCTTTTGATTAACAGTTACTATTAAACGACTGAAATAATTGTTAAAAGGGCGGGCGTTGGAATTCTGGCACACAATAGTTCGCTTTTGACTCACTCACCACGTTCATATTACAATGTTTAATAAATAGGTCCACAAGGAAGAATTGTAACACTAAACTAACGCAATCCGACAGCCGTGTTTCACCAACCCTACATTACCGAGGCTCTCGCCACCTATTTGCGGTCACAACCAACTCAAGTATCAGTTTCTGTATCTTTGCCAACCCCGCTCGGCTCTAGTTTAAATTGTTCTGTGGGTTACATTATGTATGTATTTTGTTGTGTATGTGTAAATGTTCATGTGTAGGGTTTACGTTAAATATGCCTAGGGTGAGATTAGTTGCTAGAAAGTTTTAGACTTAGATAGAGTTTAGTATATAATAACTCGAGAGTGTAGGCCTAAAAGTGGATAGGGCTGCACTCTCGAGTTATGAAATTTGACTCTACCAATAACAATTTCCATCGCTAAACCAGGAAATAAATCTTATACTCGAATAAAGTATTTACCGGCAAGATGTTTGGTTTTTTTTAAATTCTAGATAAGCAAAATTTTGTCCACCATCTCGCCTGACGGTAAGCGACGATGTGGTTACTTTTTAATTAAAAGGCATACATTTAAATATCAGATGACTAGCTAATAGTTACGATATTACCTTCTTCTTAATTTTAATGTCTAACAAACGTCAATCGCTGAATATGCAGTAAGGGTTGGTAATCTCCAAGATGATCTGTTACTATTAGACACCTACAGTAGATGAACAAACATTTTTTTTCTTTCTTATAAGGTTTAAAATGAGATAATCAATAATTAATTTTATATACGAGTACTAATAAAAATGCAATCATATTTTGCTCGCGTTGACCGGCAACGAACGATTTTCCATTTTTAATGTTTAGTCTGATATTAAACAAGCATAACTGATCCTTATGTCTTTTTTCCATAGCATATAATTATATTTCCTTGATATTCTCCGCATAAGTGGGGTTGCCACAACATGAAGTTTCCATGACATTAAGAAAGGAAAAAGAAAGGAATCTTCGAGAAAGCGTGGAAAAGCGAGACTTCTTCAAATAAAAAGTGATTGCCAAGTGTGATAACGTCAACACTGTAAGAAAAAACTAGCAACTAACAAACCCCGATCGAACGCTATCCCTAAGTAGGTATTATCTTTTTCAAATCATGGTAATGTCCCGAAGAAGCGTAGGTGGCCGACAGGATAACGGATGACTTTTGGAAATGTGCTCCCGAAACCCGCGCTCCCAGGAATTTGCGGATCGGCCACAGTGTAAAGAGCCAAAGTTCTTAAACGGGTACTATAAAAATATTTTGTTATGCTCGATAGGCAATACAAATACCACTATTTCACCTGAAGGAAAACGATGATGCGGCCGGAGATATATTATTTGAAATTTTAATGTAATAATTGTAATGATTTTTTTTTTATTTATATAAAATGCTTGCCTAGAAGGTACCTATTCACTCTTGTCTTGAAAACTTCCAGATTATACCTTTCGGAGAACAAAGACGCAGGCAATTAGTTCCACTCCTTCGCAGTACGGATGACAAACGTATGTCAACCATAAATGACGTTTGCCAGTTTGTCTTGTTATTAAATGCTAAAACGGGATGGGGGAGTTCAATCGAGTCATTCCTGCGGATATTCATTAAAATGTAAACGATAAAGATGATAGATAATTAAACGCAAGCAAAGCTTTAAAAAAACCGACTTCACCGCTTTATCATCGGAACCTTGATCAGATTTAAAGTATAAACACGCATTATTGACTATAACTCAAAAACTAGAAATCAGACCTTGATCAAATTTTAATGAGACCACATAAAAAGCACCAGCTTTCAAATAAAAAAAGAATCATCAAAATCGGATCACAACGAAAGAAGTTATGAGGTAACTTTTGAAGTCGTGTAAACCAGAACGTCGTCAAAATACGCATTATTCGTCACAAAATTGACATTATTGACGATATACGTAAAGCGCTGGCTGCAAAGTGCTCAAAAGGGGTGAAAATACTTTGTTTCAAGCGTAGGCCATCTTTTTACACGTGCATGGATTGACTTTACTCAAAAGGCTTACAGCGCTCTGCGGATCCAGTAGAACAATGCGTTCAGGGCACTGTTAGGGCTGCCATGATTCTGCAGCGCATCCAGAATGTTTGAAGAAGCTCGCGTAGATGATTTTTACGCCATTATACGTAAGAGTGCAGGGCAGTGCCAACAGCCTCTTTCTCGATGTTTCCAAAAGGGTTGAAGGCCCGAAATTGAAGCATTGGACAAAGACGGTTGCGTTCCGGAAGCATCGATAATGTAAATAATGTTAATCATTGTTTTTATTATGACATTATTTGACTTAAAGGGATATAACCTAAGTCCAGAGTTCCCGAGACGCTGAAGACCGCAACAAGTGGAGGCGCATCGCAGGGGCTGTTTTAACCAATCAATATGCAACGTCATCAACCACGACCACTCTGTCAAGAGTGAACGACTGAGGAAGAGGAACCTAAGACCTTAAATAAAACTAACAAAGCATTCTATACTAGCAAAATACAAATCCCTAGCAGAATTTCAAAGTTAAAGCTCATGTTCCACCACCCCCTGAAAGATTCTTTAATTTATCTGGGATATACTTTACTTGAAACAAATTAATAGTTTTAATTTTTTTTATTAATCTGACATGAGCTCAAGACTAAGTGGCTCTTTTTAAACTTAGTAAAGTGGTATAACATTAGTTATGTACATCAGGAAATGGTAACGATGACGTATCACGTGTCCCTACTACAATAGCATTTTCTGCACCTGGGCCCAATCTCGCGAATTCGCGCCGCATGTCTCTGATACCATTATTTTTACGTTACCATTTGATATAGGTCCTAAGACGCCATTTTTGAAATTCTTGCTTTTTCCCATGTTTATGGCGGAAGTTATTCTCGAGTGCATTTTTACAAGCAGATGCTGTGCTGTTGGAGTTTATATTGTTCATTAAAATGCATGTTGTTTTTTCGATTGAAATTCATAATACTCTTATTTATTGGATACCATTAAACTTTTTTTTAAATAATTTTATATAGGGTATTTTTTTCTACGACTCATCGTTTTCTACATCATATTGAAAAACCCAATAGTGGGATCTTCTTTGAGAAAAAAATCACGTCTTAATATCCTTTGGATTCAGTCTGGGCGTTTTTTGTCAGTCAGTATACCGATACGTTATATACCTAATATCTTTTTCTTTTTCTAATATATAAACATCTCGTGTCACGGTGTTTGTAGTCGCACTCCTCCGAAACGGTTCGACAGATAAAATTTTTAAGCAATTGCATAGCTTTTATCGCGGGCCTTGAGCGTAGAGACCGAATCCAGAAATTCCGTAACGAAAATAACCTAACACCCCCCACTCCGACCGGCACAGCGGTGATACTTTTTAGTTTTGCCATCTATCGATGAATAGCAGAACTTTTTTGAAATATCACGCTTGTCTCTTTAGTTCAGCAACTCGCCTCGAGGTGGCAGGAAAAAAATACTGCATAAATAAAATAAATAAATAATTATAATTGCATAAGTTGATAAAAAATGCTATGCAATAGCTTTACCGCGGCAGTCCCCGAGTGCCACACGTCTTTTTTTTTTGTATATTTGGTAGGTATGAGAATAGGTCGTAAAGTATTTTTCACCCTCCTACCCCAATTTTTATCGCGTTTCTCAGTTTTTTATATGAACATTATCCAAGTTTTTAATATTTATGGGATTAAAGTACTAGGCCACCATACACGTAAAAGAGATAAAATCTTTTTCTTTACCAGGCCTTGCAACGCATGCAGGGTACATATTTTACTATATGTACCCGGTTACTAGTTGTAATATAATGATATGGTTGTCTTATGACAAGGGTATCGAAAAATGATTTCTTATCTCTGTAGATTTAAGAATCATTGTCTTGCTGGTGAAGCAGCAGACAATGATTTGACAGATTTTAAAAGCAACTCCGATATCAAACCAGTTCCATGCACAGAATCTGTTCTTATCAAAAAAACACCCAAAAGTTCTGTAGGCCTTTCGGATGTTTTGACAAAATCGCCGATATCTTGATAAAACGAGCGTCTCTCAACGTCTCGCAGAAATTGCCGGCGGCATATTTTTTCTTCCGCAGGATCGAAAATATTCAAGGATAAGATTGATGTTAGCGAGTGACGTGACAGGAAGGGCCGTTAAGGGCATGACGGTGGAAATTGGTGTTTATTTTTTGTGTAAAGGATGCTTTAACGCTTTAGGTGTTTTGTTTTGACGTTGGTGGGAGATCATTTTGTTGACAATACAATACATGACAATACTGTTGTTTCAAGAGAATTAGTTAACAGAAAATATGCCATTTTTAGTTAGCAGATTGAAAAACATTGCCTCGTACTTTTATTGGTAAAAATAGTCAATACAAAATAACACGAAGACATTTTTTAGAGTAACCAAAAACAAATAGAGTAACCAACTGAATTTGAAAACAAACTTTTTTAAGTGTAAAGATTGCAGCTAACTTACAGACCGTAAGTTTGATCCTATATCAATGCAAAACTACCAACGATTCCCTACATTCAATCTAAAAGTAAGTAACTTTTGAACAACGAGCTCTTGTACCAAAGATTTAGCAAAGATAATTTAACCAAATATTGAGTCGAAATTTCGTTTCAGTCTTTGGTACTTACCAAAAATATTGATTCAAAACTTTGATTCTGTGTTAGGTATTTATCAAAGAACTTAAGTAAAAACTTAGGTTATTATTCACAAGTAGGTGTTGATAGAGATTTGATGTGTAAATTGACACGTAGTATACAAAAACAATCAATTGAAAAATTTTACACTACACTTACTTTACAATACTTACAACACACGGGTGCCGGGTACATTTACATCACACACACACAATCACATCCTGGATATATCCTTAGAAAATTATACATGTATCACATTCCCCGCGGTTGTAAAGAAAAAGTAAAATTTCTCGTTGTCTTCTCTCTGCGTTCAATCTCTTCGTTGACTTAGGTGGTTCAGCACTTTAACCGTCAGGCATCCATCGTCAAACCATACCAGCGAATAACTTCAAATTCTCAGAGAATGTGTAAAGCCTAAAGCCAGAAATGGCAATTAAAATTATATAAATTAAAATTTAAGGGGGCACCCGTAATACACGTAGGCGGAGGGCAAAATTTTTGATTTTTATCTAACGTTGTGGGATATTGTTGAAAAAAACTTTACAAGTAGAGTACGAAACCAGTATTTCAAAAAATCTATTTTCTTTAATTTTTTTTATTCAATATAGGCAAACCTTTGACCACAATCTCACTAGATGATTAGCGACGATGTGGTCAACGATGGAGTAAGCTTGCCTTGAAAATACCTATTCACTCGTGACTTGAAGACTCCCATATTGTTGTATGTTGGAAAATAACAATTTGATAGGCCACCACGAACACTGTTAGGCCTATTTGTCCCCGGGTCTATCTCAAAACCGGATTCACATGTATGTACACTACGGCTGAAACTTTACTTATAATATCAGTTATATCCTGTACTTGAACAACAACTTTTTACTGAAAACTAATTCTTGAGGCAGTACCGCACCTTCGTTGAACAGCCGCATAGCAAAACTGACCAAGGAGGACTTATTTCGGTTGCAACGGTTCTAATGTGCCAAGAGGTTATTTTGTTACTCAATGATCTTGCATCGATAGATGCAGGATGTGGATCATGAGAATCTCCATTTTTACCGAATTCCCAAAAAGGAGGAGGTACTCAAGTCGACCGTATTTTTTTTTATGTGTGTTAACCCGTAACCTCGTAACTCCTCCTACGTAAGCCGATTGCGTTTTTTTTTTTTTAGTTTGAAATATGTTGCATTCTAATTGGTCCCATTTAAATTTGATCAAGATCTGATCAGTAGTTCTTGAAATATCGTCAATAATGCCTATTTTGTGACGAATAATGCGTACTTTGACGATGTTCTCGTTTACCCGACTTCAAAAGTTACCTCATAACTTCATTCGTTGTAAGACGATTTTGATGATTCTTTTTTTATTTGAAAGCTGGTGCTTTTTATGTAGTCCCATTGAAATTTGATCAAGGTCTGATCTCTAGTTTTTGAGTTATAGTCAATAAAGCGTGATGATTTTTAAGCTTTGCTTGCGTTTAATCCTACTAATATTATAAATCCGTAAGTTTGTGTGTAAGTGTGTAAGTATGTTTGTTCCCTCTTCACGCTTTAACGGCAGAACGGATTTGGATGAAATTTGGAATGTACATAGATTATACATAGGATTAACACATAGGCTACTTTTTAACTTGACTATAGCGGGCGAAGCCGCGGGGCACGGCTAGTTATTTATAAGTATATACCTGTACATTTAGGGCTCTAAAAAAATTTGCACGCCGTGACACGGCAAATAGTATCTGGTACTGTACTTACCATTACCATCTCACTAACCTACATTTTAAGCAATTAAATGATTATGATTAGAAAGCTTTGCTAGGAAGAATTGTATTTGCAATTTTTTTTTCTACCGTTTCTTAAATTGTTTGTGTAGGATCCTCCTCTTAAACCAGAGGGAGTGGTTTTTCAGTAACATGCTCATCTGCTACTGGTGGTCGTATTATTTTCTGATTACAGTCAATGAATAGGTAGATTTAGGTTTGTATATTATGTTGCTAAAAATGCTTTACAAATATTTAATTATATTATAATATAAATCGAATATCTAAATCTATGTACGCTACTGAGTGTGCTACTGAATTGAATTCAAATGTTTTTTTTTTTCAAATAAACACTTTCACACTCAAAGCCCCATACTAAGATTATAGACTTGTATCGTGGGTGCCGCAAACATTTACATCACACACAGACACACAATTACTCCCAAAACCAGCACAAACGGCCCTTGGGAAATAAAATTGTGTTCTAGCCATGAATCAAAACCAGGACTCATGACGACTCAGTTGGCACAGTGGACAATATTTTGTCTCTGCGAGCACGGTCTAGGGTTACATTCCCCGCAGGAGCACAAATTCCCTTTCCATGAGACATAATATGACTGTTCTTTTGGTTTTGGAATTCTGTGCGTAATGCAGGTTGTAAATGTTTCCGGCGCCCACGCACAAATGTTTGAACTTAGTGCAGGGCTTAATATATTAATATGAATACATTTGTTTTGTTTTTTTTTATATATAATACAATTTACAATATTTGTCTAATAAATTAATGTTGTTATTTTTGCCAGTTAGGTATAAATTACATTGATTTAATGAGTTCGAAATGATTAAAATTAAAACCCTAATATTTTGCTTCTACTTTTCAGTGCGCAGCGTGCGAACTTGCAAAGAATATTTAACTATTATTTATTTTGATTTATAATGTATAGTTTACAAGTAACCTCATTTATTTTCTTCAAACCAACCTTATTTCTGAATTTGACAAATATTGCACAAAAATAAAATAACAACAACAAAGCTTCAGAACCAATTCCGAACCATCGATTCAATTTTTTTTAATCGTAAACAAATTTAAGTAAAATTTAAAGTTTTACATTTTTTTATATATCAAACAAAATGCATTGCATTTCAAATTTTGCTAGTAATGCTGTTGCATCAGCATTTTCTGTTTTAATGATGAAAAATGTATCGCTAAAGGTTCCGTTATCTAAAATCCAAAACTGGATTGATGTGCCTGCATCCAGACCCAGAGGAGCATCCATCTCTACCTCCGCTGCATTACGGGTTAGTGCTTCGAAGAATCTTTTCGAGAAGGTGAAATATGCCTGACTGCTGACTTGGTTTGTTTTATATATTTTTATAGAGCTTGATGTTAAACGTCACTCCTGTCTATAGCAGAGTAAGCCGGCATTTTTTTTAATATTATTCCTGAGTAATTCCTACTGCCGCTAACAATATTGTCTTTTCAACCGACTTCAAAAAAGAAGGTTTTTATTTCGATTGTGTTTTTTTGTATGTTACGCGATATCTCCGCCAATTACGAATCGTAAATCGTAATAATAACCACATAAATTTTATCGAAATCGGTCAAGCGAAAACCAAAAAATTATCGGTGAAGTCGGATTTTTACCGACTTTACAAAAAAAGAAGGAGGTAGTGTGTTACCTCATAACTTCGTTCCACATGAACCGAAATTGAATTGTTTTTGTTTAATCGATGTTGCTTTCCAATTGGTCCCATTTAAATTTGATCAAGATCTGAATAGTAGTTATTGAGTTATCCTCAATAATGCGTATTCAGTAGACTACATTGACGATGTTCTCGTTTTTAATCGACTTCAAAAGTCACCTCATAACTTCTTTCGTTGTAAGCCGATTTTGATGATTATTTTTTTATTTGAAAGCTGGTGCTTTTCATGTGGTCTCATTTAAATTTAGTCAAGATCTGATCACTAGTTTTTGAGTGATTGTCAATAATATTTTTTTAAGCTTTGCTTGCGTTTAAATATTTAAGCTTTGCTTGCGTTTAATTATTTAAGCTTTGCTTGCGTTTAATTATTGTAAGTAAACTGGCACAGACAGTTTATTAGTAACTGTCAAATAAATTATTGTACCTCGTAGGCGGCTGCTACAATAATAGATATAATTAAACGCAAGCAAAGGTTAAAAAAACCGACTTCACCGCTTTATCATCGGAACCTTGATCAGATTTAATATATAAACACGCTTTATTGACTATAACTCAAAAACTAGATATCAAACCTTGATAAAATTTCAATGGGACCACATGAAAAGCACCAGCTTTCAAATAAAAAAATCATCAAAATCGACTCACAACGAAAGAAGTTATGAGGTAACTTTTGAAGTCGGGTAAACGAGAACATGGTCAAAATAGTCCAAAAAATAGGCATTACTGACGATATTTCAAGAACTACTAATCAGATCTTGATCAAATTTTAATGGGACTAATTAGAAAGCAACATATATCGAACTAAAAAAAATTTTTTGAAATCGGCACACGCTGTAACGGTCGTGTAAGTCGGCTACAATTTAGCCGCTTTCGCAAAATATCTATATATATATACGGGTATAAGAGTTATCATAAGAATATCTCAAAATATGGGACGATATTTCCACTATTCTTGCTGTCAAATTCTTAGAATGCACAAGAATAGAGTATTTCAGAGAGATGTGAACATACAAATGTATTGTATTTCACAATAAAGAGACAAGTCATTGTTATACCTCGGTTTAAATTTCATAGGTAAAAGCATTACGATGAATAAAAATATTTTCTTTTGATTTACGCTTCCAAGGATCGTTTACCCGTGTTTAATATTATTAGACACAGTGTTCAAGAAGGTAGATTGATAAAATCTTATTTATGCCAACAATGGTTAATATTTAGAATTCAAATTCGAAATTAAAATGGAGTTTATTATCAGTTTCTTTGATACAAGCTTGATCTGTGTATCGTCTGAATTGAAATAACTTTTGGAGTTTTGTGACATGTACGTATAAATATTTTGTTTTGGATATTGATAATATATCTCAGTTATCGGCATTCTATTTTTATGGGGTCTCTATTGTATATCTTCTATATAGAGTAGATAATGTTGTGCCAACCCCAATTAGAAAAAAAGGTGTTGATTATTAATGGGAGGCAAATAAAAAGCGTTTATCGTGAAATAGTAAAAAACAAAATGGCGTCTATGATATGCTCGATAAATTAATACGAGACCGGAGTCAAAACCAACAAGATATCAAAGAACCATTTAAAATTATTTAAAACATTTAGTGATAAGGTATATAACGTAGAACATTTTTTGTATTTAGATTATTTCCTGAGCACTATAAAAGACTTCTAGTGCCCAGAAAGAATATTAAGTTTTATTTCTTTCGTTTGTATTGTACAAACATCGAAACACAAACTTATCAAATTAACATTTACCTATAGGTATAGTATAGACGCAAACAAAATAGCCTTTCAGCGAGGATTGTTTGCTCTTTTCTCTTCTTAACAAAATATGGCGGTTTTGTGTAAAAGAATAATATTGTGTACTGAAAACAATCTCTCGATTTTGTTTGTTCATAATTTATAGGTACTTTGTTGTTATTCAGAACGTGTGTTTACATGACCGTTATTTTCAGTGGTATGCTTAGGTAAAATTTTTTTTTTTTGGCCCTGTTTTCAAAATATGCAAAGGAGACCTTTTTTATTTGGCTTTGACAGACATTTGACCAATATCTCACCTGATGGTGAGTGACGGTGATATGGTAAGATCTATAATATTATGCTATATTTCTATATATTAACCAAACTAAATAATGTATTAAATATGTTACGGTGGATATCCTAATAAATATAAAACATATATTGGATGTATTATTTATTGACTGATAAAAAATATTTTTTTTAATGTATATAATTATTTAAAAAAAATAATTAATTGTTATATTAATTACAGATGAATGATATACAATACATATATAAATAGTAGCCGTGCCCCGCGGCTTCGCCCGCTATTATCAAGATAAAAGTAGCCTATGTGTTAATCCTAGGTGTAATTTATGTACATTCCAAATTTCATCCAAAGCCGTTCAGCCGTTAAAACGTGAAGAGGGAACAAACATACTTACACACACACAAACTTTCAGATTTATAATATTAGTAGGATTATAATACACATACTTAATATAACCTAAAAATAAATTAATATTAGTGATGAAACATCATAATGATTTCAAACATATATATATATATATATATATATATAATGGAAAAAAGTAACATGTTTTCTCCGAGGCTTTTTATTTTTGCTACTACTACGACCAACGTGTTAATAAAAAGTAGGAGTTTGAAATAAACTTGAAAAACATTATTAATTAATAAATATTGAATAAAAGAAATCCTTATTATACTTATAAACTTTCCCGTTATAGTTAAAACTAGGTATCTTCTAGGCTATCATGTCACATCTTCGGCCAGATCATCACTTTCCATTACGTGTGACAGTGGTCAAATGTAATGTTATGTTATATTCGGCTTAAAACACGAAAATTTTGACTTACTTTGTAGTCAACTAGTTTCGGTCAAATTAGTTGCCCTTCATCAGGATGAGTCAGACGCGCGGAGGCGTGCGGCTCGGGCCTCGGCGCGTGACGTAAAGTAAGTCAAAATTTTCGTGTTTTAAGCCGAATATAACAACATAATGTGTAATACTCACGATAGTTTTAACATTAAAAGTGGTCAAATGCTTCCCTATTTAGCATAAAAAATACATATATATAAAACTATATACTTTTGTCAAAATTAACACTTTATTTTATGAATCGAAAACAGGTTTAAACCCTCCGTATATCTAGTAGAGATTCACAAATCAACCACTCGAAACTCCGTGGCAGATTCAAGTGGGCCGGCTTCAGATTTGCACAAAGGCAAGTGCCACGAAGAGCCAGGAGCCCTAGAGCCAGAGGGCCACAGGACCGCTGCCACTTGTCTCTTGCTATTTTCGGATTACCTCGTATTCGATAATACATAATAACAAAGTAAAAAGGTCATAAACATAATAGTGTCTTGGCTGAGTCGTCAGTTGCTATCAGTCAGAATGTATACAATAAATTATATAAATACTAGCTGCGCTCCGTGGTTTTACCCGCGTAAGTCTCGGACCTGGAAATTCAGGATACAAAGTATATGTTAGTCCAAGATGTCGGCTACCTGCATACCAACTTTCATAGACATTGGTCCAGCCGTTTGAGCGAGAAGTAACAAACACACAAATTTTCGCCTTGATAAGTTTAGTGTGAATTGTGATATATAAATAAAAATGACCCGACTACGCGACGCAAATGTGTACATAGCATATATGTACTATGTTTATATGTAGTATGCATGGTTGTTCATTTGTAGCGTGGTCAAGAGACGCATTTGGTACGTGTGGGTTGATTTTGACGATTCTTTTATCGATCGATTTCCCTGAGTGCTGCTAAAGACATGACAGTATGTGGTTAGCAGCCATTCTCACTTTGTTTTAATTAATACTTATAATACATTCATATGAAATAATATTAAATGTCATATTATCAACAAGTATAAAAACGATAAGTAATTTTTTACGCAGTCCGGTTATTTATAGTTAAGTTATAATGTACATGCTGCGCCAGGTGGGTCAAATTTGTTGAATTGCCGTTTTCCACGTGAACCTATTTCGAGTTTTTTTAGTTTAAAAGATGTTGCTTTCTAATTGGTCCCATTTAAATTTGATCAAGATCTGATCAGTAGTTCATGAAATATCGTCAATAATGTCTATTTTGTGACGAATAATGCGTACTTTGACGATGTTCTGGTTTATCCGACTTCAAAAGTTACCTCACAACTTCTTTCGTTGTGAGCCGATTTTGATGGTTATTTTTTATGTGAAAGCTGGTGTTTTCTATGTGGTCCCATTGAAATTTGATCAAGATCTCTTATTTTTGAGTTATCGTCAATAATGCGTGTTTATACATTAAATCTGATCAAGGTTCCGAAGATAAAGCGGTGAAGTCGGTTTTTTTAAGCTTTGCTTGCGTTTAATTATTGTACCTGGATATATAGCCGGAAGTCAGTATTTTTGGGTATATTCATTGAAATATTTAACGCAAAAGATAAGATTAGCATATTCTAGTTATTATTCAGTTTAAAATTGCTTTGAAATTATTCTCATTGTATTATTTGCATATTAATTACTAACTTGCTGCAAAGAGTTGATTCAAAACAGCGAAATATATAATTATCGTAATTAATTATACGAGAACCCTTCGCTTTATATAAACTTGTTTTGCATAATTCTGTTATTATGCACGATGTACTTTTTTTGGTCACGTGTTTACGTCACGTCACAGTTTCATTTAAGTATAGGTTTTAATATTTTGCGTGTTTATTATGTTAATAAAATTTAGTTACTTAATAATAAAATTGTTATAATCTTGAAAGCGGAATAATATTGGGTTATTTAGACATGTTTTTAACTGTATAAATTATTACTGTTTCTATTTTATTAACATACTAGTTAGGCCCCGCGGCTTCGCCCGCTGATGGTGGTGATGATGATTAAAGTAGCCTATGTTTTAATCCAGAGTATAAGCCATCTACATTCCAAATTTCATTGAAATCGGTTTAGTAGTTACGGAGATACGTGGTAACAAACATTCACACACACACACAAACTTTCGGATTTATAATATTAAGTAGGATACTGCTCTAGTAATATGGGAAAACGTTTTACCGCTGTATTGACTATTTTTGTAGTAACGTTAAGCTTGGGTCCAAATGACATAATACTATATGCATAATACTTTTTATCAATAGACATAATACTACGTAGAATAGTAGAAGGCTACCTCTAGCATAATATTATTTATAAAGAATTTTATACTTTATTGGCATTATACCAAAATCGGATTATTCGTTACGGAGATACGTGGTAACATTCACACACACACACACAGACATACAAACTTTACCGTTTATAATATTAGTAGTATTATGCACACGTAAATATACACAACATGAACCGCGTTATGAAATTTCGTCGAATAAAAGACATAAAGACATATATTTATTTGTGGCAAAAAAAAAAACAATTTATTAAAGGGTACAAATAGTTTTTTTTTATTTTTACTGTTTTACCACAAACCGTCCTCAACTCAGCATAATGCTGGTTTAAAAAACCAGCGCTGGTCTTCCGTTAGAAACCAAAGCAGCTTCCTTCACTTATGTAAACTAAATAAGTATAATGAAAGTAAGTTAAGTATCGAGGAATCCCGTACGCAACAGTAATAACAACATTTAGACGAGTTAGGGAAGCGTTAACAGAGCAAACTCGACTGATTGCTTCTCAAGGGTTCTTGATAGTGATGTGCATTTTATATTGATACGTAATATCAAATACTAATGTTCAGTATCTAGTACCGATACGGAATACCTGGTAATACTTACTCGTAATATATTACATTTATTTAGTTTCACCTGACCCGTTATGTGTCGGTCTGTAATCAAATTTTGCAAGCTAAAGTAGACCCACTCTCCGATGTCTGATTGGACTTTAATTTGGTGTACTTAACCTTCAGTGACAACGTTTCGGGCCCTTGAAACCACCGGCTCGCACCACCGCACCACTGGTGGTGCAAAAGTTATTTTTTTATACCCATTACACTACCGACAAATAGTGCAATATAATGATATGGTACCATGGAGCTGGTTTGATGATGGTGACGGAAAATGGCCGTAGGAACTTCTGGACTAAACAAGATAAATCCTTCAATTTGGGCTCGTTTAATTCGTCTTGTCAAGTTCTCTGGTTATATAACTTTTTAGTGCTTTTTATATTGTTTCCACTTCGGTGATGTCTTGGACGCACCAATATTTTTTTCTCGATAGACTAAATCTTAAAAGTTAGTATAAAAAATATTGTCTAGTGGTATAATAAAAGTCTAAGTAACCTTAATAACCAATAACCTTAGTAGCGATATTTTATAGTAATCTTTATTTATCTCTTACATCACTAAAGTGTTCGCTGAAGTAATGACCGCGGGACGATAAGGATGGAAGCGGTAATATAATAAAAATACGAATTTCGCTTTATTACACAACTTCTCGAGTCACGCTATTACAATAACTGACTTAATTTAGATACCCCTATTTCTTCTACCTATATATCCTTACATAATACAAGGAAAACTAAACATAAATGCTTATGTAATTGTGTAGCTAAAATGAGTTAATTAGTATTGTATTAAAACTAATTGATCGAGCAAAGCGAGATCTCTAAGTTGACTTGGGTAGTTTAGCACTTTATCCGTCCGTCCGTCCGTCCATCTATCCGCCTGTCAGAGGCATCTAACGTCTAAACCATACAAGAGAATAACTTCTCAGAGAATATGTAAAACTATTGATAAAGCCAGAAATGGCAATCAAAATTAAATATAATTAAATATATTATATGAAAATAATAAGGGGGCACCTGTATACAAGTAAGCTGGGAGCAAAATATTTTTTATTTTTATCTACCCTTGTGGGGTATCGTTGAACAAAACTCTATAGTACGAAACCGGTTTTAAAATGTATGTTGAAAAATAACAATTTGGTAGGCCACCAAAGTCAATGTTTTTAGAAATATTTTGTCCCGGGGTCTGTCACAAAAACGGCTACACATATAAAACAGACTTAGTATAATATAATTTATATCCTGATTCGAACAAAAAATACTAAAGTAAAACAATGATTATATAGAAAAAAACTGATGAGCAATTAACTCCAAAAGTAAATATTGAATTTTGATGACTGTCATGTCTTTAATAATAGTCGCAAGATAAAGAAAAATCGATTTACGTAACTCAACAAAATCGATCCACGCGTTTTGGTCTCTAGAACGACAGAGGCACAAACATACAATACATGATTTCGTCACGCAGTCGGGTAAAAAAGGTACTTCAGATTACATAAACTGAAAAAATACAATTATTACTTTAATTTGATGATACCATTACTTCGAACAAAGATTGATGACAGTAAACAAATACTTGATGCAATTACTGGATTTTTTAAATACACTGAAAATTGAGTTTCTTGTTCTTGCTGCATCTGGCATAAACTAGTTAGATAGTCCACAGACCTACATTCTGGTCGTACGAAATGTAAGTATGTTACATCTTCGGCCATATTTTTACGTTTTATCCGGTAAGATATTGGTAAAATGCTTGCCTGTGTAGCAAAGAAAATGTTCCTGGTGACAATTGATCGATAGTTTCTCTGATCTATAAGATGATCGGGCTCAATCTACTCGATATTGAAGCTGCTTCACCGCAAGAAATCGATTTATTTCTCTTGTCTCTGTTTCTCTTTCCTATAAAGCTTTGGAATAGATGAACATAAATATTTTCTCCATTAGGCGTATGAAAGACTCACTTCCTAAAATAGTCACTGAAGAATGTTGCTACCTATAAGATAAAGTTAAGCCATGTCATCCTGTAATGGGAAGAAAATCTCGTATTTGAGAGGCGGTGACGGGCCGGTCCAATAAGTGCGGTGTATCAAGGCAATATATTTGGCCGCAGGAAGTACGCCCTAAATATTTTCTTAGCTTGGATTGTGGTCTCGGTGAAAAGATATACCGTCCTAAAGTTTTTTTTAACTCTGCTTCGATTTGATGCTTATAATATGATGTCATTGAGTTTGTTGGTTTTTCTTACGTAAAAGATATATATGTATACGATGCTTGGTAGAAATATTATAATTTCGAGTGACTTGGACTTTTTTTTTAATTATAGGCAAACGTTGGACTATACTACACTATCTCATCTGATGGTAAGCGATGATGCGATCGACGATAGAGCACGTTTGCCTAGAAGATGCCTATGCTATACTTTGAAGAAAACTAGCCAAATTTCAGTGGTTTTTAAAAAAAGTAACTTAAATAATCGATAATTATAATATCACAAGGTGATGTTATCGGTTTTTAGGCTTTGACTATCTATATACCCACTGCTATAGATGAAATTTCATACTGGATTATTTAAAATGTCTTATGAGTGGTTATAATGTAAAAGAGCTGGTTTGAATCTTGCTCATCTCTCTTTACTCATCTTACAAATTTGAAGGAATAGTGCCGAAATCGTAATATAAGTAAAATTCCTCTCATGTATTAAAATTAATAATATTCATATTATTCTAGACGACATAGTATCACTTGTGACAAGACCGTAACATTGCCTCCCTTATCTCCGTAACCCATTGACACGTTTTTTTAAATGACGTGGCTAGGTTTTATTTATATGCCTAGTATATCCAGTATGCTATGTGAACAAAGTATATTATCTCTATTATTAAATTCGATGTAAAAAATGTATTGATATTCGCTATCACCTATCCCCTGTACTCCAACATATCCCCGCATCCGGCTCTCGGCCCTCCGACCCACTCGCAGAATAAACAAGTGGCTCCATCAGCTCTGTATTAGCTGCAGATCACGCTCTTATAATTAAATACATACACACAACTTGACCTATTTTTTTTAACGAACTTTTAAATAAACCGGTATTTGTGTTACCGCATAACTTCTTTCGAGGTGAACTTATTTTAATTTGAAGGCTGGTGCTTTCCATGTGGTCCCAATAAAATTTTATTAGGATCTGTCTGGTAGTTTTGATAATATAAAAATGACTCAATAATGCGTATTTAATTCATTTAATCTGATCCATGGTTCCGAAGATAGAACGGTTGATTCGGTTTTTTAAGCTTTGTTTGCGTTTAAATTATTGTATTTAATAAAAGAACTTATTAATTAATCAAATCAAATCAAAATCTTTTATTCACATGGGCCTCAAAGAGGCACTCATGAAAGTTTATAACTGTGCCAGATAATAACTAATTATTGCGAAATTCGTAAAATTACAGCCATCTTTCTCAATTTTTTTTTAAACATTCTTAAATTACTACTACAGTAATTAATTAACCTAGGTATATCTATTAGGTATCTCATATTATGTAGTCGCCAGAAAGGACTTGTGCAATCTATCTAACGTTGTCAATCTTCTATTAATTATGATACACAATTAAGAAGTAGAATTATTTAGTACACACTGCTATTATTTATATAGTATTATAATGTCATAGTCTTTGGAAAATCAAGCACAATGTTTTCGTTTTGTTGCGAAATATTTTTTATATAATGCAAGTACGCTAATGTAGTGTCAGGACTGTTTTGCCAAGTCCCCTTGGAATGCAATCATTTAATTATTTTGCTATCTCCTCTCCATCCAAAGGTTGTCTGGAAGAGATCGCTTTAAGCGATAAGACCGCCCATTGTACTAGCCTAAGTTATTTTCAATGTAATTGTTTGCTGTTATTTTCTTTTTTTAATTGGTGTACAATAAAGAGTTCATCTATCTATCTATCTAATTCCTCAATGACCTAAGAAATAATCAATACAAGACAAAACAAATTTTAATTAATTAGCCTTCAGATATGTACGACAACCAGGTTTTTTATACCTGGTTATAAGGTGTGGTTTCTCGAATGCATTGGAAAGGTATCCCAAAAAAAAGCCTTTGCCAGCATGCATAGCAGTCGGGTTCGTTTTTTTGGACACTTTATACTTTCTACGGCTGATTGATTCGATGGTGAGCGAAAAGAAAGCCTTATAGTGGAATTGGATCAAAAATTGGTAGAGACCGTCCAACCGATAGCTGCACTGTACGGTTCTCCCAATATGATGACGCTCAACATAAAACTCACACAAATTGATCCAACCTAATTCGTCTAAAATTTAGGCATGACTTTATGCCCCCGATTGGTGTGTTACGAAGGAAAATAAGTCTCACGCACTATCGACAGCTTTTATAAAATATTTGCCACTAGCACAGGTTTGTATTTAGCTTTTTAGGGTTATCTATTTATTGTTTGACGGCATTTTTTACCGACTTCCCAAAAAAGGAGGTGGTACTCAAGTCGACTGTTTTTTATGTGTGGTACCTCATAAGTTCTCTCCACGTGAGCCGATTTCGAAAAATTTTATTGAGCTTCAAAGATCTTGCTTACTAATTGATCCCATTTAATCTTTCTAATTGATCTGATCACTAGTTCTTGAAATATCGTCAATAATGTCTATTTAGTAACGAATGATGCGTACTTTGATGATATTCTCGTTTACCCGACTTCAAAAGTTACCTCACAACTTCTTTCGTTGTGAGCCGATTTTGATGATTCCTTTTTTATTTGAAAGCTGGTGGATTGAGGTTTCGATGATAAAGCGGTGAAGTCGGTTTTTTTAAGCTTTGCTTGCATTTAATTATTTTTCCTTTCGTCCACTTACACTTCTCTACGTGTACTCGTACTAAACAACGATGACCTAACGGGCGCATAGATAGCTATAACATAAAGAGATTTCCGTTTTCTGGCATGAGTAATCACTAAATAAGACTTTAGAAATTTCATACCGACCTCCTTTTTAGTACCCTGTACAAAAAAGGAGGTACTCAAGTCGACTGTATTTTTTTTTTAATGTTACCTCATAACTTCGTTCCACGTGAACCGATTTTGGAATGTTTATATTTTTTCAAACATGTTGCTTTCCAATCAGTCCCATTTAAATTTGATCAAGATCTGATCAGTAGTTCTTGAAATATCTTCAATAATGCGTGTTTAGTACATCCATTCTAGTCAAAGTTCCGAAGATAAAGCGGTGAAGTCGGTTTTTTTAAAACTTTGCTTGCGTTTAATTATATATTCCCGCATCCCGCTGCTTACGTGAAGCTATGCGATAACCGTAGATAAACTCTTTCCTCAAAAGTTAAACAATATTTGTTTAAAAATCGACAAACATCGAACTATACTTTAATCAATTTCAACTACCTACTCTGATAATAATGTATTAAATAAAAATCTCGGGTCACGACCGACTTTAACGTTTTTTTTTGTAAATTTGGTAGGTATAATATATATCCCCATCCCCATCGTGATTTTAGTATTTTTGTATGATCAGTATCCAAAAAGTTTTTAGTATGGTATCAAGTGCTAGACGACCATAAACGTGAAAGAGGTAAAACACTTTTTTCCATGCGTGGCATTGCAACGCATGCCGGGGGTACAGCTAGTAATGTATAAAATGTATTATAATAACATGCCCTTGGTAGGCTCCTATCAGACTTTTTCCCGAATGTTTATCGCGGAACATAAACAATCCATCATAATAAATATCCACTTTGCCAGTTCGGCGAACATATACGACGCTATACGTGGAACATTGAAGTCACGTCGATCCAGAAATAGAGATGTCAGTTGTTTTTAGGGTTGCCTACGTTTTCGGCATAATTAACCTTTTCTTAACAAGCTTTTATTAGCTTGGTATGTATGTAACGGGGTCTTTGAACGAGATTTTCACCCCCTTCAAAACGTTTAAATTAATTTGAAACTTTGCACACTTATCAAGGACCGACCTGATCTCACGATGAAGTAAATACGGAAATGACCAGCAATAAATGTTGATAAATTCTAACTATCTTCTTAACTGACCAGATATGGCCAGCAACGAATAATTGTCCAAACAACAATAACTGTTATGATTCCATCGAAAACAATTTATGGAATACTAACCTGTTATGTATTTGATGCTCTTATTTTAATTGATTATTAATTAATCTTTAAGATATTATCGATTTGATTTAGTATTGTTTATTCTGATTTTTAAATTGATTTAATAATCATAAATATTATGTAGATTCCAAAATGCCTATTTTCTAAACATTAATTATATTTATAATTGTTTTAAAGTCTTAAAATTACATTCTGTAAGAGTTAGTTTACTTAACCACCATGATAGGATTATGTAACCATAATGGAAAGGCTACATCTTATGACACAAGCTTATTAATACATATTTCAATGAAATAAAACCGGCCAAGTGCGAATCGGACTCGCGCACGAAGGGTTCCGTACCATTATCTATAAAAAATCAAGTTTGTTGTATGGGAGCCCCCTTAAATATTTATTTTATTTTTAGTATTTGTTGTTATAGCGGCAATAGAAATACATCATCTGTGAAAATTTCAACTGTCTAGCTATCACCGTTCTTGAGATACAGCCTGGTGACAGACGGACGGACAGACAGCGAAGTCCCAGTAATAGGGTCCCGTTTTTACCCTTTGGGTACGGAACCCTAAAAAACAAACACAATTTAAATAAATATGATATAAATCATAACAATTAATACCATAGAGCAACAATTATTGTTACTTTCCGTATGTAGCCAGCAACGAATAGCTGTTGTCCGACCATTTTCCAATCGTAACCGTCCGGATCCAACCATCCCTATTCAATACGCGGAAGTCACACAAAGTTAATTCAATGCAAAAGAAAGAGCGTGGCTCCTCCAAAGCTTTGAGTATTCAGCCTGCAGCGAAGAGGACCGTGCTCAAAGCCTTTGTACCCTGACGTTTGTAGGCTTTGTCTGTAAGATCAGGATATGATTTGTTAAGGAAGCAGCGTCCGTTTATTATTCTGAACGTTGAAATAAATTTGGTGCGAGCTTTTTTATCGTAGAACAACAAAAGACTATTTTTATCGAAATCGTGGGAAACAATTACAATGATACTCAAGTAGTAAATTTAGAAAGGAAAAATTATCGCCGTTGAACCCGAGGCGATCACGAGTCATGCCCTATTGCTCTTACCGCTGTACTCAACCCCTGCCTGAAGCGACGAAATTATCCTTTCCTTATTATTAACATCTTATGGGGACGTTTAATACTATCTATCGAAATAGTTTGGAACTACTACTAACGAGTCTGTATTTAAACAAAATTATTTCACACGTTATTTTTATGAGATTTGATCATAAATATCAGAATAACATTATTATAATAACATTATTGCAAGCTACTTATTTTTCTTCATATTATACCTATATAGTTAACGTGAACAAAAATTTTGTTCCTCTGATACTGTAACTATACTTATTTTCAACGTGGTTATTGTTTTTTTCACAGGATGATGACCCTTGCAACCCAAGCAACCCATGCAAGCCATGCGCACCATCATCGAAGAGCCCGCCGCAGGACACGTCATGTGAATCGAGAAGCAACCCATGCAAGCCATGCGCACCTCCATCGAAGAGCCCGCCGCAGGACACGTCATGTGAATCGAGAAGCAACCCATGCAAGCCATGCGCACCTCCATCGAAGAGCCCGCCGCAGGACACGTCATGTGGATCGAGTGATCCCTGCGGTTTTGGTGGTCGTAGTGGCGGTACAGATTCGCTGAAAAGCTTGAAAGATAAAGTATGTGTGATTACCGGAGGAGCAGAAGGTATCGGTTATGAAATGGCTGACGCTTACCTCAAGAGGGATGCCCAGGTAGCCATTCTCCTGGACATAAACAAAGAGAAAGGTATGGAAGCCCAGAAAACTTTGAACGGCAAGTATGGTGAAAATAAAGCCGTATTTTGTGTATGCGATGTCGTAACTGATTTAGAAGAGTCGTCAAAAAATATTTTCGCGGCTTACAAAAATGTAGACGTCCTTGTCAATAATGCGGGAATACTGGATCAAATACCAGCAAAAACACTGATCGACATAAACGTAGCTGCGCTGATTGAATGGAGCCTCAAATATTGGAACCACATGAGAAAGGACAAGGGTGGTAAAGGGGGTACCATAGTCAATTTGTCTTCTATCTACGGCTATAGGATAGATCAGTTCCACCCCATCTATCAGTCTTCGAAGTTTGCTGTTATGGGTTTCACGAAGGCTTTGGGACACGAGTATACTTTTAAAAAGACTGGGGTCAGGATTATGGCTATCTGCCCCGGTTTTACGCACTCTAAAATGACCTCCAAAGCAAGACCTTGGGACGATATGTACGGTGAAGACCTTAATAAATTCTTGAAAAATCAGGCGTGGCAGAATCTAGACGCTTGTGGAATGTGCGCCATCAAAAGTTTCGAGACTGGTGAGAGCGGTTCGGCATGGCTCATTGAAGGCAATAAAGTAGGCGAGGTAATTCTGAAACACATGGTCTGTTTTTAACTTCCACTGCAATGAAAATACATTAATACTTTCGGTAGTTCCTATACATTTTGTTGTGATATACGTTTTGTTTTATTTAATATATAACGAAGTGCAATAAATATTTTTGCGTTTCAGTTTTTTGTTTTTTATTGTTTTTTTTTTAAGTACGAGTCTAGAAGATTATATATCCTCAGTCTCACAATCCCTTGGAGCTGGTGAATAAAAGATTATAATTATGTATTATAATGACCATATGTGTAGCATATTTAGGAAATATTGACACGCCAAAACCCATGATTAAACAAAACGCATAGCAAAATTCAAACGGATTTTTTAAATATTCTAAATTTGTAATTAACTATGGGAAAAATAAATTAAGCAATAAGTTATTCTTCCCTACCAGTATGGATAGATCAGTAAGGATATGTGGAATTGCCGTAATAATTAAACGTAAGCAAAGCTTAAAAAACCGACTTCACCGCTTTATCTTCGGAACCTTGATCAGATTTAATGTATTAAACACGCATTATTGACTATAACTCAAAAACTAAAGATCAGATCTTGATCAAATTTCAATGGGACCACATGAAAAGCACCAGCTTTCAAATAAAAAAACAATCTTCAAAATCGGCTCACAACGAAAGAAGTTATGAGGTAACTTTTGAAGTCGGGTAAACGAGAACATCGTCAAAGTAGTCCACAAAATATGCCTATTTTTATTGACGATATTTTAAGAACTACTGATCAAATCTTGATCAAATTTAAATGGGACCAATTAGAAAGCAACATCTTTCAAACTAAAAACTAACAATTGGCTCACGTTGAGAGAAGTTATGAGGTAACACACATCTCCTCCTTTTTTGGAAAGTCGGTAAAAACTGACAAAAATCACTCAAAAATTAAGGTATTAGAGCAGGAAAGTTGGTCTTGACATTAGTTTTTTTTTACTTTCTACCTGCCAATTGCCCATATCTTCTGTCTTTTAGTCCCAAAATTTACGTATTCTTAAAGATGTTGTCCGCGATAGAAACATGGCGCGCTCCTTGAGAGCATGGACAATATAGTAAAGAATACTCTCATATCGGTTTTATTAACATATATGACAGAGCTTGGTCGCAAAGACTAGGAGTTATACGTATAATTTCTAGTCTTGCGTTACCAGCTTTTTTGTCCTCGGTTCATGGTACTTCTAAATTAGTCGATAAAATACTTTCACATAGTTTGGATTCTTTAGAAACAGCAAACCTGACTGAGGCCAGAAGCGCCTGGGTAGATAGCATGCCCAAATAGCCAGCTCCCAGTTATCTTATCCCCACAGAGACTGGGATCGGCCGCTCTGTAAACTAGCACGGAAACATCTTTTAAATGTTCCAGCCATTCTCGAATCGAATGGTCTGATGAGTGATGATGGTCAAAGACCCGACGGCCTGACTTAATTCCATGGAAGATGGAAGGGCCTTTAGTGTGGGATGCAACTTGTGTCGACACCTTTAGCTCCTTCACATCTTCCTGAAACAGAATGGGGTTGGCGCCGCGGAACTTTGACAGAGCACCGTAAACGGCGAAAATATGGAAACCTCGGCAGTGGTTACATATTTGAGCCGTTAGGTATTGAGACACGGGGCCAATGGGAACTGGGAGTTCATTCTATTTTCAAAAATCTATCAGAGGGCCTTGTTGAGGCGACGCGTAATCAAAATGCTGCTACTTATTTGACTCAACCTATTAGCATTGTAATTCAGAGAGCCAATGCCACCAGCATGATGGGAACGCTACCCACTGCTAGTGTGCTTGAGCACTTAAGTTACCTGTACGCTCGATGTTTTGTTATGTAGGTTACTTAGGTCTTTGCTGTATATTGTTTTAGTTTAGTTTTTGGAAAAAAGTGTACTTAATATAAATGATTATTGGGGGCACAAGAGAACTTAAACAGAGAGAACACTCATAATTAATCAAATTGCATTTATCAAAATATACAAAGTAAAATTGGAATTAACACTCACAGCCCACACTAAGCTAAGAGACTTGTATAGTGGTAGCCGGAAACATTTACATATCACGCACAAAATCACACCAAGAACCAAAAAAAAGACATGTGGCACTCGAGTACTGCCGCGGTAAAGCTATTGCATAGCATTTTTTATCAACTTATGCAATTATAATTATATTTATTTTATTTATGCAGTATTTTATTTTCCTGCCACCTAGAGGCGAGTTGCTGAACTAAAGAGACAAGCGTGATATTTCAAAAAAGTCATTAAAAGTTCTGCTATTCATCGATAGATGGCAAAACTAAAAAGTATCACCTCTGTGCTGGTCGGAGTGGGGGGTGTTAGGTTATTTTCGTTACGGAATTTCTGGATTCGGTCTCCACGCTCAAGGCCCGCGATAGAAGCTATGCAATAGCTTAAAAATGGTGGTCAAATGCTTGCCTATCAAACATTTTAAAAAAATCAGAAGTACAAATGTCCTTTGGGAAAGAAAGGTATGTTCCTGCCGGGAATCGAACCCAGAACCCGCGGCGTAGGGCGCAGACTCTTACCCACCGCGCCAACTGGGTTGTCAAATAAGGTCAATTATTTTTAATATTCCCAACTAAAATAATACCTTTAGGCAAAAATTTTCAAGATGGACAATGTAGGTGGAACGCAGAAATGTGACGTTATTTTGGTATTCAAATTGAACAAAACTGTGATTATGTTAATCAAACAAAAATAGAACACAGAGAATGAAATTTAAAATTAAGTAAATGGCGACTTTCAGTGCAGTTAATCTTCGTGGGTTTTTGTCTCTCTGCATTATTCATTTTCCGGCGTCTAATGACTTTCTGATGTTGCTTTGTTTGTAAAATAAACGTATTTACTTCATAGTTTTCAGAGTAATTCAAAATACAAATTTGAAGTAGGTATCGCAATAAAAATAGGTAGTAATATCAAACCCCTTCAGACCCACCGTTCTCCTGGTGGTACGGTGGGTCTTTCGTGGTGAAAAATTCTTTTCTCTCTAATTTCATATCTCTCATGAAATTAATTTCATTATTCAATAATTTAAAGGACTTATTGTTAAGAATACCTACCGTCATTCAGTAAAAGGTTTGCGATAGAAACACTGTTTTTGTCCTAATTAAAGACCTTTACCATTTTTTTTATCTGGTAAATTAATTTTATGACCTTTCTCAATTAAAAATGTGGGTAAGTCATGTTATTCATTATAGTCATTGAATTGCAATCAATAGTTACATAAGTGTGTGTATCTATAATACTGTTAATATCATGTTTCCAGTAATCTCCATTCATATCAATGTTTATGCGAATGTTTGAACTTCAACAGGACATAATTGGCATTAAGAGATTACTGAGAGATAGTTAATAGCTTTGTTTTTATCGTGATTTGTTTTCTCTGTGATTGGACCCGTGACTTAAATATTATCGTAATTATGTAAATAAGTGATAAAGTTCTACTATAATTAGCAGCATATCATCTTGCGGTCACATTTGTTGTCAGTCATCGTCGGAAATAATACTTCAAAATGACTAAGGAACTCAAAAACAAAACTGTAGTCATCACGGGGGGAGCAGATGGCATCGGTTACGAAATAGCCGATAACTATCTCAAAAAGCAAGCAAAAGCAGCTATTCTCCTTGACATAAATGAAAAGCAAGGAGCTGAAGCTGTGAAAAAGCTGACGGCTAAATATGGCAACGGGAAAGCCTTCTTCTACAAATGTGATGTGATAACAGATTTGGAAGCAGTTTCAAAAAAGATCTTCACGACTCACAAGCAAGTGGACGTCCTAGTCAACAATGCTGGGATACTCAACGATAAACTGCCGAAGAAAACCATTGATATCAACGTGACTGCTGTATGTGAATGGGGTTTGAAGTTTTGGGACCATATGAGAAAGGACAACGAAGGCAATGGAGGGACCATCGTTAACTTGGCATCTATATACGGCTACAGAATCGATCAGTTCCTACCGGTGTATCAAGCGTCCAAGTTCGCAGTTATGGGTTTCACGAAGTCTTTAGGACATGAATATAACTTCAAGAAGACTGGAGTGAGAGTGGTTGCTATTTGCCCTGGATTCACGGAAACTAAGTTGACGGAGCAGCCGAAGGCTTGGGATGATTCTAACAGTGAAGATTTCAAAGATTTCCTGGATGCTCAGCCTTGGCAGAAGGTAGACATGGTCGGTAAAGCTGCAGTGGATATATTTGAGAAGGGAGCTAGCGGTTCAGCTTGGTTGATTGAAGGTTCTAAGCCCATTGCCGAGGTAATGCTCTCAAGCATGGTACGTTAAAGTAATTTAAAAATTTACTAACGGGGAGCATTCAACTGTTTTTCGTTAATATATTGGTTTTATTATTCAACTTTGATTAATTTATTGTTATTTAATCTAACTACAAAAGATACGTTATCTTCAAATTTTTTAATTGTTTATGTTGTATGTTGTTTATTTTAGCTTTTACGCGTCCTAAACTTTTTTTAATATATATCTTTTACAGTTTTTTAGTTAGGTAAGTATATCATTACTTCAATCTTTGTAACATAAAGATAATTATCACACTTACACTTTCTTTTTTTTTTTTTTAATTTCAAATTATTCAGGGTTATACGTCTTTAAAGTACTAGGAGTGCATCAAAACTAAGCAGTCGTATAATGACTTAATGAAAGACATTTATGACAACAGGTGGGTAGATACAAGGCGAGGCTAAAAGCTTTGCAACATTAGTTCACATTTACTGCGTTACCGAGGACTCAAGTGAACGAAATATAGGAAGCATTAATTTTCTACTTTAGTATATGATACTAAATTTTCTGCTAAAATCGTTTGAACCATGTTTTTTAAAATGTTGTATCCACAAATCAACCGATGTCCGACAAATCTTAATTATGGCACCTACATCAAAGCCAGAGCTCAACTGGCAGCTAAAAAACTTGGTAACCTCGCAAAAGTCACTGACTTAAGGTAGCAGGCCTATCAATATTCTATCGGTTACATTTTGGAGAATTTACGTAGCAATTACATGAGTGAATTTCCCCATACCCTTTTTACCATCTAACAACAAGACACACCATCAAATATCCATTTATGGTTGACAACCTCCAGTTCGCTTAAGGGTTTCACTTTTACGTATCATCCGTAGAGCGAAGGAGGAACACAATACCCCCGTCTCTGTTCTCCGAAAGGGTGTCTTCAAGTGTAAAGTGAATAGGTATCTTCTACGCAAGCATGTTACATCTTCGGCCGCATCTTCATTTTCCTTTTTTTTTGTGTTAAAAATGCACCACTTTTTTGGTGTATTGAATGAAACTTTACTGCGGTAAAAGTTTACTACACCATTACTAATAACTTTTATTGTTTGACTATCGCTACCAACCTGCAGCTTAGAAGTAGACCGCGCACCCAACGACGCCACTACGTAGCTGGTAGTTAAATTTTATTTTATTGCGTTTATGCGCATTAAAGTGTTATGTAAAAGTTTGATAAAATATGCTTCCGTATATTCACACACACACACTAGCCTCACGACAAAGTGTTTCCCAACATTTTATTATTCCGTTTATGCTTGTTTGTGTGGAACTCCGACATACTTCATAAAGTTAAAAGTTGAATATGAGGAGTCATAATGCAGTAATGGTATAGAGTGGTTCCCAGAATTTTCATTACCCTTTAACAGTTTTAATGTGTATTAGGAGTTTCAGGAACTTTGTAACGAGTTACATGATTATGCCCAACTAGCTGCACCCCGCGGTATTCCGCGGTAGTCCCGGACCCGTGGAAATTTCGGGATAAAAAGTAGTCTATGTGTTAATCCAGGGTGTCCGCTATCTCCATATCAAATTTCATCAAAATTAGTCAGCGGTTTGAGCGTGAAAAAGTAATAAACACACTAGAGTGAATAGGTACCTTCTAGGCAAGCTTGTTCCACCTTTGGTCGCATCGTTCTATCAGGTGAAAAAACAGTCAAATGCTTGCCTATCTAGCTAAACAAAATATAATCTTAAAATTAATAAGTTTAATTAACATACAATTTAATTATATCAATAATTATCCTCATTATTATTATAGCAAGCATAGTGTAAATTATATAATAATTATTTATTAACATTAGAAATCTTTAACCTTAGAATTTTTTTAGAATTCTGATCGTTATACGCACACACCCACAACCTATGTAAAAAATATTGTTTATGCGAAATTAATGTTAGGTACATTAATTATTTAAACATTTGTGACGTAATGCTATGATAAGATTCATTATTGGGAGAAGCCACTGGCACCTGGAACACAGTGTTCTAACACTAGTTCAGGAGCCTATGGATTCATAAAATTTTATGTTAAAACTTATGTCAATAAATGTTTATTATTATTGTTTATACAATGAATTAAACAATTTGTAAAAATGCGATGAAATTCGTTAATAATCGAAGGTAACTTTAAGCCTTGGTAACGCATTTCCCAAAAAAAAAATTTAAATTTTTTTATGTTACAAAGAGACGTAGGTATCTCTTATACACGTACTTACTTCATCTGACATCATCAGTCAATAACAATTGAGAAAATCGTCAATCGTTCGCCATTCAAAATAAAAATACTGTTACGTGAAGTGATATTACTCTGATTAGCGTTCTTCGATTACAAAGGCCAATTAACTCCCAATCCTAATTGGTAAACATAATTACCTCACTTCATACTCAATTTCATGAACTAAAGAAGCCATTTCTATTAAATAATTATTTCATGTCCCAATCAACATAGCCGCTAACATGGCGATAACCAGCTCTGATTGCGGTCGATCTACTTGCGGGTTTCGATAAAAATCACTCACGCCCATCACCGCTTGGCCACTAAAGCGGGAGCGAGCGGAGCGGAAACGGTCTAAGCGAGACGAGCGTGCTTCATAAGATATACAAAATAATGATAAAGCCAGCAGGTAAAGTGAAAATATCACATATGATTTCTTTGTAGTTATGTGGAACAGATGCACTGCAAGGTGATCAAGTTTCTGTTTAAATAGATATTTAATTTCTCACTTACGAAATAGGTAAGATTTTGCTAATAAGTCAGAACATGATAGAAAGCTACGATGCAAGAGGATGGCGCATACTTGCTTTGAATAACGCCCGACTAACCTTCACACATATATTTTGGAGAGTATGGAATTATACGATCTAATTCCTCTATCCCATTTCTTCGTAGAACCACAGATGCATTGCGACATCGATATGGTGGTTATTCCTCAAATGTGCACGAAGCGTTTTGTTTTATTATGCGCACTGCAAAAAAGAGGGGCTCTTTACTACTCTGGTGTCTACGTTTCCATATAAGTATAATATTGGTGTCTTCAGTTTTTATAGGCGAGCCGCGGCAAGCGTGCTCTTTCGTCGACCGCATACTCACTTACTTATATAAAAACCATAACTAAGTAGTTGCTATTTATATTTTAATAATAAGACAGTAATTAATATGTGTTACCACCTCTTGTTTTGTGGCCATACAGCGAAGGGTTGCCCGAAACGGTCAGATAAACCTTGATTATAGCTACCCTAATTAAAGTCGGTTTGGATATCGGTATGGTTTTTATTTCTCCTATTATTCGCTGCGTATTGCCGTACTTTTCTTAGGGGATAGTATACTTTTTATTAATAAAAGCCAAGTTTTGTTTCTAAATATAATTATAATGGTGAATTTGTTAAGAATAATGGACCCGTTGACTTAGTTGGGTAAGCTTTCGCCTTCTAAGTAAGGGTATCAGGATCGGGTTTGATTCCCGGCGGCAACAAGTTTGTGTTTCTGGTTCTGGTTGTGATTGTGTGTGTGATGTGAATGTTTCCGGCACCCACGACACAAGTCATCGAACTTAGTGTGAGGTTGTGGGTAAGCGATTATATAGAATGGATTAGAGGTGTTGGAGGCACTTGCTCCGAATTCCATGGACAGCCTTACGCACGTGTCTACCCTCACCGAACTCCAAATTAAAGACCGTCCGTCTACTATCTACCGATGCCGCTTTAGTTATTTCGGGTAGACTCTCAGACGTCAAGGCGAAAACCTGGAGCAGCTGATCATTTGCGCAAATGTGAAGGGATTTGGATCCTTGATCGTATTGTTAAAAGCGCCACCTGTCTGCTTACATTTGTACTACATCATTGGAGATTTCGGTGTCATACAGCGAATTTCACGCAACTCAACCTCGACTAATATTATGACATTAAACAAACTTGGTTAGTAGTTTTTATCAAACCAAAGTAGATGGCGCTAAACATAGCAAACGAGGCTTCGGTGACTTACGAATCACGATTACAAGAGAACAAATGCTCGAACCCTTACGATTGGGAGTTGTGTTATTCATAATTTCACTGGTAGTGGGCTAGAGCACTTGAGCTACGTATAAGCTCGATGTCTTGTAGGTAACTTAGGCCTTTGTTGAATAGATATACATAAAGTTTTAGTTCATTTTTAGAAAATATAGGCAATTGGCCCGTAGATATATTTAACAGTCATTTCAATTAAAGAAGAGTAGGTGGAAAGTATACCCTCAATCTTAACCTCTATGAAGACTTATTGGGAAAAAAGAAAAGATAAACTGCAATAAGACACATTTCATAATCTTTTTTGAAACAACAATATCGTATTACCTAACAATTTTTTCTATTAAATATTCCTAATCTTAAATCTAACCCAATGTCCGCCCTTCATCACAGGGTTGAAGCTGTCCACTTTTAGCTGAGCTGGTATGCAGGTCTTTTCGCATGGTGATATCTCAAAATGCTGCAGCAGCTGGTATGCCATCACCTTCACCTCGCACAGAGCAAATCTGGAACCTGAAACGTAAAATACAAAGACTAAGAAGACCTGACAGAACTATAATTATTAATATTAAGGATTTATACGACTTCACGGTAGTTTGCTGGCATTGTTACGAGACTAATTTCGGAACATTCGGACAAAAAGGATCAATAATTAAAATAGATAACCATTTAGATTTTTTGCTTGCTGTTTATTCAAAATTAAAACGATCATTTGAATACATGTCGAAAAAGAATACTTTAGGATTGGACTTTGATAAAGTTTTCACTTAGATCAATAACATAAACATAACGTAACATAAACAATCACACGCACAGCTCCACACTAAGTTCAATGACTTGTATCGTGGGTGCCGGAAACATGCACATCACACACGCAATTACAACCAGAAACACGAATTTTCTTTGGAGAGAAAACTTGTGTTTCAGCCGGGAATCGAACCAGATATACCTCCTTAGTAGGCAAACGCCACCTAACTAAGCCAGCGAGCAGTTCAGTTGCGGTTGAGGGTGGGATTAAGAGATGCTAGAATCGTTTTTATGAAGTAAACTCAAAATCTAAATCGTTTATTCACATAGGCCCCAAAGAGGCACTCATGAAAGTTAATGATTCTACTGCCAGATTCGCAAAATTACAGCTATCTCGAGAAGAACCTGGCAAGAAACTCGGCGGCGCATTTTAGGCGCAACTAGCAGTACCTACACGGCATGCTTTGCGATGCTACGTAAATAAAGTGTTTTATTCTTTCACATTTATAGTGACTTAGTACTTTATTGCCATAATGGTAACTTAATGATGACCTTTTAAATTTTTATGTTTTCCAAAAAGACTACTGACTGAGAGAAAAAGATTGAGAACATTTTTTTTATATACTTACTATACTATATGCTACTACATACTTCTACATTATTATATAATTTGTACTTTCGCTAGCATAGGGAAGATAAACACACCAAAGTCTGATAATAATCGGATCAATAGTTTATAGCATTGAGAGCAAACATACTAACATAAATTTTCTACTGACTTCACAAAAAAGGAGGAATGTATTTTTAAATTTGTTTTTTATGTGTGTTACCTCATATCTTCTTTCCACGTTGCTTTCCCATTAGTCCCATTTAAATTTGGTCAGGATCTGATCAGTCGTTCTTGAGTTACCGTCAATAATGCGTGTTTAATACATTTAATCTGATCAAGTTCCGAAGATAAAGCGGTGAAGTCGTTTTTTTTAAAGCTTTGCTTGAATTTAATTATCTAATATATAAAATTCTCGTCTAATATATAAAATTCTCGTGTCACAGTTTTCGTTGCCATACTCCTCCGAAACGGCTTGACCGATTTTGATGAAATTTTTTGTGCTTATCCGGTATCTATGAGAATCGGCCAACATCTATTTTTCATCATCATCATCACTTTTCATCATTATCAACGCGGGTGAAACCGCGGGGCGCAGCTAGTTCTTGTGTTTGTAATTAAGGAGTTTTGTGTTCTACCTTTCTTATTCTTTGATTTTTAAATCGTCTTAATACAATAAATTATTTTGTCATCAGAACTTGTCTGCATGCAAAATTGCAACCAACAGGATCTGAGTCAAATTAGATTTGGGGGCTGAGTCACCCACGTCCGTAGGAGGATACCCCTTAAGTCTGACTCCCTACACGTGGTCCCCGGGTGGTGCTAATCAGGTGACATTTGAGAGGTGGTAGAGGATTTTGTGAGTTGCTCGCCTGGCTTGCTACCAAAGTAGCTTACCACCATCAAGTTGAAAGTCTGCCTCCAAGCCAAATACGGTGTTCCGACAGTTATCCTTGAGAGCCTGCGTATTCCAAGTCCAGTGTGTTTACCAACTTCGATCACATCGTCACTTACCATCAGTTGAGATAGTGGTCAAACACTAGCGTGTCACAAATAAAAAAAAAAAAAACTCTTAATTATCCTTAGAATAAGACCTACCAATGCAGTTCCGAGGTCCCAAGCCAAAAGGCATATAGGCGAAGGGGTGGATGTTGTGCTTGTTTTCCTCTGAGAATCTCTCGGGGTCAAACTTCTGTGGATTCGGGAAATACTGAGGGTCGCGGTGGAATGACCACACAGGGATACCCAGGCCGGTGCCTTTCGGGAGCTGGAAAAATATGGAACACTATATTTACATAGGTCAAATAACATTTAATCCAAAAAGATATTTACAATAACATTATATAAAATTATCCCTCTCTTTATCCAAAGTTTGACTGAAAGAGATCAATTTAAGCGATAAGTCCATTATACTTTAGTTTTTAAGATTACCTCTGTAACTAACTGTATTTGGTGTACAATAAAGAATTTTCTATTCATATTTTATGATATTTAAATAGTCAATTTAATACAAGTATCACTTTTCATCTGGTGAGATAGTGAAAACACGAGCGATTTGCCTTGGTAGCCTAAGGCCGTATCCGATCCACAGAGAGTGGATTCTTACCAATATATTATTATATTACACTGGTAAGAATCCGGATACCTACTTGACATAATGATACAAACAAAGGTAGTGTTAGAACGCAAGCACCACTCGAGTCATCGTTATTTGAAGTACCAGATTGAAACAGACATGTTAGGGGAGATTTGACGTCTACCGTCAGACATATATATTATAGAGCACTTCAAATCAAATCCAGCGCTTTTTTAATGGCAGGTAGGTACACACAGGATGCATTCGGTTTAAACGAAGCGGCGGCATGTGGGGACGCGGGTACAGACACTGCTCCACGGCAGGCGACCGCACCCGCGACCCCGCACGCCATTCGTACGAGCCAGATGCGTATGTGGAGTTGCCACATACGCATCTGGCTCGTACGAATGGCGAATAAAGAGCACAAAAGTATTTTCTATAAAGTAGATACATGTTTTAAAAGATAATCTTAGATCCTGGATGAAACACTTTTAACCAATTAAAATATAGTTTATGGTTTAAATTAGGGATAGATGACGGAAACACGAAGTGTAGGTATTTGCGATGTAGATGTGGCAACATTAAAAATAACTTACAATAAAATCCTTCGTAGCCTTATCATTCGGCTTGCCGCAGTTATAGTCTTTAATACAGAGTCTGTCCAAGGATATAGCTGGCGGCCACAATCTTAAAGTCTCTGAAAAATGTACCAAAAATTAATATATCCTTATATTAATTAAGAAAAAAAAACCGAATTATTTAAAATTATATTTCGTTTACTTGGATGACATATTTTTACCAGTTATTTTTATTTAAACCAAACTACGAAACCTATCTATGGAACTAATTTGAAAGTATATTCTATCAAATAAGAAAAAAAATATCCAAATCAGCTTATAAATGTTGGAGTCCAGATGTAACAAACATAAAAAACCGAATTAAGAACCGTCTCTTTTTTTAATCGGCTAAAAACGTAAGGTGCAGAAAAGTAATCGATTAAAAGTGTTCAGATAAGCTAATACTATATATAGGCCAATTGCATATACATATTTCCTAAAACTAAACTAAAATTATATACCGCAAAAATATATATCTATACTGCAATGACCCAAGCTACCTACATCCGTCATCGAACTTAAAGTGTTGAGATAGACGGAATATTTTAGGTAGACAAGGTAATGCAGCCTAGGAGCTATGTCAAATCATTAACCCTATTTTATTTCGATTACCATTCACAGAACTTGTCAAATGTCATACAAGAGGTTTCACCAAAGACACTGTAGTTATGCTGCATAAGACGAGTTTTGTACCAAGTGAACTTATACATGTCAAAATCCTGCGCAGCAAAGCACTGCGCCCGCCACCTCTAAATAGGTATACGTTGACAAAAAACTAAATCAATAACGACCTACCTGAAATAACCATGTCCATGTATGTCATATGTTGAATAGAATTGTAGTCAAACTTTCCTTTATTCTTTTCTTCGTTATCTTTGATCTCCTGGTACAAGCGCTCCTGCACGTCAGGGTTCACGGCCAGCTCGTGGAGGAGGAACGACATTGCAGCGGAGACAGTGTCAAATCCGGCAATAAAGAATAGAACTGCCTGGGCTACCAAGTCGTCGTCACTCCAAACTGTAATGTGTGTTGAGATTATTAAAATTGATTTTATTTTTCATTTTACGTATAGTTTAACTGCCAGTTAGCTTTGTTGCGCGTCTGCCTTCTAACTACTCCCGGTAGGAACTCAAGTTCCCCCTCATGGAAAAATTGTGTTTCTGGTTCTGGGTATGATTGTGTGAGTGATGTGAATGTGTTCGGCACCCAGGACTAAAGTCATTGAACTTAATCTAGAGCTGTGACTATAAAAGCGTTTATACTATTAATATTATAAATGCGAAAATTTGTGTGTGTATGAGTGTGTGAAACCACGTATCTCCGTAACTACTTAACCGATTTTAATGAAATTTGGAATGTAGGTAGCTTATACTATGGATTAGGGCATAGGCTACTGTGCTAGGCTAAGTGCGGCTGAAGATGGGACATGCTTGCCCAGAAGATAACTATTCACTTAGACACACTTAATGTTATTACTTTAAATCTGTGCCAGCTTTGACTACTTTAATAGAGGTAAAGATTTTGCCTCTTTCAAGGGTCTCTACAGACTCTACATACCAAATATCGAATTCCATCTGAAACCTGTCACTAGTGTAGATTTTTACCAATACACTCCAAAAAGAATATAATTGGGAAGAACAGATTTTCGTCAATTTATATGCTACACATTTATATGCTTCACTAATGATTGGATGACATTACGTCCGTGACGTTCTTTCAAGTCCGTGGTGCATTTTTACAAATATGGCAAGAAATTTTCACTTATTCTCTGTAAATGTATAGTAAATTATCTCATTATCCCACTAACCTCTGTTAATGTTCTTTCTTCCTAACGCTGACTCTTCTACTGTAGCAAACCCAGCATCTACGTCTTTTGTTGTCTTGTCTTCGTGGATCAACCTCCCTTTAATATAGAGTTTAGATTTTATTTTATACACACCTATTTTTAAATTAAAAGGAATATAAGATGTATTAATTGTTTATTTCACAAAAAACACACAATAGAATAGGATTGAATTAAAATTTTAATAATATGACGAATCTAAAAATATTCTAGAATGTTGTATAATGATTTGTTTATAATAGGATCTTCAGAATCTACACAAAGATTAGTTTATTGTCGAAAGTATCTTCAAAACCATTTAATTTAATCATCAAGAAGTATCGATTATATATCTACCTACGCATTAAAAAGTAATATGTATATTAATGTAGTTCCTAAAAGTATTAGTAAACTAATTGTCAACAGAAGTTAAATTCGTAATTAAATGTTGAATGGATTTATTGGAGTCGATTAGGTTTTCGAGCTAACTTATTTTAATTTTATTATAAAAAAATGTTTCTACCATTTCATAAAATTTTATGTTTTATGTATATCTGTTGGTATGTCATGTTAGTGAAAATCGGTGCAGCCTTTTTCTAAATAGAGCAGGTATTTTTAACATTTTGTTTTGCCATTTGTTGTACTCACATCTGTTGAATACATAATCTGGAATTGGTCGTAAAGTTGATTATTTGCCGACTTACCTTTCTTTGCTTCCATGAGCAAGTGTATCATATCTGGTCTGATTATGTTCTTCTCCTCCCTGTCTTGCATGGTTCCCATTACCAGTTTTCGAAAGAAATGTTTACTTTCCTCAGAGAAAAGTCCAACTTTTAAAAACTGAAAAGAAAGCAAAATGTACTAATTATATTGTGTTACTTATGTTATAAATATATATATTTGTCAGTCTTATATAGTGAAATAGTCACACGACGTAAAAAGAAGCTATAAAAATGGGTTTATATATGGGCATTAAAAATGTTACAAAGTTTATCTGTATTCAGATAAATGACTGTTTATATCCGACTGATGATGTCTGTCTGAGGCATAGTAGCTCCCAAACGTCTGGAAAATTGTTGTTTTAATGTATATTGTGTACTTGGCTATGTTAGGTGAAAATTGGTGCATCCGTTTGTAGAACGTCGGGGGTATTTTAAAAGTTTGATTTTCCACTTCTTTATGCAGCAAATAAATAATTTTCATACAACTTTATTTAAAACCTCCCTATTATATTATTTTTATTGATCAAAATAGAGCTTATAGTAGTCGTACTAGATACGTTTTTTACAAGCATACTCGTTTTGAACAGTAATGATGAGCACTCGTTACTTCTAAATAAATACTGTAAGTATTTTAAAATGGAATTATTTTCAGCTTAGGATCAAATTTTACATACATTTTGTGAATATTTAAAAGTAATTGGCTTACAAGGTTTAGTTTTTACTAGCCCGCAACAAACGACCGGACATTGTGCTAAATCACTCTGATTTAATCTGTAAACATTAACATAGCAATGTATGTAGGTACATTGCTATGTTAATGGTTAATACATTATTTAATAACTAGCGGACCCGCCCGGCGTTGCCCGGGTAAACAAAAGCTTACACATAAACGCTTTCTCACTCACAGCCCCACTGTAAAAGTACTATAAGTTATGTCGTGGGGCCGTAAACAATTGACACCACACACACAACATTCACGTCATACCCAGAACCAGAAACATAAACTGCCCCTGGGGAAAAAACTTTTGTTACTGTGTTCCCACCGAGATTCGAACCCGCTGCTTTAAAGACGAACGCGCACTCGTCTACGCCAGTGGGTAGTTCAAAGTTCAAAGATTCCCCACCCGGCGTCGCCCGGTAAAAAAATCTACACATAAACACTTCCACATTCACAGCCCCACACTAAGTTCAGTGACTTGTAGCGTGGGGCCGTAAACATCCAAGATTCACAACATATTAAAAACCAGGAACACAAATTTCCCGTAGGGAGAAAACCTATGTTACCACCGCGAATCGATCCCGCTGATTTGAAGGCAAACGCGCACCCATTTACGCGAGTAGATAGTTCAAAAGATGACCCGCCCGGCGTCGCCCGGTTAAAAAATATACAAATAAACACTTCCACATTCACAGCCCCACACTAAGTTCAATGACTTGTATCGGGGGGCCGTAAACATCCGGTAATCGAACCCGCTGCTTTGAAGGCGAACGCGCACCCATCTACGCCAGCGAGCAATTCAAAGTTCAGGAACGACCCGCCCGGCGTCGGCCGGGTAGTAAATATTAAAAAACATACCCATAAACGCTTTCACATTCACAATCCCACACTAAGTTCAATGACTTGTATCATGGGGCTGTAAACATCCAAGATTCACACAACATACTCAAAACCAGAAACACAAATTCCCGTGGGAAAACACCTGTGTTCCCACCGGGAATCAAACCCGGTGCTTTAAAGGCAAACGCCCACCTAACTATGCCAGCGGGCAGTTCAAAGTTCAATGATAAGACTTAACAAAAAAAAAACAGTCGAATTTATATCCTCCTTCTTATGTTAGTCGGTTCAAAACATAGACGTATGCCGGATTACGCAGTAACTGTTCCATTCTGTGATCCACCGTTTTCACCCTCAAATAAACTTAACGATTTCTCCTAGACTATGGGTCCAAATTATGTGCAGTAAAGAGCAAATTGCATCTACGTGAACTACGTAAGCCGATGAATATGTGAATATGATGAATAGGTTTTTTTGATAACGATTAATATTAAATACTTAAAAAAAGCCAACGAAATAGAAGCCGCTATTTTTTAATGTGCAGGAATTCGTAGTACGGGTCGGTACATTTCTGACCCGTCCCGTTCACGGGCGGACTCCCGTGAAACTAATTTCACGATTTCTCATAGACTATTTATCCAAATCATATGCAGTAAAAGCAAAATGTATCTACATGAACTACGTAAGACGATGAAATAGTTTATTTTGATAAGGATTAATACTGAATGTCTCAAAAAGCCAAATAAAGAGAGGCCGCTTTTTTTTGAGATTTTTAACAAACAAAAGTATTTTTTCTGAGCTATACATACATGTTAGATATATGCTGTCGCGGACTATTTTGTAAAACTCATCAAGGCCAACATTTTTGCCATACATTGTATTCAACTATGTCTTACCGTTTAGTCAGCGTACGCCGATAAAGCGGAAAGTTAGCAAATTTTTCTCCGACTTGTCTTACGAATATTATTATTTCGAACTGATAACTAACTTCTATCCCGACAAAACATAGCCTATGACACTTACTGATAGTGTAGCTATCTATTGGTGAAAGAATTTTCATATTGGGTCAGAAGTTTCAGAGATTACCTTTTACATACAAACAAACAAACAAACTTTACCTCTTTATAATATTAGTATAGATAATATACCTGATCATCTTGTATTCAACCTGCACGTCTCGCAATCTTGTGATTTGTTTATAAACCAACCCCATTGACCTTCCCGATATGATGTCACGATGTAAACACAATACTTACCGTCATTAGCTACATCTAATACATTTAAACGAGTAAATGATTGTATATATGTATATATATAATTTGAATCTCGGAAACGGCTCCAACGATTTTCATGAAATTTAGTATGCAGGGGGTTTCGGGGGTGATAAATCGATCTAGCAATGTTTCATTATTAGAAAACGTCGTTTAAAATTAAAAGAAAACCGAGCAATACTCGGTCATCCAGGTACTAAAACTGATGCAAAGAGCAAATCTTTGGCTCCGCTGATAATTAATGATTATATTGTCAATAAAGATAGCTAACCGCTGTTATTCGCTGGAAATCAATCAATCAAAATCAAAATCGTTTATTCACATGGGCCCCAAAGAGGCACTCATGAAAGTTAATGATTCTATTGCCAGATTTGCAAAATTACAGCCATCTCGAGAAGAACCTGGCAAGAAACTCGGCGGCGCATTTTTTTTCATAATTTTTTTTTAAACATTCATAATCTCTAATACATAATTTTATTAACCTAGGTCGCTAGAAAGAGCTTGTGCAGTTTGCCTCTATGCATCCTTGTCATTAATATAGTCGATCGTTTTATAGTAAGCAGCAATGATGAAAATCATGTTTTGTGGCCTGAAGAAACACCTGTTGCTACGAGTATACCTCTACTTCTTGATTAGAGTAGCAGGCAAGAGCTGTAAAACTATTCTTAGAATCATGAGGGCCAAAGTCATTTAAAGTAGTGCTTCAGGTTCTGGGTGGCATTGTGTATATGTGATAAGTAAATGTTGCCGGCACCCACGATACAAGTGTTTGTACTCAGTGTAGGGTTGTGAATCTGAATGCGTTTGTTTGTTTCGTGTACGCTTTACCTGTATATATTATTATCTGTGCCTCGCGGCTTCGCCCGCGTTAATCCTATCCTACTAATATTTTAAATCCGAAAGTTTGTGTGAGTATGTTTGTGTCCTCTTCACACTTTAACGGTTAAACGGATATGGATGAAATTTGGAATGTACAGAGATTGTACCTAGGATCAAACCGTAGGCTACTTTGTAACTTGATAATAGCGGGCGAAGCCGCGGGGCACTGCTAGTAAAGTTATAAAATAGCCTATGTCTTATTCCGGAACCTAAACTATCTACATTCTACATTTCATCAAAATTGGTTTATTCGTTGCAGAAATACCTACGTGGTTATAAACATTCACACATACACACAACCTTTCGTTGCTTTTGTTACTTTTATATGTTTATTATGTTATGAGTACCTATTGTAATTTTAATTTATTTAAATTTAGTAGTGTAAAAACATGTGTAATTAAGTTTTGACGCACTTTTACGTCACCCGAGGGTTTGCTTTAAATAAGCGTCAAGTTTTGTCTCAGGCAAACCCATTTCGGCTTGCTTAATGATGAGTTTATTGTTTAAATACGTATAATTATGTTCATTTCACTACTACTGTTTATAGTTTTAGTTTAGTTTTAGGAAATATAGGTAATTGGTCCGTAGATAGTCCCTTTCAATACTTATCAAAAACATTCTTCAATCCAGCTATTGACTGTACTGACTCACCTTCATAACTTTCGGAAAGGAGGTGAACCCAAACACTTTGATGACTTGTTTGAATTTAAAGGTGGAGGATTCTTTGCCCATGGCATAGAACTCGTTCTCGGTATCCATGTGGGAGTCCACTTTCAGCCCAAAGGCGCAGGATGCGATGACGTCATTTGCGTATCTGGTTGTTAGATCCTTGCCTTCCACATCGATATAATTATCTGAAAACAAGCAATACTTAAAAAACTATTTAAAAACAAGCTTATATAATTGTTAATAGAAAAAAAACGTAAAATATTATAGAACCAGAACTTGTTAAGACGAATCGAACGAGTCCAAACTTGGTGGTGCGTTGTTGCGTCGTTTCATTTCTAAGTTTCCATGGCCACCGGCTTCATCATCGGATCAGCTCCATGTCGTAATAATATTGCATTGAATAGAATAGAATAGAATATAAATTTATTTGTATGAGCTACATCAATTACTAGTATAAGGAATAAATACAATGAAATTAAAAAAAAAAAAACTTAGATCTACCCTAATAATTAATGTACACTCACACAAAATGGTCCCAACTCAGCATAATATCGAAGAAGGTAGTCACCCACCTATCTCCGACGCTGGTATTCTGTTGGAACCATTCTAGTGAGATCACGGATCATTGTTATCCGATTTACACATGCATGCCAAAATTTCAGCACTTTTTTTATTCTTGATAGGTAAACATTTGACCGCTGTCTCACGGTAAGTAATGATGTGATCGACGATTGGAACCGATTAATCGGACACCTGAAGGTGGGTCAAATTTAACTTGCAAAATTTGATTACAGGCTGACAGACACCAGTTGGTGTTATAAGTTTGACATGACTATCTGTGTGTCTGTTTGTGAAAACGTATCCCAAACAAATGAACTAATTTGGATATAGGTTTTTTGTTTAAAGGTGATTTGATTGAAAGTGTTTGAACCATGCTTGGTAACAAGCCAATACAAAAAAAAATAAAGAGCCCGAATTGCATAAAATTTGAATTCACATTTTTTTTTATTAGACTTATTGTGAGATTGTGTAAGAACTTTATCAAAGCATTATCATAAGTTTTGAAAATGTAAATGAGAATGGTTTCTAAACTATAAATTTTAATCATTATAGATCCTAAATAGTCATTGACGTTAGAATCATCAATTTTTGTCTCTACAACGCCACAACAAACACATACAAACATAGACTGACAAACATCTACTTGCGTCGCGAAGTCACATAAGTATTCGGGAGATTTTTAAAAAAATGTTTGACTGTACATTTCTTGTTACTAAGAAAACGAAGATAACAGATAAAAAAAACAGCTGAGAATTAAACTACAGATTATATAATTACTACATAAGTTACTTCGTAAACTATAATCAAGAAATGACAAGTCATTCAAGTTGTAGCATGAACCTACTTCCTAGTTGAAGACGATTACAAACTTTAAAGCAATAAAGTTTCATAGTCATTCTACATAATGTTTGAAATATACGACTTATTTTCTATTCTAGTATTATTTTATTTAGATACATTAATGTATATTCTGCGTGTTCCAACTAAAAACTGCTTTCCACTGCCACTACGAATATCTTCTAAAACGATCAACATTCACTTTATTTACTAATTGGTTCATGTGGTCAAAATAATAAGGCTCTTTAAACGTCTCTTAATGAAATGTATGTGAGACCGACTATACTCAAGATCTATTCAAACAAAGAAAATTGTTTACACATGAGGCTAGAATTATTCACTTATTTAAATTTCCCGGTCTAGATCATAACCAAAAAAATAGGAATGACAATATTCAATCGAATTGCAAATACATTCGTTGTTTAAAATGGTTAAACAGCCCGCTGTTGTTATGTGGGGATATACCTACTGTTGTATACATAGCTATTCTAATACTAATAGGTATGTATACAACAGTAGGTACATATTTGCTTCATGAAGATAAATATATCTGGTAAGCACAGTTTCTAGTTTCATCTACTTATTGATTTATAGGTATTTGCGTAGGTGTCAGGTATTTTCCTGATTGTGTTTCGAGTACTAATATGTATTCAAAGTGTCCACTTTATGTATAAACAATAGCAAATAACTCATGGCAGTGACTCTTCAATATTGTTATCTCGATTGCTAGTACAACATTTGCGATAGTAAGCTAGTAGAGTGAAAACTGCAAAGTCTTGGTCACCGAAGTAAGGTAGCAAGCCTATCGGTATTCTATCGCTTACATTTTGGAGAGTGTGCTCAGGAATTACATGATATAATTCCTCCATGCCCTTTTTATCATCAAACGACAAGACAAACTATCAAACGTCATCCATTTATGGTTGACATACCTCCAGTTCGCTCGAAGCGTTTTGCTTCTACGTTCATCATCCGTACAGCGAAGGAGTGGAACTCATTGCCTGCGTCCATGTTCCCTGAACGGTGTAATCTGGGTGTCTTCAAGTCTAGAGTGAATAGGTACCTTCTAGACAAGCATGTTCCATCTTTGGCCGCATCGTCACTTTCCATCAGGTGAGATAGCGGTCAAATGCTTGCCTATCTAGTATAAAAAATAAAAAAAAACAACACCAAACTACTTATATAATATCACTATAAGAATATGTTGTTCTGTTTATTAAGCATCTTATACAATTAAAAACAAGCTGTTGTGGCCTTCAAATAAAATGACACATTTGATAAAACTTGACACAAATTTTCTTGATTTATAGATGGTTAGGTATTCTTTGTTAGTTGGTCGCTGGACCAACAATACGGGTAGTATATACAGGTGTGAAAAATCAGATCAAATAGTTTTTCTTTTTAATTTGTGATAAAAAATCGTTTCATATAGTTGACAGTATGAACAACAAAGATATATAAATAAACAAAGCGCAGTCACTCGCAGCCTTACACTAAGTTTTTTGTATTGTGGGTCCCGGAATCGAATACAATACCCTCTGTTTTTGTCCTGTTGGGTCTTCACGATACAGGCTTGCCTAGTGTGAAGGCCATAGATACGAGTGTATCCTCGAATTTGTAAACTATCATCAGCGATTAGCTTATTTAAAATTAATACTACAAAAATACTTTAACAAATTGTTTTTGATCATAAACCACTAACTGCTGTTAAATAAACAATTTTAATTGTAATATTTGTTTAGTAAACAGTCGCCAAACCTACTTCACAAGCGGCAATTCTTAATAACTCAATAGAAAACTGTAATATTGTATAGTACAGTCTAGAGTAAATACTTTTTATGGTTTTCCTGAAATCGCATCGTTTGTGCTGGCACGCAGACGTAGCATAATCACGGCAGAGCTTTGTTGCAACAAATTTTCTCTCTACATAGATTAATATTGATATAAACTTACTGCTCGACGTCTCAATCTTCTGCTTAAGGGCTATAATCATCTGATTTCCAACTTCCACCATGAAAGGCACCATCACACGTATCTTGGAGCTGGTGAAAGCTGGGCTGAGGGTCGAACGCATGTCTTTCCATTCTTGCCCTGAAAATTGTCGCAACTTTAGAAAGCGCTTCAGCAGCATGCTAACATTTCAAGAATTAAAGGTATTGTTCTAATATGTGATAAACGGTCTGAAGAGAAGCACCAAGAGAAACTTTTATTTTTGGTTTTGGGTGTGATGTGAATGTTTCTGGCACCCGCGACTCGTCAGCAGTCTTAGTGTGTGAATCTGAAGATAAACACTTCCAAATAAATTCTACTAATATATAGTACATTATAATTATTTTTTTGATAGATGTCGGAGACAAACGCACTTCTCTTCACGATTTAAAATAATGTAAATAATTAAGGGCGTCCATGAAGTATTAAAATTTTTTGAACATGGATGATTGTATATACGTATGGATCTTTATAGGCGTGCTTATATCAAAGATCAAATAAATAGTTGAAAAGAGTTTAGTGTCACGTTTTCCAGAAACACACACAATACACATAATCACGCCCGCACCAGAAGTCCAAATATCGCAGTAGCAAGTACCATTATTAACATGATATAACTCACTATAACTGGTAGAACTAGTATAACTGGGAGGTTTATTAAACAAACATTATAAACTGCTAACTAAACAAGACCAGCATTCCAAAAGTATATCAATAATAATTTAGATTAATTATTGCAGAAAAATGTATCACTAAGTGCTAAACAGTATTCTAGTAGCTATCCTTAAGTGCCAGTTCTCATGCTGTAGCTTTTAAGGCCTCATCAGCAGGCCAGATTATGTTTATATGCATGTTTATATGTAATGATTATATTATGCATCTTCATCCTTTTTTAAACTCCGAAATCCAACAGGCTTGCGTTTGACGATTATCTCACATGTAAAGTAGGTAAATAGAAAACTATCGGTTGATAGTAAGTGATGTGATAAAATGACTGGCTCTTTTTCTCACTCACTCTATTTCTGGAAGATTAAAACGAGTGAAGAACGGTTTATTCTCTCATCGTATAGTAAAAAGTTATAAATAAAATTTGCTACTGCTATGCTTATATATGCTTTAATATAAAATTAAGCTTGTTTGTTACCTTTGTTTTATCTCATCTTATAAAGTGGATCAATAAAGTATTACCTATCTATCTATTATTAAAAAAGGACGACAAAACATACATGAAAAAGGAAAAAAATCCAATGCTGCACTAAAAAGCTGTCAAATTTTCCTTAACTGCTGTCAAAACCCCCTCCTTTTTTCTATAAGTGGTTTAAAACTTTTGGAAATAAATACCTTTCAATGAGAATAGATTCCTGCCAAACAGCGGATCGGTTGTCTCGTCGACAAGTGCACGATGGTCAAGGAAGTGCTCGAAGTCTTTGACTGCGACCTTTTTCACCAGCTCGATGTCGCGGACGTAAAGCACCGGGTTGAGGAATTCGTATCTACCAATGAACCTTAGAGGGAAGCCAGATTTAAAACCAAAATGAATACCTTTTACTCACATGGGCCCCAAAGAGCCCCAAAGAGCCCTCATGAAAGTTAATGATAGATTCATTGCCAGAGTTTTCTACTTTTTTTGCCATATTCTTCGAGAAGAAAAAGGAGAAAACTGGTGTTTCCGCCGTGAATTGAACCCGATGCTTAGAAGGTGAATGCTCACCCAACTAAACCAACGGGCAGTTGAAATATGAAACACTAATGATCATTTTTTTACTCGACTGATAGACTTATAAATCGGTCCGTGTACACAAAGGTCAAGTTCACATTTAAACTTCCTTACTTCAAAAACTGAGCAAAAACTAATAAAACCGGCTATTACATTTCGGATTCGAGAACCAAGCATTTTGCCACTATCTTACCTGATGGAAAGTGATGATATGGCCGAAGATGTAGTATGCTTACCTAGAAGATACCTGTTTACTCTAGGCTTGAAAACATCATTATCAGTATACGCTTGATCGTTCATAAAAAAAAAATCAAAACTAACCTCTCATCGGGAAACGATAAGTAGCATTTGTTTATGCTTTCAGTAAAATGCTCCATCTTCATGAGCACCGGACCCATATTTCCCAGCAGTGGGAGTGGGGTCGGGGTCTTCACTCCTCGCGAGCTGAAGAAGGAGATCAGCTGACGGAAGTACAGGTACAGGGCTGCGGCTAATACCGCGAGCCAGAGGAGCAGCAACATGGCCTGAGAACATCGTAAAGAATATTATAGTCTGTGGTAAAAGAGTTAGATACTCGATAAATAGAAGAATGGCTGGATTTTAGCGCATCTAAATGCGCACTGTGATTTTGAGGCTTTTGAACTGTCTGAATTGTTTGCTTTTTTTATTATTATTTGCAACGATGTCTGCCGATGATGTAGTTCGTGCATCTCACGAAGACGCGCTGTACTTTTATGTCTACATTTATTTAAAGGACACTCCACTGATTTCCCTCGAACATAGCGGGGAGCGTCATCATCAAATTTTGCTTTGTCAATTTCGTTGAACTATATAAGTACGAAACACTAAAAAGTAGTTGTCTTCCGGCGTATCCTTATAAATATTATTAGCTGTTAAACAATGAAACGTTAAGAGCCATTTCGCACGTTTAGTGAATAATCGAATATTTTGAGCGCCTAATTTACTATCTTGAGAAAAGATATCATACTGTTTTATATTAAATAAAGATGAATCTTTGGAGTTGTCACATAATGTAACAGATTTTTTAAAATATCTCTAATTATTTTATAATATTCAATCTTCAAAACCTAGTTTTAGTAAAAACGACATCAGAGTAAAATTTAAGCTCCTTATAAACTGATTAAAATTAATTGAATCGTATGCCTAAACATCAGGCACATAATATTATTGACACACAATGTAGCGGAATTTAGATTTTTATTTACGTTGATTACTAAAAAAACAAATAAAAAACCCTATTTAAATTTTTTTTTTTTAAATAGTCACATTATTTGTGACACAAAATTCATGCGTTTATGTGACTTTGGTCTTTATTGAATCTAAATCAAAAATTAGAAAAATAATAAATTCATTAATATAAAATATTAGATATATCACATTACAACGGCAATTACTGAGCATATTATATTAAAAATTATGTAGAGTAAACCTTTCAAAGAGTTCTAAACAACTGTAAGTACAAAATGGCGTATGTAAAGAATTGAGAGAAAATCTTGGATGCTAAACTTAACTTCCTAATAAGCTGTTATTTTGGCTGGAATATCTACAATACTAATTAAATAATAAGCACATATACTTACCTTCAGGTGAGATAGAAAACAAACGTGAAGAAGTGACACATGCGAATAAAGTCACATAAAATATAGTATCTCCATCTGCGTTATTTAATGTTTTTTTACCAGCCGATCTTAACTCTGGACAAACCAAGCTCCCGATATGTCACACTACTATTCCAAAAATGGTTAAAGTCCGGCAAATGGACAATCATAAAAACTCAAGTAAATCATAAAAACATTTTTGTAAATGTCATAAAAACACATGAAGGCAGGAAATAAGAAATCTTTAAAAATTATGCAAAAACTTACTTGACTGTCGTTCGTGACAGTCTAGCGGCAATACAAATATTTATATCGCATGTAGCTTATATACGAGTGTTCTGTAGGAGAACGAATCTACGTCTGTCTACGTCGCCATAACTATATTTAAAAAATAATTACGCGCTGATTGCCTGTATAAGTCTATAGTTACTGATCTGTCGAGTAGTTCATTCACACAATGGTGCCGATTCTGTTGTCCAGAATTAGACTAAACTAGCCTAAAATTAGTTTTATTCTTGCTTTAGTCCAAAACCTATTCAGAAAATGCAAGATTAGACTAAAATTAAGTTTGACAGGACTAAGTTAGTTTAGTTACTCTATTTAGTGAAAATGACCAAATTCTTATTCTGATGTACATGTTTTACATTAAATTAAGACTAAAAATAGAAATTTTAAACTCAAATTAGTCTGTATGAAAAAGGTCTGGATTATTTTTAGTGTGATCGTATACTTGAAAGAATAACACGTGCAATTAATGAAGCAAATACTGACCTACAAAGTCTATAATGGAGGAATATGTGATTGCAGCTCTTGTGAATACAATTCAATTTGGTTGCTGTCAAAATCAATTTTAGTCCTGTCATTTCAACTTTTAAATTAAGTTCAACGTAAAATCAGAATAGCGTTTAGGTATTCTTTGACTAAAATTAGTTTATTTTTAGTTTAGTTTAGGTTAGTTCGGTGCTCAACAGAATTAGCACCAATATATATTTATATTATTATAGTTATATAACTTGAAAATAAGATAAAGAATAAACAATTAGATATCATTATGTTATCTATCACTCGATAGCTTTATGTATTTTGATAAACAGGGATTGATGAGTTGAAAACATGTTTGATTTTTCTAAAATAATAAAATTCATATTTTTACACACAACACCGCACTAAGCTCGAAGACTGGTATGATGGTTGTCTGACTCATTTACATCACACACAATCAGGAGGATTTGTACTCCCACTAGGAATCGAACCTGGCACAGCGTAAATGGCAGTCTGGATATAACTTACCTCAGTCTGGATATACGCTACAGTTCTCTTAGTTGTAAATAAAATTACCTTTTTTCATTTATTATTTAAGTTGAGATTCGTATCTGAGAGTTCTCTATGGAGACAGATCTAATACCGAAAGCTTGGAAGTCTGCCAACGTGCAGCCTGTGGCTTAAAAAGGATGTCGTGCCGACCCTACTAATTATAGGCCCATTTCGGTCACGTCCGTTCATTGCAAGACAATGGAACGTGTACTGAACAAGAAACTCCTTGGCTATCTTGAAGCAAATGACTTCTTGAGTGACCGGCAATATGGAATCCCTCAAAACCGGTCAACCGGAGACCTTCTCGCATATACCACACATATATGGAGTGAGGCCTTGGAGAAACACGGTGAAGCGCTTGCAGTCTCGCTGGACAAATTTCTAAGGCTTTTGACAGGGTATGGCACGATAGCTTTATTGGCAAGCTTCCAGCTTATAGTTTTTCTCCCAACTTATGTATATGGATATCTGTCTTCCTGAGGGAACGGTCGATTTCAATAGTCTTGGATGGCTGCTTGTTCGATCTATTGGCAATTAATGCCGGGGTACCTCAGGGATCGGTCCTTACTGCAACATTGTTCTTGCTGTACATGAATGACCTGCTCTAGCCCGATTACCACGACGGAACTGTTGTAGAAAGATACATTTCTGATCCCCGAGCTGGTGAGGAACGAATCCAATCCCATAGAGAAACGATGGTGGAACGTACAAACTTGTGTCTTAAGTACACCTTTTCATCCGATTGACGCCAATTTGGTCAGGTTCAATGCGTCCAAAACTCATTTGATTCTATTTACCGCTAAACGCCTTTCAATCTAGCTCCGTCGTTTCAAAAAGTACAGCTACCGGTGACTAGCCATCTCGAGCTGCTTGGCGTCACTCTGACGTGTAACCTTAACTTTGGCCCATACGTCGACTCTAGAGCGAAGCTAGCTGCAAAGAAACTTGGCATCCTAGCAAATGTTACTTACTTCACACCTGGACAGCTTCTTAATTTATACCAAGATCTTATAGTACAGTACCTTTGAGATGGATCAGCTAAGTATCAGCTTGATGATCGGCGAGCAAAGCGACTCATTGGTGGTGACAAGCTAGTTGAGTCCAAGTTGCAGAGCCTCAGTCACCGAGTATAAGGTAGCCTATCGGTGTTCTATCGCTTACATTTCAGAGAGTGTGCAATCGAATCATATCAGTTGATTCCCTCATGCCCTTTCTATAGTCAATCACGTCATCCATTTATGGTTGAAATACCTCATATCAGCTCAAAGCGTTTTGCTTCTACATTTATCATCCATACAGCGAAGTGGAACTCACTACCCGCGTCTTTGTTCCCCAAACATATAATCTGGGAGTCTTCAAGTTTAGAGTGAATAGGTATCTTCTAAGTAAGCATGCTGCATCTTCAGCCGCATTATCACTTTGTATCAGGTGAGATAGCGGCCAAATGCTTACCTATCCAGCATAAAAAAATATATAACTAACAATTGCCCACGCCGCGCCGTTAGGCACCCTATCCGTATACCATTAGCCATCCTTAGCTCTCTCTCCGTCTTTGTCGTACATCCCTCGCTTTCTCATAACAGTAACGTGAGTAACTAACACCCTGGCATTAAATTTTATTTATTTTACCCGTTCGTTTGAAACTGAATATTTGAAAGTTATCGTGAGTATTACACATAATGTTTCAATGTTATATAAGATCCTGATGAAAACAACTAATTTGTCCGAAACTAGTCGTTTGACAATTGTTTTGTCTCACTAGTCGTTGCCGTATATAACATTGAAACAAAAACTGAGATATCAAAAAAATATATATTATTGTCAGAGCGCCTGGTTGAGGCGACGCGTGATCAAAACTGGTTACTGCTGGCACTTATTTGGCTCAACGTATTAGCATTGCAATTCAGAGAGGCAATGCCGCCAGCATGATGGGAACGCTACCCACTGGTTATACGGCTACAAGCTCGATATCTTGTAGGTAACTTAGTTTTTTTCTGTATATAGTTTTAGGAAATATAGGCAATTGGCCCGTAGATACGTTAAAACTGAGTGTCTCCAAACTATGAACGAAATCTAATCGGGTTACTTAATAAAATAACAAGGATATTATACATGTTTTACTAAAATATAAAATGTTTAAAACTACTGCGTATCACAATATCACGTTTGTTTAGGCATACTAGACCCGATTCAATACAACCACTCTAATATAAATTTAGATATGTCAAACTCATATCAAATCTAATTTTAGAGAATACAGAGATCTAAATGATAACTGCGATGTATCTTATATTTCACCATTCCCTAAGTGAAAAGTATTTTCAAACCGTGCATTATTGTTTTAACATTATAGGGACTCTAAGTTCTCGAATTTCAACGTAGAACATTAAATTCTGTAAAATATTTTTATTTAGATATAGAGATAAATAGTGTAGAACAGAACCGGGGCCAGTACCTATTTAAATAATTATTAGTCAAATCTCACGTACTTACAAATCACATAATAATCTTTTTTTATTAAAAGTATGTTAATGTTAGGTTTTTTAGTTTCTAAGGTTTTATCAAATAAATATCACATTTTACCTATTTAACTTAGTTCTTTGCTGTATATAGTTTAAGTTTAGTTTTAGGAAATATAGGCAATTGGCCCGTAGATTGAAGAAAAAAAAAACACATTATCATTATAATTAATTATAACATTATAAGGTTAATATATCATGCAATTAATGTTAAAAATATTAGTAAACTTGTTTTAATCTGGTTTTTATTCGTCAATTTGTGAAATTAGTTCGAATCAATTGAAATCATAGCGGCCTATAAGTCAATTAAAATAATTGTAGTCAACTATGTGATTAATCAGTTTTTTTGTAATTTATTTACAAAACAAAGTCATTCTGTTAAACAATACCCATTGGTCACTACCAAATTCTCAAGCCCACTGGCTTGAGAATCTGTCGGTGCTTGGTTGTAAATTAGGTCTTTTGCTGTATATAGTTTTAATTTAGTTTTAAGATATATAGGCAATTGGGTTGTATGTTCTATTAATAATTTTTAATAATATCGATAGGGTAAGCATAGGTAATGGTTGTTTAAAAAAGTCATAGAAGTTCATTCAAAAGAACATCGTTTGCAAATACTTTCAATTTGGTCTCGTATCCATCTTGCACGATTTATATCTAGTTTCTGTTTCTAAATCTGATCCAATGACCTCCCTTCATCTTTATATTGAAGGTATCGCGACTTAACTCTGCTGGTATTAACGTCTTTTCAGCAGGAGACACTTCCATGTGTTGGAGGAGCTGGTATGCCATCACTTTCATCTCGCAAAGGGCGAATCTGGAACCTGAAAGGATAGAAAAAAAATAACATTTCATAACTGGCCTAATATAAAAAACAATCCATGTCCAGGTTATATTAAAGTTATAAAAATAAAATAAGATGTGTAAGACGGTTTAGAGGATCATTAATGTTTGGGAAACTGCCCAAAATACTTGCTGCATTACTACGCTGTCTAGAAAGGCTTTTTTTTATGATAAATAGGCATTTGACCACTATCATTCCTCTACACTAAATATAACCCAACATTTTGGTCACTTTTATATTTGTTTTACTTTTGACTCATATCATGCGTCAAAACAAGACAGTAAATATTTTGATTAAAAAAGGTTTGTCAAACGTTTAATCTTTTTACCCGAATACAGCGAAGCAAAAATGAGAGATATGATTTTAGTATGAATAAGGGATAGTATCCTAAGTTCTTAATTAGTTTTATTTGTCCAGTCAATTTGAAGTAATTCAGGACCTCATAAATGACCAAATCCAGTCAAGCCAGCCAGTACAATAATAAAACTGAACTTCTTCGGCTAAATCACATTTATGTATCCGGTCACTGAGACCAACATCATGTTACGCCTATTTATAAGAGCAAAACGTATACCGACGATAACAACATTTCTCAACAACCTGCGTGTAAGCATTTCAATTGTATGCAAACGCATGTTTTATAAATAAATAAAATTTATCTTTAAACTCATCAAACTACTCAGCTCAGTGAGCTGCAGATCTCGCGTATTACTCCCCCATATCACCGCCATTTTGGAAAATTTCCAAAAACTGAATTGTCAAAAATTCTTTATAATTAATAAACCTGCTTAAAAAAAATTACGAGAATCGGTTGAGAAATGCGACCTGTAGAGGAAAACAACCGGAAATCCGGATATCCGAACATACGAAAGCAATTTTTCTCAAGCTGAAACGGAGACGCTTCGCGATCGCGTCGAACGCTATCTATCATACCCAATAATAAAGAAAACAAAGGCTACCATTCTTTAACCCTCTGTGAAACATTTATCATGATAATATGTTTTACCAATGCAATTTCTGGGTCCTACTCCAAAAGGCATATAAGCGAAGGGGTTGATTTCATGCTTGTTCTCTTCGGAGAAACGCTCAGGATCAAATTTGCTTGGGTTTGCGAAAAATTGAGGGTCGTGGTGGAAGGCCCACACCGGGATTCCAATGCCAGTGCCTTTCCGGAGCTGAAAAAAATAAAGATTAATTAGTTGAGACATGGAGTCCTTATTTTGCTCGCCTGACATACTACCATGTACCAAAATACAGTCCTGATTCACCATCTTCAAGAATAAAAATCTGTAGCCAAAATCCCAATAAAGTTGTTGTTAAACATATTTTTTTATGATTAGCTGCTATGGAGAAGAACCAGTCATTCTAGGATCACCGTGTTTACCATCTTTGACCACATTATCAGTACTTACAATGAAATCTTGCGTAGCTTTGCTATTTGGTTTGCCGCAGTTGTAGTCCTTGATGCAAATTCTGTCCAAAGCGATGGCGGGAGGCCACAGTCTCAGAACTTCTGTAGAGTAAAACGAGAACAAATAAAATACCTAAAGCAAATTCAAAATGTGCGAGGTGGGACGCGACGGCGAGAGCTCAGAACTCAATCTAAGGAAGGCTTCCGAATGGAGCCGAAACAATTGTCGATCGAGACATTGACTACGCGTAAGTCACACTAATAGTACAAAATTTTCGTGAGTTTTTATCAAATTAATTCAAAATATGTTTATTTCTGACATGTATAGTATTAATTTCATTATACTCAATATTTCATGTTCAAATCTGTCTCATAACTTTTCATTCAAGTCTCTACTATCTATCGTATATATATGATGATGATGATGATGATGATACTTCCTGGCCGATTTCGGCCTCAGCGACTGTTTTGTGGCTATTTTTTTTATTATTTTTTTACATTTTTTTATGCTTCAGAATTTGGTTGTTCAGCCCGTCGACGGTGTGCTCTATCGTGACTGGCATACCCGATTTTGGCAGAAAAAGTTCTGCTGCATATAGGGCACGTCAGAACACCGTTTACATAAAAGTAGGATATGGCCGCAGGTGGTCTGGCCTTTATCGCATCTCGCTTTTTATCTAGATCAGCACGACGTTCTGATTCAAAGACAGACACGTGCTGATGAATGAGACGCCTCCATTCTGGACGTTGCGATTTTGCATCTCTTCATGTGTCACAAAACAGTATATATATATACATATAAATAAAAATTAATCTCCAACTAATTATGTATGTATGTAAGATCGTCGCTTGAAAACGGTTCAACCAATTTGGCAGTTGTTTTTTTATTGTTTACGTTGTAAAGACAAGGTTAGTATACAATTAAATTAGCCACTATTCAACCTAGTCAACGCGGGCGAAGTTTAACTAGTTGTTCATATTTTTGAATTTATATAAAACATAACCAATGAAGAAATCCAAGCTAAAAATTATTTTTTTACGCCTTCACACTCACAGCCCCGCACTAAGTTCAAAGACTTGTATCATGGTGCCATTACACCCAGAACCAGAAGCACTAATATCCCTTGGGAAGGAATTTGTGCTCCTGCCGGGAATCAAATTCAGGACCCACGGCGCAGAGGGCTCACTTGTCCACTGCGCCAACTGGGTCGTCTAATTATTGTGATAATAACTATAAGAGAGGTAATGCCACCAACATGATGGTAACGCTACCCACGTGGGCTTATAGGTAACTTAGGTGTTTGCTGTATATAGTTTTAGGAAATATAGGCAATTGGCCTGTAGATATAGTAACTTTAATCCTGTATCTATTAGTTTAATTATATAGTGAGTACATTTTTTATTGTAATATTTACAGTATCAATTTGTTACCTGAGACCACCATATCCATGTAAGTCATGCGTTGAATAGAGTTGTAGTCAAATTTTCCACCATTCTTGGTATGATTCTCTTGAATCTCCTGGTAAAGGCGCTCCTGCACGTCAGTGTTCACAGCCAGCTCGTAGAGGAAAAAGCTCATCGCCGAGGATATTGTCTCGAAGCCGGCGATGAAGAAGAGAATAGCTTGAGCTACTAAGTCGTCTTGGCTCCATTCTGAGAATAGAGTTGTGAGCTAAAATTATTTCTAGGCATAGAATATAGAAACAAACTGTTACTTCATGGTTGAGCCTCGTCATCGACTTAAGGTCGCGAGACTAACGATGTTTTATAGAGTTAATTCCCCCATGGCCTTTTTTTTATGTTGAATAGGCAAGCATTTGACCACTATCTCACCTGAAGGAAAGTGATAATGCGGCCGAAGGTGTGACATACTTGCCTAGAAGATACCTATTCACTCGAGACTGGAAGACTCCCAGATTATACCGTTCGGGGAACAAAGACGCAGGCAATGAGTTCCACTCCTTCGCTGTACGGATGTTGAATGTAGAAGCAAAACGCTTTGAGCGAACTGGAGGTATGTCGACCATAAATGGATGACGTTTAATAGTTTGTTAGATGGTAAAAAGGGCATGGGGGATTTAAGTCATGTAATTCCTGAGCACACTATCTGTTACAAATTTACCACCAAACAAGAACGCCAAGCACGAAACGGTCCTTAAAAGCCAATTCTAGGTCTAGCAGTGCTTACCACCTTCGACCACATCATCACTACAGATAAGGCAAACAAACGCTAGCCTATTAAAATAAATGAAACGCAAGCAAAGCTTGAAAAAACCGACATCATCGCTTATATTTTGGTTTTGGCTTGAACGATTTCGATAAAATTTATATGGGACCCCCTCTGATATACTCTACCGAACAAAAAAAAGCATAGAGTCGAATTGAGAACCTTTTTTTTAAAGTCAGTTGAAAATAAAATAAAACAAGACAAAGTGTAAAACGCTATTTTTACTATTTTATTTATTCATAATTTTAATTACTAAAATTTTTACAGGAGTATTCTTATGAAATAGTGTAAGTCAACATAAGTACTATCATTTCTAATATTATTATTCATTACGTTATTAAAATATATAGTCAATTATAATAGTAATTAATATTGATTATGATTATTTCGTATAAATAATAAAAAACGTCGTCTTTTTAAATTCCGAAACTGAACATATTAATAAATATATTTTTTTAGTTCTATCGGCTTTTTTGCTAATAGGTTAGTCCTAGCTCTATATTATAGTTGACATTCCTCGAAGCGTTCCGTATCCGTACACGGATCGCTGTAGCGAACATTAATGTCGCATACAAAACTGGTGAAGCACCCCATGTCCTACAAAATTGTCATAACGCGAGCTACACGCACACAAATACATTAAAGGTCAGACAATCAGCGCCAATAGACCTAGTAACTATTTAGTTGTCTGCGACAGCAGCATGATTTTTTTTTAATTTTAGTTTGTGTAACGTAATATATCAACAAGAAATCAAATTACAATTTGATATTAATTAACCGCAACCAAGGTTATTCATACCGCGATTAAGTATCCGGAATATCTTATTACTCTTGTGTTACCATATTTCGTCAATACTATAAAATAGCTTATTTTTATTCAAAACAGGCAAACCTTTCACACTATCTCTCGCCTGATTGTTAAAGACGAAGCGATCAACGTTTGCCAAAAAGTCGCCTAATTCACTCGCAAATTAGAGACTAATCATATTGGAAATACTTAAGTTTATATTTAGTTATCAGGAAATATAAACTAAAACAAGGATTTATATTCCTTTCTGGATTCCATAATTAATGTGGAAGCAAAACTCTTCATCCCCATTCGTGGAATGTCTTACATATAGCGGTTATGTTGCTTAGCCGTCTGTCTCGATGTCCGGTGAAAGAATAGTGATGGAGGGATGGATTGATTGTGTAATTTGTGGCACACTTTTAAAAATGTATCCGATGATATACCGGCAACTCGTAGAAATATTGTCGTCTCTTTGTAAGTGCTACTGACTCATAACTATCCGATATCTACTAAATAAAAGGTTAATAACTCCCTGCTTTTCTGTCAATTAAATCTTCATTTTACAAACCTCTGTGTATATCCTTCTTTCCGACTGCTGATTCTTCAACTGTCGCAAAGCCAGCATCTTCATCTTTAATAACCTTTTCTTCGTGCGTTAATTGTCCTGAAAATTTTAATTTTATAACATTTAATCTTTATTAAAATTAAAATTTTAATTTTATAACATTCGGCAGTTATCCTTGAGAGCCTGCGTATTCCAGGTCTAGTGTGTTTACCAGCTTCGATCACATCGTCACTTACCATCGGGTGAGATTGTGGTCAAACACTAGCCTGTCATAAAAAATAATAATAATAATTTGTTCAAATAAATTTATCGTTAAGAATGTATGAGTCATTTTGAGGAATATATTAAAAAATATTGTGTATAGAGTACTACGGCCACCTCTAGAATTAGCTAAGTATCAAGCTCTTTAGCCCAGTAACCAGGGCATCAGAATATTGCTATGGTATTCCCTGTCTTTCGTAAGAGTAACTGCCTGGCCTAAGTCTCATTCACCGACGTCAGGAAGGACTAAGTAGGAGTTACTGTGTACCTTTCTTAGCTTCCATGAGTAGATGAATCATATCAGGTCTGATGATGTTCTTCTCCTCACGGTCCCGCATGGTGCTCCCCACCAGATTTCTGAAGAAAGCTTTGATTCCATCAGAGAAAAGTGATATTTTCAGAGCCTGGGGAAAAATAAAAGTGATTAATTTAAATAAATGACCTAATAATTATGGTACATGTTTTAATGCATTAACAACTGCTCTTTTGAATTTGTATAAAATATTTATTTTGATAAACATAAAATAAACGCATTCACACTCCCAGCCCCACACTAAGTTCGATTACTTGTGTCGTTGGTGCCGGAAACATTTACATTTCACACACAATCACAACCAGAACCAGAAACATACATTTTCCTTGGGAAGAAAACTTATGTTTTTAGTGGGAATCGAATACTCTTTGCATAGAAGGCGAACACACACTCAGCTGTGCCAACGGGCAGTTTGAAATAAGTAAGGCTATAGAGTCTTTCTGTTGTGTATTTTATGTTTTATGCGAACTTGTGTTTGTACTGTACATTCGCGCAATTCCAGTTTGATTAGTGACCTTGGCTCTGTGTCATATTATGTGATGTATGTTTGAGTGTCCTCAACTGGGGTCGAGTCAATCTAATTGAACACAATGAACAGTCGGCGATGCCACAGAATAATAATATATAGTATGACACATATGGATGACGCTTTTAAAAATGTTGTCATTGTTATCGAGACAAAAAAAGATTATTGCTGTACACAACAAGGACTAAACTTTAACAATCATACAAGATAAACCATGATAATAATACATTTAAGACAGTATTTTTTATTCTGTATAATTTGAACGATGTTCATTTAACGGCTACATGGTCTAATTGCAGGTATAACTGCAATCTAAGTCCTGGATATAACGTAATAGTTTAATAATTTAGACGTAATAGCATAAAAATATAAAGAATAAGGATATGATAATTACGAACGCATTAAAAACGCAATCAGACATCACAAAACATAGGATATGGTTATGTACTTTCAGGTCTTGCTTTATATGAAGAAAGTTAAGAAAATTTTTGGTAACTGCAAAATACAAAATAGGTACATTTATTGCCACAAGATTGTACGTGCATGCATATTATAAACCCTGTACATGTTTAGTTAAAAAATTGTTTCAGGATGTCTTATCCTATAGATGGCTTAATTAATGTCAATTTTACATTCTAATGCTGCCGTTGGAGAACTGCCCGTTGGCTCAGTTGGGTGAGCGTTCTAAGCAGGGGTATCGGGCTCGATTCCCGGCGGGAACACAAGTTTTCTTCCCAAGGAAAATTTGTGTTTCTGGTTCTGGTTGTGATTGTGCGTGTGATGTGCATGTTTCCGGCACCCACGACACAAGTCTTCGAACTTAGTGTGGGGCTGTGAGTGTGAAAGCGTTTATGTTTATTTAATACAATTAGCCCTATGTGTTATGTTTGTATTATAACTGCATTGACATTAACGTTGTTGTAGTTACAATAACATACCTTCATGATTTTGGGGAATGAAGCAAATCCGAAGAACATTATGAGTTGCTTAAACTGGAAGGTGGAAGCAGCTTTTCCCATAGCGTAGAACTCGTTCTCTGTATCCATGTGGGAGTCCACCTTCAGGCCAAAGGCACAAGATGCGATGACGTCATTGGCGTATCTGGTAGTCATGTCTTTGACGTCGACGTCTATGAAGTCATCTGGAATGGTATAATCTCTCTTTATCTCTTGATAATTACCTTTATTATTCTTATGCAAATTAATTTTAATTCTGTTTTACAGAATAGTAAGTTATTAGCACATAAATATTTAATCTATTGTGGTCTTCACCTTTAAATTGTGATATAGGATGAGCCCAAGGAACGTCATCCTATATTGGGGGTTGGTATCCAAGGTTAGGTGGTGTTGCTGGTAGGCATTGATGAAGAGATAAATTGATGGATAGGTGTTTATTACGAGAAGGTTACATGATGAGTGGCTTAGGTGTCTAGGTACTTATGCTACGTCGGTGGTCTAATTAGCTAATTCAGGTGTTTACACACTACAAAATATAGTGCCATTCTGTTTGAAAATTTTAAGATAATGTTTTGATGTACACTATGTTGGTGATAAATCTTATAGATAAATAAATAATAAATCAATAACATCTGTATCCTACATAGAGAGAGAGTATGCTTTACGACAATGTATCTTTATAACCAAAAGGACTAGGACTAGACTGATATTTGTGGTTCGTAGAATGAGATAGTCTAAACTCATCAAATCACAAAGTCTCTTTATTACGATTATTTACATTGCATTGTTTCGTGTTTGAACAACGTCGGTATTCTAGGCTCAAAGATTTTTTCTAGAACTTGGTAAAAGGTTTATTTAATTTTTTTATGATAGGCAAACTTTTGACCACTATCTCATCTGATGGTAAATAGATAGAGTTCAGTTTTTGCACCGTGACCATAATATCATCGCTTTCAGATGAAACCCCGGTCAAATGCTAGCCTATTCATCATTAAAAAAAGAAGAGATGTTGCTCAAAAGCAGATATTAATTTAACCCTTAGACAACCCGTTGCAGAGGTCTCCTTGCGCATTTTTACAAGCCGGCTCTACCCCAAGCAAAATACAATAAGGGGCGATCAGGTAGGAGCATCTGATTTTATTAACCACCAATGTTACAAAGTTCTAAATCATTAGGATTTAAAAAGTTTACGTTTTTTTTTTACAACCGCATAAATCACTCAAAGTTTGATTTCCAAGACTGATATCAAACTTACTATTTGAATCCTTGATCTTCAGCTTTAGAGACTTGATCATTTGGTCTCCGACCTCCACCATGAAAGGCACCATCACACGTATCTTGGAGCTGGTGAAAGCTGGACTGAGGGTCGAACGCATGTCTTTCCATTCTTGTCCTGGAAATTATATGGTAATAATAGGAGATTTGGTAAAGATGCATTTTAGCAAAACGTAGAACAATTAAATGCGTTATTAATTAGAACAAATAAATAAAAGTTGTTCAGATGGCGCTGTGGACAGGTGTCCGCCCTCTGCACCGTGTGGGTCATGGGTTCGATTCCCGGCAGGAGCACAAATTCCTTCCCAAGGGATATTTGTGTTTCGGGTTCTGGGTGTAATGTGTGTGATGTGAACGTTTCCGGCACCCACGATACAAGTCTTAAAACGTAGTGTGGGGCTGTGAGTGTGAATGCGTTTGTTGTATTTGTTTGTATAAAAGAAGTTTTAGCGTTTGAACAACCTTAAATATGTAATGTTCTTTAAAATCTTATATATAAAATTCTCGTGTCACAATGTTAGTTACCTTACACCTCCGAAACGGCTTTACTGACTTTTACCAAATTTTATATGCATATTCAGTAGGTCTGAGAATCGGCTACTATCTATTTTTCATCCCTAAGTGATAAGGGTTGTATATCCTTAATTTTTTTTTAATTTTTGGACTAAATCGTTTGTTTTTATTTTATTATGATTCAGAATTGAAAAATACATACAACCCTTAATTTTTACCCTTCTACAATCAACCCTTATTTTTTTATGGAACTAAAAAATATTTCCTAGAAATAATGTATATGGAAAAACAACGTTTGCCGGGTCAGCTAGTAATATATACAAAAATAAAATACTAAAATTTACCTACCTATATATTTATAACAAATCTTAAATTTAATTTAAAGATTCAAATCAACATATTTGTAATGTGGAGTTCATACAATTTAATTAAGATAACAAATCATGTTATAGTAGTACTAAATCTTGGTATATTGAGATTGTCGAGGACTGGTCAGTTGCACATGGTTGCACCTTGGACAATTTAATGTTTATTTTGAAAGAGAAAAGCGCATCGTTCAACGAGCCCGCAAAATGATTGATTATACTTAGATAATTATACTTCTAATGGTATTTTGTTTAACAACATCAAAATTGACATTTCTTTGTAAATTTAATATTGTTATTATTTCACGTTATTAATTTTTGACATATGTTATTAATTTTGTCATTGTTTTTATATAGATTTTTGAATACATTTTTGTTATTTTAGTGACTAAGTAGAGCCATTCTCTTAAATTTGTACGCCAATCTAGGCAAAACATGACGACCAGAAATTATTTTAATATCATTTTGCATGCATGTTTTTGTATGTATATAACTCATGTTTTGAGCAAATAAATAATATTTGTCTTTATCTAAGTCTAAATTCAGTGTTGGTACCACTTAATATCAAGCCCATCTTATCGTTATCATTAGACAAGCATACATACCTTTCAACGAGAAGAGATTTCTGCCGAACAGCGGGTCACTTTCTTGATCAATCAGGGTCCGATGATCAACGAAATGATCAAAATCTTTGACCGTAATCTTCTTCACCAGCTCAATGTCGCGGATGATCAGCATGGGGTTCAAAAACTCAAATCTGCCTACAACCCTAAAAGAAAAAGTATAACATACATCATTCACAAACTCACTTACCACCGGGAATCGAACCTGATACCCGCTGCTTACAAGTCAAATGCGCACGAAAAAGCCAACGGTAGTCAGTGTCTAATGATTCAGAACCATCGGTGATCAAATCCGACTCGGATTTAGTCGGTTTTCGTTTCATATATTTCTCTCCACAACATGATACGACTATAGAAGTATAATAGGTTGCTTTAATTATCATTCGAAGCCGTAATTACCTTATTGTTATTAAAGAGCTCTACAAACAATAGACTTATCAGTGCGCTCGGTTACATTTTCTATCAAATGAGTATATCATCATAAGATATCGGGTAAGTACCTTTTGCCCTTGGGTACTGCTTTCACGATACTGATTACATCGTCACTGTGTTCGACAGTAAACATAATATTTTATTCGGGTAACCCTTGCTATCAGAGTTATTAGCTAAAAACATTATCTCGCACTCAGTTTCTGTGACAAAATGTTGTGTCACAAATCTCAATTCTTATAGTTAATATCCTTGACAAATGGGTAGACGAAATAGACCATTTTTTTTAAATATATTTATTGGTCGAGTGAAGCGAGATCTCTTGGGTTGTTCAGCACTTTGTCCGTCCGTCTGTCAGAAGCATCTAGCGTCTAAACCATATAAGCGAATGACTTCAAATTCTCACAGAATATGTAAAACTACGGCCCAAAGCCAGAAATCATATTTGAAATGATGTAAATTAAAATATTAAGAGGGCTTATACATGTAAGTGGGGAGCAAAATATTTTATATTTTTTTATCTATCCTTGTGGGGTAACGTTGAATAGGGCTTTTGCAAGAAGAGTACAAAACCGGTTTTAACAAAAATCTATGTTGGAAAATAACGATTTGATAGGCCACCAAAGTCGCTGTTTTTAGACCTATTTTGTCCCGGGGTCTATCTCAAAAACGACTTCACATTGAACGCTGAAACTTACGTATAATATTTGTTATATCCTGTACGTGAACAGCAAATACAGAAATAAAACAATCATTATATATAAAAAAAGTTATAAGCAACTAAACTCAAACGTTTTTCTCTACGAGGCAAAATTTAGGCGCGAGATCTCAGTTCGGCGCGAGCGACTACTTTCTATAATTAAATAATAAATTGACGCACACTTGACTTTTTCTTTATGAAACTGGTTCTTGGCTTACGATCTTAGCTTTTTTTATACGAAAGCCTAATGAGAATCAAAACATTACTCTCCCGAAACCTAAATTACATAAATACTCTGCTCTCGACTACACGTTCCAAGGAGCAGAGTATTTATTACAATTGTTACACTTCTTATAAATTCTTGATTATTACTATCATGGTACATCTATGGTACATCATTTATAAGTATTTTTTTTTTTGTGATAGGATATCGTTTTTCCACTATCTCACCTGATGATGAGTTATGATGTGGTCGAGAATGGCAAAAACGTAAAAAAACAAATAACATTACTCTAAACTGTTAAATTTACTTTAAACTTTTTCTTTCTGCTCCGTTGTCGATTCTAAACCACCCCCTGCAGGATTGTGCACTACTTTATTTCATTAATAATTTAAGTACAGCGCTTAAATATGACCCTATAGAAGAGCATTTTATATACATGAAAATGATTTTCTAATGGGTATATAAATAAGTCAATTGTTAGTCTCTAATATGTCTCTATTTACTTCTCATCCGGAAAGCTGTTGTAGCATCGGTTAATATGATCGACAAAGTGTTCCATCTTCAGTAGGATACGGCCCATGTTACCAATAACTGGGAGAGGAGAGAGCATCTTCACTCCTTGAGAGCTGAAGAACCTGAGCTGCTGACGGAAGTACAGATATATAGCCGCGGCTAACACCGCCAGCCAAAGTAGGTACAGCATGATCTGCAGACAAAATAGAAGTTGTTTAGAACCACAGACAAAAAAGATACAGTAGATTGCTAATATCTTATCCCGTTCGCGAAAACAAGATGCTTTTTTAAAGCATATACCCCCGTATATCCGCCATTTTGAAAGAAATTATGTATAATTATCGAAACTGCTCACAAATTACAAAATTAAATAATAATATATATTATTTAATACAGAAGGATGATTGGTCGTTTCGCAATTTACGCTATTGACTGTCACATTGACCAATCACAAATAGGGATCAGCCAATCACAAGCATACACTACTTATTCCTGCGATGGTGAAATTTTGTTATGAAGGAAATATATATTCATATTCATCTATTCATATTTTCCATACACGTCAATGAGACAGAAAAATAGCACTATTGTAAATAGAAACCAATGTCATTCATAATATATTTATAAATATCAATAATAAAATAAATAAATAAAAAGATTATATTATTACTATTTCTAACAACTACACATTTATTTTAGTTACATCAAAAAATTCAGCGTAGCTATAAAACGACTGTTTGATCAACTAACGTTTCAGCCTATGCGGTGTCAACTGTTTTTATAATCTTTGAATAAAACTTAACTTATTATAAATGGCTCTGTGAGCTGAAGACGTTGCATATTTTTCAAAATGGCTGAAACATAATTATTTATATTTTCTTCTATTTTGAAAGAAATTATGTATAATTATCGAAACTGCTCACAAATTTTGCGAGAATCAGTCGATAAATGCGACCTGTAGAGGAAAACAGCCGGACATCCGACAGACATCCACCGGACATACAAAAGTATTTTTGCCCAAGCTAAAACGACGACGCACGCTTCGATTGTGCATTGCGTTCGCTCGGTCAATTAGAGTAAGGTGAAGTAGGCTCCAAATTGGACGATTCATCTTCACGAATATTAAAAATTTGACCTTTAAAAACGGTCGATTAACAGCATTTTTTTAAGGTGTAATAAATGTTCACTAAGTATTCGGATATGTTCAGCGATTGAATAAATATGGCTCGATAAAAAAATTCAACTTTACTAAAAACACCATATTTCCCGTTCCCGTCAGTGGAATGAATCAACTTTATTCTGTTTCTATAAAAGATATTTTTTACAAAAAATATTTGGTGTAATCCCAACAAACATTCAAACCTCGTTGTGAACTCAATTTTTTTGTAAAAGGGTAAGATTATTTTTAAAAAATATATGAAAGCGCGCACGCTGACTATGCAGGCAATTCTACAAGGCTACCGTTTGGCTCCGGTCCACCAACTCGATACCAAGTCGCCTTAAAGGTGAGAAAAAGGTCAAATATTTGACGTAATTTTCTCATCATCTCCGACGACGTCTAAAATTGGAATAAGTTGTTTGTTGTTAATAATTCATTCTCACAAAAACAGCTGAACAGATTATAATTTAGGAGATTATTAAAAAAAAGGAACCAACACGATTGAAAAAATGACCTCTTTTGTCCTTAAAGTTGTATTAAAATCAGCTGCTTTTGCTTATTTGTTGATTATTTTGATGATGATTTATTTAATTAAGATCCTTTCGGGATTTGTATGATTGATCACATACATACAATAAACCAGTGCGAATTGTATTATATAAATTAATGAGAGAAGGCCGAAGTCCAAGCGATGGGTACGAAATGAGTTGATAATTAATGCAAGTCACTAAAACATAATGTTTTTTGGTATGATTGTCCTCTATACGTTCCTAAACCATTCATCCGATTCTGATGAAACGGCAAGCAGTTCTACGCCTACGCCCGCAAAGATTCTAGGCTTAAAATAACTTGTGTTTATCCGCGATTAAAACTTGTGCGTAATAAAGCCCATCATACTATTTTGTCTAGTGTCACATTTTAACAGCCAAGTTACCGTAAATCATGCTAACATCCAAAGTAAAATGCCTTTTACTTAATAAGGCTTATGACAGTATAGAAGAATATTTAAAAGATAAACAGTAATTAAATAAACATCCTAATTACTTACATAATATGTATCCTAATTAGATAAGTTTTAAATTGTATTGCATGCCGAAAGGCCGGATACGGCGACCCATTATTTTTTTTCACTTTTGTCATCACCTGTTTAATCCTGTATTCGCAACCTGTATTTGAATTTGTGTGTGAAAATGTTGGTTTTCTCTTCACGCTGTAACGGCTGAACGGTTTTAAACAAAATTTAGAATCTACTTAGCTTATACCTAGGATTACCACAGGCTACTTTGTAACAGGCGAACCCGCAGGGCATGCTGAGCCGATTTATAAATTCGCTAAACGTACAAAAGGTTACAACGTTCTGACCGATGAGCTTGTCACTCCAGAGACACTCTATACATACAAAGAAGTCCTTCATATTATTTGCTTTTGCATATGGTAATAAATACCTTATTTATTGCATGGAATGAAGCCACGTGACGGAGATTCACCTATGCTACTACCAATGGACCGGTGTATAATAAAGAGGTATGTAAATAAGATGCATGGATCAACTCAGAATCACTATGTAATGGTTGCACCACACAACGCAACGGATGGCGTGCGGGGACGCGGGCGCGGTCGCGGTCGGCCTGAGCCCGCACGCTGATCTGCCTGATACCATACTGATACCAAATGCGTCCTATGTGGCGTAGTATATTATTTTATAGTATTTTCTTTTCTTTCTTTCATCAATACCATCTCAGCCGCAAGAAGTCCACTGTTGGATATAGACCTCCCCCAAATATCTTCAAATAGAACGGTTGTTAACGGCCTGCATCCAGCCTCTTCCTGCGACCTTCATTATGTCGTCCGTCCACCGTGTGGGCGGCCCTCTGACATTGCGCTTGCCAGTCCAAGGCCTCCATTCCAGAGTCTTTCGGCCCCATCAAACAAACGCATTCACACTCACAGCTCCACACTAAGTTCAAAGACTTGTATAGCGAACCCAAGAACCACGGCGCAGAGGGGGGAAACCTGTCCACTACGCCAACTAGGTCGTCATCGGCCCTTTTTTTCTTAATGTATATGATATTTTTATATCTTCAAACAATATGAATTTAAATATGTAAGTAAAGATGACATAATCTATTTTAAAAAACTCGTAATGTGATTTTGTTTTAATTTTAAACAATTTTACAAAGAAGTCTGAGCAAGAAACTGATAAATATCCATATATATATTAACATGTTTTATGTAATCTTAACGTGACAATTATTACTGCTATGGTTGGTTGGTTATCTGTATATTGTTGGTTAAATAATGTTTTAACGATAGGGTGAATTGACCACCTTTGTGAGTTTGTGAAGATAACATTTATTTATGACTCTACAGAGCAGATAAAAAATAGCAAAGTTTATATAAACATTGACCATACTGCTAAATATTTGAAACAATCTAATGACTGTTTTTACAAGTTAAGTAATTAGGTAAAGTATTTTATTAAAAAAACCTTCTCGGTAACAAACACTACACTTGGATAACATAGGAGCACGATACCTCGAAATTAACAGTAGGGTGTTATAGTATTTTGTGTTTCTATAACCTCGTGAGTCGAAAAACAAATCAGCCGCTGTTTTCTCCGGTACAGGTCTAACTATAAATATAGGCTCCATTTTACTGCACTGTCTGTCTGTCTGGAGGTTTGTACGCGTATCACACAAAAACTAAAGCTTGGAATTGCATGCTGTTTTCACCCATGTATTGCTATAAGTCTAACTTATAATATAGGCTCCATTTTACTGCACTGTCTGTCTGTCTGGAGGTTTGTACGCGCATCACGCAAAAACTACAGCATGGAATTGAATGTTGTTTTCACCCTTGTATTGTTAGAGGTCTAACTTAAAATATAGACTCCATTTTACTGCACTGTCTGTCTGTCTGGAGGTTTGTACGCGCATCACGCAAAAACTACAGCTTGGAATTGCGTGCTGTTTTCACCGATATGTACTACAGGTGTAACTTAAAATATAGGCTCCATTTTAACAATGCCAAACCCAATAGGTACAACAAAAATAAACAAGCTGTGTCGTACATACACACGATGTAAGAAACGTTTGTATTACAGTCATCATCATCATCATCTTAGCCGCAAGAAGGCCACTGATGGATATAGGCCTCCCCCAACGATCTCCAAAAAGAACGGTTGTTATCCAGCGTCTTCCTGCGACCTTCTCTATGTCGTCCGTCCATCTTGTGGGCGGTCTTCCGACACTGCGCTTGCCAGTCCGTGGCCTCCATTCTAGAACTTTTCGGCCCCATCGTCCATCCGTTCTACGTACTATGTAGGTATTACAGTGAAACCTTTTAATTATTCATCATAGTGTATCTCCACCACTTATAGTCACACAAAAAGTTTCGGATCAGTATTTCAAAGTACTAAATAAATAAATTTCAATTAAAAAATCCATAACAGAAAATTTTCGACGAAAATGACTATCGAATGAAACTTATTCAATCTCGAAACTAGATAAATCAATTCACGTTCACGAAAATAACATACACGGAAAATCCAAAAATATTTATCCGAAATAAGAACCTTTAGTGAAACAGTGAAATATATTTAAACAGATGAAGATCTTAAAATTTCTTAAATTTAAAAAAAAATTGTAAAAAATACTTATATTGCTCAACGTATTAGCATTGCAATTCAGAGAGGCAATGGGAACGCTACCCACTGGTAGTGGGCTTCAGCACTTGAGTTACCTATAAGCTCGATAACTTGGGTCTTTGCTGTATAAATGTATTTAATTTTAGTTTAATGTTAGTCTTCATAATCATCATCATCCACAGCCCTTTTGACCCTACTGCTGGGTATAGGCCTCTCTCAAATTCTGCCATATTTAGTCTTAGGAAATATAGGCAATTGACCCGGAGATAGCCTTCTATTATAAAGATAAAATTAATAGCTTAAAATTCACATCATTATTTATCCACTTTGTTATTGCGACGCTAAGCGCCGGCCCAGTCAAAACAAACAAAAAACTTACTTGTTTTTATGAGGCGCCGCGATGATGTACGTAACACTTATATATTTACGTTTGTTCACTTCACGATAGAATGAGTAAAACCGGAACAGACCGGTCTTGTAATACAGAACACGAGTGGTCCGTGCGAAACCAGAATGTGTATTACCTTGGGAGCTGGAACCTACGGACTATAATATACTCGTTATACATATACCTATCTTTGGTAAAGGTGGCTTTTACACGCACGAAAATGCGCAATTATTTAGAGTTACTTTCTCAAATATCCTGCGACATTTTTGTTGTTAAATAACACAGTTATAATTAATACTAGTAATAATATTTTAGTATATGTATCATTTGTTGGAGATCATTTTTAACTGAGTGCAAAAAAGGAGGAGATTCTCAAATGTGGAGGGCATTTTTTAATGTATTTTATCGGCCTATGTTTCCTAAAACTATATACATCTATACAACAAAGACCTTAGTTACCTACTAGGCACTAATGGAAATTAATGCTAAATGTCAAGTTATTCTAATAGTGACGTAGCGAATTGAATTAAAATCATATAATTATGTTAAAATGTGTAAAAGTAAACATTTTAAACTTAGTTAAGTTTTTTGTAAATTACGTATAATTGAATATCTGCTTTTGCCAATGCTGTTAAATACAATAAGTAATGGGAGTCTAAGTCGCGAGTGAATAGCATCTTCTAAACAAACGTGCTCGATTGTCGACCACACATACCCAAAAATTTGGGTATGTGTGTGTGAATATTTGTTACCACGTATTTCCGTAACGAACAAAACGATTTTGATGAAATTTAGAATGTAGATAGTTTAGGTTCTGAAATAACACATACACTATTTTTGTAACTTAATTAACGCGGGCAAAGCCGCGGGGCACGGCTAGTCTTGAATTAAACAAAAAAACTCTGAGTCGTAGTTTTAACCATTTTACTTCAACTTGACTTAATTTTTTCCCAAAGGTTTTATAAATTATTTTACTTCAACTTGACTTAATTTTTTCCCAAAGGTTTTATAAATTACTAGGTGTCCCGGTGACCTTCGTTCCGCCTAACAGTCAATGAATGTGCATGTTTAGGAAGCCATACCCGGCATGCGTCACAATGCCACGTGACTATATGATTACCTCCTTCATGTTTATGTTTGCCTAGTAGGTACTTTACTAAATCCGAGTAACGTATGAGAAAATGATTAGTATTCAACAATTAAAAAAAAAAGTGATGTTCCTAAAAAGTATCCTATGTCCGTCTCCTGGTTCTAAACTACCTCTCCACCAATTTTCAGCCAAATCGGTTCAGCCGTTCTTAAGTTATAAATAGTGTAACTAACACGACTTTCTTTTATATATATAGATTTTAATGATGTACATTTTCTTCGTAATTATATATTGACATTTAATTAATTAATATGTAATGTTATGTCGCTATATATGCTATATTATCCTACGAGATTTTTGTTTCAGGCGATCAGCTTATATAGTGCGATTGAAATTTGAGTCGCACGTGTATATCGTACTTTAATTGACTCATGACACGTAAAATGTGTTAGATGAATAAAGCAACATATTTTTTATCATTGTTTTGTATAGTGATTATGCGGCAATCATGTTGTTCATTATAAATATCAAATGTCAATTATATGTTTTTCTATGTAAATGTATATGTATATAAAAGAAAAATAACTTGATATTATGCAAATTAATTTGTTTTTCTTTTCTCTGCGTTAGCTGACCAAATTAATAATAATATATATTCTGGTAATATAAATAAAACACAGTAACTTTATATGCAATAAATAAAAAAAAAAACAGTCATAACTTCTATGAATCCACCCAATGTATGCTAGAAAGGTAAGTAGACTTTTGACTACGCTCTCCCGCAAACTTCAAAAATACGACTAAAAAAAATTGTTGAGAAACTTTCTTGGATACTCTTTGTTTTCTTTTTTTATGTCAGATAGGTAAGCATTTGTCCGCTATCTCACCTGATGGAAAGTGACGATACGGCCGAAAATGAAGCATGCTTACATAAAAGATATCTATTCACTCTAGAAGATACCTATTGACTTGTTTTATACATTTAGAAAGAAAACACTTAAATCATGTCACACCTTCGGCCGCATCTTCACTTTCCATCAGGTGAGATAGTGGTCAAATGCTTGCCTATCCATCATTAAAAAAAAATCATTGTAATTATAACACACGAATTATAATTAAAATTTGGCCACATTGTTCTTATACAAACTTGATGTTCCTGGAATGAAATCAATGTATGATATAGGGCGGATTTTTATACTATATCAAAGAAACAGCATAAGTAAAGCACACTCATCCTGATCCGCATCCGAATGAAATCAAAAATATAATTGTCGATCTAGACATCGACAACGAGTAAGTCACGCTATTTCTCGTTTTTATTTTAATATATATATATATATACAGCGAAACAAAAAAATTTATAAAGATATGCTGAATTATTTTTGCTTATTCAATTACATATATTTTTCTTATTTTGTATGTTCTCGGTTAGAAATTAGTTAGATCCTTATTAACATGTTAAATAATAGACATGAGAAACTACACATTTAGAAAAAAATCAGCTAGGTAGTTATGAATTAATGTGATTTCGCCATATGCACAGTTTCGCTAATTTGACTCTTTCGGCTTTTAAGAAAATTTCATGAAATCATGATGAAATCGGTGCAATAACATATAATTTTTTTTTTTTTTGATTATCTAGTATAAATATATATTAAGTTTGATTATTTTATTTTAATCTTTATATCATTTCATTATGATAAGTTTGGTGCAAGAGCTTACAAAATTTTGTTATGATACTTAATTACAATTCATTTAATTTCATTGAATACTACACTCAAAGTTACTATAATTTGTAAATGTACATAGGAAGGATGAGAAAAGTTACTAGGAACACAGGATATGAGGGAACTAGAAATCCCCAGTACTGCATTATTAAAGATTTGTTTGGTGCCCACAAATATGTCTTTTTAAGAGAGGTTTATAGGCTTTTCTAAATTTAGGGTAAAAAAAATATTTTATTATTATATTTTATTATATATTAAAATTTTATTTTATATCATTTCAATTCATAAATAAATGAAATTATGATGAAATCGGCGCAACAGTGTGTGAGTGTGTTCTAGAGTGACGCCATTTTCCTGATATCGGTCACTGACACTGACATAATTCAAGACACAGGTGCTGCGTTTGCGCAGTTTACTTGCAGTTTATGCAATAATTACTTTGACAACATCATTGGAACTGTTCACTAGCGTTGTTGGTAGCACGACTGATTTCTATACAGCAGGTATCGGGTTTGATACCCGATAGAAACACAGGTTGTGGATGTGATTTTGTGTGTAAGATGTGAATGTTTTAGGACACACGATAAAGTATTTGCAGTTAGTGAGGGGGCTGTGATTGCGTTATGCTAATCATCATAATAACACGTAATCGGTTTCATTGCATGCATGGAGGCATACTGCGTTTTCTGGCGACATAATAATGATATAGTTAAATGTTAATATAATTCCTGTATTAACAAACAACAACAAAACAAACAAACAAACGCTTTCACACTCACAGTCCCACACTAAGTTCAAAGACTTGTATCGTAAGTGCCGGAAACATTCACATCACACGCGCATTACACACAAAACCAGAAGCACAAATATTCCTTTGGGAAGGAATTTGTGCTCCTGCCGGGAATCGAACCGACGACCCACCTGTCCACAGCGCCAACTGTATACGTTTAAAAAAAAAAAAAAACGAGCCGCCGAGTTTCTTGCCAGGTTTCGAGCTGGCTGTAATTTTACGAATTCGGCAGTAGAGTCATGAGTCAACTTTCATGAGTGCTTTGATAGTTTCTTTGGGGCCCATGTGAATAAACTATTGGTTTTGATTTAATTTCGGATTAAGCAAAAATGAATCTTATTTCTTTGGTAGATATGTTAACGGTTTCCATTTGTTTTTTTAAAGTCAAAACGGATAAGAATCGTCGAGTGTCAGGACGTTGTATTTGCCGAACAATCGTGCCAATCAGTGAAGATAACGTATTTTCGTCATTGTCCCAATTGACCGGCCGGCATCGTTCCTTTAACCAATTGCTCTAAGAATGTTTACTATTACTGGTGCCACGTACAAGATTAATAGGTAGAGGCGGACCAGCAGACTGAGTATTCTGGCCTAGAGCGGCGGATTTTAGGTGCGGCAAATTTGGAACATTTTTTTTTACCTAGTTCTCATTTATGATATAATTTCGAGCAAAATGTGGTATAACAAAGTGTACAGTGTCCCCACCGTCGTCCTTATTGCACTAACTTTTTTAATGAAAACGTAACTTTATGATTTGGACATCATAATATTACATTGACAAAAATATTGTAATTCATATGATTTTGAACCGAGGATTCGAAATGTAGAGGTCCGCCCCTGTTAGTAGGCATAAGGTATACTACTGAACCGTAGTGTATACTACTGAGCCGTAGTGTGTACTACTGTTCCGTAGTGTGCACTAAGTACTATGTAGTGCTTAGGCCGAGAAGCATAACATAACTTCTTCCAAAACCATATAAGCTTTTCACGGGACACGAGTAACTTTTTCAAACAACATATCCATATCTCACATCGTAAGATATGCTGGAGATAATAATTATGTGGTAACCAACGAAAAATACACAATATCGTTTAATTGAATGACATCTTATTTTAGTTATTTTGATTTAAAATCTAAACTGCTAAATTGATTTCTATGAAATTTCCATGGGATCAAACTCAAATTCAAATCTAAATTGCATCTATCAATATTCAAAACGGTTTAACTATAAATGTAGATATGTTCTGAGGTAACAAACATAAAATAATATAATATCCTCTTTTTTCTATGTTTTAAATATCATTGCCATAATAATAATATGTAATAAATTAATTCGTTGTTTTCTACTAGCAAATCTTGCAATGCTCGGAAAATTTATATTAGCGCCATCTGTGAACTTATTCCTGTACTTCGTTATATTGTACTAATAATATAGCCGCAGCAGCTACAGCACTGGTCGTTTTTCATACCAACCGCAAGTCAAAAAGTTCCACAATGTATAACAGGTGTCACTACTTGTTAGTAGTGACAATTTTACAGTTCGAAATTAATTCATTCATTTTCCGCAAATTTAAATTTGAGAAATATTAATATCATTATTATACATACATTTAGATTGTTAAGGTGTAGAAAAATCTATCGCTGTAATCACTAAAAAAGACACTGCTTTGGGTAGAGTAAGTATATTCTTTTGTATACTGCTTAATGAAGTTAGTGACGTCAAGAAGCAACATCTGTCTGTGTTCTGATGCAACTTTTGAGAGTAACTCGGCATACAGTTTTTAGATAGGTACAGTGAAGAAGCAATATTTTTTAATGTATTAAATTATTTTTGTATTGTTATGGACACAGCAAAAGATATTTTCAACCGACTTCAAAAAGGAGGTTCTCAATTCGACAGTATGTTTATTTTATTTTTTTGTATGTATGTTACGCGATATCTCCGTCAATTACGAATCGATTTTGATGATTTTTTTTGTTTGGTAGATTATACTTCAGAGTTGGTCCCATATACATTTTATCGAAATCGATCCATCCATAACCACACATACCTACCTTACAAATTTACAACTCAATAAATAATTAGAGAATCAATAATTTTCAGAAACTTTTACAAGTTATTTACAATACGTTTGGAATATCATTATAATAAAATATATTATAATTTGGGATGAAACTAACTTTTGGGACCAAAAAAAAATCGTTGCCCTAAACAGCCTCATCCAAAAAAAAAATATATGTACAAATAAATGAAACCTGTACCAAAATCTTTCAGGCTATTTAAGTCATGCCTGCACTACAAAAACTTTTCATAACCCAAAAAGGCCACGCGTGCACCAAATTTTAACTTGGGGTATAATTTAGATGGGCACCAAAAATAAAATAAAATTTCCTTTGACCTGTTGTAAATAATTGATATAGGTAATCTACTTAATTACTTTGTTTTGATTGTAATTAGTGGCTATCTCGCAGTTAGCCGCTTTCATTTGCCGACTATCTAGAGCGCGTTCTGTTGCCTGACATCCTCTAGCCATCACACTAATATTATAATTCGAAATTTGAAAAGAAGTGTGTGTAAATGGTATGTTTGATTTCTCTTCATGCTGTAACGACTCATGTCTCATTTATCTATGGTAACGACAGAATAGATTTAGAATATGCGTAGCTTATACCCAGGATTAACACATAGGCAACTTTTTTACCGACTTCCCAAAAAAGGAGGAGGTACTCAAGTCGACCGTTTTTTTTTTTTATACTCAATACTCAATTCTTTATTGCTTCCATAATGTACATGGGTTCTTAAAATTACATAACATAATAAGTTACATAATGAGATCATTATGGACCCTGTCGGGCACATGCAACATGATATTCATGATGATGGAAGTTATAGAAGTTATAGAAGGGTTTTATAGAGAGGAAGATAAATCAATAAGGTACTTAAATCGAGTCTTGGAAGTATTCTTCTATAGAATAATAACATTTGGATGTTAGTAACCGTTTTAGGTGTTTTATAAAAAGTTTGTCATTAGTTTCATTTTTTAGGGAGTTGGGAACTTTATTGTATATTTTTATAGACATTACATAGGGACTGTTCGAGTGCATTGTTAGAGCTGAATTTGGGAGTGCTATCATGTTTTTTTGTCGTAAGTTATATTTAGTTTGTGTATTATTTCGGCTGATGTAGGTATGGGGGTGTTTGCGGACGAATTTGCAGATTTCTAAAATGTATATACAAGGCAGGGTGAGGCGTTCGTATTTTTTGAAATAAGGTTTGCAACTATCTGTCTGTTCTATATTAGCTAGGATTCGTATCAATTTTTTCTGTGATGTAAAAAGAAAAGGTGCATCAGTACTGTTGCCCCAAAGGATCACGCCGTAAGTAAACCACGCATATGCATAAGCATAGTATGTGGCTAAAGCTGTTTCAAAATTTATTGTTATTTTAACTTTATTTATATTATACTTATTTTATACTTATACTTATTTTAACTTATACTTATATTATTTATACTTATTTTAACTTATACTTATTTTATGTGTGTAACCTCATAACTTCTTTCCACGTGAACCGATTTCGAAATTTTTTTTTTGTTAGACTGAATGATGTTGCTTTCCAACTGGTTACATATAAACTTGATCAAGATCTGATCAGTAGTTCTTGAGATATCGTCAATAATGCGAATTCTGTGGACTACATTGACGATGTTCTCGTTTTTGACCGACTTCAAAAGTTACCTCATAACTTCTTTCGTTGTGAACCGATTTTGATGATTATTTTTTTATTTGAAAGCTGGTGCTTGAATTCATGTGGTCCCGTTAAAATTATCAAGATCTGATCTCTAGTTTTTTTAATTATCGTCAATAATAAATGTTCAATACATTACTTCTGATCAAGGTTCCGAAGATAAAGCGGTAAAGTCGGTGTTTTTAAGCTTTGCTTGCGTTTAATTATAAATTTAATTAACGCGGCCGAAGCGGCGCTGCATGGCTAATTCTATCATATAGTTATCGAACCTTCCACTAGCTCCAAACCGCTTTATCGCAGGCTGGCGCCTTCACTACAACCTTCTGCGGTCACTAAGTTCTAGGTGATACTTATGTATGCTCAAGACGTAGCAGAGCGCCTTGTTTCGACCCTCGGCCGGGGTCGCAGGGATTCACCGAGGCATCTTAACCACCATGAGTGTTACCAGTTATACTTACAAAAAATCTGAAGAAATATTATACAGAGAAAAGGATAGACATTGTAGAGGACAATACAGAAACTTCTGGCGTACAAAGTGGAATGCTGTAAAAAAAACAATTTAACTAAAACAATTTTACAAAATAGCAATATTGTAAAGAATGCTCCTTTGAGTTCTAGTCGCCATATTAAAATTAAATTATGTAGTTTAAACTAGGTTAAGAGTATTTTACAAGATAAAAGTTTAAAAACTATAACTCGGATACTAGTTATATTCATAAAAAGGATTTCTATATTTTTTTGTTTATTATATTATACTACCATATGTGTCATTTTGGAATTTCATTCATCATTTCTGACCTTCTTTGTTTCATAATTATTTCGATGTTATTTACCAGTTACCTTTATTGAGTGTCATGGATAAGAAAATAAACCAAAAAGATGCTTTATTTCTAAAAAAGCCCACTCTGTGACTCCCTGTAAATTGAGACAATTTCAACGACACATATCTTATTTATTGGTTTGGACTTATCACGGGTAAAACGAATATATATATATATGTGCATACGGTGCTAAAATAATAAGCCCCCTTCGCTGTAGCCGAGTGAAATGGTATGATATCTGAAGATTATTTTTACAGTGTTATAAATCCCTCGCTGGCAACACCCATGTTCTCCCATTTGCACTCAAGTCAGGTCCAAGGGAACACCTCTGATGTCACTCATCGAGGATAATTATGTAAGCTCTCGTGAGGAAAATCTCCCGGCGTTGAGGAAGTCGCTCGTTTGGTCACAGGGCCAATGCTAAAGGACAAAGTCACTAAGTTAGATGAAGTTCAAAGTTTTAGGCTTAGGTGATAATTATAATCAAAACAGCACGGAGAAGAGCTATATTAGATTTTTGGAATCATGTTTTTTATCTTCACTTGAACGAGACCTAGACCGAAAAAACACGACTCCGACTGGTTCAGTATGAGAACGCTCGGCTTATACGCGAGATACTGGAGACATTTGATATTTTGTGATGACTATGTCATCATGTTACATTAGATGACCAAGGTATTCTCAATTTATTCTGATACCTTTATATTGCCACTCAATATTTCTGAAAACAGTTCCAGTGCGGCACAGAAGATTTTTGGTGATAATGGGTCTCCTTGGCGTACACCATTCGATGTTGAAAGATCTAGTCCATCCCTTTTTAATACAAAAAAAGAGAACCTGGATTATCAGTTCACTTAATTACTCTACAAGGTAAGTTTATGTAATGGAGACTGTTGTATTTTTTTTACTGATACAGATATATTAATTAGTATTTTTAATTATAACATGATGATACTAAACAGTAACCACCCAAGATATAGCCCATATCTATTGTAAGGTTTTAACCGATATCTGAATAATTATGTTGTATTGAATATTGTATTATTTAGATAGTAATATATTTTTTATTCAGATTTCTGACTTAAACAGTTTTCCTCTAAGGTACGTGTGTACGTTTGCAGGAGGCGGCATATAGGTATACTACTTGCAAACAAAATGTACTTTCTATAGTATGATACTAAAAATAACATGTATATGAAAAGATTTTTGTTAAAGAGTCCTTTTTAAGGATCTTGTATTGTTCATGATGCTATTACAGCTTAAAGGATTCTAAAATACCTATATATAGCAGAAAGAATTCGGAATATAATCTTAAAAAAATCCTACTTCCTACTGATATTATAAATCCGAAATTTTGTGTGTAAGGGTGTAAGTATGTTTGTTCCCTCTTCACGCTTTAAAGGCTGAACGGATTTGGATGAAATTTGGAATGTACATAGCTTATACCTAGGATTAACACATAGACTACTTTTTAACTTGATAATAGCGGGCGAAGCCGCGGGGCACGGCTAGTATATAATAAAAGAATTTATTTGAACTTTCGGGTTATTAATCTCAACTATGCCTGGACTTTTAGGCATTAGCGGAACCGTGGCCAACTCTTAAAGGCTCTTTTATGTTTTCAACTTCTTATAAAATATCATTTGTACAAATACAGGTGATATTTTCTCCCACGTATAAAGTAGGGCACCCACTTAGTATTAAGTAGTGACTATCTACGACAATGTAACAAATCGGTTGAATAAAACCTATTTGTATAAATCATCGAGGTAAATAGGTACAACATTGTATTACGTTATCGTACCTGTTTGCGCTTAAATCCTGAAATAAATTTTAATTAACCATAATATGTGTGGAATAATACCAGATAAATTTAAATACTGTAATAAATAACTTACGTCATAGCTAGTATTTCAATTTAAGATTAATCTTGTTTACCTAATAATCAATTATTGAAAAAAAGAAAGAAAGAAAATAATTTATTTTTGACTTAGCGAGATAGATAAAATAATAATAAAAATACTATTATAAAATATACATATAAATGAAAGTCACAAGTCGGCCCCAGCTCTTCATAATGCTGGCAGATGACCAGCGCTGATCTTCCGTTGGAGCCGTGCGATGAAATCACGGCATTGGCATGCACACAATACGTGAACAACAATAAACAACTAAACAAATTTTACAAATATAACATAAAGGTACCAGTTTCTATTGCTTTTAACATAAGAAAGCCATTGTTCTACCACCATCATAATCGATCTATAATGTTCACAGACAACCCCTTAAGCATGAAACAATAAAAATCTTTCTGTGTTTTTTTTCTATTTATATTGGCTTCGCAATCTTGTGCATTTAGCCAGTGTATTTCATATTAAAAGTACTAGTCACAAGTCACAGTCAAAGTCAAGTAAAAGAGTCATGGTCCAGTCAGAGTCAAGTCACGCCCTAGTAAAGTGGTAAAAACTTTACTAGAACTTCCATTGGAGTTTTGGAGTGAAGGCAAAAATCACGTTTTAAACTTTGTATGATTTACCTACACTTATGCACGTTTACTAAGTATAAACCACAATTATACACACAATAAACCACAATTATTACAAACTCGAAGAATCACAGGTTTTGGAAAATTATGCAAAATCAATCAACAACGCCATTGTTTCACTTTCGCTTCAAGACTTCCTTTCTAGTTTTGTCTTATTTTGACGCATGACATTTCGCATTACTCAAATTATGACACAAGTGGCCCAATTAAAAATATCCCGAAAACGGCTACACCAATTTTCACTAAACATAGCTTTGAAAACTTTCGATCAAGTCACCTTTTAAGCAAAAAAAAAACCGCAGTCGGTCCAGCCGTTTGGGAGCTATGAAGCACTTACTTAGCTCACTAAGTATGTGCTTCGTTAAGTTTCGTTTTGTCGCTTATGTCTCAGTCATCAATCTCAATCGATTGATGACGTATATACTTAGTGAAATTGATTCTGTCTCAAAAAAAATAATAGGTAACTCAGATAAAACCGCCTTTTGTGGTCTATATTATTTATTTTTCTCGTCTTTTGGGGTTCAAATAAAATACAGTGAGTTTTGCCGCGAAAGTGAAAAAATGGCGTTGTTGATTTTGTAAAATTTTCCAAAACCTGTGATTCTTCGAGTGTTAATGTGTAATAATGGTGGATTATTAACCGTTAATACTTAGTGAACGTGCATAAGTGTAGGAAAATCATACAAAGTTGAAAAATGTGATTTTCACCTTCGCTCCAAAACTCCAATAGAAGTTTTAGTAAAGTTTCTACCACTTTACTAGGGCATGACTTGACTACGACTGGACCTTGACTCTTTTACTTGACTTTGACTGTGACTAGGACCTATAATATAAAATACACTTAAAATATATTATCACTTGACACTGGCTAAATGCATAAGATTGCGAAGCCAAAACTAAGGAAAAAAAAAATACAGTGCTGAGGCACGTGCGTGTGGCCGTGCACACATACAAGCCGCGTTTGGTACCATTCTATGAAGATAACTTACTTATATATTTCTACTATGCTAGTAGGTATGTTGAGAGGTTACTAGCTTAAATATATTTGTTTAAGTGTACTGCCCATTGGTTTAACACATTAGCTTTCTAAGCATCGGGTTCGATACCCACGGGCAACACATGGAAAATTTGTGGTTCTAATTATGATTGTGCGTGTAATGTTACTGTTTTTGGCACCCACGGCTTAAGTCCAATGACATGTCTTTAAGTTCAATAACTTATTGTGGGGTAGAGGTGTGAAAGTGTTTATGTATGTTTATGTAAGTAAGCACCTAATCTAGTAGCAAGTAGATTTATAGCCTATATATCCACGCATAAAAGTATTATTTGAAAACCTTTATAACATAATGTTTACTGAAACTGGTTAAACCAATGACGTACAATAACTACCTATATTATTTTTATCAATTATTATATATAACGTTGTATAATAAAAGCCTCTGGTATGAATTCTAACAGTACCTATTTAATTCATTACCTATTTTAAGCTATGGTATGGAGAAAATAGAACTGTTCACTGGGAAAACTATGTACCTAATAGCGCTAAAATTACCGCTTTCCTAAAATCTATTAGTTAAATTACGACCTATTGGGCGTACTGGAAGTCTCTGCTCTCTTCACAGTGGTTCCGAAATTCGATACCCAGCACAGTTTTCCTTCCTAAAGGACTTTTGTGCTTCCGATTCTGGGTGTGATTGTGTGTGTGATACTGAAATTTTTTCGGCACCCACGGTTATGTATTTTTGAAATTAATATGAGGCTTGAGGCGTAAGGGTGAGTGTGAATGAGATTGTTGTTTGTTTGTATGATTGTCATATGTCGGCGAGTGGTAACTTATCCAACCAATTATAAAACATAATTATCACTTGTCAGCAGGCCAATTTAGACTCGACCAAAACATTCCGGTTCCTGGTGGAAACACAATTTTTCTCCCAAAGACATTCGTTTTCTCCCAAAGACATTGTGTCTTTCTGGGTGAATGCTATCTACGGGTATTATATTATATTTCCTAGTACTAAACTAAAACTATGTACAGCAAAGAACTAAGTTACCTACAAGACATCGAGCTTATAGGTAACTCAAGTGCTCAAGCCCACTACCAGTGGGTAGTGTTCCCATCAAGCTGGCGGCATTGTCTCTCTCATTTTCTGGGTGTGATTTTAATGTGTGATGTATGAACACAAGTCTTCGAACTCAGTGTGGAGCTGTGAATGAGAAGCACTTAGGGAAACTGATTAGTGTTCACGTGACTCCTTGTCTACCGGATTTTACCAAAATCTTTATACATTCCATCCCATAAATCTATACCTAACTTAGACATGTTTCCTGCGCATTTGATTGTTAAAATATTTTAATACAGTTGGGATTTCCAAGAATACGATACGTCTAATATTTCAAGTTAATTAACCAATTAGCTCATGTATTAGTGATGTCATATAGGCATCAAAAGTGTATTTGGTTTAAATATGCAACTATTGGACATTTTAAATGAACTGACATACTTACATGTTTTATGTTGGAAATTTTAATAGAAAACAGTGTTGGTGCAGAATATGGAACTGATTCAAATTACCAAATATCATAAGCATCGTGATAACTGATCATAGATTTCTTTGAAAATTACAAAAGTCGAAGTACTTATTGAGTCCAAATTGCAAAGTCTCGGTCACCGACGTAAGGTCGCAAGCCTATCGGTATTCTATCGGTTACATTTCGGCGAATGTGCGCAGGAATTACACGAATTAATACATTTAGCAACAAGACAAACTGGCAAACGTCATCCATTTATGGTAGACATTCCTCCGGTTCGCTCAAAGCGTTTTGCTTCTACATTTGTCATCCGTACTGCGAAGGAGTGGAATTCATTGTCCGCATCTTTGTTCCTTGAACGATATAATCTGGGAGTCTTCAAGTCAAGAGTGAACAGGTATCTTCTAGACAAGCGTGCTACATCTTCGGCCGCATCATCACTTTCCATCAGGTGAGATAGTGGTCAAATGCTTGCCTATCGAGTATAAAAAAAAGTACTTTTTATGGTTACATATTATATATATTTATATATTCGTATTTGCGTAAATTTATTTTATTTAATATTATATTTATAAATATATATTGTCATTATGTATATTATTTACATGTATTCCTATATTTTTACATTTATTATCCTTTTATTTTTTTAATATATTTACTGCACCGCCACCCTTTTCTCTGCACCTCCAGGATGACTGGCAGAAAATGCTATTTTAGCATTAAGTCCTCCTTGTACTGTTGTTTTGTGCAAAAGTATTAAATAATAATAATAAAATTGTTCTTTTACCATGATTACCGCTTCATTTTTTAGTACATATTTTTTTATTTGTTTACAGAATTACCCTTAAAAAATTATAAAACTTTACATAGAAAGTGCTTTCTGCCCTCCTCTCCTCTTAATATTAGCATCATTATAACGCTCGTGAAGAGATCTCGGTAAAGCCCTTCTTTTACAAGCTTTTATTTAGTTACACCTGTCCCGATGTCTATCTATTTGTCGGTCTGTAATCAAACCTTGCAAGCTAAATTACACCCATTTCTGAATGGACTCAAATTTGGTGTACTTATGTATCTTTGGTGACAATACAATGATATGGTACCATGGAGCTGGTCTGATGACGGAGACGGAAGGCCATATGAACTTCTAAACTAAACAAGATAAACACATCTAGTTTGGGCTCGTTTGATTTGTCTTGACAAGTTATCTAGTTATCTATTTATTATTTATATATCCTCTGTTTTTAATCACTGTTCTTCTATCTAATCTTTTATGAACGTAGAACGACGTCCTATTATATTGCGTTATTCCTCTCCATCCAAAGGTTGTCTGGAAGAGATCGGTCTCAGCGATAAGACCGCCTATTGTTACACTTATATAATTTTTTACTGTCATTCCTATTTGTGTTCTTTGTTATTTTAAGGTGTTCAATAAAGAATATATCTATCTATCTAGTTCTATAACTTTCTAGTCCTTTTTTTTTAATTTACAACTTGTAAGATTTTGACAAAACTTTTAAAAGTATAACATGTCTCCAGGAGTGAAGGTTTTCTCTCGGTAGACGGTAGAAGTGCACCAAACTTGTCCAACGGGTACGAATAGCAATCATTATATTAAAGTACTCACATTTATTTGTCATATTAATTAGGTTCAAATACAATAAGTCACTATTCATAATTTAATGTATTATGTGTTATAAAACTTGGTAATTTGACCACATTTATTGCTAATTAGAATTATCGTTATGCGCAGGCGCGTATATAGAGCTATGACGCTATATCTTTTGATAATTTCAAACCATATTAATGCTAAGTTAATGTAAGTTTTTTCCAGAACTTAATGATAACGTGTAATAATAATCCATTGAATTGGAAATCTATGAAATATAGACGGTTTTTTTTAATACTCGATAGGCAAGCATTTGACCACTATCTCACTACGGTATTTCCAAGGATTGACGTCAGGCAGTCGGGGACGTAAAACTCATGTTGTATCTTATTCCTGTGATGTAAACTTAACATAAAAACTAATATTACACTTACAGCCCACACTCAGTTAGAAGACTTGTGTCGTGGGTGCCGAAATCACTCACATCCGTGCACTATAACCTCAGAACCAAAATAACAAATTTCCCTTAGGGAGAAAAATTGTGTTCCCACCGGGCATCGAACCCGATCCCATTGCATAGTAGACGCGCAACCAACAACACCAACGGGCAGTTCCTGTTTTGGTTAGGTTCTCTTGAGTTACGAGTAACCACAGAAATCTAAATATTTAGATTTCTTTGCAAATAACTGAAGATGCAAATATTCACTATTATTCTTCCTCCAGAACAAGTATTATATTACCTAATCTGATAAACAAAACTTACCTTCTGTGAGGAAAAATAAATAATTTTAATTATTGAAACGCAAGCAAAGCTTAAAAACCGACTTCAACGCCTATATTTTGGTTTTGGCTGGATCAATTTTGATAAAATTTATACGGGACCACCTCTAAAGTGTACTGTAACAAACAAAAAAAATATCAATATCAATTCATAATTGACGGAGATATCGCGTAACATACATACAAAAAAACATACAGTCGTACAACCTCCTTTTTTGTAGTCGGTTGAAAAGAGGAGATTCTCAATTCATTTGTAATTTTATTATGTATGTTACCCAAGAATTTCATTAAAATCTGACTTCATAATATGTCCGGCGTTAGTTCTTGAGATGGCTGTAATTCTGCGAATCCGGTAGTAAGAATGATCAAAGTTCATAAATTAAATTATAACATACAGTCCCCGAACAGTATAATATGGTGACTCTTAAAGTCTAAAACAAATATAAAGAGAAAAAAGGGTATCTTCGGCCGCATCATCACTTTCCATCCGAAGTAATAGCGCCCAAATGCTTACCTATCAGGCATAAAAAATTACTATGATTGTGATTAATTGATTCCTCTTTCTAAAAATATATTTATTCACATTGTTGGAGATGGTCGATATGTATGTAATTTTAACTCTTGTTCCCATGAGGATGCAGGACAATTTGTATATATCCTAATTATTTAATAACAAAATCTAGATATTTAGCGTTTGTTAAATACTTTCCTTATACATAATAAAACAACAACTTAAGGAGCGTTAAATGTGTTATTTAGTTACGTAATTAATTGTTAAATTGTAGGATTTTTCATAAAACATTTTACAGTTTCCTTATTATTTCCTCTTTCAGGAATTCCTCGTGTTATATACAAAATACCTATTTATTGTACTACAATTTGTACTATTCTTTTTACCGCAAAGTAGTCTGCCATAGTAATGAACTATACGTCTCATAAATCTTAAATCTTACAGCAAACAATAATATTACTTGAGAGCATTGTTATTATACGACAGGAAAATTATTATAAACACTTAGTACCATTTTAGAGCTATTCTTAGAGTAATTACGAGGTATTTCATTGGCCCCGCATGCTTAATTTATTGTTATATTTTCAGCAAAGACTGACATAACCAGAACCTTACCCAGAGTGTCGTTTCTGGTAGAAAATTGTGCTCTTGCCAGGTAAGAACCTAGAACCTACGGTGTAGAAAATAAAAATACCAAAACTTCACCAACAAGGTCATCAATATTATTAAACTAGTTCAATTTAATTTGTGGTTTTACTTATTGTTTGTATTTTTTTTTATTTTTTTTATTATTTAATAATTCGAAGTTATTTATATTTAAAAAAAACGCATTCACACTCACAGCCCCACACTAAGTTCAAAGACTTGTATCGTGGGTGCCGGAAACATTCACATCACACATACATTACACCCAGAACCAGAAGCACAAATATCCCTTGGGAAGGAATTTGTGCTCCTGCCGGGAATATATATATATACAAGATACCAATTTACCCAAGACTTGATGACTCCCAGATTCATTCTAGTCCCCATTCAGGGGACACGTTTGCGAGAAATGAGTTCCACTCCCAAGTAAGTCAATAATTAATAGAGATGACGTTTGACAATTTGTCTTGTCGTTACATGGTATATAGATGGGGCATAGAGGAATTAACTCATGTAATTTCTGCGCGCACTGCCCACAATGTAATCGATAAAATAGTGATGGGCTTGCGGCTCTACGTCGGAGACCGTGACTGTAATATCCCGCTACTTCACTGTCTGCACAACTATTATATAATCGCGTAATCATCGAGATAGATAGATAAACATTAATTGAACACTTTAATAGTAAAAAAAACGGAACAGAAAATAATGACAAAATAAGAGTAACAGGCAGTCTTATCGTTAAACACGATCTCTTCAAGACAACCTTTGGGTGGATACAGTTATGAAATATAGCTGGACATCGGTGTTTTAAGAAAACAACATTTTAAAAAGTGCAGTAATCGAAAAATTATTATATATTCTGGTTGTGATTTTGTGCGTGATGAGAATATTTCTGGCACCCACGAGATTCATCGAACTTAGTGTGGAACTGTGAGAGTGTTGTTCGTTTCTTTATAATATACTTTACCTTAATTATATATTAAACGCAGAGTTTCTTGCAAGGCTCTTCTCGTGACGGGTGTAATTTTGCGAATCTGCCAGTAGCGTCATTATTTTTCATGATTACGTCTTTGGGGCCCATGTGAATAAACGATTTTGAATTTAAATTTGACTAAATTATAGATGACAAATAAAATACATTATAATATACATATCTATGTACAATTATACTACTTACTTATCGGGGCGCAATGACCCAATATGAGTCTTGGACTCCGACACCAGAATACGCCATTTCCCTCTGTCCTGTGCAACTTTCTGCCACGAGTTCACGCAAGTCCTTCTCTGTTTCGTCGCCGGCCGGCCTACGAAGTCTATGCCCTTTTGTTTCGCCAATGATGTTTGGCTCGGCCACCAGAGCTTCTATTTCTATGTTCTTCCGGACTCTCCAAGTGCCATCCTCCCTCTTAACTGGCCTTTTTGGGGCCAGTTATGTACAATTATAACCTAATATAAATACATATTAATAGGTAGAGTATATGGTTATTAGTAGAAAGTGCAACATAGGAAAGTTGAATAGAATGTACACAATTATTCGGTATTCCCATAAGGAAGTAACCAAGTTTATGTGCGGCAATCGTGTTTGGAATCCAGAATAGGTCTTCAGGCATCGTCTCATGCCGCAGACGGTACCTAAGATAAGCTTATGGAAATTCCAACTGTGCACGTAGAAGGTTAGTATTGAATCTTCGAAATATTAACACAACGATCTTGTAACTGTTACAATGCACAGAGAAAAAAAAAGAAGCGACTAGAACAGTTTTTTTTATATTCTCTGCAACATATTATTTAGGTTGCCTGGTAGAGATCGCTATTAGTGATAAGGCCGACTGTTGTGATACTTTACGTATAAGCTTGTTTGTTACCTTTGTTTTATCTCATCTTATAAAGTGGATCAATAAAGTATTATCTATCTAGTCAAAATTGACATTTATTGCATTAACAAATATGAATCTGAATATGGATTTTACAGAATATGTCGTTTACAAAATATATAGTCAATATAGTTACATTTTGTGAACACCAATAGTCTAGTATAAAACTACCAGAATTAAAAAAATCTGGAGTATATGTTACCAGATTTTTCTAGTTGGATTTACAAAACCTTCTTATTACTGAGTATCAAACTTTCATTTTGCGATTGCTACCGAATAATTATAGTTGTTACAAATAGAACAAGAATACGCAAAGAGTCATTTTTCTCAGTGTGACTGACAATGCACAACCTAGTCTCTAGACTGCTAAAGGAAGCTACCTCTTTTTTTTAGTTTGAAAGATGTTGCTTTCTAATTGATCCCATTTAAATCAAGATCTGATCAGTAGTTCTTGAAATATCGTCAATAGTGTCTATTTTGTGACGAATAATGCGTACTTTTAAGATGTTCTGGTTTACCCGACTTCAAAAGTTACCTCACAACTTCTTTCGTTGTGAGCCGATTTTGATGATTCTTTTTTTATTTGAAAGCTGGTGGATCAAGGTTCCGATAATAAAGCGGTGAAGTCGGTTTTTTTAAGCTTTGCTTGCGTTTAATTATTTTTATTTGAATAGATATGGTTTCAAGTTGGTTTCATATAAAAATCGGCAAGATCTGATCAAGGGTTTTGATTCATTACCATGGGGACCGGGTGAGTTTAAAATATTCAAAGTTTTTCCAAAGAGACTGATTTTGGAGCAAAGGATAAGAGGCGCTTGCCAAACATTAAACATAAACGCTTTCACACTCACAGCCCCACACTGAGTTTGATGACTTCTGTCGTGGGTGCCGGAAAACATTCACCTCACACACATCTTTCTTTCGTATGATTTCGAAAGTAGACTGGTTCCGCCTCCCCCAAGTTTTATTTGACGGTATTTCCATCGAAATTAGCTACACCGTTAAGAATTTAGGACTCTTGCTAGACAGAACTCTTTCTTGGGGACCACAACTGACAGAAGTTAGCCGCAAAATGTTTGCGTCAGCTGCTTCTCTTCGAAGGTTGCGCAACTTTCTTCCGATTACCACTAGAACTGCTCTAGCAAAATCCCTCCTGCTTCCAATCCTAGACTACGCCGATGCTTACTATCTGGATTTAAATGAAGAACAACTCGATAAGCTTGAGCGCTTGCAAAATTTCTGCATTAGGTTAATTTTTGGTCTAATAAAATACGACCACGTTTCAGAAGTTCGCAAGAAGCTCGCTTGGTTGCCTATTCGCCTTCGCCGGAACTCTCACATCCTATCCCTCCTGTATAGCATCCTCTTCATTCCCACTACTCCTCTGTACCTGAAAAACCGCTTCAAATTCCTTTACCTTACCAAATCCCTTTCCTTACGATCTTCCAATACTCTCCAATTGGCAATTCCCTCTCACGCATCTCAAATGTATGGAAGATCTTTTACTGTGCATGCTGTCCGTCTATGGAATGCATTGCCTGTGCCTATTAGGCAAGCAAAGTCTCTTCCTATTTTCAAAACTTTAGTATATAAACACTACTTATCCATTTGAATATATGATATAACCTATATTTATGTAGTATATGTATTTTATTTGTACTTTTTATCATTTTAATTATTTTATGTAGTTTATTAACTTAACATATTATATTTATGTAAATTTGTACACCTCCACCGACCTCAGTTGCTACTACAATTACTGTCCATCCAAAGGTTGTCTGGTAGAAATCGCTGAAAGCGATAAGACCGCCCATTGTACTGCCTTATAATATTAATTTCGTAGTTTTAAGTTTGTATCTTTTTGTTTTTTGGTGTACAATAAAGAATTTTGTATTGTATTGTATTGTATAATCACAACTAGCACCAGAAACTCAAATTTCCCTAGGGGAGAAAACTTATTTTCCCGCCGGAAATCGAACCCGATACCCCCCTGCTCAGTTCAGCTAAAGATCGTCTTATCCCTTAAGCGTCTAACTTAAGCCCATTTCTTTAAAAACCTCCACTAGTAATGGTATCATCATCATAATAATAATATATTATATTTTGTTTAGGACTAAGTCTAGTAATATTTATGTATGAGTATAATACATTGCATGTTAATAAATATTTATGTATGATAGTTTTTATTTATATTTGGTATATTTGTAGTATGTTATGCTATGTATATATGTAGGTATATTTGAGTCATAAATAGACATAGTAGTTAATAGTCCTTTTATTGCACTACCACGAATTTTCCCTGCACCTACTCGGATGACTGGAAAAAAATGCTGTATTAGCAATAAGTTCTACACGTACAACTAAATCGTGAAAAGAATAAAGAATAGAGTGAATAGGTCTACATCTTCGGCCGCATCATCACTTTCCATCAGGTGAGATAGCGGTCAAATGCTTACCTATACCTGGCATAAAAAAACGATTAAGAATAGCTTAATAGCATTATCAATGAAAATACTTAATGGTTTCACAGAAACAATTAGGCTCCATTCATAATGGCACTACAAGTCGTGTTGTAGACTTTTTTTCAATTAAAAATTCTACAACTTTATAACGAGAACAGCTTGGCTATGCCCACTAACCAGTTCTTCTTAGCTTCGTCATGCCGTGTCATACACAAGGATAATCATTCGTTCTTGGAAACACTGTCTTCCGACCATTCGCCAAGGGTTTCCCAAACTATCATCAAATTACGCGCTGCATATGTAGATTTGCGTATTTGTTCGTAATCTGATGCAATATAACAAAATGATACAAAATAGAAGTAAACACTTATCTTTCTTATTGGAGGCTTATATCTTAACCCTGTTTTAGTCGACCAAAAAATTAATTTTATATATTAAATTTTTACAATATATAAAAAAAACTTGAGAGGTGTCAAGGGACACCCGGATGGAACGAAGTTCAATTTCCGTCTAGCCCCCTTTCGCAACGCGCGATAAGGAACTTTCTTTCCAAAATTAAAAGAAACATGCAAAAACCAACATCACGCGGTGTTCCCAGGCGGCCACCCATCCAAGTACTGACCGCGCCCGACGTTGCTTGGCTTACAACTAAAGCAAAAAGTGTCGTTACAACTTTTGGTCTTAATTTTTTCCGTCTAGCCCCCTTTCGCAACGCGCGATAAGGAACTTTCGTACCAAAAGTGCAAATATAATATATGGTAGTGCACAGGACAAGTAGAAAGTAGGTATATAAATATTTTATACAATAACTTTAATTTTAAGCTATTGCATAGCTTCTATCGCGGGCCTTGAGCGTGGAGACCGAATCCAGAAATTCCGTAACGAAAATAACCTAACACCCCCCACTCCGACCGGCACAGCGGTGATACTGTTTAGTTTTGCCATCTATCAATGAATAGCAGAACATTAAATGACTTTTTTGAAATATCACGCTTGTCTCTTTAGTTCAGCAACTCGCCTCTAGGTGGCAGGAAAAAAAATACTGCATAAATAAAATAAATAAATAATTATAATTGCATAAGTTGATAAAAAATGCTATTCAATAGCTTTACCGCGACAGTTCCCGAGTGCCACACGTCTTTTTTTAACTTTAAAAAAGCCAACCTTCTTTTTTGCTATGTTGTAGTCAGATAAAAAGGTAAAAAATTATAAAGGATTTCGTACCTCAAATGGAAAAAAGTACGCCTATTATTATAGAATTACTTCAATGCTTGCTTCTGTAAAGAACCTAATTTCAGTAGCGCGTGGAAGTATCAAGTTGAAATGAATATAAAATATTTAGGTCTACTTACAGTCCTTTGAAGCTATGAAAAGTTCAAGCTTTTAAGTCAATGCAATCAAAGATCCCATTGTGTTTATACATTTTAACACTCGCAAATAAATAAGTCGACCTAGAGTTATGAATTTTGGCTAGAAACATGATCTTACCACATTAGTAACGTAAAAATAATATGATTGTTATTTTGTTGTTCAAAGTATAAAATATATGACATTCTAGCCGTGCCCCGGGGCTTAGGTTAATTATGTCAAAACGTAGCAGTTGTGAAACCTGGGTGTAAGCTAGGTCCATTTCTAATTCTATCCAAATCCCTACTCTTACTTATAAGTGGCAAAATGCTGCCTTAAAAACGCTTGCACCGGATTTCACCAAACAAAGATAAGGACACTCTCGATCGAGCCACCTTATAAACAAAAAAAATCATAGAGTTTTTTTTTATACTAGATAGGCAAGCATTTGACCGCTATCTTACCTGATGGAAAGTGACGATGCGGCCAAAGATGGAACATGCTTGCTAGAAGGCACCTATTCACTCTAGACTTGAAGACACCCAGTTTTGTTCGAGCCTTTATGGAGCTGTATACGATGCCACAGATTGACACACGAGATACAAATGGTATTATAAACCCCTCTTCTTGCGTCGGGAGTTAAAAAATACGTACCAGTCCTAACGTTATATTCCGTAATAACGCTGAGAAACAAGTGCATGCTGCAAACTTTTTAAATTTTCTTTTATTAAAAATAGACAAACGTTTGTTCACTATCTCACCTGATGGTAAGCGACAATGCAGTCGACTATGGAACACGTTTGCCTAGAAGATGCCAATCACTAGCGAGGTTTGCATGATGGGAAACAAAACGCTTCGTCTGCGCTTCGAAACTTTTTCCTTGAAACGTACATCACATAATTTGTTACCTATTATAGTATACGTAGTAAATTGCTACGTAGGTGCAGATATATTTAAACATCTATGGAAATCTTCGTCACAACTCGACGAGTAAGTTTTGTTTTCCTTCCCGGTTAATTATTTTAATACTTACCTTCCTTGCGCTTAATGTTTCATTGATTAATCCGTCTCCATTAGAACCGACATATACTTGGCTATGTAGATTTGATTTTTAAACTATGACTGAAGGGCAAGTATGCACTTACCTAAATGTATATGTAAAACGAGAAAAGTAATTTAAACAGAAGTTGACTTTTAGTTTTTATTTTATCTGTGCTAGGCAAACATTTGAACTCTAACTCACGTGGTGACAAATGATAAATTACAATGCTGTAGACGATGGAGTACGCTTGCCTTTGAAAATACCTAAAATTAGTTAAAGTTATTCGTAGTTCAAAACTTTTTGTTTGTTAATGCAAAAGCACAATCTCACCTGATGGAGACTCTGTGTTAAGGCCAATACTCGGCGACGCAAACAGCATTCGGCCTAGCTTTGTACAGGTCTTCTATGATAATAAATGAGCCATAGTTTGTTGTGACTCTCGACATTCGCAACGGTTGAAAAATGATACTCACACGTCAAACTTTCAACACCCTTGGGGGCTGAGTCACCCACGTCCGTAGGAGGATACCCCTTAAGTCTGACTTCCTACACGTGGTCCCCGGGTGGTGCTAATCAGGTGAAATTTGAGAGGTGGTAGAGCATTTTGTGAGTTGCTCGCCTGGCTTGCTACCAAAGTAGCTTACCACCATCAAGTTGAAAGTCTGCCGCCAAGCCAAATACGGTGTTCCGGCAGTTATCCTTGAGAGCCTGCGTATTCCAGGTCTAGTGTGTTTACCAGCTTCGATCACATCGTCACTTACCATCAGGTGAGATAGTGGTCAAACACTAGCCTGTCACAAATTAAAAAAAAAAAAACCTCAAATCATAAATATGTGAAATACTTACAAAACTTTCAATCATACAATTTAAAGCTAGCAAAAAGATTTTTTTTCCTAATTTAAAATATATATTCATATGAGAGTTTCCTTTTGTTAATACAAGCTAGCCTTTACTCTGCTCATTTTTTATTTTATTCACGGAATGAAATAAATTACACTCCTAGCAACAAGTAAATGCACCGAACCAATTCGACATTACTTACTCGTCGTAGGTATTATTATACCTACGACGAGTAAGTAATGTGTGGGAAGGATATTTTGATTTATCTTAGATTATACCGGAATTTTTGATTAGATTGTAACGAGTAAAAAGTGTATTATTTTCAACCGACTTAAAAAAAGAGGTTCTCAATTCGACTGTACGCTTTTTTTGTATGTATGCTATGCTATATCTCAGCAAATTATTAATATTGATGATTTTTTTGTTTGGTAGTTTATACTTCAGATGTGGTCCCATATAAATTTTATCGAAATCGGTCAAGCCAAAACCAAAATACAAGTGGTTTTTTTAAGGCTTTGCTAGCGTTAATTATTATATTTTTATATTCCAATAATAATTAATTAATTAATATGTTTTTATTACCTGAGGGGAAACCCCTATATACATACATAAATATAATATTACAGTAGAAATTTACGCCATCATACTGAACATGACTTATAAAGGTTAAAGTACCTGAATTTGTGATGCAAATTATCCAAACCACTATAGCTACATAGGGAAAATAGTAGGTACATAATATATAACATTTTTAGCATTATTGCCTTAAACACATATTAAAAATCATACAAAAAGATTTCAATGAAATAAATTCCAATTTAAAAATATTACTAATCCCTTTTTTTTTTTATACTCGATAGTCAAGCATTTGACCACTATCTCACCTGATGGAAAGTGATGATGCGGCCGAAGATGTAGCACGCTTGCCTAGAAGATACTTATTCACTCTTGACTTGAAGACTCCCAGATTATACCGTTCAGGGAACAAAGACGCGGGCAATTAATTCCACTCCTTCGCAGTACGGATGACAAATGTAGAAGCAAAACGCTTTGAGCGAACCGGAGGAATGTCTACCATAAATGGATGACGTTTGCAAGTTTGTCTTGTTGTTAGATGATAAAACGGGCATGGGGGTATTAATTCGTGTAATTCCTGCGCACATTCGCCGAAATGTAACCGATAGAATACCGATAGGCTTGCGACCTTACGTCGGTGACCGAGACTTTGCAATTTGGACTCAATAAGCGTATCATCGCCAATGAGTCTTTTTGCTCGTCGGTCGATAAACTCAAGAGCTTCAAGCTGGTACTTCGCTGATCCATCCCAAAGGTGGCCGCAATACTCCATACACGATCGGACTTGAGCTTGATATAGATTAAGAAGCTGCCCCGATGTGAAGTACTGCCTAACCTTTGCAAGGATACCCAGTTTCTTAGCGGCCAGCTGAGCTTTGGCTTCAATGAAGGTGCCGAAGTTAAGGTTGGTATGCATTGGTAATATTTACAAGAATTTGTATAATTCATTTAATAATATATATATACAGAGGTTACATATTTGTGCCATTTGGAAACTGAGTCCATGGGGACCAGGTGCACTCGAAATGTATATAGATTTGGTTGGGAGACTGAAAGAGTCAACACTAAAAATGCTGGATTGTATTTTGCTCAGCAATTAAATTGCGCTGTACAACGAGGTAACGCAGCCAGCATTTTGTGCACACTGTCGACCAACGACTTAATGCATTAGGTAAGTAGGTTACTTAAGTATTATACAAGGATGCATGGAGGCAAACTGCTCAAATGCTTTCTAGCGACTACCATAATAACACCTAGGTTAATAACATTATGTATTAGAGATTAAGAAAGATTTAAAAAAAAAAATGAAAAAAAATGCGCCGCCGAGTTTCTTGGCAGGTTCTTCTCAAGATGGCTTTAATTTTGCGAATTTGGCAATAGAATCATTAACTTTCATGAGTGCCTCTTTGGTGCCCAGGTGAATAAACGATTTTGATTTTATATAGATGGTTATACCTTTATCGTATGTTATCAGTTAGTTTAAAAAATCAAAAACCTTTTTATCTAGCCACGGGTAGGCTGAAAAACTTGAGAAATACATTAAACTTGGTTGTTTATAGTCTACTTTTCGGTATAAATCTGAATAAGTTTTATTTAAAAAAATATATATCAGTAAATTGCAAAACTTAAATCAATTCTCTAAAACAATGTTCACTTTATTTCTTCTTACAATTTTCATTCAATTACATGACATCTTTAAATGTGGGAACACAAGAGCCAATCAAAAGCTATATAATATGTGAAGTAGCGGTCAAATGCTTGCATATCTAGTATAAAAAATTCAAACTTCTCATGTCTTAATAACAGGTATTTTAAAAGAAACTAGCGCAGCAACCTCACCTGGTACTGGTTTTCCCCTTGGCTCTGTGCCAGGTGAGTTGGCTGCACTCCATCCTCTTGCAAAATCTGGCAACTTGCACACGAAGACCTTTCGACAAGTCATACACTGCTGAGAAATCTAAGTTAAGGTATTGTATTACATTAAGGGTTGATACCATCAGAATGTCCTAAAATGCGTCACTTTGCAACTCTCGGCATTCACAACCAAATCAGTAGACCAGGTCTATTCTGGTCGTCAAAATACGATTGTTCGAATTGATGCGACGTCGATACGAAATCAAAATCGTTTATTCACATGGGCCCCAAAGACGCACTCCTGAAAGTTAATGATTCTATTGCCAGATTCGCAAAATTACAGCCATCTCGAGATAAACCTGGCAAGAAACTCGGCGGCGCATTTTTTTTCATAAATTAAAAAAAAAACATTCTTAATGTCTAATACATAATTTTATTAACCTAGGTGTTATTATGTTAGTCGCTAGAAAGTGCTTGTGCAATTTGCCTCCAGACGACAGTGGATTGGTTGAAATTTCAGTTGATTCGATGTTCATAACAAAAGAAAATCGTTCGTATTCGACGTCGATGTAAAGATAATTATAATCTGTGCCCGGAATAGAACCCTGATATGTAAAAATATTCGGCGGAATCTGTATAATATTAGAAAGGACACCTTATTCTTAGAATAGACATTCGTTTATTTTACACGTCATACACGCTTATGAATAACATTTAAAAATAAAAGGAAAAATACAAATCACAAGCGAATGACATATTTCTTTCGAAACCAGTTTGCATCGTCATTTTATATCAAAAAGTTTAAAAGTTATATTATTTATCATATATTTACGAGAAAAAGGGCACAAAATTTTTATTAGTAAACATAATTATAATTATCACTTGTGACCTTGCGTAACCGCTGTAATAATAGTTATGCAATGCACCTGGTGAAGCGTCTTTGCCTTTTATAATATAAAAAATAAATGTAAATTATACATCTGTCAATAAATACTTCACGTTATATACCTAATATTCATATTGGCAAGAATCTTTGGATGTCTGAATGCATTTGCAGTGTATTGGGCTCTCTGCTGACCACTGTTAGAGATCGTTCAAGGACGATCCTAGAGATGGCGCTAGTTGTATCGAGTGACATTTTTTGCACTCGCGACTAACTTCACAGACTTAAAAAAGAGAAACTTCAGTCGTGTGTGTCACCTGATCCGTGTGGTTGACAAACCCTCCGCTATTGAATTTTGTGACGTAGAAAACTAATTAAATAATTATCATCTAATTAACCAGGACTTAAAATAAAAACTTCATCGTGTCTATTGTGATCGACCGCGTGAACTGTGAGGTGATTGAGTGTTCCGTGCCTCGTACACTCTCGGATTTCTTCGGATTCAAACTCGCCGGCCGGCGCGACGTGGAGTTGTGTGTGTGCGCTTAGGCATACATACAGTTTGCTGTAGTTCCTTTCTTGGGGAGCTCCGGAGGCGGTTTCGAAGCAGTCGTAAGGTACGTGGGCTTAAATAAACACTGTAAATTGATTCGTGTATCCCTACTGATTTTTGCCAATGTTCAAAATAATTTACCGCTATCATTAAAAATATTAATACGTAAATGGTGGGCTATTTACACGCCAGCGATTTTACTCGCGCCACCAGCACCTTTATTTTTAATTTGCAAAAGTGTAAGAACGATTATTGACTTTAGTTAGAAAAGGTGCTCGCATTGATATGTCATTAACTAAATTCGGACTTAAGCTCATCCAAGCATGGCTAAAGCATACAAAAGTTTATGTGTGCGTGCACCACAGATATATATATTAATACTAAATGGTTACTAGGTATATTGGAGCTGATTGTTGGACCTTCAGTAAGTTTGAGTGCGTGTAGCTCACGTTATGATAATCGAAATTTGTAGGACCTAGCGCGTAGCCCATTTTGTATAGGAACACAACATTACGAACATATTTTTTTAGTGCTATTGATTTAATTGTTCAGTATTTGGACTCATTAATAGTTCCTATTCAAGTGTTAGGTTTTAACGTGCTAAAGTCTTATAAATCGATGAACACCGGCTGCATGCACGAAAAAGTGTCACGTTCCGCCTGAGCCTGAGCGTGCAAGCGAGAGAGCGGAACAAGCGATAGAAAGGTACGATCGGCCTAAGCGTTCGTCTTATGACGTTATCACGTAAAATTATCGTCCGTAAACCGACTTTACAGACAATGTTTTTTTTTTTAATTCAGATAAATACATCCGTTATAATATTACGTTTTTGAACGACACTCCAAGATATAATAGATCTCGATAGAAAAAGCTTACTATAGGACCGGTGTGGTCACTCACCTATATAAACTGCAGGACTGTGCGATTATAATTTGAGAATATTATTCAAATAACAAACGTTGTTTAATTAATTTTATAGATAAATCAAAATTATTTAATTATGAGTACATTAACAAATATTGCATTTCTCATTCAAGACAGTTAAGGACAAAAATCAACTTCAAAAGCAGACATTTATTACTTTTATCAAATAAACCGTTATGATTTAAATAAAAAAGAAAATATATAGAAAATGGTTCGCGGGCTTTTTTGAGAAATCTTATAGAAATCAATATGATTAACTCACGTTTCATTTACATGTATCATACCGTTGAATAACGCATGTCGATAAAGCAATACTTTTAAAATCAGTTAATTCAGAATACCGTGATTTTTAATTTTCAAATCTAAAATTTTTGCAGGCTTTTACAGATTTCTCACAAAAAACTTATCTTATCAAAATATACAAAAGCATTAGCATTATAGCATAATAAAATTGCACTCAGAGATAATACAGATTTTTTAGTGACAGCATTTAAATAATTTGATTATTTATTACTTTTATTAAATAAACCATTGTAGTTGAAATATGGGAATGGGCAAGTTGGTTACTAGGCGAACGTTTTAAAAAAAAGTTATAAAGAAAGGCCAGATCAAATGTACTCACAACCAACGAGCATGTATGAAAAGACCCATAAATGTAGGAGAAGCGAAAGATGTGTGTCAGGATCGTAGCAGGTGGAGAGATGTGGTCTCTGCCTCCCCCAGTGGGAAAGAAGCGTGATGTATGTATGTTTGTAGTTGAATTATTTAAATTATAAATATCGGTTTGCAGTCTTTTTTCATAAAGCTTTTAGAAATCAATGTTTTTGGCTTACATTTCATCAAACCGTCATTTTAATATTCATATATCATTACAATAGTCATTTTAATACAGTCATATATCATTATAATAGTCATTTTAATATTAAATCGTTTCATTCTAATATTGTATAATTCTAATAATTGTAACAATTAATATTTTAACGTGTCCCTACTAGTATAATATGGGTATTTAACTCGCTTGTCACATTTTTACTCAGTGAACACCTTAACCCGAGGCAGGGGCACATTGAAAAACAGCGCTTGCGGACATGTAAATTTTCATATAGCACACGCTGAATCTGTTCTTATTGCACTATAGGGTACACAGGTGAGATAGTGGTCAAATATTTGTCTATAATTCATAGTATATATATATATATCTTTTGTGTTCATAAATTCATGTGTTATTATATGATCTCTGGACAATTATCTATAGTGTCAATACTGCGTTTTTTTTAAACCGTTTAGATAGCGCACGTCGATAAATTAGTCAATACAAAACACCGTAATAAAAGTCAACAAAAACTGTAGCTTTTGCGGGCTTGTATTACAGATTCCTAAAAAAAATATCTCATCAGAATATACAATAGCCCAATAAAGCACGCACAGATAAAGCAACTTATTGAGTGACAGATTAAACATTACAGACTCGGATCTATTGTTCCAGATAACACCCCATGCAACTCACAAATGTATACAAACAAACTTCACCTCTATAATATTAGTGTATTTGTGTTACATACTGTATTTCGGATTGAAGGACAAACTTTCCAGTAAAATTACGGGGCATAAGGAGATTTAACATCTAATATCTCAGGGTGACGAGAGCAGCGTTTTTTTTTTCAATCAAAGTGCAAAAATCTGATTGGCACTGCACTGTAATGGGCAGGAGTAACGCTTACGGCCAGCGACTTGTTAGGGGTGTCATATAAATATCGACAGTTCATTACTTCTACAAGTTGCTCGGTGGAGTGACGATCTTCGCAAGGTGGCTGGCAGGAGCTGGATGAGAGAAGCAGAGGATCGTGCTCAATGGCGTGCAATTGGAGAGGCCTATGTCCAGCAGTGGACTTCCATAGGCTGATGATGATGATAAGTTGCTTACTTCGAAAAAATATATTTCGACAAGTCATTGCTTCGACAGATCATATATTCGACAAAGAATAGTCCGACAAAACTAACTTCGACAACGCACGCTTTAGAAAGACCACTACTTCGACAAACCCTGCTTCGACGTGCACTTGTTCGGCAGATAATTATTTCGTCAGGAACATACCTTCGACATAATTCTGCTCCTTGTTAGTCTAGTCTCGCATCAAATAAAAAAAAATACAGCACTTGACTAAGCCTTCACAAATAAAATTAGTCACAAAATACCGGCTCTACTTAGCATACTAAGTGCTGCGGAACCTGACCAATTATCGCAATATGTACCTATTCGTTTCAAGCTAGGTCATCGTCACTTTACGTTTACAAGAGTTGCTCATTTAATGTTACCTTCAAACTTGCATTCATTTAGCCATAGTACGAATAATTATAAGTACAGTGATGGTGCAAAAGTATATGTTTAATTGCGTGTGGTTTTTTTTTCTTAAGTAAATAGAATAAAGTTACAAGAAACGAAAATTTCAAAACTAAAACTCGACTGCACTAGCCTTAAATGGCTTCCTATAATTGAAAAAAAATGTTCATGCCTTTGACGGAATATAATCTGGGAGTCTACAAGTCAAGAGTGAACAGGTACCTTCTAGGCAAGCATGCTACATCTTCGGCCGCATCATAACTTTCCATCAGGTGAGATTGTGGTCAAATTCATGCCTATCGGGCATAAAAAAATCACGCAAATGGTATGCTTGACAAAAATATGATATACCAAGCCCGGCTTTCATTTTAAATGTTCAATAATACCAAACACATGATTGGGTGGGGCGAAAAAAATATTTTTGTTTCTGGCGTCGTGCCCACTAGAGGACGTCATATTCAATTTAATCTCAAGCCATATAGCTTATAATCTGCGGTCAAACAAGATGCTTCCAACGACACTTCATTTGTCAAATTATGATAAGTAGTTTAGAAGTTATGAGGTAACAAATTGAACATACATACACACACACCTGTCAAAAAGTTTCCATTTACTTCGCTGCAGTTAGGTAAATACTAATACTCGAATTCTAGTAAAACACTCCCATTGAGTGCGATAGGGACAGCTGCACTACAGATTATACCTACTTCCGTTTATACCTACAAAAACCATGACGAGATCAACGTTTCGTATTCCTGTTCTCCTCCTTAAACTGAGCAAATGTAATTATTATTTAGTATTAAAATTTTAAAAAGAGTATGTATTTATAAGAGTGTAGATTTTATATTTTTTGTATTTTAAAATCTTTTTAAATTTGTCTGGTAGTCCTCTGATCACGGCGCCGGGCGGTACAAACAAGACATTTTTGTGATATTTGGAGGATAGATCTTTTTTTAGTAATTAGCTTTAAAAATAGAAATGACAGAGTCATTTCTACAGCAGACCAAGATTTTATGAAAAAAAATGTATTGCTCTAGATACATTTTCTAGAAAGAAAATGGGGGAATTCATTTGTATAGAAAACCGCTGGTCTCCTTCTGAGAATCGCTTCCCTCTCAAACTGTACATTAGAACATTTTGATGGTCAGCGTTCACTCAAATATACTGCGTAAATATGAGTATTTGTTCCCTGAACGGTATAATCTGGTAGTCTTTAAGTCAAGAGTGAGTAGGTATTTCCTGGGCAAGAGTGCTTCATCTTCCGCCAAGTGAGATAGCCAGGTTAAATGCTTGGCGTAATTTGACTGTCTAATATAAAATTACTCGTATGTAGAGACATCTAATATATGCATCGGTGGCATGTTTGCTAAACCCGTTTCAGGTAGAGTGACCTTTGGACGAAGCTTGTACAATTTATTTGCTTTATAAAATCTGTTATATAATATGCACTGTGCAGATGCTAGGTTTAAAATACCAGATTTTGTTATATTTAAAATAGCGTAACTTCTTTTCATTTAATTTCAACTAAGAAGTTTAATCAATGTCTTTTTAAGATGTTGTTCCTGTAGTGAAATTGGGTTCATGCGATGTTACTACTTGCCCGTACCTTTTTTATCCCTGATGAAACTCCTCATTGGTTTGTAGCACAGACTTAAAGTAATGTATACGCTCTACATTATGACAGCCCATTATAAATGTCACCATGGCATGCCTCCTAAAAACCGTTTTAAAAAATGTTTTAAGCTATTGCATAGCTCCTATCGCGGGCCTTGAGCGTGGAGACCGAATCCAGAAATTCCGTAACGAAAATAACCTAAAACCCCCCACTCCGACCGGCACAGCGGTGATACTTTTTAGTTTTGCCATCTGTCGATGAATAGCGGAACTATTAATGACTTTTTTGAAATATTACGCTTGTCTCTTTAGTTCAGCAACTCGCCTCTAGGTGGCAGCGAAAAAAAATACTGCATAAATAAAATAAATAAATAATTATTATTGCATAAGTTGATAAAAAATGCTATGCAATAGCTTTACCGGCAGTCCCCGAGTGCCACACGTCTTTTTAATCATAATTTGTATATTTCAATTCGAGATAAAGTGTACAAATACAAATACAAATAACAATAGCTTAATATTTCGTATACAAAAGTAACATTAGATCCTCTTTTTAGTTATTGGACTAATTTTTTAATAAATGATTGTTATTCTTTTATTTTCAACCAGAAATACTTTAATAGATAAATCGATTTATATAAAAAAGTATCAAACATTTTCGCGTAGTTCTTAACAAATAAAATATCGATTGGTTTGATTTATTTTCTTATTGGTCTCAGAAAAAGAGGATTAATCATTATAAAAGATGACCGTTTAGTTTTTTGCTTGCTGTTTTCGGAAAATTAAAACGATCGCTTAAATACATGCATTTAAAAATGCCAAAATCATCACATCAACACCGTAAGCAAGTAATGTAGGCCTTATTTACGACTAGCCGTGCCCCGCGGCTTCGCCCGCTATTATCAAGTTAAAAAGTAGCCTATGTGTTAATCCTAGGTATAATCTATGTACATTCCAAATTTTTTCAAAATCCGTTCAGCCGTTAAAGCGTGAAGAGGGAACAAACATACTTACAAAGTAGTAGGATTATAACGGCCTATTTGTATCAAAACAAGTGTTCAAGTCTTAAGTAATCTACTTATAAGACCATAACAAATAAGTAATTATTTATATATGCCTGCACCTATATGGACAATACAATGAGGAAAAATCAATAAACTGCTGGATGTAGTTCTTAAATACCTTTGTATATAAAATGCACTGAGTTCATCCACATTCCAAATAGTTGTGTTATGAACTCGACGGCAACAACTAAGGAATTGCGTAAGCCAATTAATAAAGCTTAGAACGTTAAAAGTTAATAGGCGACAATGTGTATGTAATGTCAATTAACAATAAACTATGAAGGGTCTAGTTGACCATGTTTCCCAAATCTATCACAGAAAAGGGTGCTCAGTTGCTGGGCTTACAGAAGAGAAATTGCAAATGCGAGTAGTTGCGTATCTTGCATCAAGCAAGAAAAGGCTGTTTATATATTATTATATATTATACTAGTTGTGCCTCGTGGCTTCGCTCGCGTAAATTAAGAAGCCTATGTTTTCATAGTGGATATAAGGTATACACATTTCAAACTTCATTCACATCCAAGGCTGAACAGCCGTGGATGTGAATGAAGCCGGCGCGAAGACAAAACAAACATTTATACATATACACACAAACTTCGCATATATAATATTAGTGATACTATTTAACGCTTCGATGCATAAAAATCTAAGGTATGTTTTGATTCTCATTCATTCAAAGATTTCTAGAAGAACAAATCTAGAAAAGAAGTAATCTATAAGTGTGTATCTATATGCATGTTATGCAGGTTTTCAACATTTAATCACCATCTTCTGGTTATGCATCAGTTGGGATCTCGAATCTTAAAACTCACCGCTACCTTTATTATTTTTAAATTTGATACTATGATTATATTTAAAATTAATAAGTTTACTTTATTCTCGTGTGCACCGTTAAAACAACTATTCTGAAACGTCGATTGAGTCAATTGCGAATCTGGCAGTAGAATTATTTACTTTTATTAGTGCCTCTTTAGGGCACTTTAAATTTGAATTTGATTTAAGAAAAAGAAATGATACTCTATTTGACAGTGTTTATATGAAAGATTTAAAAAGAGAGAGAGACATATGTATGAACACGGATTGATAAACCGAGCTTTGATTAAATTTTCCTATTAAATAGATTAAATACCGGATTTACAGTATCATGACGTCACCATCTGAAACGACAGAGCCTATCTCAAACTTTATTCCCCTCAACACTCAGCATGGCACTCACGTCTACATGATTACATCTCGAAGGTCAAGGCTCTTCGCCTATTGTCGCAGATATGAGGCCAAAACATACTGGTAGAGGTTATTGTTGCTCTAGCTAGAGACTATCACGCTAGGAACGTTTGTGTCAATAACGGGATATTTACCATGTATTTGTTGCAAGAGCCATGATCACGGAGTAACTGGAGTAGTGTGGGCGTATAAAGATGTAGATTTTACATGCATACAAAGCGGTCTACCGGCGCCCGTACTCGTAACTCGATCGCGACTTACAACACTCACTGTATTCGTACGCGAATTAACTAAGACACGTTTTTATTGTTACTACATAGTGTCACCACAGGATGCCAGACAATTGACAGTTGAAAGCCACTATCATTGTTTAAGCCACTATGATTGAAATAACTAAGAAATTTCAATCGCTTCCCTCACTAGTCTAGGTATATAATGGCGTTCTGCTGACAATATTTGTGATTTATATAGCTCAATCCAGTGGTCAAACCACTTCAAAAGATATTCAGCGATGGCCGATTTCTGAGGGTTATTGTTCTTGGCTGCTCTTATGTGCTCTTTAATTCGGCATTCAACTGTACGCTTAGTTTCGCCGTTATAAGAGCTACCACAACTACAGTCAAATTTGTAGATGCCTGGCTTTTCGAGAGGAAAGCTGTCCTTAGGTGTGCGTACCATTTGCGATATCTTCTTAAAAGGAGTGAAGATGGTCTTGACTGAGTACTTGCGGAGGATGTTGGCTACCTTATCTGTCACTCCTTTTACGTACGGTAAGTACGCTGGATGCAGTTCGACCCTACAATGTCGGTATTTTGTTGAGTCTTGGTGGTATAATCCGTCCCTTGTTTAATTTTTCAAATTTAACGTTTATTTAACATTGTGGTTGGAAATCCAGACATTATTGAAACTTCGAGGAAACCGGTAGATAAATAATCCAAATCTATCCGAACTGGAGTTCGAACCATTGGGGCTACCCCACAACGTGTTGCAAAGTGTTTCCCTGGTAATGGAGCAATAATGCTTCAATGTTGCCTGGTGAGGGCAACATTGAACATTGTGTACCAAATACTGAAATAAATGATTTATTATTATTATTATTGAAGCATTATGTTGTCATATTGTTATTAAAACTATCGTGAGTATTATATGTGAATTCAATCAATATTATTATTGCCACAACCATAAACGAATAAGTGACCAGTGTCACTCAATATCGTCAATGGTAAAACATTATATATTTGTTTATATTTATCTTTGATGCAGCATATTTACCATGTACAACGTACATTTTGATTTAGATTGAATAGCTCTATATTTCGGGACCGTTGCAGCATGAAAACTAAATGAAAATGTATAGTAATATGGTAAATGCCCTGTACACATAATGAATCCTAGTGAATGTGACCATGTTTGCATAAAACTTATGATGACAGATTTGACCATGGGTTTCATGAGTTAGTCTGCTTATCGTTAAATATATCTGTATATGAAATACTCGTACAAATCTTGACAAATTTATATTAAAGTTTTCAGACATTTCAATACGCTTTTATTACGTCAGTGGCTAACCGTGATAAACTAATGCTTAATTGAGGAAACTTGACGTTATAAACCACAAAATACGTAAGAAACCAAAACCAGTATAAAACGTATATGGACTTACTGAGTTAGTGCTGGTACATAGTCCATGATATATTTGTCGTTTTGTGTGGTATTGAGCATATCCATTTCTAACCCATTTTGTGGTGGCATAAATACTACTCATTCGCCCCAAACTGAGCTCGCCCTTACATGTTGTAAAAATATATCTAAGACGGTCAAAAATTATTATGTAAATCTTTTTTACCGAAGATATAGGTTAGGAAGATGTAAGATCATTAAAAAAACAGGTTAAAAATAAATTTAAATGAATCGGCTATCCTTTTTTCAAAGTCAGCTGAAATGAAAAATACTACGGTCACGTCTAGGTCTATGAAAAGTTATATATAAAAATAACTCAGATGAAAAAAGGAGATTCAAAATTCGTAGAAAATAAAACAATATTGACAAACAAAACCCTACAAATAACTTTCATAAATTAAAAAAAAACAAGTGACGACAAAGCTTTCCAAAAACATACTACATGAAAACATTGTTGGACTAATGACATATTTATATTTCTACTATGCTACCGATTAGGTATTTTTTAAAAGTGGTCGTAATTAACGAAGTGAACGCATTTATTAATAAGCTACGTATATCTCATTACTAGTTGTTATTTTATCTTATCGACTTCCTTTATTAGTCCACTTCTATAACAAACCTATAAGTCCTTGACCAAATATTCCATACACTAAATAAAAGCTCAATTTTTTCTTCGTTACAGTCGAGCATTTGCCACCATCGTGACGCCAAAACGTGTCTGAAAGTGTTGCATTAATGCTTGATACCACGCTCCAGCCGCGAGGTTCGATCGCGTAGTTCGATCAAGCGAACAACAAGGATTTTTAGGTCCTTATGGTTCGATCAAGCGAATTACGAGGATTTTAACATCCTTATGGTTTAATCGATCTAGCTAAGAGGATTTGCAATTCCTCGGAGGTCGATCATTAAATCGATATAATAGTATTATTATAAAACCTCGTTTATATACTGGCAGATGTTTACATGCACAATAAAAAAAATATTAAATTGTTGCATTAAATGTCAAATATATCGTGTAAAAATAAAGTCACTCTAGATTCAGACATCCATAACTAATTCAAAACTTTAGAGCCTGGGACATTGCCGCATGGTAGCTAGTCCCTCGGTTTTTTATAGGATACATATCGGAAAATGTGCCAAGGAACTACAAGATCTAGTTCCTCCATCCCCGTTCTATCATCGGACGAGCAGAAAAACTATTAATTGTGACACCGCTATATATGGTATTTATACATTCCATAAAAGCGTTTTGCTTCCACATTCATTGTGCGAACCGCAAGGAAATGTAACTCCTTACCTGAGTCGGTGTTTCCTGATAAGTACAATATGTGAGACTTCAAGTCGCGAATAAATAGGTATCTTCTAGGCTTGCTCCATTGTAGACCACATCGTCGCTTACCGTCAGGTGAGATAGTAGTCGAAAGCTTGCCTAAAATAATACTATTGGGTAGGTATAGCTTAATTTTTTGGGCTTATGTTGCTCGCTGTCAGACTTCTGCATTTGATCAGTCTCCAAAGAAAGGCGATAGTGGCGTGTCGGTGTAGGAATCAGGCACACATGTCCTCAGAACTACGACTTGTATGCGATCCGGACTACTGACTTTGTTGACATAAAATTTCACAGTGCTTTAGGTACCTACATCGATCTGCAGTATGCGGATTTCCGTCGAGAACAGCTCGCTATATCATAAAATCCTTGTAATTACTTTAAAGTTGCAATAAAATACTGAATACTGAATATATATACTCGTAAGCATCTATACGACAAGATTCCGTTTCATAATTTTTCAAATACATTTTCAAGCATATTATTTATCTTCTGTTAAGTTTAAGATGTGTATAGTTAGTTCACTTGCTGTAAAGTAACAATCATAATACAGCGTATACATTTCATTATATAATTTAACTCTGTGAAGAAGAAAACAAATAATTTATCCTGAAAACCCTGGGGAAACGAGAAAATAGGACCACAACCCGGTTGTTATATTAGAAACAGTGAAATGTTATATTTATTACTATACCACGTATACATCGTTACTCTTTATGGGTAGAGATAAGGACAGCTGCAATGTTGATAAGTAGTTGTTACGCATACCGGCCTTGAAGATCACTATCAGTAATTTGGGTTTGTTTACAAACATGTTCCCTATACATACATATACACATATTAGCACATTGTTATATCTCACTATAGAGATCTAGTTTTACCATTATCCGAAAACCTACTGAAATTATGATTCTTTGTTTACTTTTAACCCGTTCACACTCACGGCCCCACAATAAGTTCGAAGAAATTTGTTGTGAGTGCATAGGTACGGGTACAAATGAGACTTGTGTCAATCAAACCCAAAATCAAAATCAACTATCCCTTTGGATGAGAACGTATGTTTCCATCAGAAATTGAACCAACAAGGCCAGCAGGCAATTCTTATCAGAAATAGTGCAAAAGATGAAGAAAAAATTAAGATTTCTTACATAGCTTAATGTTATATAATGATTATATTATTTAGTAAATAAAAAAACTCACAAACACCTGATAGCGAATCGTAATAAATTTGGATCCAGTGAAATTGAGTAGTCTGTACTGTACAAAATGTGTCTTTCCTTACTTCTCAACTTACTTTGATATTACATACTGTAGAAAGAAAAAAAAACTCCTCATCGTTAAACTTACGGTTCGGTGAATGTCACGGAAGATTGGAGAAAATAAATGAAAACTCTGAAAAAACAAATGAGAAACAATTTTGAAATTGCTAAGTATACCTAATATCAAAATTAGCGGCTTAAGTTGAAAGGTCGGAAAGGTTTATGCATTATCGGGTTATAACCATGTTCTGAATAACTAAATAAACTTTCAAGAACAACTACATGCAATCGAAACTCTACTACAGGCTATAGAAGACTTATTAGTAGTGGTGGTCTATAGCAACAAAACGTGTTCTCGAGCCATTTAACATAAATTTTAACTTGAGTGTCAAGAACCTACGAATGGCCGATTATTCTTTTTTACATCCGATTTTTTAAATCCATCTTGTTGTGATCAGATTTTTTAAAACGTGTTTGGTAGAAATACAAAAACAAAAACCATATGCGAGTTAAATTCGCGTATCAAACAATAGCGCGAGCTGTAACAACATAACAAAATGGCATGAGCACATGACCTGTTTTTAACATTTATTGTTTTATCCAGTTTATATTAGATATGCTTCAATTTCGGAATAGTTACTAACTTTTTGAATTGACTGTAATTTTGCGAATCTGGCAGTAGAATCATTAACTTTCATGAGTGCCTCTTTGGGGCCCATGTAAATAAACGAGTTTGATTTTAATTTGATGATTGAATAAATTTAGATGTAATTGTTTTAGTATACAATATTTTAACATAATTAAGTCTTGTGTTATAATTTTATTTAAATTTTGTTAATATTATAAAAATTCTAAATATTTTATTTGATAATATCATGTAACAAAACGACTTGTTCAGTGTGACAACTTCAGTTATAAAGCGAATACGACGACCCTCTTGGAGTGGGGGACAAGTCTTTGTACACCTTGGGTATTAAAATGAAATATTTATAAATATTATTATTTATTTGAATATTTATGCTTCTAGTTCTCGGTGTGATTGATATAGATAACGATAAGACAAGTCTTTGGAATTAGTGTGTGTTTTGAGTGTAAATGTGTTCTTGCTAATAAACAAATCATTGTAAACGAATACCTATTAACTACTAAAATCTAATTACCAATTTGCTGTTGTAGGTTAAACTAAGCTTTTCCTTATATGGTAAACCTGGAGTTAGATTCGTCCCATTTTACTATAAATGGTAAAATGATACAGTTCGGTTTATTATTAGAATTTAGAAATATATATAAATCTAATTAGGAAAATAACGATACGGAGAACAATTGTTAATTATAACAGATAAACAAAATAAGAAACAAAGAAAGAAAGAAAACACATTTATTTGGCACTATAAAAAAAACAATTAACTTAAAATCTAACATTCAAATAAAGTTTTTTTTAATCATTCATGTGAGTTGTATGCCAAAAAGGTTTAACTCAGCTTTTTGCCGAGCAGAGAACTCGACACTCATTTTCAGTTAAACCTGAACTAAACGGGAAGCATAAAGCTTAAAAAAATGTAAAAATAAATATAATCTTAATTTACTAATTAATAAATACAATATATCATACACACATGATTAAAAATACTAAAAATATTAATAATCTTTTATTAACAAATATAAACATGAGTAACCCACTAGTGTTTATCCGTAAATTTGTTTTAATCGACCGAGCGATGCGAGATCTTAAAATTGACTTTGGTGCTTCAGCACTTATATATTATACTAGCTGCGCCCCGCGGTTTCACCCGCGTTGATAATGATGAAAAGTGATGATGATGATGATGATGAAAAATAGATGTTGGCCGATTCTCATAGATACCGGATAAGCACAAAAAATTTCATCAAAATCGGTCAAGCCGTTTCGGAGGAGTATGGCAACGAAAACTGTGACACGAGAATTTTATATATTAGATATAGTCCGTCCGTCCGTCTTTGAGAGACGCATTTAGCGTCTAAACATATAAGCGAATAACAATAAATTCTCATTCAATTTATTACATTTACATATGTAAAGCGATGGCCCAAAAGCCTCAAAGTTTCTAAGTTGACTTGGGTGATTTGGCACTTTGTCCGTCTGTCCGTCTGTCAGAGGCATCTAGCATCTAAACCATACAAGTGAATAACTTTAAACTCTCAGAGACTGTGTAAAGCCATATCCCAAAGCCAGATATTACAATAAAATGATTAAATGAAAATATGAAGGGGGCTCACATACACGAAGGTGGGGAGCAAAAAAATTATATTTTTTTATACACCCTTGTAGGGTATCACTGAGAAGGACTTGATAAGTACGGAACTGGTTTTAGAGAAAAAATGTGTTGAAAACTGGATGTTTAGACTTATTTTGTTTCGGGTCTATCTCAAAAACGGTGTCACATGTTAAACTGAAACTTACGTATAATATCCGTTATATCCTGTACTTTAAAATCAAATACAGAAATCAAACAATTGTCATATAAATAAAATTATAAGCAAATAACCTCAATGTTTTTCTCTATTAGGCAAGTTATAGTCGCGAGATCTCAGTTCAGAGCGAACGAATTGTTATTGTCAGTTCATGTTGTTCCCACTTAGTAGCTAATAGCTTAACACTTCTCTATTTATTTATTTATTTATTTAAAAACTTCATGCACAAATACAATGTACATAGGAGGACTTAATGCTACAGCTTGAGCTCTACTTGAGATTTAAAAGTGATTTTTATTCAGTATAAGGCTAACGTTTGGCCACTATGTAACCCGATAGTAGGCCTCGATAGTCAATGAAGGAGCACGCCTGCTGAGAAGATACCTATTCACTCGAGACTTGAAGACTCCTATAATAAAATTTTAATGAGGTATTAGCAATCATAATTAATACAACACGTATGGACAACTACCTCCTTTTTGAAGACGGTTTAAAAAACAATATTATTATTTAAACGCGGTGTGCATTAACTATGATAGTAGTATCAAGTTACATAGTAATTTGATTATAACTCTCGCACATTTGAACTATAACTGTTATATATTTTGAACTATACATTTTAATTATAATTAATAAAAATTGTGTAATTTTTTATGCTAAATAGGCAAGCATTTGACCACTATCTCACCTGATGGAAAGTGAAGATGCGATCCAAGCTGATACATGCTTGCCTAGAAGATACCTATTTACTCTAGACTTGAAAACACAGATTGTGGTTGATTTCAAAGTAGTTGTTCTCTAATTTAACGAAAATCTCAAGTTGCTCTGAAACCGTATTCATAGACGAGTTTCAAGGTAGCCTGAGACAAAAACTACCAAAAAGACCGCAAGGTTACCGACAAACACCAAAACATAAACACTACCATTCAAACGTGAGAACCGGTATTGCGAGCCAGGTTACTTACAATTTCGAGGAATTTTGGATTTCAATTTTATTAATATTCCGAATGATACGCCATTAGCTAAATAAGACGAATGATGCTGTTGTTTTTCATCTGTGAATATGGTGTAATAAGTGATTGTTTGCTACTAAATGATCACTGTTTTTTTTTTTGTTTTTGCATACTGTGCATTTAGCCAGTGTCAAGTATATTTATCAAGTCATATATAGGATACGTTTCATTAGGTACATAAAACGTGTCCTACTCACATCAATCTCAGTTCAAGAGCCATCAAGTAAAAGAGTCTTGAAATAAATGTATTTTCTTTTTTTTCTTGGTCCAGTCATAGTCAAGTCATACCCTAGTAAAACAGTAGAAACTATATTAGAATTATTAATTTTGTAGTTTTGGACGGAAAACGAAAATCACATTTTCAACTTTAAATTATTTGGTTACACTCATGCACGTTCACGAACTACAGTCAATAATCTACTATTTTTATTACACATTAACTAACGAGATATCATAAATATTTTTCGAAATAATACAAAATCGACTCTTACAAGATCGCCATCTTTACGCTTTTGCGACAAAAACCTATCACCATATAACAAATGTGGGGTTTACTATCAGTTTTAGTGAGTGTGAAAGCGTTTTATTTCTATTTTTCTTGACCCCTGGTCACAAACTTTCGGATTTATAATATAAGGATTTTCTCTAGACATTTATGAAATCAAAGTGCATGTTTATCGTACTATAATATTATAAATCCGAAAGTCTGTGTGTAAGTGTGTAGTATGTATGTTCCCTCTTCATGCTTTAACGGCTGACCGGATTTGGATGAAATTTGGAATGTACATAGATTTTACCTAGGGTTAACACATAGGCTACTTTTTAACTTGATAATAGCGGGCGAAGCCGCAGGGCACGGCTAGTAATATTATAAATCCGAAAGTTTGTGTGTAGTATGTATGTTCCCTCTTCATGCTTTAACGGCTGACCGGATTTGGATGAAATTTGGAATGTACATAGATTTTACCTAGGATTAATACATAGGCTACTTTTTAACTTCATAATAGCGGGCGAAGCCGCGGGGCACGGCTAGTATTATATAAGCGTGTTTACTCTGTAATACCATAAATACGATCAGTTACACTTTGACCGAGAGCTAGAGTCATACGACGACTTCAATCATCTAGGCATTGGTACACGTCATCAGGAAACACCGAGGAAACACCAAACAGAATTTCCATTTTCTCCCCGCACTAGATTTTGTATAATATAAAACTGTTTTTAAGGGTTCAACTCACTTCCGTCTGTCAGCTCTACCCTCTATTTTTAGAGTTCCGTACCCAAAGGGTAAAAACGGGACCCTATTACTGAGACTTCGCTGTCCGTCCGTCCGTCCGTCCGTCTGTCACCAGGCTGTATCTCAAGAACGGTGATAGCTAGACAGTTGAAATTTTCACAGATGATGTATTTCTATTGCCGTATTTGTTGTTATAGCAACAAATACTAAAAATAAAATAAAATAAATATTATAGATCGGCTCCCATACAACAAACTTGATTTTTTTACCGTTTCTTGCTCGATACTAATAACGGTGACAGGTAGATGCTTTAACTATTCTCAGAATATTTAGTTTTATGTGCTTTTTAAATATAATTAATAAAAAAAAAATGATAATGGTACGGAACCCTTCGTGCGCGAATCCCACTCGCACTTGGCCGTTTTTTTTTTTAAAACGCTTTAAACGCTTAAACGCTTTCACACTCACAGCCCCACACTAAGTTCGATGACTTGTGTCGTGGGTGCCGGAAACATTCACATCACACGCACAATCACAACCAGAACCAGAAACACAAATTTACCTTTGGGAGAAAACTTGTGTTCCCGCCGGGAATCGAACCCGATACCCCTGCTCAGAAGACGAACGCTCACCAACTGAGCCAACGGGCAGTTCAGTTCTAAACGTTAAGTAAATTGATAATGTAAGAATGTGTGTTATTACGGACAATATCGTATCCTATCTCTATCATAAAACAGTAATACATACACGCTTCAAACTTGTGCGATGTGAGTGATCACAGTGCAAATTCCTATACGAAAGATAAAACAATAAAATCAGTATTTTTTTATGGAAATACATTTATTTATAATATGTATTTTATATAATGTTGTATTTTCATTATTTGTGTCGGGCTCACGTCAGTTTTTAGTAGCATTATATGATTTTAGAAATTACCAAAGAATATATATCCTGGTTATATTATGTTTCAAAATTAGGTGCAGTCGAATGTTGCAGAAAACTCTGAGGTTTGGCGCGAAAGTGAAAAAACGTAGTTGTTGTTTTTGTATTAATCTTCAAAAATTTTAATTCTTCGAATGTAAACGTGTTACAATAGTGGATTATTAACAGTTAATAGGCAAATCATACAATTGCACTTGTCATTGACTCTTTTATTTGACAACTCTCTTATTTGGACTGTGACTAGGGCTTCTATTATATTTCTATTATATTTTATTCCACTTCCACATCTTTTTTTTAAATTATTTTTCAAGATAGGCAAACTTTTGACCACTATCTCACCTGATGCTAAACGACGATGCCACCATATAGCGGTGTCGCTTAGCAGTTTGTCTGCTTGTCTGATAATAGAACGGGGATGAGGGAACTAGATCGTGCAGTTCCTTAGCACACTCTCCGAAATGTATCCGATAAAAAAACGAAAGACTGGCTACCATGCGGCGATGACCCAAGCTCTGAAGCTTTGAATTAGTCAGTTGCTTGCTACCAATGAGTCTCTTGGCTCTACGCTCAATGGTGTCAAGAGCCTCAAGCTGGTACTTAGTTGAACCGTCCCAAAGATGAGAACAGTACTCCATACATGATCGGACTTGTGCTTGATACAAATTGAGCAACTATCCCGATGTGAAGTATCGTCTCACCTTTGCGAGGATTCTCAGCTTTTTTGCAGCTAGCTGGGCTTTTGACTCGATGAAAGTACCAAAACTGAGCTTTGAAGTTAAGTTAGTGTCATACCGAATAACTCAAGATGGTCAGTTACTGGTGAGGATACATTTCGGAAAGTTGGAGACGGTTCAAATTGGCCTTAGAATATCTTGGCTAAATGCACAAGATTGCGAAGCCAAAAATTATAAAAAAACTCTCTTTATACAAATGAGTACCTAGTTAAAATGTGTTGTTACCAAAATTAAAAATAGAATAGACTGTTTTGAATTTTTCCCCATAGAAACAGACAGGAAAACCATGATCATATAGACACGCGTCGATCTAAAATCAACTTTTTATATTAGATAAATACATTCTCGTAACATTACTCACATCTCATTGATAAGTCTGTTTTCCTTGTAAGTCTAGTTTTTGCGGCCGGACGCGATCGCACGGGCTATGTGTAATTGGTATAATTATTATTAACTTGTTATGTCATACAGCTGCAATGGGAACTATAATTATGGTATGTTGATACGCAGTTGAAGCTGAGCTTAGCAAAAACATAGTGTATCTAGATTATAGTATGTACTTCTGCGTCGTAACCAAGAACCGTGCTAACATCAAAAGAGGTCGCGCTTCAGGCGTCTTGACGACGCGCGTCTGTTAGACTGTTTGGTTCTAAGACAAGAAGTAAGCCGGAATTCGGAATTGACAAATCCTGGCGGGTTATATCGATATCCCTTGCTACAGAATAGTCCTGTTATTACACATAGATTAGACACCACTCTTTTTACCAAAGTGCCCAAATATTGATAATCATTTTTAACCTTAATAAAAAGCTGTTTTTTTTATTTGGAATAAACAAGCATTTGACCACTATCTCACCTAATGGAAAGTGATGATGCTTGCCTAGAAGATACCTATTCACTCGAGACTTGAAGACTCCCAGATTATACAGTTCGGGGAACAAAGACGCCGGCAATGAGTTCTACTCCTTCGCTGATCATTCTATAACGTAAATAACAAGCGACAAAAACTAAGGCTTTTACACTTACAGCCCCGCACTATATTCGAAAATTATTATATAAAAAAAACAACGAAATCCTTTTAGGTATCAAACCAAGCACCCGCAGCTCAGAAGGCAGCCAACTTAGCCAACAAGTAGTTCATTGATAGGTATATAGGTGTCATAGTTTTTACTTAATACGGTTTACAGCCTTATTGAAATACTCACGAATAAAAATGAGTCCACGAAAAGTGTGCCTAATGTAAAAAGTTTCGCTATCACGATCTGCCATTTTGCCTTACAGAACCCAGTCCCAACTCCTTCTAGTATTGCAATTATAATAACACTGACGCGTCGTTTTGAGTGATGGATGGATTTAATACGAGCTAACTACGAATAAATATCAATAACTACTTCCTTTATAAATATTCAAGTTTGTGCACACATCGGTGCCAATCTGCAAAGTGGTTAAAAGTTCAAGGTACGAAACGGAATAATAATAATTATAGTTGATTTGTTTGGATGTAACGCCATGTTGTACATTTACACGAAAGTTTTTCCTACAATTTTAATAGTTTTTTTTTTAATTCTACATAGTCAAGCATTTCACCACTATCTTACCCCAAAAAGGCTCTTTCATAATAAAACGAGAGCAAAGCTTTAAAATCCGACTTCACCGCTTATATTTTGGTTTTGGCTTGATCGATTTCGATAAAATGTATATGGGACCTCTGAAGTATGATCTAACAACAAAAATAAAACATCAAAATCGATCAATCGAGGCGGAGATATCGCATAACATACATACAAAAAAAACCATACAATCGAATTGAGACCTTCCTTATTTGAAGTCGGTTGAAAAAGACTAATCACCATTTTACTTTCGTCACCAATTTGACGAGTCTGTGCACTGTTACATAACATTCTTAAATGTAAGTTTTCTGTATATCAACAAATGAATTCTATTCTATTCTATTAATTGTTAATTCATGGTAATTTCATAAAAGTGCCTCGCGGCTTCGCGTTTATCGGGATAGAACAAAGCCTATGAACAATGGCAGGGCTTAACTACACATCAAATTTCATATAAATCCGTCCAGTCGTTGCAGCGATACCTCGTTTCAAACATACGCACTTGGACATACTTCCTGATTCATAATATTAGTATGAAGTATAGTATGATAGTATTACATTGTATATATGTAATTTGAAGCAATTAAAGACATTAACTTTTATGAGTGCTACTATGGAACCCGTGCAAGTCAACTATTAATAATAATTATGATATGCTGGGTATCAATGTTTTTTTAAATGACACACATATTTAACTTAATAAACTATTCACCACGACCAGTTGGCGCAGTGAACAGGTGTCTGCGCTGTGGGTCCTGGGTTCGATTCCCGGCAGGAGCACAAATTCCCTCCCTAAGGATATTTGTGCTTCTGGTTCTGGATGTAATGTGTGTGTGATGTGAATGTTTCCGGCACCTAAGATACAAGCATTTGAACTTAGTGTGGGGCTGTGAGTGTGAATGCGTTTGTTTTGATTTGTTTGTTTTTTACATTTAACCAATGTAACAGTAGCACTAGACTTTTTTTATTAAAAAGTAGAATTTGTTTTAGTCATGTATGCAGTTTCTTTTATGGGTTGGCAATGACCAGCTGAGCAAGACAGAAAGAAGTGGCAGTCAAGTATCGGAGTCCAAGAATAACCTTTTCACCCAGCGTTGCTTTAATTATAAGTAAAACTAAATGAAATTTCAGTCTATATATTTAACTTGGGTTAAATTGATGTTGCATTTAAGTTCAAGGAGGAAATTTTTTAAAAATAGTTCGTATACTTTGATAACATCAAATTTTGAATTTATTCATTATTTACTAATATACATATATGTCGCTTTAGTATTAATTCTTTGCGGGCATCATACATAAACTTTTTGAAGCGTGTATAAGAGCGCGTTGATGTCTTTTACAGCAAAACATATTGAGCTGTTGTAAACTAAGATATTCAAAATATATGTTTGCTTTTAGGAACCAGTTGTAGACAAAACTGGTTTTTTATTGAAAAACAAAATCAGATATCTATGATTTAATCATTACAAAAAACTTAACACGTGTAACACTACGTAGGCCTGCGTAGAGCGTGCGACTCTATAAATCTGCGTAGCACGTTTATGTCTCTACTTGTTTTTATGTTAATTATAGTCAAAGTCAACATTTTATTCAGAGAATAAAAACAATTGAAAACTTCGCTCCTCATACAAATAATAACTAGTCATTATACAGAATGTGTATAGTGGAAGATTCAGTGACCTTACAAACTACCCTGTTTAAGGGTGTACACATATTATTTACCGTCCATGTATTCATTAATTTAATTAGCGTCATCGTTAGTAATTAAGTAAATGTCAATAAATAAATAATTAATAAAATTAGTAAATTAAATAATTGTCAGATTTGGTTAAATTCATTCGCCCCTTACTTACATCTCACGGCTATATTTTCTACCGACTTCAAAAAGGAGGTTCTCAATTCGACTGTATTTATTTTTTTATGTATGTTACGTGATATTTCCGCCTATTATGAATCGATTTTGTTTTTTTTTGTTTGGTAGATAATACTTCAGAGGTGGTCCCATATAAATTTTATCGAAATCGATCCAGCCAAAACCAAAATATAAGCGGTGAAGTCGGGTTTTTTATATTTGCTTGCGTTTAATTATTGTCTAATAGAGAAAAACTGGGGTAATTGATTACAATTTTTTTCTTAATAATAATTGTATGAATGTTGTATTATTTTTTAAATTAACGGAAAAATAAGCAAGTTACAGCATTAAATACGTACTCGTTATTTGAGATAAAAAAAATTGTCTAAGAAAAGTGACTTTAATGTCTCATTTAATTGTTATTTTCCAACATAGACTTTTTTAAAAACGGTTACATACTCTAAGTTGTTTTCAACGATAACTTGACAAACAAAATTTATTTTGCTCCCCACTTACGTGTTTTTAACTAATAATATATACATTTCTGGCTTTGGGCTATAGTTGCATGGTTTAAACACTAATTGCCTCTAAAAGATGGACGGACGGACAAAATGCTTAACCACCCAAGTCAATTAAACGATCAAGCTTTGATTGATCAATTAAACCCGTTAGAACTTAATTCAATAATAATTCAAACAAAATACACGTTACACTTTCCCAAATAACAACGGGTTGCACTCCGGGAGTGCCGGCAAAAGTGAAAACTTGAACATTAAAACGTTGTAAACAGCAGGAGCAGGCATACATTTTCACCGCGCGGTAGAAAGAGAGGGGGATATTACTTCTTCTCCTTCGTCTTACGAATTTTTGATCAGGTCACGTGACCTGACGCGAGTTTAACATTTTTTATCCATCCCAAAAAGTGCACAACGCGCTTAAGAAGTTTTCACTTCAAAAAAATGCTTCGAATTCTCTATTGCTCTACCCATACCAAAAAACTCTGAAAGTGTTTTTCTTTTATGTATTCCTTTTAGATTGCTAACTTAAAAGGTAATACGATAAATAACACAAGTGGTCCGTTGTGCACCTCATAATACCGTAATACCTCATAATATCGTTCCCATCAAGCTGCCGGCGTTGCTTATCTGAATTGCAATGATATTACGTCGAACCACATAAATACCAGCATTTTGATCAGGAATCGCATTAACCAGACGCTCTGATATATATTTTTTATATATAATGACCTCTCGTTCTCCACAGCACCAGTGCCTCAACACCAAACGGCCCAAACATGTATCCACTGCTGTTTTCCTTATTTCCACAGTTTCCACGGCGCCAACCCTATTCTGTATTTCAGGAAGTGACGAAGCGAAAGTATCGACGCAAATTGCATACCACATTAAAGACTGGTATTGGACTTGAGCACTTGAGTTTCTTACAAACTCGGTGGCTTATAACTTAAGTAATTTGTTGGAAACAGGAATAGGAATCGGTAGCGTAGCCTCGTGAGGAACAAAAATAAATAGAGGTGTCAAGTTTTATAATAATGTATTTATTTAATATCACTGGTCTGTGCCCGGAACTTTGTAAGGCATTAGCGGAGCCGTAGCCAACGCTAAGAGGCCCTTTGGAATAATTACAGTTTAATAATAACATATCAGGCGTGTCAAACATACGACATACGACGCGGCATCTCTTACGTTACAAGTTGATGCCGTTTTATGCTTGCACACGCTTTTACAATAAATATATATTATTAACTATGGACTGGGGGATGGAAGATATTGGGTTGACAATAACTGTGACTAATGCGAGTAAAAACGTAGAGTATTGTATTGTATATTTGATGGTTTATAAAATATCTGGATTATGGCATGAGACTACGTCACCTGCCAATTCCGCCTCTAATAATAATGATGTAATAATAATTTATTATTATTATATCGTATGTAATAGCTAACTGTGAGAACTTATTGTCTAGACAAACTTAAGCTAGATTTACTGCCGATTAAACAAACTGTATTTTATTAAACTAATAAATGAATATGAATATGTAATAAGTATGTTTGCAGATGAGACATGAACTGCCCGTTAGTTCTAAGCAGCGGGTATTGGGTTCGATTCCCGGTTGAAACACAAGCTTTCTCACTAAGGCAAATTTGTGGTTCTGGTTTAATTGTGTGAGCGTGATGTAAATGTTTCTGGCACCTACGACACAATCGAGCTTAGTGTGGGTCTGTGATAATGTTTTTTTTTATTTGCAAGAGCACATTTCCCTCGCTTCTTACTGATTCTCAATACTAACATACTCTAGGGAAAATATTGTCACACAATTCTGTACCGAATGATAAAGTCAACATTTTAAGAACCAAAATAGCAAAAAGGTACCATTATTTGTCGACACACTCAGCTAATTTATGAAGGAAGCATATTTTTTGCCGCTCAAAATTTTGATTCGGGTTTTTGGCTTTTTGTTAGTCATCAGTAGTAGGTATATTAATTTGATACCAAGTTGTGATTATAATCATTATACTGCGGGACAACCCAGAAAAATACCTGGTGTGAATGACTATTGCTAAAACCTAATAAATTATAATCAATTATGAATGAAAACGACATTTTAATGATATCCCGGCAGTTATATCGCTGAGATATATTATAAACGTCGCCCTATCAAAGAAATAAAATGTTTTATCTATCTTAGAAAAAAGATCCATTTTAATTTTAAAATTTATATTATTAAAATTTGTGCAAAGGAATTACACGAGTTAATTCCCACATTTTTTTATTTTTTTTTATGCTAGATAGGCAAGCATTTGACCGCTATCTCACCTGATGGAAAGTGACGATGCGGCCAAAGATGGGACATGCTTGACTAGAAGGTACCCATTCACTCTAGACTTGAAGACACCCACATGCCCCTTTTGCCATCTATTAATAAGAAAAACTATCAAACGTCATCCATTTATGGTTGATATACCTCCAGTTAGCTCGAAGCGTTGCGCTTCTATATTTATCATCCGTACTGCGAAGGAGTGGAACTCATTGCCCTCGTCTTTGTTCCCCGAACGATATAATCTGGGAGTCTTCAAGTCAAAAGTTAATAGGCTTGTTCTTGGCAAGCTTGCTACATTATCAACCGCATCATCACTTTCCATCATGCGAAATAGTGGTTTCCTATCGAACATATAAAAGTCCTGTTATTTTACTGGAAACAATAATCTTCAATCTTGGATACTGTGATGTTTGCACACTGCTGGAGGTTATATGACTGACAATGGTCAAAACTATACTTCCCTAGATGGACTTTACAAGAGTTCTAACTACAGACACACCTATTCATATGGTTATTATTATTACCAAAAACAAATTCTATTACTTAGTGAAACTGACGTAGCGTCGTAGACGAGTACAACGAAGGTCATCCACAACATAAACTCTGGCTTATAAGTACGTGCATTTTTTGCGAACTCGTGGTCAGCTTCACAACCTGCATTTAAATTATCTGTTTGATTTTATAGTAATATTTAAGCTGACTAAAAATATGAACCAAACAGTTTGTTTTTGTAAGGAGTTTGAACAGATCGGTATCTGATGAGGCTTTAAGCGATAAGACCGATCTTTGTGCTCGATGTTATATTTAATATTTCTTTGTAAGTGCTCTTACGGATTTTAAGATCAGTTGAGTATAATAATAGATAATTTATTTTGGTTCCAACTGATCTTATTATCTGTTGTATTATCAACAAAATATAAGCGTGATGTCGGTTTTTCAAGCTTTGCTTACGTTTAAATTATTATTTACCTCGACGTTTCGGCCAAGTTTCATTGCCCATGGTCTCGAGAATGCTAAATATTATATTAAGTCCCGTGATATAACCTAAACTATGAGTGTTCAAATCGCGAAAGTTTAAAAGTGACAAATGATAACTATTGTTATCACTTGCGCACAACATACAGCGCATATCTCTCTGTCTTTGTCGGTGATGCACATGACATCATTGGAAATATGGCTGTGTGGGTATATATTCACCTGTAGTTGTATGTAGTCCGGTACACTCTATCATAACATAAACAAGAACTAGAACTAGACAATTTAGATGATACCCACTACCAATGATAACATCAAAAGTGGAAAGAAAGGGTATACTATCTTCCCTCTTCTAGTATTATCATTGGTAGTCTAGTTTTAGTTAACATTTAACTGAGCAGTTAATATAGGTAGTACAATATAGGTGGGCCCGTAGATATAGTTACATTGGTTGTTTTAGTTTGTACTGCTTCTACTAGCTGAATGAAATAGAGTAGGTAAGCGGTTGACAATAAAATATAATAAATAAAATGTTATAATAATAAATACTGATGCATTATGGCAACAATGTTGTGGAATTCCTTTTATAATTAATTGAATTACTTGTTTTGCTTGCGTTACATCACCTTTCTCATTATACTGTGTTATTTCGCTCGGGTTTTCATGAATGCAGTGCTCCGATATATAACGTATTTCTTTCCCATAATTTCATGCCTATCTTTTGAGCCCACTTTTCATAGTGACTTGACGTTTTCCATTACACGCCTGGCAAGCTACCACTTTATTGTAAACAGGCGTAGTTTATCACTTTCAAGGAGAAAATCGGTAGCTTGTGTTTCGGCAGTTAACCAGCAAGTTAAAGCCTAGGCTTAGAATAGATAATTACGACAATACTTACGACAGTTTACTCGATTGTTTTTTATGTAATTGAGAGACGAGACGAACAAATCGCTCGCTTTTTAATAAGCATCACGATTTCTCATTATAATTTTGTGCCTTCCGACGTTTTAAACTTATGTACTTAGGTCAAAATCCTGCGCGGCAAATCACTGCCCTCGTCATTTCGAGATATAAGATCTTAAATATCTTTAAGCCTTGTAATTACACAAGAATCACTTACCAAAAGGTACTGCTATAGATTCGTTAGCTAATCAGCCCCCTGATTCAGTACCATACGATATGAGTTATCGTTATATATCGTTACCGTACGATTCGGTTAGTTATCGAACGATAAAATGTATTTTTAAAGAGAAAGTTTTCCAATCGTATTGGTGAGATCCAATCGATTCGGTGAGTTACCGAAAAGTACTGAATCAGGGGACAGGTATTAATACTAATCAGAGAATATCTAAGAAACCGTTACTAGTTTTTTTTTATTAGAACGCTAGTCTATCTCAAAACTAGTAACCAACATTTTAAAACACTTCAATTGATTATATTTTTATGGGACCAACAAGACACTAATCCTTTAAAACAAAAAAGTGTTGATTATTTTTTTAGACGCTTATTATTAACCTGGATGACCGAGCTTTGCTCGCCCCCGAAACCCTCTGCATACTAAATTTCATGAAAATCGTTGGAGACGTTTCCGAGCTTCAGATTATATATTCATATACACATAAACATAAACGTGTCGTGGGTGCCAAAAAAATTAACATCACACACAATCAAATTCAGAATCAGAAACACAAATTTCACTTACGAAGAAAACTAGTTTTCCCACCGAGTATCGAACCCGACATCCCTGCTTAAGCGGATGCCTACCTAACTAAGTCAGCGGGCAGTCCATATATATATTACTTATTATACGTGAACAAGCTATTTTCTTCCAGTATACGAATGTACAAACATTTTTATTGATAAATATATTTTGTTTAATAACATTCATGATTAATCAAAATACAGATTTAACTAAACTACCTAATACAAAAAGTCATTGGTCGGCAGTGTGCCCAAAATGCTGGCTGCGTTACCTCGTTGCACAGCGAGATTTAATAAATAAATAATACTGATAAATGATACAACTCGGGCTTCAAGTTCAGGCCACGGTTTCCCATCTCACGTGTCAGCGTCTCGTAACTTGGGTTTTTGACTATGCTTAATTATAATCCATACTTGGTGATACATAATAATAATACTGAGAAAAACCTGATATACTCGTTTTTTATTGCAGATTAACATGGCCATTAGTCGCGTGCCGAAGTAATAAGGGCAGGTAAAATGATGCTTCTCGTATCGGGGCTTAGATAAACTGTTGCAAAACAATAACATAGATTTGAATAGGTGTCAGAATGAAAATAAAACTATTTTAAAGCGTTTCATTGTTCTGTATTTCTTTTATTTTTATATTTGGTGTATGTTCCTAATATTTAGGTCCAAGTTCACCAAATTTCGGTGATAAAATAACTGTCGTTTAACTTCATGAGACTTAGATCTCATAATAAATTATATTAGTAACTCATTGGCAAACTAGCAAATTTTTATACACTCACTGATTACGACAAAGTTAATTATGAGGCTAATTAGCAGCATTCTATTAGAGGACACACGTTTTTTTTTTTCATCACACACTTAAAATCCCCTCTACTTTCACATCAAATGATTGGTTATCTAGCAAAAAATGGCACGGCTGGGTCAAACACATGCGACCACCTATGGTCTTTAATTCTTCGCTTTCTAAAGAAATTCTTTATTGTTTGGCAACAACATAAAAATTCCTTTTTAATCGATTTCAAAAATAAGGAGAAGATTCTCAATTCGACTGTATTTTTTTTTATGTGTGTTTTTGATGATTATTTTTTTATTTGAAAGCTGGTGCTTTTCATGTAGTTAAATTTGATTAAGATCTGCAAAGAAGTTTTTGAGTTATTCTCAATAATGCGTATTCTGTGAACTACATTGACGATGTTCTCGTTTTTAACCGACTTCAAAAGTTACCTCATAACTTCTTTCATTGTGAGCCGATTTTGATGATTATTTTTTTATTTAAAAGCTGGTGCTTTCCTTTGTATCCCATTTAAATTTGATCTTATGACCCAAATTAAAATCTGATTATTCATTTTTGAGTTATTTCCTGTAAACATTATTTACGTAACGAAAAAATTAGTTCTGCGTGAGGTCAAAAGATATAACATACATATACGGTACAGCTTTCAAAAACATTATTTATACTTTACACATGAAAATCATCTTCGATAAACCAGTTATCACAATACCGTTCAATAATCTATTTAATAGCACGTGCTTGCAATAACCACTTCCACATTCTAGTGACATCACAATATAACAGAGTAGTAACATAGTAATAAGTCGAGTGGCATTTTAACTCGTCGACATCCACGCGCCGGTAAAATCCCTTTCGGCGCGTGTTTTCCAATGCGCTGGAGTTTCCTTTCTGTTGTACCACTGTTGCCTAACAGGTTGATGAACTGGTGTACATGGAGGTAGTGAGGCAGGTCAAATAAGAACTGTTCGCTGGCGTTGTTGGTAGAGCGCCTGCGATCTCAAAAGCCAATCTGCAGAACATGTATACAGAGACATTCAAAATCGTAAACGTAAAACTTTCACACTCACAGACCTAATTATTTTGGAATACTTGCATTTAGGGTGCCATAAATATTCAAATCATATACAATCACATTCAAAACCATCAGGAATCCTATGACCACAGCTTAAAAGCAGACCGCGTACTCTACTACGCAGGCATTTCTATTTACCGTATACGCCGCCAGCATGATGAGAACGCTACCCACTAATAGTGGGCTTGAGAATTTGAGTTACCTATAAGATCGGTGCCTTGTAGGTAACTTAGGTGTTTGCTGTACAGATGTATTTAGTTTTGGGAAATATAGGCTATTGCATCCTAGATAGATATAACTAATTTGTAATACGAGTAAATAGAGATTTTCTTTATCATAATAACACACATACTTCTAGCTCCATTATTCCAAAACAAGAAACAAGAAACGCCGCTATTATTACAGCTAAGGCCTCCATTCACATGCAAGCCATCATAGGCGATCTCACTTATCGTCGTACATCCTGGCACAGGTACGGACACGGTAAACAAACGTGATATGGCGACTCAGGTTGATGAACTAGGCGAGCCAAGCGTACGCACTAGCATTATATTATTTAGACGGCAAAATAAAACGCATCAGTATGTATGTGTATTGAGTATATATTCAAGGATTTCATGTTGTCCAATACCTTGGTGTTGGATTGACAAGCCCGCATGGCAATATTGCGGCTTATTGAATTAGAATTAAAACGGGAATTAGCGTGACCTATGCGTTGTAATTGTCTAGATCGACAATTATTTCGGCTTCATTCGGATGCCTTCTACAGGATGAGTGCGGAGCGCTCGCGGTCGCGTCCCATATCACTGAGGCAGCTCTGATCCATTCACGAAATTTAGTAGAGTTCCCGAGACGTTGATGACCGAAACAAGTGGAGGCGCATCGCGGGGGCTGTTTTAACCAATCAATATTCAACGTTATCAACCACGACCACTCTGTCGAGAGTGAACGACTAAGGAGAGAGAGAGATTGTTTCAAAATTATGGTTCCTTAATCTTTGTGCATGTAACCAGAGCTATGAGATGAATATTTATTTTCTTATTAGATGTTGGTGGTTGTGTGTTGCCTGTGCAGCATCACCGGACGGGGAATCATAAAACAAGTGTATGCAAAATCTTTTAGAACTCAATACATGAACTCAATATAAAAAAAACCTTATATTTTCTGTATAGAATATATTGTTTAAGGAAATGTGGGCCATTGGCCGATAGATAGCATATATTAAAGATCAAACTTATTTTTTTACATGTAAATTTTTACACTATTTTAAAATGTCGATTACTAAATGTTAAATTATCCTGTTGAAATGAAGTAACAAACGTTTAATATCAATCATTTAAAATGAGGAAAAACTGCTGTTAGATATCGGGTATTAATAGAGTATAAAATAACCTATGAAATGTTTTATATCGACTGTATCACATTTTCCTTCCTGTAACCAAAATGTACAACATATTATGGCTTTTGAAAATTTCTTTTACCTCATAGATTTTAAGGCTGCTCTGTGTGAAAACCAGTTCTCAAACTAGGCCTACCGTGCTTACCGCCCTTGATTACATCATTACTTACCAACAGGTGAGATATGTTCAAAGGCTGCAACCATTAAAAAAACAATTTAATGGTTCCAATTATTGCTATATTTATGATGATCATTCCTCATGGATATGAAGCAAAACCCTTCGAGCGGATCGTATATCGAAGGAGTGGAACTCACTGCCCGCGTCTTTGTTCCCCGAACGGTATAATCTAGGAGTATTCATGTCTAGAAGAAATAGCTATCTTCTAGGTAAGCATGCTATATCTTCAGCCGCATCATCACTTTCCATCAGATGAAATACCGGCCAAATGCTTAACTGTCTGGTATAAAAAAATCAATTCCCTTAATAATTTTTAAATTAAAACATACTTAAGACTTCAACCAAAACATAATTAAGACTTCTCATTATTACGTTATCTTAGGTAAACATTACTATTTCAGAATTCCAAAAGAATATATATATATATATATATATATCTCATTAATTCTTTTTTCGTAGCAGATGATATTATACTATTTAGTTAGGTGTAGAACGTTTGACGGCGTAGACTGTAGACGTTTTGGTACATCGTCTGATGATAAACTGGCCAGCAAGTTACCGCGTAAAGTCATAACGTTTTCTGAGGCCTTATATTATCGTTATATGAGAGTCTACCGTTATTATATAGGTACCTTAATTATACTTTTAAGCACTGCTTAGATTAACTTCAAGTATTTATCCATTTCTTACGACAAGCATCTCAAAAAATTTTAATTACGAAATTCGTGAATTCAATTCAATTAAAGACTAGTTTTAAAACTAGTCTCAAGTAACGTTTTATTTGATAAATTGCACTCAATACTTTGGTTACTAATCTGTCACTAGAAAAAAAATTGGATCGTCATTTTCCCTCAGGTGGTCAAATTCTTGCCTAATTAGTAAAAAAAAGATAAGTAGCGCTTAAGTAATCACGTGAACTCTATGGTTCTTAGCGCCCAAGTCTTTGACTGAGGATCGATTCAAAGGCTATTGAAGTAACTTTCTTATCTCTGTGAACATGTAACACATACTGAAGTCAAAAATCATCTATTATTCAAGTAGGGATTTGAAGATGATTGCAAATTATTAATTAGAAAAGACTGAAGTCTAAAGTCATTGACTGTTCTCAGTCAGAATATAATCACCTGAACGGCACATGGTGACAGTTTATTCACGGCCCCTACATACTAAAAAGCAAATGATTCACAAAATTGCGCTTTTTTATGGATGCCGTTGTATGTAAGATCATAATTATATATTATGTGTAATGTTAACAAAACATCACAAGGAGCCGTTGCTACGGCTCCTTGTTGATGGTCTCTACATTTCAAAAAAGTAGCGCTTTCCACGTTTGTCTGGGCTTATGTCTTTGGTCTGCATATATCCGCTTACTCTTCCTAAACCGCGTAACGGATTTTGATACGGTTTTATCATCATTTAGATATTTTTTCACGGAAGGTATATATATAACAAAACCCAATTAAGTTTATATGTAAGTAGAATAAAGGTTTTAATAGCTTACGGACGCTAAACCTTAAGAGTTACATAAAAACGATGTACCAGAGAACTGTAGTTCTTCTAAAATTCTAAAGAAAATAGGTTGCTATAACATATCTCTATCTGTTAAGTGGGAGTCGTGGGACTTGAAGTAACCATTTGTTCATTAAAACTTTAATAAAAAAATGCGTAACTTGCGACGCTATTTATTCTTATTTAGTATTTATCCTTATCCAAATACATATAAACAATAAAAAAGTATTATTATTTATTCTTTGTTTTGTATTCTTGGACATTTAAATAATGCAGATTACGATTGTTTTTTACAGTATATCATTATAATAAATACTTCAGAAGATGTATGGTTAAAGCTACTGAAAAAATATTTTATGGATTGTGGAGTCACTCGGCTGGGCCGCCATGCCCTGCTACATTCTTAGTATTTTTTTTAAATTCACATTTTTACCTCTTCTTTTTCTAAATTACACCCGTGCGGAGCCAGGACATGTCGCTAGTATACAAATATGTAAAGACCAAGAACAGCTCTACCATATCCACCGTATTTTTATGCCCACACAGTACCTGCTTATTGCATAACAGTTCGAAAAGTGAATCAGTTTAAATACGTAACTCATCGATTGTTTACAAAAGCGTCCCCTATTAGTTCATTGACCGCAAAAAACACAACGCAATAGATAAGCAGTCATAGAAACGGTGATAGCTAGAACTGCATGTTAACCATATAATATAGCATAATATTTTACACGGACGATCTGTACGTGTGCTAGTCACCGCACTAGAGAACACTCGTACTGATTGAAGTTGGTCCAGATTTTTCGGATAGATCTTTTATTGTATGTATGAGAGATACAATATCAAGCAGATTTGTATTCAATTCAATTTATTAATTAACAGTTATTACATTGTGTCTGAATTATAAATATAAGTCTCATTAACAAAAATAAATAAATGACTACAGTGGAAATATAATTTAAAAACAATTTTCTACCCAATTATGCATTACATCTTGATACATATATTATAGGTACATACAATTTCAATTCTCAAAATAATGTCAATAAATAGTAAAACGTAATAATTCACAATATTAGATTAGCAAAACAATTACAAATTACTAAGTTACATTCAAAATAAATAATCACTAGTACTTTTAAATTTTAATTATGTTATTGTAGAAATCGTCAACAGAATAAAAGCATCCATTGAGCAAAAGTTTCTTTAATTTTTATTGAAATATATCTAAACAGTCAATTGATTTCAACTCCATTGACAAAGTATTAAATAATTTCACAGCCTGGTACCTAGACCACCTAGTACCTAGACCTAGAAACATGCTTGGCAATGTTAAATTTTGGAAAAAAGTCAGATTGTAAGTCTTATCTTCTAGTATTCAATCTGACCTCTTTTTTGGTGTAGTTAACTTGGTGCCCCCTTAATATTTTAATTTATATAATATTAATTGCCATTTCGGCGTTCGGCCATAGCTTTACATCTTCAATGAGAATTTGAAGTCATTCGCTTGTATGGTTCAGACGCTAAATGCCTTTAACAGACGGACGGACGGACGGACAAAGTGTTAAATCACCCAAGTCAAAAAGAAATACAATTGTATGTCTTTTGAGATTTGCGTACAACTGTTCGGTCGCGTAGAAATTCCTTAAACCAATCAGTGGTGGTGGAGTCATGATGCTTCGCCGTGTTCCCTGACGTCAATGCAGTCTTTAAGTCTAGGCTACACGCTGGAAATCCACTGAATCACGTTGTAACTAGCGGACTGCGCGGTGATTAACTTGTTTACTTTGCACTTGCAATTATCACGAAAAATTCGTTGCGGTCGGTCGGTGTTTGAAGTGTGCCGACGCGTCGATGCATTTATACGACGCTTTGATCATATGTATGTTTTTAAGCTTATTGAATGCTGTAACACGTATTATTATACATAAATTGAAAATGTTGCTTTACATATTTTTTCTTACACATGCCAAAAAAGTATTACGAATTTCTTACACATGCCTAGTCTTACTATTTGTACCTTTGTGAAGAGAAATAAACTGATTTTTGATTTGATTAATTGATTTTATAGGAAAGAAGTCCAAAATATATCCGCATTTATATACTTCGTTCAAATACTTGTACTGCAAACATTTACATATCACTCTCACACCCAGCACGAGAAACACTGCACTCCGTACTGCGAAGGAGTGGAACTCATTGCCCTCGTCTTTGTTCCCCAAACGGTATGTTCTGGGAGTCTTCAAGTCAAGAGTGAATAGGTACCTTCTAGGCAAGCATGCTACATCTTCGGCCGCATCATCACTTTCCATCAGGTGAGGTTATGGTCAAATATTTGGCAATCAGGCTTAAAAAATAATTAAAAAAACTCAATGTCCCGTCGGAAGGAAAATTTTCACATCGCCGCATACCCTCAGATGAGATGGTGATCAAATATTTGCCTCTCTGGATGGCATTGAACTGTCACGGGCAAACGTAACACTTACCATCAGTCGAGTAACTCGGTTGTTAATTTCAGTTGCAATAAACCTAAATATTCCAGTAACTAAAACTAAACAGCAAATAGTCTAATACGTGCTACGAGAAAGAGCTTATCATTCCTAATTTTTTTGGTGTATAGTCACTCATTAGACCATTATCTCACTTGTAAGATGATAGTGATAATTCGCCCGAAGATGTAACATACTTAGAATATACCTAATCACTCTCGATTTGAAGACTCCCAGATCCCTTCGGGGAACTAAGATGCGGGTAATGAGTTCCACTCCTTTGCTGTACGAATGATGAACGTAGAACTTAGAAGAGAAATGCTTAGAGCTAACTGGAGGTAGGCAACCATAAATGGATGACGATTGAAAGTTTTTCTTGTGGTTATATGGTTTTTAATAGGGCAATAGGCATTGTTTCTATTAATAATCCCATTTGAACATATTTTCCTTATTTTCACTGGAAATCTCCGTATTTGGAAATGCATTAATTAAACAAAAGTTATTCTCAGCAATTTATGTAATCTACTATAATTAAATGTACGGCTTATTAGAAGGTGTACCTACTATGCTATTTTAGTAAAGTGTTTTTATAACTAACTAGCAAACCCGGCGAACTCCGTTTCGCCACTATAAACCTCACGGAGCCCGAGACCTTTCCAACGAATGCAAAACCGTGGAAATCGGTTCGTGCGTTCTGGAGTTATAGCGTCAGGAAGGAAAACCCGACTTATTTTTATATAATAAAAATAAGATATTTACCTATTGTGCTTTTATAACAGCGTGCAGCGCTGGAACAAAAAAATGTGCTTGTGTGCGAGTTCAATATAAATTTTGCAAATATAGCAATTAGCACTTCACTTTCACAACCCCACACTAAGTTCATATATTTGTACCGTAGGTGCCGGACAAATTTACATCGCTCTCGGAATAGAAGCACAAATGTCCCTTGGGAAGTAAACTAGTCGGCAATCGAACCCAAAACCAAATACACATATTTCATCAAAATAATTACCTATGTAAGATTAAGTGAATAAATAACACTAATGATCCTTGTGGTTTCCTTCAGAAATGTTGCTAACTCGAATGCTATTATTTTTAGATGTACATTACCTGACTTTAGCGCACCAATGTACTTACATAGTGATCAATGAAGCGCACACTAAAGGTTGCCCGGTCGATATTTTTTAGAGATAAGGCCGCATGTTGTTCAAGTTTAGGTATTCCTTGGTTTATAACCATTTTTAAATCACGAGTGAATAGGTATCTTCTAGGTAAGCATGTTCTTTTTTGTTTTTCGTTATAGACAAGCGTTTGAACACTATCTCACCTGATGGTAACCGATGATGTGGTCGACGATGGAGTACGCTTGCCTAGAAGATACCTATTCACTCGCGACTTGAAGACTCCCGTATTGTACCCATTAGGAAATACCGACTCAGGTAAATTGTTCCATTCCTTTGCGGTTCGCAAAATAAATTTAGAAGCAAAACGCTTTGTTCGTATTTGTGGAATATCTACCATATACCGGTGTCTTCGACCACATCGTCACTTCACTATCACGTGAGATGGTGGTCAAATGCTTGCCGAGTTTCTTGCCAGGTTCTTCTCGAGATGGCTGTAATTTTGCGAATCTGGCAGTAGAATCATTAACTTTAAGTACCTCTTTGGGGCCCATGTGAATAAACGATTTTGATTATGATATTGAAAAAAAAAAGTTTTTTTTTCATAACTTTAAATATTGCTTATTCTTAATATGGGCCGAACTTCCTCGGGACGAATATGACATAAATCGGATCAACTTATTGTTTATTTTTATTTAATTTAAAAAAAATTGTTTATCCCCATTAAACAATTCTTTTTTTAATTCGGGATAGACAAACATTTTTTCACCACTACCGTAAGTGATGTAAGTGACAATCCCATCGACGATGGAGCATGTTTGCACAGAAGATAACTGTTCATTCGTGATGTATAGACAGCCGGATTAATATCTTCAAAACCTTAATCCAGTTTTGGTTCCGTAGAGTTCGTAGAGCTCCGACTCTACATCTGGCGTAGAGCAAAAACTTTTCTTCTTACTATTATTATATTATTAATTACTAGTAATGATGTAATAAAATACTAGTGGCGTACCGTGAACTCGTTAAATTTCCTTACACATTGATGTGAGTAATTTAAAGTTCGAACAACAAACAAACAATTCACACTCACAGCCCCACACTAAGTTCAAAGACTTGTATCGTGGGTGCCGGAAACATTCACATCACACACACATTACAACCAGAACCAGAAGCACAAATATCCCTTGGGAAGGAATTTGTGCTCCTGCCGGGAATCGAACCCAGGACCCACGGCGCAGAGGGCAGACACCTGTCCACTGCGCCAACTGGGTCGTCATAACAAATTCGAACGAAACAAATTCTATTAGATTTCGCCAAAGATAATATGATTTCACAAACAATCTTTATCGAAAACTTGTACTGGTTGTACTCGACCCTCAAAAGATATAAAACATTACATAACATTAATTTTGCCGACCCACTTGGCGCAGTCGGCAAGTCTCTGCCCTATAGCCCATGGCCTAGATTTGATTCTAGGCAGGAGCACAATGTCCTTCCTAAAGGACATTAAAATTTGTACTTTTGGTTGTGGGAGTGATGATAGTGAGACATGATACAAATCCTTAAACTTAGTGTGAGGCTGTGAGTGCGAAGCGTGCCTTTATTTGTATCTAGGTGTCACTTTTGATTCTATACAGTTTTTTTCGAAATAGGTAAGTATTTTTAATACTCAATACAAATCAATTTTGATTGATTTGATTAATACAGATTTTTACAACATAGGTAAGTATTTTTAATACTCAACAATAAAATGTATACTAAAAACATTACTCTACACCGTTCTTGAAATATTAATTATGAATTCTGCACCATAACTCCTTATTCACTCGAAACCGCCTCGCTCTCCTTGATTACCGCGCTGACCTAATGTGCGCGACATTATGTAAATGCGGCCTAATAAAATTCAATGAAAAATGCAACGCGCCAACAGAAATAATCGCTAGATCTCGAGATAGTTAGAGCCCACGCGTCAACTTGTAAACAAAACATCGGCATCGTCGCAAATTTAATACTCATAGGCGGAGCACAGCGGTTTCAGCTCATTCCGCCGCGAGACGCCGACCGCGTCGCATGCCCCGTACGATGATCGATTACGCGCGACCCCCATACGACGCTCAAAACATGTACGAGTTGTACAACCCGGCGCCGACCGCGCCCGCGCGTCTCGACGACTTCCAAGTCTTTAGGAAGGGCAACGCTACTCACATCTACGGGAACTACTACTCCGAGGCTTCGTACGACGCGTACGCCGAACCCGATATCGAGAGCACCGCCAGCGTCTACCACAACCTCGTCAGCTACCGCCTCCCGACGGTCCCGACTCCCGAATACTACCGCGATGACTGGAAAAAGAAGTTCGTCGTCGATTGGAACGAGGAGGACACCGTCACCTGGATCATCGACGCTGCGCAGTGCCTTGGGATCAGTGATTATGAAGTACCCTACCAAAATTTCCAAGTGCGCGGGCTGGAGCTCAGGTCCATGAAACGAGAGGACATACAGGTCAGAATGTTGCATCCAGGCGTAGATCCATCCTCTTCGAGGAGAATAGCCGACAGCATTTTTGAGAAGCTTCAACGCCGCATCAACGAAGATACTTTCTCGGCCCCTTGCAACAGAGATATGGCGTTCAGATACGCAGAGAGCGAGCCTTATCAGCAGGACGAGCCGGGAACCGTTTTGGATTTGGACTCACTCGATCAACGGTCTAGATTATACGCTTCAGATTATAGGCCGAATGATAGCAGTCTGATACAAGGACCGTGTGACTCCAGTGATGAAGCAGAAGATGTTTTCCACCCGTCGGACACCGCCTCTCCGGAATGTTCTTACGGCAGTGACGGGAGTAAGTCTGGGGACGAGGACGACAAAAGGAAAATGTTCAAGAGACCGCCGGGCAGGCCGAAGGGCAGCGGACGGAAGATCAGCACGAAGCGTCCGAGAAGCGTGTCGGTACCAGAATTCCTCAGAAATTTATTGATGGATCCCAGATACTGCCCATCTATCATCAAGTGGGAAGATTACTCACAGGGAAAGTTTAGGTGAGTTTTTTATTATCTTATACTATCCATAGTAAGGTGTCACAGTCGTGACTTGGCCGTCAGCCGGCGCATCTCGTGCATTATTTATCATGTCTAAGGCACGTGGAGTAGCACTCGACAATAAACTGTTTTACGGCTCAACTATTGAGTTGCAATGCTCCTTACGACTATTGACCATTACTTGTGAGTGAACAATATGTGTCAAGTTGACGCAAATCTTCCAAGGCCGCATAATACGTAAACTAATTTACATAAGTTCTCACATGTTGATTTTAATTTACTTTAATGTTTGTATTCTAACTCTGCATATATATATTCTTTCGTATATTGTTGTCAATGTGTTATGTATATTATGTACTGTATCTAGATGTAATATTATAATACTTACGCAATTATTCATCATTGCCAGTAACTTCAGTTGGCAACCACATTCTAGAGTTATTATTCTCTATTATAAAATGATACGTGTTTAATCACTTTCAAAACCATTAAAAATGTATGAACCCCTTGCACCAAACATTTAAAGCATTCATATTGTCATCACAGACTTAACTAATGCAAATGTCATTCTAAAACAAAATTTGATTGCTTGTAATTTCTAATAATAATTTATAAATTATTCCATTACAATTAATGGTTCAATCCATTGGTATTAATTAAAATCTACAAAATAATCTTTATTCATACATACATCATTATATCATATTTATACATAAGCTAACACAGTTGAAAAAAAACATAAACTATGTTTTTAACTAACATGGCCTTTCACTACATGGTAAATATCCCAAATATTAATTCTAAAAAACCCTTGAAATTATGGGAAAATAAAGTTAATGATAAAATTAAAAATATTCTGATATAAACTAACATCGAACATTTTCAGTTTTGTCATGGATGTATTTACTTAAATAATACAAAGCTGTATTTTAACCATTGGAGTACTTAAAAAATCACAATGTGAAATTCATACGCTGAAAATAAAAACGAAGAAGAATTTGAAACCAAACCCGCCTACTTGTATTTTTGGTACCATCTGAGCGTGTGCATTGTTTATAACTCAAATGTCTTGTATCACAACTTTATCTTATCACAGATAATGCAATAACCGATAGAAACAGCCTTGGTTTAACAGTCAGTCTGATCTATATATTATTATAGCAACACAGAAATGAATGAAAATATCAATGCTAAATTAAATATAAAACAAAGAAACGCAAATGTGTTGCAGCAATGCGTTTTTGTTGACTCAGTTGGCGCAGCGGGCTGGTTCAATTCCCGGCAGAAGCACAATTTTAATTCCCAAGGGACTTGTGCTTCTAGTTGTAAGTGTGACTGTGTGAGAGATCTAAATGTTTACGGCACGAACGATGCAAATATTTAGACTAAGTGTGGGTGAGTGTGAATGCGTTTGTTTGTATTGTTAAGCAAGTTCACAAAAAAGTAGGAGGCTGACAATTTGACTGTTTTTTTATGTGTGTTACCTCAATACTTCTTTCTAGGTGAACTGATTTTGATGTATTTTCTTTTTTATTAAGCTCTGACCAGCACTTTTTAAGTTATCCTCAATAATGGGTATATAATTCATTTAATCTGATCAAGGTGTCAGAAGACAAAGTGGTGAAGTCAGTTTGTTTTTAAGCTTAGCTTGCGCTTAAATTATTCTATGATAATTTCTACCATTATCGTTTTATAAATAGCGTTGCAACCAATATCTTTGTCTTTTGGTTAACCAAAACTCTCAAAGTGTAAACTTTGAGTATTTTTCATTTGAAACTTGATCTAGGTAGATGGTATCGATAAATATGGTAATATTGGTTGACAAGCAAAAGGATATAATAGTCGTGTACAAGTGCAACTAGTTTCCTAGCCTTCAGTCTATTATTGCAAAGGTTGTTGCAAAGGAGAGCATCCTGACACGCGATGGCCGATCGATTGCAATTGTCAATTGCCATCTTGGTGGCGATGGCGCAACATTCTCGAGAGATTACGATAACAGACAACTATTAATGTTTACTTCAAAGGTGTTCAAGTTACTAGAAGAAGTACTAAGAACAAGTATAACCTTTTTACTGAAGCTGGGCGTATACCTTTTATACTAACATTTTCTATTCTGTAGTGGTAGCTGTTTATGGGCCAATTGTCTTTATTTCCTATTACTAAATACGCATATTCAGCAAGTTACCTACAAGGTATCGATACTGCTCCGAAAAGTTTTAGTTTATTATAGATAAACATCCTATTTCGTACAATCTTTCTAAATTTAGCAATAGTCTGTATTTAATTTGGGGACCCTATCTATAAAATAAATACTTTGCTGCGTCATAAATTTACGTGCCAAGATAAAAAAATAAGGTCGTGCCACGTCGAGCGATATTGTTTCTTCTTGGTGTTTAATTACATTAGAGGTCATCTAGTTATCATCATTAAGTACAACCGGTATTCTCTAATGCCTGACTACAGTGCTGGGTATATCATAAAGTTATTATTCATGCGTCAGATATGAATCTTCATATTTTTTTCGTGCAGTAATTTTAAGAGGTGCACAATCATTCAAAGAATTGAAGGGTCTCACAGTCTCAATATCTTTGTCCTAAGTTCGATGCCCTAAGATGATGCCAAGTCAACGTTCCCGGAGGCCCTAAATGCATTCATTTGAGACTTGCGAAGTTTTTAAGGACGGGCTTCGGGCATCATAATAACTTATTCGTGTTTTGTTTGTTTTTTATCACTCGCCTTAACCTTGCTGCACCGGTTTGACTCCGGCCTTGCTTGACGCTTCGCATAAATTACCTATTTTTCCAATTTAAACCCTAACTCTTCAGTCGCAAAGATCAATTTATCGTCTGAATTCGCAAGTTCATTATATGTCCTAACCAGTTTTGAAGTTTTATGGTCTTTATTATGATTGCCATTAGAACCAATTTTATTAAAATTATTAATAATTACAATCCATATTTTGGTGTATGTTCACCACTGTCTGTAAGTCTTCTTTTAAGGATTATTTATATTTTCTTATAACTTTTGGTAATTTAGTGTGATTCTCGCAAATAAAAAAAAAATAGTAATGATCGTATTCTTTGTTTAAATTTAATAGCCTCAAAGAAAAAAATATATATGATTGCTCTTTTTTTCTTTTCGAAACTATGATCAAAACAAAACACGTGTCAGAAATCATTCAATCTTATATTTCCTAGCATCGCTGTAATAAATATGCTTAGAATAGCTATAGTTTTTAAATCAACGGATAGAGTACCTACATAGAAACATAAAACCGGTTATAATAACATTCTGAGAACTGCTATAGATAATCGTTTTAGTATATAACTAAACATGATCATAAAATAGCTTATTGTTGATGATAAGGTCAGTGTAAGTAGAGAGGTTCTCTTAAAAATACGGTAATATTTGAATATTTGAAAATGATTCGAATAATATATTAAAATATCGTTTTCCTTTAATACGTATGGAGAACAGTTAGTTTACTTTGGCGACAATCCCAAAGCTCTGGCTAATACGGGGCTATCCGAATGCGATGACGTAATGATAAAAACCAAGTTTTATAATAGTTGAAGGTTAATTATGCAATGCATATTTTTATTTATTTGTATTCACGTACTGTCTGCCAATAATAACAGTTGATAATTAATGTATGCTTTTTACTTCAAAAGATTAAATCTTATCTTAATATTCCTATCTAAATTAAGAGTCTAACTGGTAGTACCTATATCAACCTAATTTACGATTTTTTACCCCGATAAGAAATGTGAATCCTCTAGGTGCCATTGCAAATATCTCTGGCATTCTCTACATAAATCTTTGAAGTAAGTGCGGGACTGCAAGAGTGAAGCATTTATGTTTTACCGCTTTATGTTCGTAACCCTTGATCAGATAGATGGATAGATAAATTCTTTATTTGCACACCAAAAAATTACACTTACAAATAAATATTAAATATAACATAGGATCACAAAGGCGGTCTTATCGCTCAAAGCGATTTCTTCCAGACTACCAAAGGGAGATGATAAAAATATTACAAACAGGGACGGATCAGATTAAATTAATTTAGTACGCATTGTTGAGGATAACTCAAAATGTACTGGTCAGATCTTGATGAAATTTAAATAAAACCACATGCGTAGAATCAGCCTTCAAATAAAAATCGGTTCATTTAGAAAAAGAAACAGAAGTTACACAAATAATAATAAAACAAATTTCAATCGAATTGAGAACCACTTCCTTTTCTTAACGTCGCGTCGCGTCGGTAAAAAATAACCTCAAACACGAACACGTCCAAGATTATAGCAAATTATACAACTAGTGATAAAATAGGTCAGGAGGTCCCAGCCGCGTGGAACCGGGGAAACACTCGCCTACTATCGGAACATAAGGAGATAAAGGTCTTAGACGTTAAGGTATTTAACAAAGTAATCAATAGAGAATTAAACAGATCAAAGAAAAAGGTGTTAAGGTTATGCTAGGTTTCGAAACTGATGTAACTCCTCGTCCTACAAAATCTCGTCTTACAAAATAAAAACAAAAACGTGGTATATTGAAATATACCTTAATTTGATTTGTTTTCGTGTTTTTTAGTACTTTACGAACCTATAGAATAGATATACTTGTTCCACTTGTTCCTTTTATGGAAACAAATAAATACTGCTATTGTTATGTTGGTTATTCATACTATTGTTATTTCGTCATAGGGATAAAAGACGTAAGTGAAATTTTTGACAAAATTGAGTTCAAATGTCTTTACTATTTAGTATATGACTTGTAGCAGATGCGTCTAAATTAAAAGTAAGATTTATTAGGTTGCGTTTGAATATAAAAAAAAAATAGTAGATGCGTCTATTTTTCCTGATTTTGTCAAAAATGCTGAAACGTCTTTTTTCCTTAGGTCGGCAGTGTTTGGAACGGAACTAATGAGAAGAATTTCAATAATAATTACCATCGTTTCCATTCATCCCAGTTCACTCGAAGCATTTCGCTTCTATCTTCATCATTCATACAGTGACGTGTGAAGTGGAAATAGCGTCTATTGCTAGCGTCTTTGTTCCTCGAAAACGGTGTGATCTGGGAGTCCTCGAGTCTAGAGTTGATCTATCTTCTAGGCAAGGAATTTACATCTTCGGCAGCATAGTCACTTTTCATAAGAAAAGAAAAAGCTATTTTCTGAAATAAATAAAATAAGTAGCATTCAGAATGGTATTGTTAAACAATATGAATAAAACGCTCCTATGTAAGGAAATTTGCCACAAAATAAATATACTCTATATGAATTATACATAATTCGGCTAGTTTTTACCTACCGACAATAACAAACAAGCACTTTTTGCTCACATTCGTACACAATAATTACTTAGTACAAAGAACATGACTTACATTTTTAGTAAATAATTTGTGTCACAATCAAAATGAAGTGTTTTCAAATTGGAAAAACTATCAAAAGAGTATAAAATTCCAAGTCCGGGTATTAAAAGTGCTTTTAAGAGTTATTGTCTTTACAGTTTCAAACATTATAAAGAGGTTTATAACTTCTTGAAACGTTGTTGGTAGTCGCTTTGACCTCGTCTGTTTTTTGCTTTAAAGTTAATGATGAATGATAAAACGCCTTGTGTAAATGTAGGTGTAAATGTTCGTATGCGGGACAAAAAATCGAAATGCTATTGATATGTTATCTTGATTAACCTTTTGTTTCCAAGGTACTTTAATTTACATTTTGAGAGATATAGGTATTGTTTGTAATTATACATCTAAATATCCATTCAGTGGCAGATACATTTTTTCTACTTAATATTTACATTTAATGCACATTATATAGATTATTTGAGTGCCTCTTTGGGGACCATTTGAACTGTTCGTTGGCTTAGTTAGGTGCGCGTCTGCCGTCTAAGCAGGAGGGGTATCGGGTTCGATTCTCGGTGGGAACACAGGTTTTTTCCCCGAAGGTAATTTGAGTTTCTGGTCCTGGGTGTGATTGTGTGTATGATGTGAATGTTTCCGACAAGTAGAAGTTAGTGTTGAGCTGTGAGTGCTAACGCATTTAAAAATTCAATTATCTTACGATTGATTAATTACGTTGTTATGATTATTTAGCTTTACTTAGAGTTTATATAATAAAAACCTGACAACAACAACAACAAATACAACACTAGACGTAAACTACGCATTCAACAATAAGCTAATGAAAGTGTGTAAAAGCCCTTAGAGGATCTAGTGTCTGGAAACAAAAGACAATCTAAGAATCACAGAGTAACACAAAACTCAGAGGCTTCCTAATTTCGAAAAACGCAGAGTAGTCGCATAGAGAGATCCTCTCTTTTCAACATTAGTGGTGGCAGGGGGGTCCCCACCCTGCATCTACGTACTATTATAGATTTTTTTTTCTTCCGGGGGTTGCTACGCGCCCAAGGCCGGCTTCCGGTTGTATAGATATACACGTGCCAGGGTGGAGCTTGGATTATATTTATCGATTAAAAATATTTCTTGTCGTATACCTATATAATTGCTTGAAGCTTTTAACTCTTTGATGGTTGAAACTAAAAACTTTATGTTTTCTATAATTAGGTACAAAAGGCATAAAATTACTAATGAGATCATTGAAAATGTCGGGTTTAACGTCAAGGAAAAGCTATGTAAAGTTTAACAGGGTGTGTAGTATCTTACTGTTATGTTATTTATTTAGTTAATATCTAAATAAAGGTAAATTAATTAGTATTAGGCAGATAGTGCTACGCAGTCCAAAACGAAAAGTTTCTAAATAGGTTATTGCTAGATATTTAGAGATAAATAATATGTATAGAGTAAGAGACATTAAGTTTTAAAAATATCCAATTAAATGTAATTGCGATACTGTATAGAATATCTATAGAGTACATTATATAGTTCAAAGTACAAATTATTGAATTCACAGGGCTAATGAATATCATATTGAGTAGATAATTTCGTAAATTATTATAATCTAAAAGGAAAACGTAAAAAAATACAAATTAATGATTGCTATTATGTAACATCACAGTTTATCTTTTTTCACAATCGAGTTGATAAAAACTATCTTTTATCTATCCGCCTACAGAGGTTATTTCATTCATGAAAATGTAATGTGTAGGTTTATATGTATTGGTGCTACAACATAAAAGGAAAGATATGTAATTTTAGTCCTTTTTATCGTTGCTTGATTTCGTTATCCTACATACATTGAATTTAAACATAAATACCTAAGGTCTCTAACATAATATAAATAATACTAAAATATCTCGTTAGTGGGTTAAAGCCTAGACTCAATGGAGCCTAGTGAGAATATACCCGGAGCAACAAACACATTCACTCTTACAGACCCACACCAAATTCAAAGACTTGTATCGGTGCTGGAAATATAACACACACACTAACTCAAAATCGGATGCACAATTAATGTCTATTAAGGAGGATCATTGCTCCTTCAGGGAATCAAATCTAGGACTTGCAGCGCAGATACTTGCCCACTGCGCCAACTGGGTTAATTTATTAAAATTAAACTTACTTAAAAGAATGAAAGTATGTAGGATTACTTTCAGGGCCCGTTCATTAAGGAATTCACAGTCATGAATGTTTATTCCTATAATGCTATGCCATACATTATGTCCAGGTAGCAAAGGTTTTTTGTAGTTCTGTTTCGTCACCAGGTTGCTTTTTTATACGAGTGCTTTTCGAAACAATTGTTTTACTTAAAGTTTAAAAGAGAACCTAAACGAGTTCCATAAAATATAGTAAAGGGGACAATAATACAAGAATATATTTCGTTTTGAAGTATCACTTATAGGTAATATTCATATTTCCATATTCGATAATTCAAATTTTAAAATCTACCAGTAGTGTAATAATTCACATCCGAATTATACATAGGTTACTTACAAAGAGCCTCAAGATGACGGGACTTTTAAACAAAACATCTAAGTTTTTTCAACCGACTTCAGCGACAGCTCGAAGCTTTATTTATGTAAATTAAGATCGGTACGTGTTTCCGCAAAAAAATTGCAGCACTGAGCTGTTTGGGCAGCCCTGGCGTCGCCATGGCAACGCGCCCGGGAAGCCAGCAGTCACGTGTCGTGGCTTGTTTCCGCGTTTTTCTTTTTCTCTCGTTCTACGCGCGTTTTTTCCCCCGAAGGGGAGGGGGTTGTGCAGGCCCCCTAGTGCGGGGGCTGCAGCCCCCTCCGACAGCTCGTGTACGCGACTTAATTGCGTCTGTGAGTGTGGTCCAGAGAAATTAGAGCGAGGTTAGTTTAAGAACAGAGACTGCGAATTTTATTTAATGTTTTTTGTAAAAATAGTTGGGTTGAACTTAGGTTTATTAGAAAAAATTGTTGATAAGTTCTAGGACTGTATGATTAAACAAATTTATTCTATTATATTATGTTGTCGGTATAAAGCAGGTATTTTTCTTTGCTTTGGAAAAAACATTGGCGTATCGTACTAAGCACAATGATTACAAAAAAAATGTAAAAAAAAATTCTTACAGCTAATTTTTGCCCAAAATCCTGGAGACGGCAATTTGCATTTTTTATATTGATGAAATAAGGAAAAATACCAGACTATGTAGTAAAAACTTACTTATACAATGCTTAAACAAATTGCTTTTAATCGAATGGGCATTATAGTAACAACTTGGTATATTCAGTCAAGACCTACTTCTTTTCAGACACCTAAACACACAATGCCTTTTTTGTCATACCTAAACCCGATAACACAAATAATTCTTATTAATTAAGATATCTTTATAAAGTAATGGCCACACTATCACAAATTAAACAAAAAATGGTTTTGAAATTCGAAACGGCCACAAAACTAGCTGATAAAAGAAACTACATACTATTTTCCTAATTAACACATAGATAACACTTTAAAAATCGAATATACGTATATTATATGAATATAATCCTGTTAATTATGTATTATTCCTACACATTCTTGGAGTAAGCACCACATAAAATTGTAGTTATTAAGTAAATATAAATAGAGGTATATGATAAGGTCTATATTAGTTGACCTTGTTCCCAAACGTATGTTTACTTGTGAGTTTATTTTATATACTAATTGGTTATTGTTGAAGAGTTAATTAACGCTAATTGATATACACATGTATTAATAAATGTATCTTAGTAGGTATGGCTTTATTTCAATATTATTTATGGTAGATGATTTATATATGTCGTTTAATGTTTACTCTGAACAACATATTTACGCTATATTATATTATATACCTAATTCGATCCAGCAGAAAGAAATAGGTTAAGTGTTTGAACTTCAAGACATTTTATAATAATACCTATAATTTATAATTATTTATACATTTTCCTTTATATATTTATTTTTTCATACATAAACTTTAATTTCTATATTGAAATCCATTTTTTTTCCTTGTATTTACTGCTACCGTATACTAGAAAACTTTCGGATTACATTTACCAGGCAACAAAAACGATGGTGATGAGACTCTTTTGCTGTACGAACTGCAATTACCTAGCGAAACGCTTTAAGCGGGAGATACGCAACCACTGGTGTGAGACAATTGTCAGATCATTTTGGTATTAATTGATCGAACTCTCTTGTAGAAATTATATCTGGTTTTTTTTTGTACAGTTTTAGAAATTGAGATTTTCTTTACTCTCCTCGTTATCAGCCTGACACCTACCAGATATAGTACACGTATTTATATATTTTTTTATAAAATAATGTATTTCCTTGTCTCAAAAGAATGAAATAAAAAATTCAAGTCGTGTATTCTCTCACAATCATTACACTGCGCAGGGCCTTGCACCAAATTCCCTGTAACATTTCTTTTTCGTGAAAATCTATTTATAACTAGGGCAGCCTCATTCCCTTGCCCTTCAACGTTTCACTCTATTTTCTAAGGCTTAAGGTCGACTTTTTCTCGCAGCCGGTATATACGTATATTTTTTTCTCGTAGTAGCTCTATTATATTGATTAGTAAGGAGGGAGCCTTCCGGGTGCCTGTCTTTGTGAGGATTTTTCTTATTTTTTCTCTTTGTTTTGCGCAGTACTCCGGTTAGTTGGTCGTAATTAGGAAAAGAGCACTTGAAGGCAAGTGGCGAAGTCTTTGAGTCGATGTCCGACCTTTGGCTTTTAGGAAGCTTTACTGAATAAGCCGTTGCCATTTTATATTGTCGAGAGAGAAAGAAAACTGTGTGCCTTTGTTGAAGACGAAAAACTTTACCCTCGCTATATCCATAACACGTATCTTACTCACCTACAAACATGTATCTAGAGTACGAAGCAACAACTTGTATATATACAATACGTACCTACGGAGTGTTGTATCTATACAGTACGTACCAACATCGTGTGGTAGTTGTATTTACGTATTGCAGCTACAATTCTGAGTAACTTTACCTGTGACATCACTCGATACAAATAACACAATAAGATTCACAAGTGAGTTCATATTGTACCGACCATGACGATGATGACCGGCGGGAGATACAAACAAACACATTCACACTCACAGCCCCACGTCAAAAATGTATATCGTGCCGGAAAAACTTCTATCACACACACAATCACACCCAGAGCTAAAAGCACAAATTTTCATTGAGAAGGAAAATTGAGCTCCTGCTGGGATTCAAACCCACGGCGCAATGACACAGTGTGTGTGACAAGTGATGACCTGTTAATGTTGACGATAGACCTCGCTCAGTTACTATAGTATTCATTATAGTTGTAGAGACTAGTTTCATTTACTTGATTCATCCTTAATCTAGGTTAATGATTGGTACCTACTAGAGCAGACTTGATAAGAAGCATACCAACATTATAATGTAATTATATATACGTTGCTTTGCTACCTATTTTTAACCGACTTCAAAAAAGGAGGAGGTTCTCAATTCAGTTTGTTTGTTTTCAAATCAATTTGTTTGTTACCTTAGAACTCCTCCATTTATAAGCCGATTTGATATATAAAATTAGTTTTTAGCGCGACTAAGTTCCGAGATATTACCTAAGCTGTGAGTTCAAATCGCGAAAGATTAAAGTTACGATCTGGATAATTGTTTTTTATTTCAAACGAATTTACACATATTTATTTAATCTAATTGGTCCCTTAAAATACTCTCAAAATCAGCTTAGTGATTTGGTTTACTTCAAAATAACTGGAAAAAATATGTCATTCTAGTCAAAAAAGTTAATTATTATTAAATCATTTATTCCAAGTTAAGACCCATACAATTTACGTTATCTAGTGTACACATTAATATAAATAATAATATTTTAAGGTTTACATATTTTCTTATCCATCGCCCGTTTGTCCAAGGCTACTAGTAGAGAATGTTAAAACAAAAGAGTTTAAATAATGTAGGTTTATATAATGTATCCAACTCTTGTATAATTTGGTGTATCTCGACATCCTCCAGTTCCAATGACAGTCAAACGTAATCTTACATGAATCATCTTAGAAGTACCACAATCTAATAAGAATCTAACAAGATAACAACTCTACATGCTCTCCATCCACCCACCTATTTATCCGACTTAGCGATGTAAAGGATAGTAATGTGTTTAAGCCTATGTATGTTTGTTCCTTTGTGGCGTTCTAGAGTTCAAACACGTGGGCTAATTTTGATTTGACGTCAATCGATTTGACTTGCGAGTGTCACTATCTCTAAAAACATGTCAATAATCAAAATTCAATGTGGCGACATCAAAACGGCCATATTGTCGAACATTTGTGCTTCTGGTGCTGGGTGTGATATGGTTTCAATGTTGCCGGCACCCACGAAACAAGTCTTTGAACTTGGTATGGGGCTGTGAATGTATAAAAGCGTTTATTATAGTAAGGTTGTGCAGACGCATGAAGTTACTAGATGAAAAAGTATCAACTGTGAAATAATATCTAGCCAAAATGCATTAACATATTCAACCCACATAAAAACAACTGACCAAATAACTCTCACCTGCAAGATTTTATATTTTATTAATACTTTAAAAAATAAACAACAAAGTTGCGCTGCGGGAATCCCCGCAACCAACCGCACACACACATACCAAGTACCAACAGTACACACACACACGCGCGAGGCACACGCTCGCGACGAATGACGTGTTGCTGACAAGTATGCTAATCGGTATAATTAGGAATGTCTAGTTTTAATAACGGCGTGGCGTGACGTCACACGACGTTTTAGAGGAAAACCGTGAGGAAACCCGCTGCAGGAGAAATGACCTTGACTGTTAACTAGTAACATATTGCTAATTGTTTAGGTCGTTGACACGTGTTACCTATTCTATTTTTAAACACCTTTTGCTTACGGAACTGAGTCATTTTTTTTATAATGCATTATTTGGTAAGATGTTAAATTATTCGATCAATTTTTGATTAACATGACAAGAAAATAATGTATTTACGCCTTATTTTACCGAAGAAAAAAAACATAAATACTTATATAAAAACTTAACTACCTACTTAGCTCAAGTTAAATAACTTATTATACCGATTAAATTTCCAATTTTACACGAAAGAGTAAAATAAGTTTAGTTTGTAGTATAGTTTTTTTATTAAACATAAAGATCATATAATGAAAAATAAATGACTTGAATTATCTTGAATAAATATTAAAAGATAATATTGTAGATAGCCATACTTATGTTCTCAAACAATACGGACTCTACAACGATACGACTATACAAAAAGAATGGACAAAACATTTTTGAGAGACTACTGAAGATATTATTAAGGTATCGAGTCAAGAGCGTGTTCGCAAGAATGATGAGTCGAGGTTAAACACACAACACTGCCATATTTACTTAAAAGCACATTATGTAAACACACAAAGTTTACTCAGACACATGCTGTGGTATTTACTTTTCGCACAAAACATGGCAAGATTTTTCATAGCAAAGAAATCATCTTAAAAAGTTGTTTAATTTTATAGGTAGAAGTTTGACTGCTACCTCATTTGCGGGTTAGAAATAACGTGATCAAAGGTAGTTGGTAGGCTGTAGTTAATTAATTTAATTAAATACCTACATTTATTTAAGGTGTTTTGGCTCATATTCACAGTAGTTGTATATATTATACAGAAACAGCAGTACAACTTATAACAATTGAAAGGCAGTTAGAACTACAATATACTTCTGGTAACCATTTAAGTAAACTGGTACCATAAGGCTATAAACAAACGAATAAGTTATCATACAGGCTCAAGTAAATTAAATTTCAATGATGTTATAATTATTTTAGTTCCCTTATCTTTGGATATCGCGTTATGATTACGACAACAATGATTAATTAGTGATTTCGAACATAACAATTTTGGAGATAGTGCTTAATGTGACAGCATATTGTTTTTTTGGTATGGTAGTTATACATATATAATTCGTATTTCATATTTCTTTTCGTAGATTAGGTCATATTAGTTTCTTATTAGATCAGATTCTGAGTAAGTTAGTTGCTTATTAGGTCGGGTTTTGAGTTGTTTAGTTTTATTAGGTCGGATTCTGTATAAATCAGATTCGGAGAATGTGAGGCACCTTTTGTGCGCACATTAGTAGGTATGCAAATTCTTTAGAAGAAAAAAAGGTTACTATACCACATAACCACAAATAATATTCGGAAAAGCAAATGAAATACGACCAAAACAAAAAATTCTACAAGCAAATTATCTATTTGAAATAATTCAGACTATTATTTTTACGGGTAGGTAAATTATAATAACTTCCCTAGTTAGCCCCATATTATATGTATACTATATACAATTTATAAACTTTTATTCAATTAGAGGTTTTAAGTTGATAGCATCTAGTAAGTAGGTATATACCAAATAACAGTATTGGCAAAGGTGAATACCATGCACTTCCTTTAAATGTTAAAATGAATAATTAAACGCAAGCAAAGATTAAAAAACTGACTTCACCGCTTTATCTTCGAAACCTTGATCAGATTTAATGTTTTAAACAAGCATTATTGACGATAACTCAAAAACTAGAGATCAGATCTTAATCAAATTTCAATGGGACCACATGAAAAGCTCCAGCTTCAAAAAAAAATCATCAAAATCGGCTCACTACGAAAGAACTTATGAGGTAACTTTTGAAGTCGGGTAAACGAGAACATCTTCAAATTAGTCCACAAAATAGGCATTATTGACGTTATTTCAAGAACTACTGATCAGATCTTGATCAAATGTAAATGGGACGAATTAGGAAGCAACATCTTTCAAACTAAAAAGAATTTTCGAAATTCAAAACAAAATATACTTAATTATATTTAGGTCCTCAAACTAAACTAAGTATCATAAAGGATGCTTGAACAAACAGTTTCCATTCGTGAATGTAGATCTCAGCTGCAAATTCAGCCGTAAACATGTGCAAAAAACTCGCTCTTAGAACGCAACTCTATTGCCACAAACATACGGGTCAAGATATAAATACCGTTCTCATCGGCGACTCCGTTCGACGCAAGCGCGGCGAGAGCGAGACGGCATGAGGAAAACGTAGAAATAAATAGTAAAACTCGCGATTTTCGGACCATCAGTATCAGTGAGCCAAAATTTGCTGATTGTGCAATCAAATAGATAGATTACAGCTGATTTATGATTACGACATGAATGAGCTGTCCACGCAGTTAGTAGTATTAATATTTGTGACTTTATTTTAATAGAGTTAAGATCTATTTCAATTAGTGATTAAAGGGCGCATAGAATGAATAAATATAATTAAGAATTTTATTGAATAAAGATTCAATATAGTGATGTTATGTTTTTGATACATAATTGTTGTTCACTTTTTATATAACTTATATGTATATTTAAGCTTTCACCAAACTTCCTTTCTCAGAACTCTACATTATAGATTACCAACAACGAAATTAATGACTAATATTTTCAAGAATTTTTAAGAGACTAATATTTCTAGAAATCATCTATATATATACTTCTGAAAAAGAAATTACGTAACATTGACAGTTGAGTGGTAGAGAAGATTGGCTACTAATCAGGCGGGCTTGGGTTCGAACCCTAATAGGGGCTAGAGTTCCCGTTGAAGGTAATATCATGATGTAATCCATGGTAACAGAGCATTAATTGCTACTTGTTTAACTAGCTACTATACCTATCAAAGATCTAACATCAAGCACCAAACGTTCTGACTGCTATCCTTGATTGCTAATTTCTTTTTTGTACTTTCTTATATACAATTATACATGCCCGTTGGCTCAGTTGGGTGAGTGTTCGCCTTCTGAGCAGGGGCATCGGGTTCGATTCCCGGCGGGAACACAAGTTTTCTCCCCTCGGAAAATTTGTGTTTCTGGTTCTGGTTGTGATTGTGTGTGTGACGTGAATGTTTCCAGCACCCACGACACAAGTCATCGAACTTAGTGTGGGGCTGTGAGTGTGAAAGCGTTTATGTTTTATGTTTACATTACATGCCAATATTATATGTATAAAATATTCAACTAATATTGTACAAAACAAAACTACATATTTCAATAATTTAAATGTATATGATAAGTAATTTTTAACATCGTAAAGTAATAGGGTATTTACCATAATGACTATTAAATGCATTTTAATGTAACACAACATTAGGGTCGACAACACGACGCATGCGCGTACATTTCTATGAAACAATCTATTGCCCGTTTTCGTAACAATTAATAATTTAATTATTTCAAAGAAATTTATAACATACATTTTAATTAATTTATATATACGTGTGGTCTGTGGTATGATTAACTACAATACGTTAATAAGTAATCAATATTCGTTGTACTTGTAAGTTCTGAAAACATAGGTGTTTTTCATATTGTTATTCACAATACCAATGTGCCGTAGTTGCTAATAGAGTGCAAATTTTAAAGAAAATAAAACTCAAATCTGTTTGTTTATTTGCGAGTTTCACTGAGTACCTGGAATCCATTAAATCAGACGACCAGGGAATTTTAAATGATACGTTTATAAAACTGAAGAGAAAAATAAGCGCTGTTGTATGAGTATAAGGTGCTAATTCGTTTAGCATAAGGCGACCTCGATAAACATAGCAAGGTGTTCGTTGCCAATTTGTTTCGAAGAAAATCTGAACGTCAAAAATCAGATAAATTGTATGTAACCGCAGAATAAAGTTTCGGGTATTTATTAATTCTGTCAAGGAGAGCCAGGTTACGATAACATATAGGTAGTATAGTTATAATTGACATAGCTTTGCGATAGACATTATTGACTGGTTGCATATTCTTCCCTTCATTACCTATTTCTTTTACCATAGCATATACTTCTTTGAGGGAAGAGTAACAGAATAGAATGGATTCTTCTATTAAATTATAATTTAAACGAGAATTAGCGTCGTTTCGGCTTCATTGGGCTTTCCCGTCTTAATTACCGACTTCAAATAAGGAGGAGGTACTATGTTCGACTACGTATTTCGACTTGCTTTTTATGTATGTTCACCGATTCAAAAAAATATTTGTTTGGTAGAGTATCTTCAGAGGTGGTCCCATATAAATTTTATCGAAATCGATGAAGCTAAAACCAAAATATAAGCGTTGAATTCGGTTTTTTTAAGGTTTGCTTACGTTTAAATTATTTTAATTTAATAGTTCACATTTGCGTAAGTTGTTATCATATGGATTTCTTGTCTTGAATAAGTTTTTGCAATCACAATATTTATCTGATAAGTAAACAAAGCCTAGAATGACTCAAGGATTGCTGCCGGAACTAGCCCATCGTAGGAATCGAGACCACGACCCTCGATTACAAGGCAGTAGACGATGCAACCACAACTTTAAAGCTACATTGACCCTCCGTCATATTATTGGCATAAATATATCACAAGTATCAACTGGTGTTGCATATTTATATAGGAAAGGGTTGCAAGGATTTCAATATGAGTTATGTCATCATCAATATAAGCTCAAAGTAGGGCACTGCTGGATATAGGCAATGTATGCGGAGCACGAGATAAAAAACAAATTTTCTTGAAGTTAAATATTGTTTCTGCAAGTCATTGACGTATACCTAGAATTGCAATACATGTAATGCAAACTTTTCAGAAATCAGTTGCCTTTTGTAAGTTGTATAAATAAGATAAGATAATTTCAAACAGAGGTGCAACAATCTGCTGTCAGTTTACTAGGGCCGCAAGCTTTTGCAAGAGTTATTTTTCTTCGCTTGTTCTTACTCGCATTTTAAACAGAAACATCGTTTTGTTATTGTGTGTGTGATGTAAATGTTTTCGGCACCCACGATACTACTCTTTGAACTTAGTGTGGGGCTGTGAGATGCGTAAAAAAGAAGGAGGTACTCAAGTCGAATGTATTTTTTTTTTGTGTTACCTTATATCTTCTCTCCAAGTGAGCCGATTTCGAAATTTTTTTTTAGTTTGAAAGATGTTGCTTTCTGATTGGTCCCATTTAAATTTTATCAAGATATGATAAGTAGTTCTTGAAATATCGTCAATAATGCCTATTTTATGGACTACTTTGACGATGTTCTCGATTACCCGACTTCAAAAGTTTAGTACCTCATAACTTCTTTCGTTGTGAGCCGATTTTGATGATTAAGCTAGTGCGGCGAAGTCTGTTTTTTTAAGCTTTGCTTGCGTTTAATTATTTCTTTTTGCAATTACTGTTATGTTATTGAAAATGAAAAATGAATAATCTTTTTATTTGGACAATAACTTAACTAATTTGTAACACTCCATGTACTTATAACTAGCTATATTAATAGTAGGAACACTATTGTGTGTCAACACAGCATCTTATATTATAATTTGGCTCATACAGGTGGTTCATAAATAAACTAAGCTGATCAGGTATTTGTTTATTACATAATAATATTATAAATGCGAAAGCTTGTGTGTAAGTGTAAATGTGTATGTTTGTTTTCTCTTCTCTCTGTAACAGCCACATAGATTTGGACTGTAGGTACATAGCTTGACTTACACAGGCTGCTATTATAACACGAGCAAAGCCGTGAGGCACTGCTATTTAATACAGGGCTTGTACTATTTGCATTTCGAACATTTTCTTTGTTTGTTTTTAAGTACCTATTCCATCGTTTTGTTCACAAATAAATATTATAACTATAAAAATATAGTATATATATAATATAGTTGTCATGGGCTTTTCCGAGACATTGTCTTATTGTGTCCACATATAGCACGTATCAAAGCTATATTAGGTACTCGTAACTATTTTGTACTAACTACGGGCCAATTGCCTATATTTCCTAAAACTAAACTAAAACTATGTACAGCAAAGAACTAAAGTTATCTACAAGACATCGAGCTTATAGGTAACTCAAGTGCTCAAGCCCACTACCAGTAACTATAACAACGTAACGTAACGTAACGTTTATTGTAACGTAACTATTGAACATAAGCAAATAACAAAACAAAAAGTAGGTAATTGTACTGAGATATAAAAAAAATATTATGATGTTGGTATAATGTATATTTTATATTGGTAAACGTTTAAACATGCTGAGCAGTACGTGAGCTTCAGGACCGATAATTTTATTCTCCTTTGATTTCAAACTTTTATTTTTGATTATTTTATATATCTCCCCTTTAGCGACATTGCGTAGAGTCGGTACATCATGTTTTACTTTTGCGTTAAATTGTAGCATACTAGCCGTGCCGCGCGGCTTCGCCCGCTTTTATAAGTTAAAAAGTAGCCTATGTGTTAATCCTAGGTATAAACCATGTACATTCCAAATTTCATCCTAATCCGTTTAGAGGGCACGCTAAACTGTCGGTCCTGGTTGATAGTCCTAAGACAACAGTCGTTAACAGCGATAGGAGTTAACGACTGTTGAACCAAAAAACAAAAAACACAAATATATAATTGCGAAATACAAATTATTCGTAACCATATTATATTATATATACAATTTTACAAAAATATATTATAATTTTACACTTGACTAGAAACTGATAGGTACTGTTAAAAGTTATCGCTGCTATAGCAATAACTATACAAATAATCACCTATAGACTTGGTCTATAATTAATTAATGAACTTAAAAATATTTTAATATTAATAAAGTAAGAACTGATAACCCTAATATACAAATCATTAGAGCGCGGGACGATAACACTATCGGCCGGTTACGTTCGCTTCTACTGCAGCCTGATAATAACTTGGGGGCTAATCAAAATTATATTTAAGGTTTATTATTTTTAGAAATTTGACAAAATAATCGTTAAGTTAAAAGAAATAGGAGTCATCATTTTAGTTTAATTTAAGTAAATGTATGCAATAATCCTGTAAAGTTTGCGATCAATTTAGTAACTCTAATACTCAAGTTATAGAAATAATCACAGTCCCAAATACGGCGCTAATCGGGTCTAAAATCGTGGTTGTCAATAGCATTCACATCATACACACAATCAAATCCAGAACCAAATGTCTGGGATTGGGATGGAAAATTGTGGTTCTCCTGGGAATCGAACCAGGACAATCGTAGTAGAGAGACTTTCCCACTGTGCCAACTGGAATCGTGAAAGTCGGAACGTCACAAAAGGTCAAATACAAAAGTGACAGATATTGTTATCATATTTGTAATTTTTTTTTTATTATTATGATTTTTTTTAATATTTTAATGTAGATAATATTAGTTGCGCCCTACGGCCTCGCCTGCATTACTAACAAAAAATAAAACAAACGCATTCACACTCACAGCCCCACACTAAGTTCAAAGACTTCTATCGTGGGTGCCGGAAACATTCACATCACACACACATTACAACCAGAACCAGAAAAACAAAAATCTCTTGGGAAGGCATTTGTGCTCCTGCCGGGAATCGAACCCAGGACCCACGGCGCAGAGGGTGGACATCTGTCCACTGCGCCAACTGGGTCGATTAAAAATCAAAACGTTAGTGTTATTTAATACAGGCAGCTATCTACCTACGTTCCTCTTTGGCCACATCTCTTTTATAATTTTGTCATGTATGGGTTAACCATTCAAACATCCCAAATTTTGCATTTACTTAGCAGTTAGATTGGAAGTATGTAACATGTATTATTCAAAATGTAAATGTAGAGGAATGAAACAAAATTGAGTTCTTTCCAACTAATATTTATTTTTGTGTTTCTGGTTCTGTGGTAGTATGATGTGAATGTTTCCGGACACCAGTCTTCGAACTTAATGTAGAGCTGTGAGTGCAAAAGCGATAATGTTTTTTTTTTTGAAGACTTGCTATCTACGGGCCAATTGCCTATATTTCCTAAAACTAAACTAAAACTATGTACAGCAAAGAGCTAAGTTACCTACAAGACATCCACACCAGTGGGTAGCGTTCCCATCATGCTGGCGGCATTGCCTCTCGTTTATGTTTGTTATGTTTATGAAGATTCGGATACCAGGAGTACAGATAATGTAAGCGGATCCAATTCCTACGTCATGAAGACCTACATCCGATCAAAACAACATAATTACATCTATTGAACTTCACGAAACAGGTTGCGCGTCCACCGTATATCAATAAGCATCAATAAGGCATTCCACGTATCGCCCACACGTTTTATGCTAACTAGTCATTTTGTCTTGTGCCTGATTTCTGTACCTCCCCGCGACGGGACTGTCCCCGCTCTTTATCTTGAAAAAGATATGTAAGGCCTTTTGAATAAGATGTTGTGAGTAACCTCGATTGTAAAGAAGTTTTAATGCATGCATTCGTACCTACACGTACGTGCTAAAGTAAATTATTTACTCATTGATACCTAGCTAAACCGTGATAGCAGTTGCTATGAATACTTAAATATTACCTACGAAACTGGGGGTCTATTCAGGGCGTGACATCGACGTCGAAATCGAACGATTTTCTTTTGTTATGAACATAGAATCAACTGAAATTTCAACCAATCGATCGTCGTATCGACGTCGCATCAATTCGAACAATCGTATTTGGACGACCAGAATAGACCTACTGTTTACGACAAGACTGTTGAAGACGCAATATTCTTTTAATTGTAAATTCAAAATAAATGAGTTTAAAAGCTGCCAAGATGAAGACTACTTCTAAAACTATAAGTTAATCTGTGATACTTCTCAGTATTTAATTTTCATAGATTTGCATTGCATACAAATTAGATATAATTATAATTTAACGCAAGCAAAGCTTAAAAAAACCGACTTCACAGCTTTATCTTCGATCTTTGATCAGGTTAAACACGCATTATTGATGGTATTTCAAGAACTACTGATCAGATCTTGATCAAATTTAAATGGGACCAATTGGAAAGCAACATCTACCAAACAAAAAAAATCTAAATCGGTTCACGTGGAAAGAAGTCATGAGGTAACACACATAAAAAATGAGTACCTCCACCTTTTTTGTTAGATTTGTTTAGATTTTAGCATGGCCACTAGCTAAAATCAAGTAACTGTTCCTGTGGGTACGATGGGATCACAGATTGATTAATAGTTACTTCGTAATTCGGCACACAAAAACAAAACAACTAAGTCGTTTTAAAATAAATTATTACAAATAATAATAAAGTCAAACATCACTTTATATATGTATAAGTTCGCGCACCTGCTTCATAGAATAAAAACATACCAAACTGGCAATTTTTTCCCAAATGACATTTAAAACAATTTTATATGGATTCTTCATAACTTTTTAAAGTCCGAACTCTGAAACGTGTTTTGAAAGGCTCGGTCACGTTTTTAAAGATCGCACAAAGCCGGTCGGTCAGGATTCGTTTTGTTTAGACGTTGTATATATAGGTAGGTACCTACATAAAAGTTATACAAATAATTTGTACAAAACTGCGTCGTTTTTGAGGGTCGAATAAGTTCGGCTTCGCAGCACGTAGTTGTTTTGGCTTGTATATATATAGGTAGGTACATAAAGTTATATTTATTAAGATAAAGGAGCTGCGTATCGGAACATGGGCTGTACTTGTACGTATAGCATTAGCAAAATAATACATTTTATTCCAATTATTGTTATCAAATGATTTTTTTGTTACTATAGGTACCTCGCCATAATGAATTCAATACCTATACATACGAAAATACGATTATTAGATAATTTATGCTTGGTTCTTCTTTGTTGGAGTAGTCTTGTTGGTAATTGAGGTATCAAGATGATAAGAAATATCTCCTAATACCTTCACACAAACCATTATTTTACTATAAATTCTGTTTCTGAAATCGACGTCTATCAAATGACTAGATCAAAATATTAACATTATAAAAGGAAAAGACAAAAGTGTATGGCTACGTGACTTCGTTTAACGACTTATGCGTAAGAGCTAAATGAGTTCTGGTTAAATTTTTAGTCTAAAGACGGAATTAGTCCAAATTTGGAAGGAGCTGTGGTCTAGATCTAAGAATAAGACATATTAGCATAACAACCTAACTCATATAAAAAGAATAAAAACGCAAGCGATGCCGCAAAGCAACTTTTATATGTATTTGATTTTCAAAATATTTTTTTTTATTTGTGACTAAGTCTGCGTATGATCACAATCTCACCTAATGGATGGTGACGATGTGGTCGAAGATGGATACCGCTTGCTAACTATATACCTATTCACTCTCTTCTGGAACAACCCCATACGCTTTTCGAGAAACAAAGTAGACGCCAATGCGTTCCATTCTTCTGCAGTTCTTATAATGAAAGTGAAAGCGAAACGCTTTGTGCAAATGGTTGGTATTTTAATCATTAGAGGAAGCAATGACGTCTTCCCAGAAGTTCGGTAGTAGAATGGTGATGCGGGAATAAGATCATTCAATTCTCTTGAACACTCTACATAATACAATTTGTAGAAAACTGATAGGCTAGATCAAAGAAGTGAAATTGGGCTTAACTGTTTGTCCAAAACAGCAGTAATTCCCCATACTCCATCAGAATTTCCCCTCACGTAGGGTCGGATCCTTGGCCTGGTGGACGAGGCTCGGCTTCGGCCTCGGTACGCACCGCGCATCCAAAACTACGTGACTCAGATGTGGTTCATATGCGACAAGGTTAATGGTTAATCACTTACGAGCTCTCAGAATGCACGGCCGTGAACGAGTGATAGTTACTGTAGCTATATATATACCGAGATCCTATAGGAAGACAGATCGAGGTATACCTCCGATCTGTCTTCCATCTTATAGAGAAGATAATGTCTCTTTTTCGAGAAACTGTTCTGAAAAGTGTAAGTAGGTAATGATCAATCCAATTGCTACTAATTAATAAGAAAGTTTATATTTATATGTATCTATGTTTGTTACTCAATCACAAAAAATAGGCTTAATGGATCTTGACCAAGGAAGAAAAGACGGAAAAGGATATAGGTTATTTCAGACTCTTGCGAACGCAAGCAAACTCGCTGTACGCAGCTCCTAATATACTCATATATATACGAGTACATATATACTCCTGGTACTTATAAAATTAGAACTTTGAGTAAGACTTTTATGAGTGATCAAATACTAGTATGTGGGCCGATGTTGAAAATTTGCAGTATATGCTAATATTATTAATATATTATCCTTACTTATTCCTTACTTAATATTATAAATGCGAAAGTAACTCTGTCTGTCTGTCTGTTACGCTTTCACAATTAACAACGAAATTTGGTACACAGATAGTCTAGAGCCTGAGAAAGGACATAGGCTACTTTTTAACCCCGAATTCTGGCTGGTCCGGACTTACGCGGGCAAAGCCGCGGGGCGCAGCTAGTTAATTGTAAATTATGATTACAATTTAATAAAAGCACGACAACAAAAAAATTTTGCTATTTGTTAGCCAAACATTCGAGACGATTTCGGGTCTACCTTATAATCAAGAGTATCAAGTCATCAAGCACCTCATAAAGGTTTTAGAAGCAAGGTTAATAGCACATAAATCTAAGCAAATGATACTTGGCTGGCCCTGAGATGAATATGACACTGAGTTGTGATGACGACCTGATAATAACAGAAGGGTCTTCCTATTTTATTAATCTCTTAAAACATAAAGAATTGTTTGGTGTACATTTAAGGTCAGAGATATTAGACACATTTTACTTTATTTTTGTAGGAACAACTTGAAACAAATTATTACGATCATTATACATACAAGAACATAGATAAACGCTTTCACAGTCACAGCTCCATGGCTGTATGGACTAAGTTCAATGTGTCGTCGGTGCTGGAAACATTCACATCATACACACAATCACACTCAGAATCAGAAACACAAATTTCACTTGGGGAGAAAACTTGTGTTTCAACCGGGATTCGAACTCCATGCCTCTGCTTGGAAGGTACACGCGGAACTAACTAAACCAACGGGCAATTACCAGTGAGCATTAAGATCTCAACTATTACGATAATAGAAAATTAATTGATTTGGGTGTGACTTTTAAAAATCCATTACCGCATAGATAATTAATTATATATAGTTTGAATCTCGATTCGGTCATAACTTTTGCAGAGCGTGCACCCTGCTTGAAGCCTAAGAACATAATCGGGATTAATAATAAATATAATAAATTAACTTTGATTAAGATAATCGTTTGAATGAAGCAGGTTTAGCTCAGCGAACATGCCTTCTAATCAGGTGGTCATGGTGTCTAATCTTCGTGAATAAATCTATATCTATGTTGTCAGGGCAGTTATTCGTGCACGCCTGGCTATCTGTATCGTATTACAGACGTAATTCACCATTAAAAAAATCTTATCTTCTCGAGATTGTCGGTAATAAAATGCTGTCCTATCAGTGATTACTAAACTATTGTTTCCATGGCAGTAAAATGAGTGTAATATAAACCATATTTCAACTCGTTGAAAAACTTCGGAAGTAATTACCTATATAGCTAATAAATACTTGGCATTACCAACGGGACAAAAACTAGAACCCACAATATTTTCTTTTTCTTAAAACCTTGGAAAATATAATAAAATTCTAACAACACCGGAAACTGTAAAACAAATAACCACACGCTCTCACGCTCCACACTACGTACACGTACGCGATACGTAGTTTTCGAAGTCAGTGTAGGGTTGTGAGTGTGTAAGCGTTAACTTATGTATGAAGCTCGGAAAGATGTTTTGAAGAATTAGCCTTATAAATTCTGTGGTGTACCATGTGAAATTAGTATACCATAAAAAAATATATATAAGTTTTTTTATATAATTGAAGTTAATACTTGAATTATTCGCCAGTAAGTATGGTAACGACGGTAAGGTAAAGCGATCATCAATGTTTTTTTTATGTTTGGTAAGCAAACATTTGACCACTATCTCACCTAATGGAAAGTGAAGATGCGGCCAAAGATGGAATATGTGAAATATAAGGTACATTATCTATATTTAATGTTTATCATTAAATATGTAGTTATAGTAGTTATACTTGTTGTCATTCTTTGTATTAGCATTAGACCTAGGAACCAATGCTATGACTTTTATGGGCAGAAGTGTAATTAGAAAATTTTACGACAATAATCAGACAGTGATAGGCTATCGATTTGTAATTGTGAACAGTAATTACAATTGATCTTGAACATTGATTGTTAACTCGTTTTTTATATGTATCTGAGAGGCTAGCTTTGACTAAAATTTTATGACAGTGATTAGGGGCTACATACCCCCCCCCCCCCCCCCCCCGTATGCACGCTAGGCCTAGACCAGAATCTAGATCATGCAGACATTGCATTGGCATAAGACGTATAAATTGTTTCTTTCGAAATTACATTTCGCTGGAAAGTATGTAAAAACTATGTAGTTATGTGAGATGGTAGTTTATGTCTAGCCAATGAGTGGTTTAAATCTTACAGGACGAACGTTGCTTACGTACATGATTCAAAGGGCTGGCCAATATACACATTTAAACCTAATCTAACTAGTAGTAATTATATATCTAATAATGAAACGCAAGCAAAGCTTAAAAAATTCTTCGCCGCTTTATCTTCGGAACTCTGATCAGATTAGATGTACTAAACACGCATTACTGACACGCATATTGATCAAATTTAAATGGGACCAATATTATAGAAAAGAAACATCTTTCAAACATAAAAAAAATCGGAATCGTTTCACGCGGAACGAAGGTATGAGGAACACATAAAAAAATATATAGTCGACTTGAGTACCTCCTCCTTTTTGTGAAGTCGGTAGAAAAGTAAAACTTTACAGAAAAGGAGTTATTTCTGCTATGACCCTGGGTTTGGGACCTAGCTTCACTTTAGTGACTTTTAGTGTTTCTTTTTCCACTATGGACTGGTACTTAATCTTTTAGAAACTTAACTTATTAAAACATGCGCAAAATAAATTAAGTTATCGGCACCGTTTGTTAAATTATGAATAAACCATTACACAATCTTGCCAGTAGACATTAGTTGACTAAACCCTTGATAGCTACATAATAATACAAATCAAATTAAAAACGTATAAAATCCTTTGTTCATCGAAATAGATAAATCCGCTCAGCAACTGACGTGACACTTTCTGCGGTCAATATTAACCATTTTTGAATGTATGTGGTTGTATGACATCTGCTGACTCACTGAAACACTTGCTCACTTGTAATGAGAATTGCTGTGGACTTCGCTTGTGAATGATTTGTCAATAGCGAGGCTATGACTCTATATGTCACAAAGTATGTGACCAGTTACGCAGTCACCATGCATATACGTACATAATCCTACATATGCATATGTAGGATTAGATAAATATTCGAGGTAATGTTCTTCAATGGTATTTTTTTCTTTATTGTTTAATGTAGCGTGGTCAAATAATTGTAGCTAATTTCATAACAAAATTTGATTCAATCACATGCGCTTCCGCCGAATCTGCCATCATAATATACGTTTAAAGGGTTAATGTTATTTAAGTCATAACGCGAATATACGCTTTAACACTCACAGCCCTGGACTAAATTCGAAGAATTGTATCGTAGGTGTTGGGAACATTCTCATCTTAAAAGATCATATTACATTTCTATACGGTTTATGCAATATGAGGGATGCACAGGTTTCTAAACATGCTAAGCACCATCCTAACTGGTCACGTACTTTACAAGTACCTAATTGTCCTAGAAAAAAAACAACCTATTCGTTTGACAATTTTGACGCCACAACAGTCAAAGAGTCATAGAAACAAAGGCTTATAATCACAATCTTCTTTTTAATTGGGAGTTAGAAGAAATATTAAAAGTGATATGTCGCTCATATAATTAGTATAGGTAACCATAGATTTTCATAAGCTTACAAGTTAGGAAAACAACGTAGATTGATCACAAACAAACATATTAATGTGATGCATTATTAGACAAACATCTACGTTAAGAATAACATAACATCGGAGTGTCCGCTCGACCGTCACGTTTGCTAACTATGCCGCTAATGATCTAAACAAGAAATCCTTGACTCTGATCACAATTATATGGACGCTTAACATCGCTACATGCATAAGACAACTACTACATAGTACATATGCACACTTTGCCACAGAATACGTGATAGTACGAGACCTAGGTCCACTGATAACGCTATTGATGCTGAGAATCCATTTAATGAGCAAATTACACAACAAGATATGTTATTATCTTCACAAGTTGAACTTGACTTGATTATTATTGTTTATACATCAATGCTTATATACTTTTATATATTTATTATATGTTTACATTGCAGAAAATATAATCAATTTAATCATATACCTGTATATATTATGCATTGTTAGTCATACCTAGATGTGTGTGAATTTTTTCGGCAACCACGTATTTTATTGTTTTTATGCTTGTCTATTGTGCTTAGGTAAACCAATTGCAGCTCAATAATGACTTTATTTAAAATAGTAATTATTATTATTTCTTTCTTTCTTAATTAATATGACATGGCCAAAATGTTAGCTTCCTGTGTAATACTGTAACCCTATTTAACAAGATTATTATAGGCATCTCATATTAGTCAAACAGATTTATAGCAAATTTTATTATAATTATTGATAATACAAAACACACTGCATTCAACATAATTAATTTGACCTTTATAACTTAACAGCTTTGACATGATAATAATTACGATGATCATTAATAATTTACGATGAAATGTAAAGAAGCCTACATGATAAAATAATGTGAAGCTCGTTTCTTTAATTATATTCATTTAAATATTTGATAAATTTGTGAAATGAAGGCCTTGGATGAGCAACAAGTGGCAAATAGGTAATCATGGGTATTTAAACTAACGAGCACTTGTCAATGAAACACTTCACTCCGCCACAATGACGTTATCGGACACGTGCCATCTACTGCATTGTACATTGTACCACACCTATGTCAAAACTCACCTATGTAGGATATCTTGGTTTAATAGATCTTCTCTCATCTTTCCAGGTTCGTGAAACCAGATGAAGTCGCCAAGCTCTGGGGCTGCTTGAAGCAGAACGACAATATGACCTTCGAGAAGTTCAGCCGAGCGATGAGGTACCACTACCGACAAGCAGTGTTGGTCTCCGTCCCCACAGCGCGCCTCGTCTACCAGTTTGGTCACAAAGGCCCAGACTTCAAGACAGATAATCCTAACTTCGTCAAAGTGAAATCAGAGTTGTAATAGTTATAATTATTATAGTTAGGGTAATTATTGTTGATGCTCATTGTACTATAAGAGATGGATCGTTGGCTCATGTAGGAGTGTAATATTACATTAAAGTTGGTATTTTGAATGATGGAAGTTGTTGATACGTAAAATCCAGGCCAAAGTTAAAGAGTGATGCTATCCACAAAAACATGACAAATACAGTAATAGGTTATCGCGAGAAAGTCAATTTCGTTGATGTTTATTTGAATAATTCGGATAGTTATAAGAGAAAGTTCAATTTTGAATACTTACTAGTTAAATTTATTGATGGATAAAGTTATTGTAATGAAGTGATTTTGAATGGCAATCCTATTTGCGGCGCTGGAGAAGCGGTATGGATTAGATAGGTGTTCAGGAAGTTATTGATGTGGCTAGCAAATGTTTCGATAGTTTGAAGTAAGGTTGTACCGCGGACGTCACGCTCTGTCCCGCTGTTGGGTGATCGGTCGGTCGGTGTGTCCCGTCAATTAGCGCGAACGGCGCCAGGCGTGTCCATTAAATTCTTTAAATATATTTTTAAACGTGTTTAAAACCACTCGACTCGAGTCCAGTCGATTTTGATGGTTGTTTAGAACTACGAATTTTTGATAAAGTATTTTTAATTGTTGTTACCATTATTAAGAGTGCGTAGTGTTTTGGATACAATTTGATACATTCCGATTTTATTTATAAAGTAATTATTTTTATTTTTTATTAATAAGCGTATAGTTTTAAGTCTTTCTAAGAGCATTTCGAGTTGCCATACGTATTACTTACTGAATCGTTAAATGTACTTAAATTTTATTAACAATTGTCGTACGTTTCAAAAGAAATGTAATAAATAACTTTTTAGATGTACCTAATATCTTAATTATTTACCAGTCTCAGTGTTAGTTTATAGTAAGTTAATAATAATATTTAAAAAATGCACATTCGTGTCAAAATGACAAGTGAAAAGATCTGCAGGCCAAAGATTAGTAACGAACGTTTGACATTTTTTTCTTTTAAGGTTAGTATAGTCGTCAAATGCTATTTTTGTGAATATAATTGATTCTAATACATATACAGTAAAACATAGGGGCATTTATTGTGTATCTAAAATACGGCGTAAGTGCAAGGTCAAGCGTGACGCACTTAGTTTCGTTAAGGTTATTTTTGAATAGCTTCAATAATTTTTAAAAACGTGTAAAAAATATGTAAACGAACGTAAGAGGAGTTCACTAGCTTCAAAATAGCCAGATTCTCTAAAAGTGACGTCCCCAAGTGACGGATAGGGGAATGTCCGTTGTGATGTAGAGCTCCCCAAGGTAGGAGGGAAATTAAATCTAGGACCACAACGCCGGAGAAATTAAGGGGGGATAACACCTCTTTTTTGACCAGCTGAATAGTAGAACTAGTTTCCAATGTTAGAAATGTCCATGGTCATAAAATAAACGCTTCCACGCTGACAGCCCCACACTAAGTTCAATGACTTGTGTCGTAGGTGCCGGAAACATTCACATCACACACACAATCACACAATTTTTTTTAAATATTTATTTAAAGTATTAGGTGGCAATGTAACGCTTACCATCACCTACGCCTAATGCGTCTTTCTAACAGAAAGCAACAATACTACTTTTTGTTTTATGGCAACACAAAACAATATAGAAGGTTGCCTGGTAGAGATCGCTATTAGTGATAAGGCCGCCTGTTGTGATACTTTACGTATAAGCTTGTTTGTTGCCTTTGTTTTATCTCATCTTGTAAAGTGGATCAATAAAGTATTATCTATCTATCTATCTATCTATACTACAATATGTCGAATAGAAACAAAATCTCAATTATTTTTTTTTTCTAAAACTGTGTTTTATATCTTATTAAGATCTGACGAAAATGTATCATTTGACGGCTACACTACCCGTAGTATAAAATATTGTAATGATATGAACAAATTAATGAAGGAAATATTTTTGACAATATTAAATTAGTTTATAGCATTAAGTTCATGACTCTCAGGCGATTGCTGTGATGTAAGATACTGAATTATAATTTCTGTAAATAGTTCCTTTGAATTCTTCCAGATGTATAACAATGTTAGGTAATAAATAATAATTAAATTAAGTCTGAATTACACTGTCATAATAATCCTAATTTTAATTTCACCTCATTTTCTGTCAGCAAAATTTCATTCATCAAATGTGTTAACAGTATTAAGTAGATATTTAAATATCATATTTTTTTATTGTCGTTTTTCAAAAACATCAGGCCTTTCTTAAATATTATGTATACACGAATATTTTTATTTCTTAACATAAAGTACAAAACATAGTGTCTTGCGAACAACGATATTTCCAAGTCCTCAATAATGTTAGTTACCTATAAAATAAATAAATAGAATAAGAATATAACCAAGATTTTTAAACAATATACAATTTATTTCTTTGTTTTCAATTTTTTTTTAAACATTTATTTAAAGCCCCTTACATCGAAATATTTATTTTGTTTTTTTTTAATATGATTAATATTTCAATAATAGGTCCATGGTGCATAATACATTGTATTTCATTCGTACAATTAAGTTAATATCTGAACAACGTTTATTCTTAGTATTTCTTTGTAGTTATACGAACTATCTTTACAATTAGTTAAAGCTAGGGTTAAGATCGATCTGTTGTTGTGTAATTGTGCAATTTGAAAGACAAAAATTTTATGTATTATTTCATAATTATGAATTATGTGAAAAGAAAATATACGATTTATGAATGTGAAATGTTTGTTTACATTTTTTAACATATTTATGACGTGTGAATACGTACCTTTGATGTTTCTATATTCTGACGAAATACTTAAGAGTTATTCGCCGTAGAGATAAAAGAACATAAACAAGTTACATATTATTATAATTGAGAGACGAAACGAGCAAGTCTCTCGCCTGATGGTAAGCATTACGTTCATTTAAATCCAGTGAAGCCTGGTTGAAGCGACGCGTGATCAAAATGCTGGCACTTATTTGGCTCAACGTATTAGCATTGCAATTCAGAGAGGCAATGCCGCCAGCATGATGGAAACGCTACCCACTGGGCTTGAGCACTTGAGTTACCTATAAGCTCGATGTCTTGTAGGTAACTTAGTTCTTTGCTCTACATAGTTTTAGGAAATATAGGCAATTGGCCCGTAGATAGCATTATTCTCGTGAGTATTATGTTATATTCAGTGTAACCCAGATATTTTTGAACATGTATAGGTCCAATTCCAGCGCGGCAAAACACTGCGCTCGTCACCCTGCGATATTAGATGTTAAATCTCTTTAAACCCTGTAATTTTACCCTTCAATTCGAAATCTGGGTTTCTTCAAGTCTAGAGTGAATAGGTATCTTCTAGGCAAGCATGTCACATCTTCGGCCGCATCTTCACTTTCCATCAGGTGAGATAGTGGTCAAATGCTTGCCTATCTATCATAAAAAAAAAACACAGTACTGCTTGACGGCTGAATGTCAGCTATGGCGTGGTAGAACTTTTTAAACTTTCGCGAACTTCAATCATGTTTAAATGAGAAAACTTTTCAAGTATTTTCGCGCTAATAAATCATAATAAATCTGCGATCGCTAAACATATATTGGAATCAGGACCAAACCACTGAATCGAACTACACGACCCGAAAATCATCTGCACCGAACGACATTACTATCAGAGGCTAGTTCGAGGGCTATCGAAATTAAAAAATATACGAATTTCAATCGTGAAGATGGTTTTAAGTTGTCGTCATCGTGGAATCCGGTTCTGATAAAGTGTTCGCGACGCGATTTATCGTCGAACGTATCCGAGGATATTGTTAGTGTTGTGTGTCGGTCCAGGTACTTAGAAAAACAAGTGCGGGTAGTTGTAAATACTGCTCGCTAATCAAGACGATGACACCCGCCACCTCAGTCTCTCGTGACCACGGCCGGTGCAACCCTGCCGAAACGTCGAGGTTAGTCAAAATAATGCTATTTTGAAAATAAAAGCGCGAAAAGACCCGGTTTTCTCATATAAATATGGTGTGGTACTGCTCCAGGAGAACTCTGCAAAAGACTCCTACCGACCTCTACTAAAAGATAGAGACATATAAACTATTTATAGTACACCATTTAAAGTACTGTCATGAAACATTAAATATCTAACTCCACATTTTAAATATCTACACTCTCTCCTTACCTAAGTCGGTGTTTCCTGATGAGTACAATATGGGAGTCTTCAAGTCACGAGTGAATAGGTATCTTCTAGGCAAGCTTGCGCCATCGTCGACTACATCGTCACTTACCATCAGGTGAGATGATCAAAAGTTTGCCTATCTTGAATAAAAAAACAAATAACATAACTTCTATTATTCTAGTACTATTATGTAGGTATCTACGAGTATTATTACTATTTTTAAGAAATATGAAATGAGAAAAATTTTTAAATTATAGGCACTACTGTTTTTAAATCCATAACTACTTCAATGGTTAATTTATTTTATCTTGTTACCTATAATATTTCTTTCAAAAAAATAATTTGACAAAACATATATATTATTATATTAACAATAATATTTAACAAAATATGTCTGAATAATGTAGGGCTCAAGCGTTTGAATCATTACAGTGAACTAGGTGATTTTTTTATGGTCGATAAGCAAGCATTTGAACACTATCTCACCTGAAGAAAAGTCTTGATGCAGCCAAAAATGTAGCATGATTGCCAAGAATATATTCACTCTTGACTTAAAAAGCTTCAGATAATACCGTACGGGGAACATAGACGAGGGTAAGGAGTTTCTCTCCTTCGCAGTACTGATGATAGGCGTAGAACGTAACGAACGTTGAAAAAAACGCTTCGAGCTAACTTAAAAAGCCTCTGCCCTCTGCGCCATGAGTACTGGGTTTGATTCACGGCAACAGCAAAATTTTTCTTACCAAGGGACAGTTGTACTTCTCGTTCTGCGTGTGATTATAATGTATGATATGGAAATATTTCTAGCACCCACGATACAAGACTTTGAACTTAGTGTGGGACCGTGAGTGTGAATTGTTTTGTTGTGGTGTAAAAAACGATGACTTCTTAAATATTTTTACAGAAAGAGGTAACATGTATTAAAACAAGTGCTACGCCGCACTGTGTGTTTAAATTGTGTCACATAAAAAAATCTTCTAGGCAATCATGCTCCATCGTCGATCGCATCGACACTTACCGTCATGTGAGATAGTGGTCAAATTTAATACGCTCCTCTCGTTTTTGTATAACATAAACATGAGTTTAATCCGAATTAATGCGTGCATCAAAAATTCCATAGTATATGTTGATGTCATAGCATTAAAATTAAGTGTAGGTTATTTGGAAGCTGTAACTTCTCATCGGGCCAATTGCATATATGTTCTAAAATTACATATATCGACATAGCACAGTTGTAGGTATAAATAATATGTAGATAAATATAACGGTAGAGTTATCATGGGTTAATCCTGTATAAGCGGAAAATTGTGAACGAGCCTATCGGTAGGTGGGTACGTGACCAAATGATATACATAAAATAAATTTATAAGTATTATTTATAATAGGTAATATTATTATAATAAAACCAAACTTTGTGAGCGCAAATTTAACATGTTATTTCTATACAATCAAAAAGCATATATATAAAATTTGGTGTTTATAATTCATATCCTTGAATTTAATCTAACTATACAACTTGAAGCAAAAAGGTGTAGTAATACTTGGTGGTGTGTATGTGTATCGTGCCAGGAATCGTCTGCCAGGGAACGAAAGTCGAAATCGATATCATTTTTTCCGTACAAAAAAAAAACAAATTCAAATACTTTTGACAACCCTACAGTTACAAGTGCGGCAATCGAAGATATTTGTTCCGTACAAAAATTAAAAAATATTTTCTGCCAACCCTACGATTACATCTGTGGCGCGTGAACTTGACCTTTGTTATGGCCACCATTGTCAGACGACTAGGTCCAAAGGCTATGTGGTGTAGAACGGTAGCTGATGAAATAGGGTTGCAAATGACATAATTTTTTAGGAACTTTAATTCATCATAACTCAATATTAATGGTGCTGCCGCGAATGCAAAAGTTCCTGTTAGACTCCATACATGTAGGCTTGACGTGACTTGAGTATTACTACACCTTTCTGTTACACATTGTATATGCTACTTTTGAACTAAATTAAAAAATATAAAGCCGCGCATTATCTTCTATCGCTATAATATATAGAAAATAGCACCAACATTTCTTAATTTTTGATAGGCAACCATTTGACCACTATCTCAACTGATGGAAAGCGATGATGCGGCTGAAAATGTATCATGCCTGCCTAGAAGATACCTATTCATTCTTGACTTGAAGACTCCCAGATTATACCGTTCAGGAAATAAAGACGCGGGCAATGAGTAAAGAAAAATGTAGAGAAATTAATAATCTTATTTTTTTCATTGCTTTTTAATTGCGCTCGTTCATATCTCAATATCGTGTGTGTAAAGCAATATGAAAAAGGAATGTAAGCTATCCGAAACTGACGTCCAGGAGTCCTGGACCACTTCGCTCTGTCCTGGTCCAGGGAAGGAAATAGTAGGAAGGCTGACCCCACCACCATGTAGTATATTTAGTCAGGAAGAGAGGGAAAGAGTAGGTTAAGCAATATAAAGAAAGAAAGAAAATACATTTATTTGACAAAAATAACTTAATATTAAAAACAAAAATATAAACAATAATTTATTATGCCAAAAAGGTTTCACTCAGCAATTATATCGAGTTAGAACTCGACGCTGGTTTTCAGTTAAACCTTGCGGGTAGTTCAAAACATTATTAACAAAATGATCAAAGAAAAAAAGGTTAATCAAAATTATTTCAATAATATACGCTACGATATAATATATTATAATATACGTATATATTAGTAATACATATTTGTACACTAACAAAAATACATATATACATACAATAGACAACATAATTATAATAAATAGTAAAAAAAAAGAAAAAAAAAAAGAGGTAATCATTACATTTAAGCTAATGAATATACGGGGGGTAATAGTAAGGCTACGAAAATTAATTGAATTAGGCGTTACTTTTCGGAAATCCATAACGACAAAGTTAATTTATTATATTTAGTGTTAATCCCGATAATGTTGTTAGGCTTCAAGCAGGATGCACCACCCGCCCGCCCGCACGCCGCGAAAGTTAGTGTTATTGGGGTGCGAACGTTAGTATTATTATCGTGGGAACTCCGCCGAAGCCTCTGCTCTCGCCGAACCCTGTTCGACACGTGTTTCGCCTCTACACGAGGCATCCTCAGGAGCTGTTGACTCGCCGAACGCTAGAACGAGAGTGACGTCTTAATTCTGACCCCACTAAAAAATTCACGTCCCAATTAAAAGAGGTTATTAAAAATACACCTTTCGTTTCTCCAGACGCTTTAAAATACGTAGTTCCTATGAATCCGCGGTGTCCTTTTCTATACGGCTTACCTAAAATTCATAAAGAGAATATCCCTATCCGTCCGGTAGTTTCATATGTTGGTGCGCCGGCGTACAATTTAGCTAAAAAACTCAATACCCTTATAAAAAACAAATCTTTGTTCAAACCTCAGTATAGTTTAAAAAATAGTTTAGATTTGATCGATAAAGTTAAAGATACCCACCTTCCATCCAATGCCAAATTATTATCTCTCGATGTTGATAGTTTATTCACCAACGTTCCGTACGAGGAGTGCCTAGGTTTGGTAGGAGATCTATTTGAAAGACAGAGGTTACATCCCGGGGAAAGGGATGACCTCATAAGTCTTACTAGTCTTTGTATGAAACAAAATTATTTTAAATTCAAAAATCATTACTATTGCCAAAGGGAGGGGTTAACTATGGGTTCACCTCTGAGTCCACTGATGGCGGAAATTTTCATGGATAACTTTGAGTGCAATTACGTGGTGGGTGACCCGAATATTCTTTTTTATTATAGATATGTAGATGACGTAATTATTTGTTGGACGGGAACCCACCGTCAAATAGATACCTTTGTTAATAAACTCGACAACATTCACCCCAAAATAAAATTCAAATTAGAATTAGAATCAGATAAATCACTTAATTTTTTGGACTTAACCTTAACCAGAGTAAACAACAAATTAGATTTCCAAATTTACCGTAAACCGACCCATACGGACGTAGCTATTCCATCCTCATCATGTCACCCTTTACAACACAAATTAGCTGCCTTCCGCAGTTATGTTCATAGATTAATGTCAGTTCCCCTGTCCCGTGACAACTACGCCAAAGAACTTAATACGATATACCAAATCGCGATTTCCAACGGTTATACAAAACAAATAGTTGATAATTTGATCAAAAATAAACAACGACGTTTAGTAAATTCACTGCTTTACGCAATCCCACCAGAACCGATTACTAAATATGTGGGTAGTTTGACCTACATGGGCCCCATATCAGATAAAATTTCCAATATATTAAAGAAAAATAAAGTCAATATTTCCTTTCGAACAAATAACAATATCCATCACATTTTTAACAGTAAAGATCAGTTAGATAATTCCAAAAAATCCGGTATTTATAAATTAACTTGCGATGATTGCAACGGGGTCTATGTGGGTCAAACTGGCCGTAATTTCGAAACTAGATTTAAAGAACACATTTCCGCGTATAGGAACGATCATCCCGATAAATCACACTTTGCCAAACATTTAATTGATACCGGTCATACACTTCGCGATAATAATAGTTTCAATATCTTACATATTTCCGAAAAAGGGTTCCGTATGACTGTGTTGGAACAATTAGAAATATTAAAACATAAAAATGACATGTTTACACTGTTGAATGAACAAACAGATCTGGTTTCATCGCCGTTGTTACGTATTTTCTTTGGAAGGTGTGCGTCACAACCAACAGATGGCGGCAGCGGAGCGAGTGTTTAAAAGAGCGGTTTCCTACCCGCGTGATTCACTCTCGTTCTAGCGTTCGGCGAGTCAACAGCTCCTGAGGATGCCTCGTGTAGAGGCGAAACACGTGTCGAACAGGGTTCGGCGAGAGCAGAGGCTTCGGCGGAGTTCCCACGATAATAATACTAACGTTCGCACCCCAATAACACTAACTTTCGCGGCGTGCGGGCGGGCGGGTGGTGCATCCTGCTTGAAGCCTAACAACATTATCGGGATTAACACTAAATATAATAAATTAACTTTGTTAGTAAGGCTACGATTTTTGACAAACTAAAATTTTGATTACTATCTCAATTGTGTTAAAGTTTTAAGTTTGGTTCTGAATAAATTTAAAGTATTTACTTTTCTTATGGGAGGTGGAATGTTATTCCAGCATTTCGATGCCGCGTATCGAAATGCACCCCTGAAATTTGAAGTGCGATGTCGTAAGTTGCTGTAAGTCCAATCTGCTCAATATCATAGAGTCTACGTGTCTGTGATGGTATATATACATTGAACCACTTTGTAGCAAATTAATTACCATCAGGTGAGAAAGTGAATAAACCTTTGCCTGTCTTCATAAAAAACCCTTGAAGTTTACTGTTTAAACTGACCGTTGGCTTAGTTGGGTGAGAGTTCGCCTTCTAAGCTTTCTAAGCCTTCTAATCGAGTTCGATTCCAGGTTCGATACCAATATAAGTTTTCTCCCCGAGAAAAAATTGTGTTTCTGGTTCTGATTGTGTGTGTGATGTGGATGTTTCCGGCACCAAGGACACAAATAATCGAACTTAGTGTGGGGCTGTGATTGTGAAAGCGTTTATGTTTAGCGTTTTTGTTTTACGCACTAATGATCATACACATTCTCTACTTCAGCGGGTGTTTGATTACCCACTTCTATAATGTTTATCAATATTCAATTTTTCCTTGTTTTTGCGTGTGTTTATCTCGGCTTACTTTGGGATTGGGATGTTTTTTTATTGAATATTATATCTGGTTCCATACAATTAATATGTAAGTAATTAAGAGTTCCGGAGATAGTAATGATGTTGATTTTTACCTGACTGCCAATCAAGGGTTATGTTTTTCGCGCGTATCTTGTATAGGTATGCATCTATGTTTGTAAATTTCTTTATTAGCTCGTATCTTCCTAACGGCTGGATGGAGTTCGACAGTTAAGATATCGTTATATTCGTCTTAAAAACACAAATGCCCATAGATAAGATAGGTGTTTGAAAAAAGACGAAATGGCGCAAAATAGTAATTACTATGAGTTTATAAAAAATTACCAAACCTTTCGATTATAGTATTAAAATGTAGGAAATTAAAAGGGAATTGCATAAAATTACATAAAAAGTAGGTTCACATTCGCATTTTGTTTAAAATGTTTAGTACATAGACTTGTTGATATCATTACTATTGATCCCAAAGAGTGACTCTGTGCTATATTCTCTACTATATATTTAGACGTGTTTCAAGCCGTACACAACATTAATTATGTGTAATACTCACGATAGTTTTAATTTTCATATATAATAAGCGTTCAAATATAAAAGTGCCGCAAGTTCAGCTATAGGCAGACACTTTGTTAGGTACATTTATAAATATTATTTAATTGCCATTTATACCGTTCATGTTTATTTCACCTTATCAAATTAAAACCTTGTGGTTGTGCTCGGAAAACCCATAAGGAAGTATTGTGATCAAAACACTCCATAACTCCATGAACATAGTGATGGTTCTACCGACTTATTCAGGGATATAATAATTAATGTATTTAGCTGAAACGAGCATATTTAACACAAACTATCCAGCAGTACACACGACAACAATATAAGCAATCTCGGAGCAAACGAATGCTCAAGAAGCAGAAAGAAGTCCTCCAATAATTAGGGTACGCTCGTCATTCGGCTGTAATTTTGCAAATCTGGCAGTAGAGTCTTTAACTTTCATGAGTGCCTCTTTAGGGCCTATGTGAATAAACGATTTCGATCTGATTAAATTGATTTGACTAATTTATCAAACCCATAGGTATGGGATCTAACTCTGTTGCGATCGGTATAAATTAAAAAACGACAAAACTACTATATGCCCACTAGTCTAGTAGCATTAGTAATGCTTGCTTTCTTGCTTGTCGTGTAGACTAGTTGGTAGTCATAGTGTCCTAGGCCGCCTGAAGACATCCGACATGGATAAACGACTGTTGTCTTACGACGAACAACCGGGACCGACAGCTTAGCGTGCCCCTTCGAAGCACGGTGACACTCTGTTGAAAATCCCACTAAACGATCACCCGTCCAAGTACAAGACAGAACATTGCTTAATTACTAGTACATAAAGTTTATTTTTGCTTGGAGATAGAACTATGGTATCAGAGCATCTGATTAAGGCTATGCGTGATCAAAATGCTGGCAGGTACTTACTTAGCTCAACATATTAGCATTGCGATTCAGAGTAAAGTCAGTGCCACCAGCATAATGGGCACGATGCCCACTAGTGGTGGGATTGAGGCAGTTACCTGATAACTGCTGGACGCGTATGCCAGTGAGCTCTTAAGCTATTTTTATTTTAGTTTTAGAAAATAAAGACATTGGCTCGTTGAATTTTTTTTTACATTTTTGGTTAAAATCACATTTACTAGCTAAACGTAAATAAACATTTGCGTTTATTTGCAAATGTGAGCACCTTCACAACGAACCGATGTTATTGCTACTAATAGTATGTCTTATCCTCAGAATTTTGTGAATTAATTAACAAGGAGAATTTTCGTCAGATTTATCATAACATTTACATTAAATTAATGTAAAATAATGTTTGAGTTGAAAGCGATAGTAGTGAACCTGCTCATTAAGTAAAATTGATACGTTTGTTTGCTCGTTTTTTCTTTGGTAAAAACATCTTCAAGTCTCGAGTGAATAGGTATCTTCTAGGCAAGCATGTCACATCTTCGGCCGCATCATCACTTTCCATCAGGTGAGATAGTGGTCAAGTGCTTGTCTATTCTGGATAAAAAAAACTGATAAAGGTTTAGAATGAAAGAAAATAGAAGCACTTCCAATGAATACGATTAAACCTCCTTTAAAAATTGGTGACTCAATGTTTTCTTTGAAAGAATATTTCCCATCGAGATGGGAAACAAACCTACGTTTACTTTAGCTACAAAATCCTTGATATTTCCTTAATTTTTTGACATAGCATGAATTTATTACTCTTGAGATATTTTACATTTCACTAAATCATTAAAAAAACAGTAAATAATTAAAAATATGTATGATCTGTATAATCATATTTTGTGACATCGGACGCTCGGTATGGGTCAGCTGTAATAACATTAGGTACCTACAATTTCCGTGCAATAACATCTCGAGAATAACACTACAGTTTTTTACGAGTTAAAGTATATTTTTGAGGCGCGTTTTCACGAATTTTGAATAAAACCATAAAAACCGGCCAAATGCGAGTGGGACTCGCGCACGAAGGGTTCCGTACCATTACCATTATTATTTTATTTTAATTAATTATATTTAAAGAGAACATAAAACTAAATATTCTGTAAATAGCGTCTACCTGTCACCGTTATTAGTATCGAGCAAGAAACGGTAAAAAAATCAAGTTTGTTGTATGGGAGCCCCCCTTAAATATTTATTTTATTTTATTTTTAGTATAATATGTTGTTATAGCGGCAATAGAAATAGATAGATAGATAGATAGATATACTCTTTATTGAACACCTAAAATAATAAATAACACAAATAAATACAATACATCATCTTTGAAAATTTCAACTGTCTAGCTGTCACCGTGCTTGAGATACATCCTGGTGACAGATGGACGGACGGACAGCGAAGACTCAGTAATAGGGTTTTTACCCTTTGAGTACGGAACCCTAAAAATCAACAAGTAACCTTGCGTAGCGGATACGATATAATTAACGCAATATGCACCTTTATTTGCAAAAGTGGAAGAGGGGTTATTTGCTGTGATTAAAAAAGGTGCTCGCATTGACGTATATCTGCCTCATAATGGATTATGACCCCTTGTTGAAATCACAGCTTGCGTTTGTCTGGGAATGCTAGCGAGTATATCTTTTGTGGTTTCTTGCAAAATTGGTTCTCCCCGTGGTGATCATATTCTTAAGCTATTTGACAGTCTGCGGAGCCGGCTGCACTGATCTCATTCGACGTCGCACAGAACTTCCCAGATATTATTATACTCCGTGGAATTGAATGACCTTTAAATTCCAGGGATAAGTTTTTTTTTATTATTATAAGTTAAATTAGAAAAATCCAAGATATTATAGTTAAATTCTACGCCAGCACACACACGCACATACACATACACACACGCATACACATACACACACACGCACACACACACAGTGATTTGTATGTGTAAAGTTTTTTTTTTTTGTTAATTTTAGATTCTGGTATAATATTTATGTTGTAAATTATTATATATTTTAAAATACCTGTTGCTGTTTTGTGCACTTATAGCATATGTTAAATTATTAATTGTGTAATCCGCTTCCACATAAATACATCGGCTACCATCTTTTTCCGATATAAGGGCTAGATTGTAAATCAGCGCTGTGAGCACATGAAAATGTACGCACAGCATACGCTGAATCTACCCCTATTGCCCTATTTTAGATTATGACCCCATGTATGCACATGAATTTTGAAAATGTTTTCTTCTTTGTGTTTCTTCTTCTTCTTTTTTTTGTAGTTTTGTACTTATTGGCAATAAATGTATTTTTGATTTGATTTGATTTTTTGATTTGAATTGAGGTCGGAATTTGAGCTGGCCAATCCAAACGACGAATAGGCTAGCAAGCATGCTACACCTTTGAATACATGATCACGTTTCATCAGGTAAATTCCTATAAATATGTTACATAAATAGGTATGATTATCCTCTTTTAGAATGTGAGTTTCACAATGTGATTTTCTAATTATAGATACCCACTGGTAGTTATGTCTATATTTACGGTATAAAATATTTATAAAACTTACCAACTACCATTTTGTGTGTGATTTCCCCTTAGTAGGTGTGATTTTATGTGTGATGTGAATTTTTCTGGCACTTACAACACAAATAATTTAAACCCCAGTTCGCTCGAAGCGTTTCGCTTCTATGTATATCAGCCGTAGTTGAGTGAAAGTCATTGCCCGCGTCTTTGTTCGGTAACGGTACCTATAATCTGAGATTTTTTAAGTCAAGAGCGAATATGTATCCAGGCAAGCAGGGAGATAATGGTCAAATGCTTGCCTATCGAGCATTAATAAAATGAAAGAGTTTTACCTACTATGGAAAGTGAAACGTTCGCCAAAAGTACCCAATTAAGCATATTCATAAAAAAGGCTAATTGTATGTTCTCAGTTCTAGTGTTTTTCATAAAGTAGTATAACAACATTTTGGCAGTTAATCCTTTTAACTGCCATCTAGCGATTTGCCGGCGTACTACATTTAAAACTAACATGCTAGGTATACTAAAATTATAGACGTTTATTGGCTTTCGTATAGATGGCGCTTCACTACAAAATGCAAACTGACGATGTAAAATCATCGAGAGGAGTTTTGCCGCGAAAGTGAAAAAGTGGCGTGTTGATTTTGTATAATTTTCCAAAACCTGTGATTCTTCGAGTGTTAATGTGTAATATTGGTAGATTACTAACCGTTACTACTTAGTAAACGTGCGTGTCAAAATGATACCAAGTTGAAAAACGTGATTTTCACCTTCCCTCCAAAACTCCAATACAAGTTCTAGTAAAGTTTCTACCACTTTCCTAGGGCATGACTTGACTATGACTGAATCTTGATTCATTTACTTGAATGTGATTTTTGAGACATTTAATATGATATACACTTGAAATATATTATAGCTTGACACTGGCTAAATGCACAAGATAGCGAAACCAAAATCAAAGAACAAAAAAAAATGTAACTAACTGATGTGTAACTGTAATAATATGTTTCTAACTCCTAGGGAGTGGTGGACACCATAACTTAGGTGCTATGCACACAATTTGCCCCAGTCACAATCGGGTTGGAATTCGTTGAAAAGCGTGACGATGCCACCCGAAAAAAGCTTGACCATGTAGGAAATTTTGTTGCGAAAGTAGGATAATGCCGTTGTCGATTTTGTTCCCACTTTGCCGGAAGACAAAATAAATATTTCGTGGGAGGAATACTGACTGACAAAGATGAGAATATCGAACACGATATATTTGCGACAAAAGGCTTTATTCTTACGTTGAACCTGATCTGGCGATGGTACACATTGTTGCCATCAAATTATTGTGGAATAAAATTGTTATCAAACATAAACATAACTTAAACGCTTTCGAACTCCCAGCCCCACACTAAATTCGATGACCGAAGCCGTGGGTGCGGGAAACATTAACATCTCACACACAATCGAACCCAGAACCAGAAACACAAATTTACCGTGTTACCACTTGTTTTTTTTTACGTAATATAGACAAATAATAATATTCCTATTTTAAACTTTAAAGCAATTATATGATTTAAGAAATAGATTAGCTTTAAGTTATCACAATTTTTGTGTCATGGTCTTTTTGCTTACCTACGTGTGTTAATTGCCTACGGATACTTTTTTTTTATTAATTTGGCTTCGCAATCTTGAGTATTTAGCCAGTGTCAAGTAATAATATATTTCAAGTGTATTTCAAATTATAAGTCCTAGTCACAAGTTAAGTAAAAGAGTCAAGGTCCAGTCATAGTCAAGTCATACCCTAGTAAAGTGGTAAAAACTTTACTAGAACTTTTACTAGAGTTTTGAAGCGAAGGCGAAAATCACGTTTTTCAACTTTGTATCATTTGCTTACACTTATGCACGTTTACTAAGTTAATCCACCGTTATCACACATTAACACTCAAAGATCGACAGGTTTTGGAAAATTATACAAAATAAAAACGCCATTTTTTCCACTTTCGCGGCATAACTCTACATATACTTCTGACATCGATAAATGCATAATAATTAGGTAAATAACACCAGGTTAAACAATGACCATTCTAACCTTGTTAGAAAATGTAAACATTTATTATGTCAAATCGCAGCCTTCTTATACTACCTACATGTATACGAGCATGTATGAAAACACTCATTAATGTAGAAAGCAAAAGAAGTGTCAGGATCGTAGCAGGTGGAGAGAAGTTTTTGTAAATAATTGTTTCCAAAATCAAAATAACTGGAAAAATAATTAAGTCAACCTAAGAATATGTTAAAGTTAAGATTGTATTTTAAATGAAACTTCGTTATTTCATAGATAACAAAAAATGTTTAATTTGGTAACGGCTGCTTAATAGGTAGACGCGCACACAACTACGCCGCCGGGAACGTCACATTACAAATACATTAAATATTCCAAATGTTTAAATGCCTTAATTGGCGAATTACCAAACAATGACGTTGAAAACAAAAATGTTATTGTCTTTACGCTTCACGATTCATTTAAATTGGACAACTACAGGTAGATTAAGTATCTACCTTATCATCAATTACATGTTTAACATTGTACCTACATAGTGAAATCAAAATATTGGATAGAAAAAAATGAGAACCTTTTACTAGCTGGCTTGTTAGTTTGTTAGTCATTATTTCTATATTGTTAAGGAATTTAGAAATGTTTTGTTAATCTATTGACTAGATGATAATATATAGCTCGTAGTCATAGATATAATTATTTGCACGTCTGCTTGCAGACTGAATATATTGTGTTGTGTCACTACTTACATTATGATCTTATTATATCTGATACATAAATTTGAATCAAAATTTAAAATGGTAGAGTCTACATTTATGTCTCGGTAAAAGCTTAGAAATTATACTTATTGTATATATATAATAAAATACTGCATATAATAGTATAGGTTAGAATCATATTGGAAGGTTATATCACAGTTCTCGATGTAGGGGTAGGCACATACAATTATGTAGGTATTGGTATTTCTCAAGAGCAATTATGGTTTTTTGGAAAGCAAAATTCAGATTAAACCAACAATGTTGTTGCAAACAATTGATGGTGCGTTTGTACCCATTTCTCATGAACCCACTGACCACTCTCCAAGTAATTTGTGTTGACCATTGTGATCAATTGAATGCAGTAACTCCCACAACAGAGCCACACAACATATTTGTAAAATCACGCCACGCCATATTGTCGTGACAATCGTGACAAATATTCATAACATTAACTGCTGTTTACTATCTAGTGTTGTAATTTAGAATATCACGTTTCCGCATTTATCCCACGGTTAATGCTCAATCATTAAATCGATTCACTCCAAAACGGAACTGTAGTGGAAAACGGAAATCTGTGGCTAGCACCCAAACATACGCCGGCGGCCATCTTGCCGTCACGGTGACATTAGTGACATTTCACGGCCAATTTGGCGGGAAACGCGGAAAAGCGCAAATTGTGGTGACCTCGCACCTTCCGGGAACATACAAAAACACCTATCGTATGCCCTATCTAACGATTCACAATAGATTATCGAGTTAAAATTAAATAATGTACTAAAGGATGAGTCAGAACCATACGAGGTAAAAATAGGAGACAGATTGTAAAATTAAATTGAAAAAGTGAAATAAATCTCGTTCAATTTTGTATTTTTTCTAAAACTTGTGATTCTTAGAGTGTTAATGTGTAATAATGGTGGAATATTAACGCGACGGTTTTCGTTGCGATTTTCACCATCAGTTTTATAATTCTAGGCAAGCTTCGTCGACCACATCGCTTACCGTCAGGTGAGATGGTGGTCAAAAGTTAGCCTATTCAGAAAGAAAAAAAAAATTCACGGAAGGTTTATATACTTAATAAGACCTTACTAAGTTTTTATGTAAATAGAAAGAAACACTATTTGGCAACCAAGTCGCTAAAAATAAATTTACATGGCTTACGTAGGCTAAGCCAAATACTGTACTAGAGTATTGATTTCTTCTAAAATCCTAAAGAAAACTCCGCGATTGCATAACTGTATATATAGGTGACTCACAGTAATCATTCTTTCATTAAAATTTTAATTAAAAATTCCGTTTCTTGCGACATAAAAATAAAAATAAAATATGTTTGAAATACTCTTATACCTAACTGCGCTGATTTCCGCTAGTGGTAGAGTTTACTAACAACCAAAAATTTATAAAATAAATTAAAAGAGGCGACTCGATTTCGTGGTCGAGTTTCTCTCGGTCAAGACGAGTACTCTTATTCCTTTACTGTTCACAAACGTAACAAAACCAAATAACCTACTTACATTTTAAGAAACTTATAAAACATAACAAATATGTCACCAAACCTATGTATAATTCTTTCATTATTTTATCCCTTCTAGTCTAGTGTTTAACCACTGGTCTCAACTGATGATAAATGATGATATGGTCCATGATGGTAAACACGTCATTTTTGCATTAAGTTTTAAATAAATAAATAATAGGCACTAACTGCCCGAACATAATTGTTTTCTTGAATTCCTAATTTGATTTAATTCTCAAGATAATTAAAAATATTTAACGCAAGCCAAGCTTAAAAATCCGACTTCACCGCTTTATCATCGGAACCTTGATCAGATTTAATGTATAAACACGCATTATTGACTATAATTCAAAAACTAGATATCAGACCTTGATCAAATTTCAATGGGACCACATGAAAAGCACTAGCTTTCAAATAAAAAAAGAATCATCAAAATCGGCTCACAACAAAAGAAGTTATTAGGTAACTTTTGAAGTCGGGTAAACGAGAACATCGTCAAAGTACGTATTATTCGTCACAAAATAGACATTATTGACGATATTACAAGAACTACTGATCAGATCTTGATCAAATTTAAATGGGACCAATTAGAAAGCAATATCTTTCAAACTAAAAAAAAATTCGAAATCGGCTCACGTAGAGAGAAGTTATGAGGTAACACACACAAAAAAAATAAAAATACAGTCGACTTGAGTACCTCCTCCTTTTTTGGGAAGTCGGTAATAAACTAAGACAACAAAGTATTAATTACAAGCTAGAGCTCATTAAAGGTCAGATTTATCCGAAAAAAGTTGACATGATATAACCAGGTCAGGCTCAATGCTGACCGCTAACAATGTCACTCATTTAAAAAGTTGATGAAAGGTCTACCGGTTGGTCGGGTCAGACGTTCGGTCAAGATAAGTCGGTTTTCAAATATATAAAGTTCCGACTCTATCTAGATATTACAGTACAATAACTCTTTATTGACGCCAAGAATAAAAAGTACAGAAGAGAAACAACTAATAGTACTAGGGGCGGTTTTATCGCTAAGAGCGATAATGTAATATCTTCCAGACAGCCTTTGGATGGATATAAGTAATTTAGAGATAAGCAGGGATGGTGGTCACTACTATCGGCCACTTTTACATGTAAACATCTCCAAATTTTCAAATATAAATAGGTACTACTATTTTTTTAGAATTTGTACATTCAGTGCGTTTACAAAGTTATTTTAATTGTTACTATGTTTTAAAGTCTGCAAATATACTTACTCAAATTACAAAAAAAAAAGCTGACTGTACATGAATTCTATAACTCTTTATTGCACCAGGAAAAGAAAAAGTATTAACATATTAACATAACATAAACGCTTTCACACTCTAAGTTCGAAGCCTTGTGTCGTGGGTGCCGGAAACATTCACATGACACACACAATCACAACCAGTACTAAGAAACACAAATGTTCCTTGGGGAGAAAACTTGTGTTCCCGCCGGGAATCGAACCCGATAGCCTTATAAAAAAACTACAATACACTACTATACTACTATAGGCAAACTACACAAGCGCTTTCTGTATTATTATAGCGACGCCATAATATATATATATACCTAGGTTTATATATAATTCCTTTATTAGTGATTAAGATATAAAAAATATATATCAAAAAATGTGCCGCCGAGTTTCTTGCCAGGTCCTTCTCCAGATGGCTGTAATATTGCAAATCTGGCACTGCGAGTCGTTAACTTTCATGAGTGCCTCTTTAGGGCCCATATGAATAAACGATTTAGATTTGATTTGATCTGAATAATTACCTGCGTCTTTGTTCCCCGAACGGTTCAATCTGGGTGTCTTCAAGTCTAGAGTGAATAGGTATCTTCTAGGCAGGCATGTTACATCTTCGGCCGCATCTTCACTTTCCATTAGGTGGGATAGTGGTCAAATGATTGCCCATCTAGCATAAAAAAAATATAAAATTTGAGTTCTAAATTGTATTCGGACATATTATTATGATTGGAACAATACAATTATGTAACCATAAAGGTAACAACCAAACACCTTTGTAATACTCTGCGCCATTAAATATTTTTTCACCCAGGTAAATTATAGTCAATTTTACAACAAGACTATATAGATATATTAACAATATTCAAAAATATTATTATGACGCTATAAAGATATCTAACTACCTAGCCCTCAAATCAATATTTGCATGTCACTATTATGACCAAGTGTGTGAACTATATTGATACACTTAACCTTACATCTGTTTATACCTACACTTGAAGCAAATAAATGCATTTCATTTCATTTCATTTCAGGAAATTAAATTTGTTTTCCGTTTATAGTCAATTCACTCAAAATGTTTAGCTTCTACATTAACCATCCGTAGAGCGAACTCAGAGACAGCGTCGTTGTTCCCTGGACGTAAAAATTTGGGAGTCTTCAAATGTAGCGTATCACTGTGTATAAGCAAGCATAGTACATCTTTGAGCGTATCATCGGGTGAAGTAGCCAAATGCTCGCCTATCCTGTTTATAAAATCTTTCCTTCTTTGCGCCTTCTCTACATATACCTCATAATTAAAACTCATCTTCATTTCTCGGTAAGGAACTTCCTTGTTGCTGAAAATCGTGGATATCTTTTTAACCGCCACGTGCTCTTAATTATCGGATACGTTATGTGTTTTATATTATAAAAAGTTATTAAAAACTAGGCTATCGTCTATTAGCAAATCAAATGACGCGCAAAAAATATCCATAACATGTGCAATTATTTTACAGTTTTCCATTTTATAATTACAATTTCGCAATGGCATGTCGAATTTCACAATCGTATTAGGTGCATAGCTAATGTCGAAAAATTAAACTATTTTACGGCGGAATAATATGAGTAGTGAAAATAATGGTTTTTCGTGTGATTAATTAGCGAAAAGCCGCGCAAGTGCAAGCGTGACTCACGCAACGAAGGTTCCGTACAAAATTTTATAGTGCATCCGAATTATTGCCCATTTAAACCGATTTTCTATCATTTTGATCTACGAATGCATGATTTTAGGAGTTTTCTATTACTTGTGCTGCAAAACCGTGCTTCTTGTCTTATTTAATAATTAGAATAATTAAAGTCAACTTGAAATACCCTGTAGTATTGGATTAAGGAGGAAAATATACGGCTAAAATGTCCATGTTTTATATTTGCTTAGAATAGGACGCTAGTTTTTTTGTTACATGGAACAGTAGGCCTAAGTATTTGATATTCCATTTAACTTGATATAGTTTGGTGTTGAGACACTGGGTCCGTGGGGACCGGGAGCTCATTCTATTTTCAAAATTCTATCAGAGCGCCTGGTTGAAGCGACGCGTGATCAAAATGCTGGCACTTATTTGGCTCAACGTATTAGCATTGCAATTCAGAGAGGCAATGCCGCCAGCATGATGGGAACGCTACCCACTGGTAGTGGGCTTGAGCACTTGAGTTACCTATAAGCTCGATGTCTTGTAGGTAACTTTAGTTCTTTGCTGTACATAGTTTTAGTTTATTTTTAGGAAATATAGGCAATTGGCCCGTAGTTAGTACAGGATATAGAGTAACACTTGATATAACACCTCCTTAAGAAACGGAAAGGGGATTGAGAAACAGACACATTAATAAAGGCTTTATTTTTCCTTTTGAGGTAAGTACGAAACCCTGGATATCATATAATTCCTAATAATCCTATCGTACGATTAAAGTACCTACAATCCTGTGCTAATTTACCCGAACGCCACTTCTGCTTATTATGCCCAAGAAATTCCGGCGTTCCTCAAGGCTCGCTTACTTCACATGTTAATTTGGGGTCGTAGTATATAGAATCTAAAGCCAAGACTGCTGCTAAGAAGCTCGGCATTCTGTCAATTGGCAGGAGGCACATTAAGTCAGCTGTTTAACCTGTACCAAGCACATGCTGCACAAGTCCGATCGTGTATGGATAGCTATGCCATGAATCCATACACGATCGGACTTGATACGAAGTACCGCCTAAACTTTAACAGAAAAAAAAGGTGCTGCAGCCACCTTTGGAACGGCGATTCGTTCGCGGCATTAGACGTAAGGCTCGTTTAGGATACCTTTAGGTGGATTCAAAAACCATGACAGACAGACTGCCCACTACTCCACTCATACTACAACGACGAGGTGCAACACCATCCAATTTTTTTTAAATATTAATAGTTAAAAGAATTCTTGCATTTAAGTTTAGAGTTAAAAATTAAATATTTTTAACTCTAAATAATATATATGTTTTTTTTAGTAAATGACGTTTTCTAACAATGAAACCTAGCTAGATAGATTTATAGTCCCCGAAACCGCCTGCATACTACATTTCATAAAATTTGTTGGAGACGTTTCCGAGACTCATATTATATATATACATATATGAGAAAATGCTGTATTAGCTTTAAGTCCTCCGTGTACAAATTTATTGTACAAAAATAATAAATAAATAAATATATACAAGAATTGCTCGTTTAAAGGTATCAGATATTATTAATAGATGCAATGATATTGTGCACTCGGAACTGCTAGGAAACCATCTCACTTGTTGGTAAACAGGCCAGCAACTAGTAACCTAGATAACTAGCCTTTAAAAATAACAGCCACAGATGTAGTACCAAAAGATGTTCCTTTTGGTGCTTGGCTAACTCTTGCCATAAACTCTCCTACTTGGGCACCTCAGAATTTGTTATGTATTCTGTGGTCTCACCTAACATACATCATCCACCGTAACGTTAGGTGCGTTATGCTTGGGTGCTCATGTCGTCTCACCTTGGCATTCAGGAAGTATCCAATTACTGGCTTTTAATGAACGCCCGTGTAATAAGATGATGGCAACCTATTGTCTTCAGATGGGTAATTTACGCGCGAGATAGACTCGTCACTGCCAAGGTGGATCTTTATCTTGGAAACCAATTTTCTAGATCAATTAAAAACTTACGTCCGGTGACGACGATGATACCAAGATTATCAGTAATGATAGAGCAGTGAAACATTTCAAGATGGGTGGTTCATCAAAGTCAGAGCTAAGTATTAAATAAAATAAAAATCATTTATTTCGGACATCCATAGAGTTGTTAGTAACAAAATAACTTAATAACTATGTTAGTAAAATTATTATTATTATTGGTTACATCATTATTACAATTACAATTATTAATCAATTTGAAATACAATTATTAACTTATTATATTCTACCCGTGACTACATTCACCCAGTGTTTCTGAATTGGGCAGTCCAGACGAGATGCAATCATAAACAAAACACTGTTGGAGCTACCTCGAAGACGATAGAACATTGAGGCGACTTTTTTCCCCATTATAGCGTGGAAGCCATCTATACGCGCACTCGCGAACATTCCTGACGCGCTGCAACATCGCGGCAGTCCCAACAGTGTTCTGAATACATTGTTGTACTGCACCCTCAGGGCGTTGTAAGCTCGTTGCGTGTACTTAACCCACAGGCTGCTAGTGTAGAATGACTGACAATATGCTCTAAAAAGAGTTAACTTTACTTCCTTTGAGCATCGAGCAAACCTGCGAGCCAGCATATTGCCTCTAACTGCCAACGCCCTGCGCTCACGTTCTAGGTCTAAGTCATCTTTCAAATCCTCTGTGATCATATGACCCAGATACTTGAATTTATTAACAATTTTTAATTCAGTACCATCGAGTAGAACTGGAGGAACAGTGCTTGGTCCATGCTTGCCCGCCTTGAAAATGAGCATCTCACTTTTCCTCGAGTTGTACCTAAGGCCATGTTCAGCTGCGTATCTCTCACATTTACGTACGAGCGTTCTAAGTGCGCTTATCGAGGGAGCCAGCAGCACCATGTCGTCCGCGTAACTAATGTTATTAACACAAGTTCCATCTATATAGCATCCGACATGGATACTGCTAAGTCCCGCGACCAGCTGGTCCATGTACAAATTGAACAAACTGGGGGATGATAGGCCGCCCTGGCGTACACCACATTCCAGCCTATATTCATCGGACAGCGTATCGACCCACCTCACCTGATTTGTTTGATTTGTGTACCAATATTTCAGCAAAGAAATGCCTTCAGCCGGCATACCTGTCTCACTTAGCTTCTTCCATAGTATGTCATAATTTACAAGGTCAAATGCTTTTGACAAATCTAGGAAACAGGCATATATAGGTGTCTTTCTTTCTGTGTAATACCTGACAGTATACTTAAGGCTCAAAATAGCACTCTCAGTGGAGAGTCCTGCCCTAAAACCGAATTGTGCATCACTAAGGCGCAGAAATCTGCCGAGACGATTGTTAAGCACACTGTCAAATATCTTCGCTGTTGTCGTAGCAAGTGAGATGGGTCTATAGTTCGACCTGTCAGATACATCCCCAGTTTTGTTCTTTAAAATGGGTATCACTACAGCGCTCATTAATGGCTCTGGCAAGAACGAATGGCCCAAACATAATTTTAAAATCATGGCCAAGATGCGAGGCAAGTGTATGCCAGCATACTTGTAATGCTCGATGCTGAGCCCGTCATGCCCGGGAGACTTACCTTTTTTCATACTATTAATCACGGTAGCTACTTCTTTCGCTGACAAAGAAATTATACGCTCTGGCATATCGGTCTCACCATCGCGCATTCCACCTACCGATGGACCCAGGGGTGACTGGACGAGGAAGTGGTCCCTAAACTTGTTGGCTATACATTTAGGGTCACTTTCACCTCCAACACTGACCGGCACACCTGGCTTCGGGCTCATTTTGTTAGTATGTTTCCAGAAGCCCTTAAAATCCCCAGCTGAATGAGCGGATGCCAGTATATTCATTCTGATTTGATCCTCTCTATCCTGGCACCATTTCAATCGAGACTTAAAATACTTCCTGCTTGCACACATATCCTCATATATAATACCGGTAATCGGTTTAGCAGCTAGAACCCAAGCTTGAAATTTATTCCTAGCATCTCTGTGAGCCCCAGCTACATACTTGTTCCAACCGGGAATGTATCCACCTTTCCTAGAACACTTTACCCTATAAGACACTTTAGATGCTTCAGTAAGTATGTTAATGACGTCACAATACATTTTGTTTATAACAACATTATGATTCGGATTTGAGCAGAGTGAATCAGCACACAAAGCCGCTAAGTAACTGGGTATCCTCGCTATAATCAGGCAGTACTTTACATCAGAACAGCTTTAATATATCTAGGTAGTCTAGAAGTCCGATTTTGCATGGAGTACTGTGGCTACCTCTAGGGTGGATCTGCCAAGTAACAGCTTGAAGCTAAATCCATAGACCGACAAGCCAAAAGACCGATTGGCGATAGTCACTGGTCTTTGGACTCGACCAGACTGCAGAATCTTGGTCACCGACGTAAATTCGCGAGCCCATCTGTATCATATCGTTTACAATCCGGGGAGTGTGCACAAGGATTACACGAGTTAATTTTTCCATGCCGTTTTTAGCATCTTACAACAAGACAAACGGTCAAACGTCATCAATTTATGGTAGACATACAGACATTTGCTCGAAATGTTTAACTTCTAAATTCAATATCCGTACAACGAAGTTACTTTCTGACTCACCTGATGGAAGTTACTTTCCATCAGGTGAGTCAGAGGAGGTTCAAGTGCACGCATTGCTTAAAAAAGGGTTTCCAACTTAAGATCAGCGAAGACATCGTGTAGATCATCCAATAAATAGGTGAACCTCGTTCAAAAGAGGAATAAGAATTAAAGAGGACCGTGTGTTCCGTATCATTCTCATTTAAAAATGGTCTATAAAACGGCTAAGTCCATTTTACATTAACTACCATGAGACTGTAATAGCTTTATCCAATCAAGACGGCTGTAAAATAATCTTTAGACAAAATTACTTTGGTACAATTTAATTGACTTGAATGGAGTGTTTTGCTCGATCAAAATACCTACATCATTATCTTTATCTAAGAAATTGATTGCCCAGCAAAGAATGATTCTTCATTAAACAGAGAACTTGATACTTGTAAATCTCATTTTATGATTGGAGAGTTAAATTCATAGCGATTCAATCAGTTCTGTATAAAAGCTACAGAATGAGCAATAAACTGTGATATTGGCAAACGCCTGATGTGATAATTATCTAGTGATACTGGTCACTGGTATCTATAGGTCATTTCTTCAATGCGATCTTTTCGAACTCATGTCTATGGTATCTTCGTCCGTCGATCCTCCGATCATTGTCCTTTATCTCTAACTCTGGTAGTGCTTTCCGTATAATCGAATGAATTGGACTTTAAACGGGCTGATCAAAGAGAAAGGCTTTTGTTCAACGGAAAATTGCTAACCACTGATGAGAACAAGGATGACGGCACTTACAATTTAATTTATGAATACATTTTTAACGATTAATTCTGGTAGCGCTGGATTGCCCCAACGTTCCCATGGCGGTGATGTCTTTGTTCATGAATTTCGGCGAATCTTTTGATAGCACTAACGCTGAGTTTTAATAAATGATGAGTATATTTTAGCCACTGTTTTATCTTTTGGTGCCTATAACATTAGGCAAGCATGTCACTCTCAACTCCTCTTAGACTCATCATGACTTGAAGGTTCTCCAATATTTCCTAAAATAGACGCAATTCATTAAGAAAAGTACCTACTCCTAGATACGTACCAATGTGGAAGCAGTAAACTAAACAGTATTGAATGTTTTATTACAGTCACTGAGCCTACCCCTAAATTAAGGGTAGGTTCTAACAGCCATCATAAAACCACCCACAAATAGTTGTATTATCGACCCTCCCTATGCAAAGCCTTGCCCGCACCCTTGCATCGCGCGACCTTCGTGCTGTTTGCGTAGGTATGTCGTTAACTGACCATCGGTATTGTATTGGTATTGTATTAGAACCGTATTTATGACAGACAATGTTATATGACTAAGTACCTAGTAAGTAGTGTTTCCTAATAAGTACGGGTTTAGGATTCTTCAAGTCGCGACTGAAAGGTAACTTCTAAGCAAGCTAGCTCCATTGTCGACCACATCGTCGCTTACCATCAGGTGAGATTGTGATAAAAAGTTTGGCTATCTTGAATAAAAAAAAGGCAAGTAGTATTCGTTAATACCTATTGAGTCCTCCTTACATAAAATAATTTAAACGTAAGCAAAGCTTAAAAAAACCGACATCACCGCTTATATTTCGGTTTTGGCATGATCGATTTCGATAAAATTTATATGGAACCACCTCTGAACTATAATCTACCAAACAAAAAAGATTTTTAAGAATCGGTCCTCAAATGGGAAGAAATTGGTGAACATAAATAAAAAAAGAAATTCATACAGTCGAACATTGAGCCTCCTCCTTTTTTAAGTCGGTTAAAAACTATATACACTCTCTGACACTTACAGATTACCTACTATACTGGGTTCAAAATTTAATATGGCTTTTTTCTGTTACTCTTGCAGTAACTCACGGCGGCTATATTTAACCTGGCATGCTAATTATAGGCATTTTTTCATACTATATGCATATTTGTCATGTATCTACTAAAGTTAAATTGAACACCTCTTTACCAAACTTTTAATTTTAGGTATCCAGGTATCTATATTTGTCTGGCCGATATTTTAATTTAGATTTAATTCAGGTTTCCACAAAAATATTAAGAAATTACTTATTTCATCGTTATCACCGTCCTCAATCATCTAGATATAGATTCTAAGACTGTTCTAGATTTTAGAACAGTCCAAGCAGACGAAGTCTCAGGCAAAAGTTAGTATGAAATGAATCCGTTAAGTTTGACGTAGTTTTTTTTATATTACACTATTTCATGATTACATATCGAAGCCCGGATAGCTCAGTCGGTAGAGCATTGGACTTTTAATCCAAGGGTCCAGGGTTCAAGTCCCTGTTCGGGCGTTACTTTTTGCATGTTGTTTTTATTTTTCGGAATTATTTTTTGTTGACGTATCATGTAACTTTAATTAATTGTAATAAAAAAATACATTTGTTATTTTTTTATTGGTAACTAATCCAGCATTTGACCATTATCTCATTTCAGTCTTGACTTGAAACTCCTAGATTATACTGTTCAGAGAGAACTAAGACGCGGCTAATGAGATCAACTCCTTCGCCGACCCGTACAGATGATGAACGTAGAAGCGAAACGCTTCGAGTGAATTTGTAGAAGAACGATCAACGAGCGAAACATGAACTTCATACATTTCCTGCGCACACTCTCCAAAGTGTGAACGGTAGAATACCGACAAGCTTAATGTTATTTATGTTATTATGATTGCATGATAAAAGGCCATAGGAAATAAAATAATTAGGCTATTATATACTACCAATAAAAAAAATGTTTTGTTCACATCAATAGCAGGACGGGTATAGAAAAAAAAAATAGGAATAACCCAAAAGAACAAGCAATAAATCAAAATTGATAAATTGGTATGGGAATTGCCACTTCGGATTATTTTCAATAGATGGCGTGATACGAAATTCACCGGAAGATCGAGTACCATAGATTATTATTATATCCTACACTAACGTTGGTTTGTTGTTTAAGTTTTTTAAGTTTTTTTTTTGCTGGATAGTGACGACGAACGTATTATAATTTCTTTTAATTAATGTTCTCATGGAAGTGATGTATATCTTATATAAGAATAAATATCTTTAAACCATAAAAAAAAACGTAGTTATGCAATCCCATTATGAAAAAGTAGAATAATAATGTAGCATTTTTATTATAAGGTATCGTAACCTGGTCTTTATTAAAAACTAGCACTTGAATAATTTCTATATAATAGTAAGTATTTACGTCACCGTTACAATAACTGTATATAGTACCAGCGGGTCATCCAATGAAATAAATTAGAAGCAATGTCATACAAGTCATCGGACATCATAGAACTTAGTGTGGAGCTGTGAGTGTAGAAGCTTTTATATGTATGTAATTAAGTTCTTATTTATTATAGTTTTAGAATCGTTATCTAATTTTATAACTATGCTTTTTTATCGTTATATTGATATTAAAATGCTTGGTATATTTCATAAATAACATTTCGGAGCAACTAGTTGCACCCCGCGGTTTTACCCACGTAAGTCTAGGACCAGCTGTAATTCCAGGATAAAAAGTAATAGTCCTATATCCTTTCCTAAGCTGTAGTCTAACTCTGTACCTAATTTCATCAAAATCGAATAGGTATTCTACATTTGTTCCGAAGTGTAAGCAGGTACGTTAACTATTGTAATAGCATGTACAGGCTGTAATATTTAGAACATTGTAAAATTTTACATGCTTTTATTTATTCCAAATTATATTAGTATTTGATCACTTAGCTATGCGATGGACAAATCGTGGCAAATTATTATGCATATTTTAATGTATTACACGAAGCAGTAAAACTCCTTAAAATTGTTACAAATATTTTCGCTGTGTAAGTATAATTTGTAAAAATATTATTTTAACGTAAGTAATATACATGTAATAGTCGATTTAGAAGTAGTAGAACCCTATTAACGTGTAGTTTTTTAAGTACTTAGCTGTTATTGGCGTGGTAGGTAGTTGCCACCCCTGTGCCCAACAGCTGCCACCGTATTGTGATTAGGAAATTCCGGTTTTACCGGATATGAGACAATGGAGAAGAGCAGTGAAGTACACGGCTTCCTCTTTCGTAGGATACATTTTATTATATCTGCTCAATGTGTGCATCGACTTTTTTCTGTACTTGATATTCGAGCACTACCTCACTTGAAGTAAAGTAATGATGCGGCCGATGACCTAACAAGTCTGCCTAGAAAATTTATATTCACTGTAAACCTTAAAGATTCGGGGAACAAAGACGTGGGAACGGGGAGTAAAGGGTGCGTTCCACCCCTTTCCTGTACTGATGAAAACGTAGTAACGAAACGCTTCGAGTGAACTGGAGGTATACCAACCATAAATGCATGACGTTTGACTATCACTATGACAAACAATGTACGACAAAGTGCGACATAAGTAACTCCTGTAGAAATGTAGTTATAATAACACTACAAAGTATTAGTAGTCATGACATCTTCGCTGATTATTTCCATTTAAAACTATTGTTGTTCTTTATTATCGTTTTATTATACAAAATATCAATGGAATTTCTTTCATCGCTAACTCATTATTTAATTGTGTAGATTCTGCACGGTTCACATTGAATGTATTTGTGCTGTAAAGTATCGAATGAACCTTTTTCAAGCTCGGGCCTAGGTGGCACGACGCGAATGTTTCTGTTGTCGTTCGCGCCATTTCCCCGCCAGTTGGCGAGCCGTCGTCGAGCAGGGTGCTTCGCCTCATTCGCTGCAGTGCCATCGCGCCAACATCGCGCTTCGCAGACATCCTCGCGAATCTCAATAAACATCAGTTCCTATTTACCTATTTATAAATATATACCAAACGTGACAAAACATTCCTCGGCCACCAGATCTGTGATAATGAACTTAAATTTAGAATTTAAATTTCAGTGATGTTTACAAATATATCCTAATAAATGCAACTTTTAAAATAAGATGTCTCGCGCATCGGCGTTCAAAACCTTTTTTTAATTTTCGTGACTTAAATTTAGTTAGTAAAAATGACGAAATACAAGTTGAACAATACTCTGCGGTCCGGTTCGGAAGTGACTCTAACTTCGTATATGACAGGCAGTACAGACAGCACTAATAAGAAAGACGAGAGGCACTACCCGATACCGGAGCTGGACTCTAATCAGAACGGGAATGTGAACCTGGAATCGAATAGGAACCTGGAAGCGGGGCGGCAGTGCCACATATGTCCTCACTCGTGCGAGTTCCTCAAGCAGTCGGATAAGATAGCAGCCTCGCTGGCGAAGCAGGAGTGCGACAAGTTTGGATTGAACGAGTTGAAAGTCGAGGGGCTGGATAAGAACGTGTGCTTGTGCGAGAGGTATAACGGGGGGTGTAAGCTGTGCCCGCGGCCGAACCTGACGCCCACGCTGAACTTGTCTGGGGGGAAGGACTCCTGCCATGCCTGTCATACATCTTCATGCAACTCCGTCTATCCTCGTAAGTACTAAGTTATAAATAAGAGAGTCGCGGGAGTCACCCTGATCTAAACAATAAAAAATATTATCCAATAATTAATAATCCTTGAATTCTTGTAACGATTGATTCTTTGGCGTGAAATTACTAATTAATTGAAAAAATAATAATTAAACACCTATAGTAATATCAATAAAATGTTAACATAATTACGTGGTCTTCAATGATATTTAACTGAGAAACGACGATGAGCAAGTTGTAACAATATCCACCAGTTCGATTCCAACACATTCTGTTCTAGTCACTGTTATAGTTTTTGACCGTTGCTACTGGACTAAGCCCTGTATGGAACATAACTGGATATACCCACGAGTATAGCCCAATATACTTACGAATATTTTTTTTACCAAGTCAAATTTAATTTTCACAGATTATTAACAACTCACAGAGGTTGTTAATTCTTATAATTTAGTAATCACAAACTCACTTTGTTCACCATCATTCAAAATTTTTTTTTAACCGACTTCTAAAAAGGAGGAGGTTCTCCATTCGATTGTATGTATTTTTTTTGTATGTTTGTTACACGATCATTCCGCCAAATAGGAATCGATTTTGATGTTACTTTTTTGTTTGGTAGATCATACTTTAGAAGTGGTCCCATATAAATTTTATCCAAATTGATTTAATTATTGTATTTTGAAAAAATCATCAAAAAAGAAAACATAGGCGGTCAAGTCGGTTTTTTAGGCGTCGTTTACATTATTTAATTCAAAATTTAAAATGGTGTATGTTCATTCTAATTTCATCTTTATTCAGAGATAAGTTATCTTGCCCCGTTTTTTCTTGTGTTACTACTAAATGTGTACCTATTAGGATTTGGTCTTCTACAACTATACTATATGCAAACAATATGTTGTAATAATAGTGGCAAATAGTGTTTACAAAAACATCTGATGTCATTCAAATCTTTTCAATAAATGAGGTAATTGCGTCGAAGGTATATGTTATCTATTAAATAGACAAAATAAGGAAATAGTTAAGTAAGGCCTGTGTTCACCGACTTATACACAAACATATCGTTAACTAGCTGCACCTCGCGGTTTTACCCGCCTAAGTCCCGGACCCTCAGTAATTCCAGGATAAAAAGTAGTAAACCCTAGTCTATCTCTGTACCAAATTTCATCAAATTCGGTTTAGCGGTTTAGGCGTGAAATTGTAACAGACAGAGTTACTTTCGAATTTATATTATTAGTAGGGATAATATAGCTTATTTATATAATTTTCTTCAAAATAATATCGATTTAGTTAGGACACTAAACAGTGTCCGTCAGATCAATCTAACTAACTGATCTGACTACGGATACCTAACTTTTATTTTCAACCGACTTCAAAAAATTAGATTCTCAATTCGACTGTATATATATTTTTTATTTTATTTGTTTGTTACGCGATCGTTCCGCCATTTTTTTTTATAAAAAACCGACTTTAAAAACTTTGCTTGCGTTTAATTATTTATACAAACTATTAACTTGACATTCCTTTTGTTAATGAGGGCGGTTGATCATATCGAACTATGTACTCTTATGAACAATTAATGTACTTCTTTTTTTCGTCATCCTAAGATATTAAATATCTCTAAGCTCTATTATTTAACTGAAACGTTACCCTTCAATCCGATATTCAGTAATGTTTGTGGAGTCAATGGAGTGGTTCTGCCTCAGGCGGTCTCTGCAAAAGCGTACTACCACTGCAAAAAGCCTCCCACTAATCCTACTAGGTACCCTTTAATGTAAAAGCTACAAGGTATGAACAATTACGTTGTGTAGATAGCGTAGATACGAAACATTTATCGGATACATTTCGGAGAGTGTGCTAAGGAACTGCACGATCTAGTTCCCCCATCCCCGATCCCCTCGAATGGAACTCCTTACTCGAGTCGGTGTTTCCTGATGAGTACAAAATGGGAGTCTTCAAGTCACGAGTGAATAGTTATCTTCTAGGCAAGCTTGCTCCATTGTCGACCACATCGTTGCTTACCATCACGTGAGATAGTGGTCAAAAGTATGCCTATCATGAATAAAAAAATAATAAAAAAAAACATTTATTCATCCTTGTCCGTATTTATTTAGCCTGATTGAACGTTATTAGTACACGAACGAACTCCATGGTGATCGGAAACTAAAACCCAACAGGTCGCAGTACATAGTTCAAATAAAATGTCTTTCCAAATAGTGGAATAGTTAGGAGAGGTACTTGTAAACTAGAAATGTATAGGAACATTTTCTTAAATACCTATCTACTTAAATCTATAACAATGTGTAGAATTCTAGTAATAGTTTTTTTTTTTTTATAGTTGTGCCAGTCATGAATATAGGGACATCGAAATATTTACTAGCCGCTCCCCCCCGGCTTCGCCCTCGTTTATCAAATAAAAAAGTAGATTATGTATTGATCCTAGGTATAAGCTACGTGTGTACATTCCAAAATACATCTAAATCCGTTTAGCTGTTACAGTGTGGAAAGATAATAAACATACTTGCACACAAACTTTCGGATTTATTATATAATATAAATGTGATGGGATAATTCCTAAGGACGTATATTAGATATAATTATATTATTTTCTTTGCTAAGGGTGCGAAACATTGATTTTGAACATACAATGGAAAACAAGCTATACTTATCTAAATTTAGATTTAAATAACACACTATAACAGTAACTTTGCAATTTCTTCTGCAACACACATTTTCACGCACAGTATTAAATAATGCATTCACACTGACAACCCCACGCTAAATTTAAAGACTTGAATCCTGGGTGCCGGAAACATTTACATAATACATTTACATAACATACACACACACAATTAAACCTAGAAGGACAATCCGTTGGAAGGAAAATTGTGCTACATTTCCGTGCTGTTATCGGGAATCCAACCCAGAACTCGCAGCGTACAAAGCAAACACTTGCCCACTGCGCACTGAATGCCTGTTGACAGATGAGTGTTTATTTATTTATTTATTTATGAACACCAACATAACATACACTATTACAATCAACATATTTAAAAGCATTTTTACAAGTTAAGTGTCATTATAATTATAGGTGAAGTCTACATTCAATATTTTTTGCGAGATTACATATAAAATTAATAGATTATAACAACACATTAATTAATTTAAAATTACAAAGAGGCAAAAATTTTAATCATAAAAAATAATATAAACAATAGATTACAAAAAATAATATTATTAAAACAAGTTATGATAACTTACATATATACATGCTCTGGGTCTAAATCTGAGGTTAAATATGGTTACTTAGTACTTCTTGTAGTACCGTGGACCTTAGAAGGATTTGCAGCTGATCGATGCAAGGTTCCAGCTTAGATCGTAAATTCAGAAAGTGGATCTGTTTCTTACTTTTTTTATTATTTAAAACTAACAAACATTTACACACACGCACACAGACAATTTTCGCATTTATAATATTAATAGGAGTAAGATAGGCAAACATTTGACAACTATTTCACTCGATGGCAAGCTACGATGCGGCAGACGATAGAGCACGTTTGCCTAGAAGATTCCAATTCACTTTTCAAGTTAGACCGATCGTGATGCAATTTTGCACTGAAATAGTTTAAACCGGAAAAGGACCCGTACTACTTTTTATTCTGATCCTTTTTATAAGTGCCAAGCTGCATCAGAAACCTCGATATCCAGTTAGTGACGTCGCTTGGTCCGCACCGCTGCGTTTAAGCACTTGACGTGATCCATTACTTCCTGGGTGACTGCCGGTGCACGTCACTGTACGTCACTGCACTATCCGGTGACTATAAAGATCACTTACGTTCTGTCATAGATATCCTTACTGGCATGACAGCTCGGGTTCTGACCCCTACCTTGACCATGTTAGTTATTATGTGCCTTGACTCTAATATTCGTTGGTCGAAAGATAAGCTGATTTGATTCGACTCTATTTTATATTAAACAATATTATCCAAGATAGATGTAAATAAAGGACTACTTATTGAGAATCGTGTTAAACATCGGCTCTTGTTTTGAAATTTTTTTTCTGTCAGTTAGGTAAGCACTTGGCCGCTATCTCACCTGGCGGGACAAATTTTCTGCATAGTGATTTTTTTGTCCCATATACCGTTAGTACTTATTTGGGCGCAATGCTGTATGACTACTATGACTCAAAATAAAATTATTTTAGAGAATTTGGTGTTATGCTTTGAAATTTACTAAATTTAAATCTTTTAGCAGCATTTATTTCTTGGTTATATTGTGTTTATTTGGAGTCATTATATTGTACCACCAAAAACAATTCACGACCTGAGAAACCTTTTCACCCACAACGGTTACTATAAATTTACGTGAAAAAAAATACTCAAAAATGAAAGTGCATGGTGAAGATAAAATTAAGTTTGATAAGTTTAGATTAAGTTAAGACGCATCTTTATTTTAGAGTATTTTAGTTTAGAGAGTGATCGTATAATATTGTCGACATAGTATAGTAAATAAAAGGCTGATTGCATTTTTATATCAAATTATGTTTAGGATTTATATAGTGACTCTTTATGAATATTTTCAGTCCACTGATTTACTAATATTCCGTGATTTTGACTACATTTTGACATATTTTTTCGCATACCAAAACGCGCAAACGATCTTAATATTACAGAGTAACTAAATACACATGAACTCTGCTCTTGTTGCAAAACCTCTGGATTTTTTGTTCCGCCTCTTCTCCTCTGACTGATCGAAGTTTTTTTATCGGCAAGACAACTTCTTCCATATTTATTTATACGACTTGCACTTTTTAATCTATGGTGTATGATTTAAATTATTTGCCATTAGTTTCACACGCTCTTATTCTGTGCTGGTATTTCGCTTTAACATCCCAAAGGTGGGAATAATATACCTACGGTCAAACCATTTAGCTCTTTTGTGTATAATTAGACGCAAGCAAAGCTTAAAAAAAACCGACTTCACCGCTTTATCTTCGGAACTTTGATCAGATTAGATGTACTAAACACGCATTATTGACGATATTTCAAGAACCACGGATCAGATCTTGATCAAATTTAATTGGGACCAATTGGAAAGCAACATCTTTCAAACAACAAATAAATTCAAAATCAGTTAACGAGGAAAAAAGTTATGAGGTAATACACAAAAAAAAATACTTCGATTTGTGTACCACCTCCTTTTTTGTAAAGTCGATAGAAAAAGACAAGATAAAAGAGATGAAGAATGATTTAACTTGATTTAAAACACTATGCGTTTTGGAAATAAACGTTAGTTTACTTTTCCCCTATGATGGCCCATCTGACGAAAGTTCTCAACACCAAAAGTCTAAAAATATTTAGTTTGTTGTGAAGGCAGAGTTCAGTAACTTTTATATTATAGCATAAAATAAACACCTCTATTACCAATTCTTAAACCTTATTTTAAATATTTAATATTCTAAATTAAATTTATTATTAATATCTTATATAGCCGGATGCTCCCAAGAGTTTTAATAATTATGATAATGGCAAAATATAACCATTGTATGTTGATAACTACTAATTAATTTATTATATAAATGAATATGTTACCAGGTTAGAATAATATTAAGCAAGAACTGTTTGGCAATGAAGATTTATTTTCCTTATAATTACTTAAATTTTGGGCAATACAACCTTCGAGCATTTTTGCAAGAAGCTGTCATATTATACTGACAAGACAAATGTAGTTTTGATTACCTACTTAGGCAAGCATAAAATTATGAATATTTGATTAATTTGCCTATAAGTTAACCTCATTTCCACTTCACCTCACTTCGGTCATGAAGAACTTTATCTTATTTGATATATTAAGTTGTAATCAAGTGGAACGCTGAAAACTGCATCAAGTGTATTATAACTGGAAGAGATCGCTCTCAGCGATAAGACCGCCTATTGTTACACTGATATAATTATTTACTGTCATTCCTATTTGTGTTCTTTGCTATTTTAAGGTGTTCAATAAAGAATATATCTATATCTATAATATATTCAGCGGCCTCCAAGTATTCATAGTTATAGGTGCCCGTATATACTAGTACTATTTCGAGTCTTTGCAATTTTGTTAATTATCATGCCTGTTTTTGCAAATGCAGATTTTTATACATTTTCACACTAAGTGTAAGTAATAGATGTACTTACATGATAAATAAAATGGTCGTATAGAATATTTATTACTGTGGTTCTACGCGGTGTATACTACAGACATTAATAACAAATACCTACATGAATAGACGATTAAAGAAAAAAAAACTTAGTACGAAGAAATTAATAATAGACAACAAGCGGAGTGTTTTATATTTGAATGCAAAATAGTATTTACAGTATAAAGAAAGTCATGCGTCTTGTCAGGTTACTTACCCTGAAAAGTTTTTCTTAAATATAGGTGCGAGATCTCGTTTCGGCGCGAACGACTAGTATTTGATGTCCAACTGCCAAAGCAATTTGCTCGTGACGTACTTCGATCATGTTAAGTACTTTGAACTTCACCGAGTGGAGTTCGGCGCCATTAATAAACGGGAATTTACAATTCAAATAATGATGGATTATGTTCATCGATTGGGTTCGTAACAGGTTGGTTGGACTATCAATTTATTGGTGCGGAAATAATAAAAAAATGTTACAGTTTCCGATTATTTATTCACCTTAATAATAACAGTTCGTTCGTTATTCTAGGCATGAAACCTTAGCATGGCACATTACAATTACAATTTAATAAATCGCATTAGGTACTTAAATAACAATTGTATGATAAAAAAACAAAAAAAATATGTAAGACGACAGATACTAATAAAAAAAATTGGAGTATTAACTATCTGCCCGTATGGCTATACTCTCACGATTGGGAGAGCATGATAACATATTATTTTCCTTCTTGCTATTTTAAAGAAGTATTATCTGCAATAAAATAGAAAAATAGAATATTATTTATTTCGAAAACCTTTTACGATCTATGTGATACATACAAAAACAAGAAGTAATTGTAGTGTGAGGAAGCCCGGGATGCCATCCTATCAACAATCCTGTCGGATACAGTCTCTTTCGTGCTAATTCATAATGATAGTTGACAATTATTTTAAGTAATAAATTATGTATTTTCAAGAAATATGATACAAACGAAAATTCATAAATGTAAATAAAAGTCCGAGATTAACAATAAGAAAATATTTCACGCATGTGTAACTAACAAAACAAAGATAAATAAATATCATAATTATCAATGCTGAGTGCTGTTCAAAACCACTTACTACTGACTTTACAGTCAGCAAAAATATTATAAAACGCTTATTAAGAAAACCGTTTTCTAATAATACTTTATTATTAGAACACCTTAAAAAAAATAATGAAACGTTGAGTAAGTGCACCTATAAAATATGAATTGTACTGTGGGTGGGTCTTGGTTTCTTTGGGACTTAACTGTCCGTCTGTCAGAGGTTGGTTTTTTACAAATTACCGGAGTGAACATGATCAACAATAACTTCCAGATCATACCAGATTTATAAAATACAACAACAAACACACACAGCCCCACACTAAGTTCAAATACAAGTATCGTGGTTGCCGGTAACATTCACATCACACTCACAATCATATCCAGAACCATATGTACAAATGCACCTTGGGAAAGAAAATAGTGCTCCTGCTGAGAATCGAACCCAGGACCCGCGGCGCAGAGGGCCTAGCCCACTGCGCCAACCGGGGCGGTCAGAATCAGTGCGAAGTGTGAACATAATCTATGGTTCGCCACGTTACAAACTAACAACAGTAAACTACCACCAAAGAGGTATAGATAGACAAATATTATACATTTTTTACGGACAATTTCAATTTCCTGGGTTTGATTAGTAAGAGTGGTTGTAATTAGCTTTTTCATGTAATTGCGCTGTCAAGGCAGCCAACCGAGTGGAGCTTCCTTCTAACACCTTCGCGCTTTTTACGAATACTTTTTACAAATTATCTGGAGATCTGGAACCTATCTATATAGCATATAAAGAGTGACGTAAGCATGTTTAGGAGCCACATAGATGTATCTACCTGATCGCGGTACCTCTGGCCTTCAGTGATTCAAAATGCGCATACAGTGTATTTGATCACGGTATGTTGACCATCTACTTGACTCAAGTGGCAAATCAACATTTTGAAAATACGCTCTATCTCGCTCGCTCTATCGACGCTCTATCTTGAAAACAGCAACACGTATTTTCACCAAATATAACATAAAGAGTACAAAAAAAGAGCACTCTCGATCAAGTCATTTGTCAAACAAAATAACTAATAGTAGAGTCGTTCGGGAGCCACAGACAGACACACAGATACTTATAACATCTCCCCTGATCATCCCCTCTTTTTGCTTCGGAAGTAAAAATATAAATTATCCCTTACAAAGATTGTTGAGAGAAATATTACTGAGTCATAATTAAAACTTATATGAGTTAGGTAACTCCCCCATATTACCATCTATCTATTAGTTTGCATGCTACAATCTGGGACCGCATCATCACTTTTCATCAGGTTAGATAGAAGTAAAATGCTTGCCTCAAGCATAAAAACTCTTTCAATTAACTTTGGTTCTTTTGCTGTATATTTATATTATTCAGTTTAGTTTTTTTTTAGTTCAGGCCCGTATTCTAGTGACAATCAACGATGTAATATCACAATTTTTTAAAGCTTCTTCTTACCTCTTCTCGAACTTACTCTTTTCACCTCTATAGTCAATGTGTGTACCAACTGTAGTAGCATTGAGAGGCATATCAAGGTCATATCGGTCGGATGTAACGTTAGTTAGAAGAAGTCAGTTCAGGCCAGTTCGTTAACGGGTCGGAGACTAGTCCCATATCTTGGCTCCACAATATATTTTATAGCATGTAGTTTGAAGGAAGGGGAGAATCGAGCTAAATCTGGAATACCAGGATGTGAATGTCTATGTGCCCGCATTAGTTTTCATGTAGTCGTAGGCGTAATAAATGGCTTTATATAAAGCCATTTATTACGCCTACGCAAAGCCGCGTGACACGGCTAGTGAGCATATGCTCACTAGCCGTGTCACGCGGCTTTGCTTGCTTTAATTGGGATAAGAAGCAGTCTGTGTTCTAAGTGGTGTAACTACCTTTGCGGGCCCTGATGCAACAAGTGAATAATAATATGCTTGAAATTCAAGAAACCATTAAAAAGTAAACTTATTTTATTCTATATTTTTTTGATTCAATAAGATCTATTACTTACATAAGAACTTTATTACACTGCCAACCAAAAGGTTATATAGATCCTTAATGGTCTTTCGAAATGAAAATAGAAAAAAAAAATTTGATGAGGTTTTCAAATACCTTTTCAATTACACTAGGTACATTTTTTTTTGTCGTCTTATTTTTTTTATTGTTTACAAGATGGCGTTTGATTTTCGCTATATGGAATTTTAATTACTGTCATGTCTTTGGTGACATTCGCGAGATTAAGACAAATCTAAAATACCATAAAGAAACAAACATTATGTATGTTTAGGTAGTGCTTATCAGCGTATGGATGACCATACCTTGATAAACACATTACCCTCCTTTGTGTCACGCAGTCGGGTAAATACCCAAGTCCTCGAGCACCGATTATCGGAAGTCCGGTTATACTTCATCGTAAAATACTTATTAATGTATCGTAGTCCGATAAAATTAACACCTTTTAACTGAGATTTCTCTTTTACGTGGAGTTTTCCACAAAACAAACGTGTCTAGTTTCCATCATCAGATCGTTTTTGTAACCAGATAACCGTGTGTTTATTCCATAATAAAGCAGATACTAGCGTTCCGAGTACGTATAATAGAATGTATTGCGATTTACGAACGTGGGTAAAGGTAGACGACGCGACGCCCTGGAAAATGTAGCGTGGGTAGTCACTCAAATATTTTCATGTTAGGTATCTTCTTCCAGTGCCTCTCCATTTATTGAAAGTGCTGACAGGCAAGTCAGCACTTAAATTTTTTTTAGGCAGTACTTATCTGAACAGCTGTTGGCAGTCTTAATTTATGTCCACTCCCGGACGTATCGGAGCCATTATATCGCGTCTTCTGGCCTTCAAGTAAATGTAGGAAAAAAGTAATTTTAGTTAGTCGAATCAGCAAATTTTGTAGGCTGTAATTTTGCGAATCTGGCAATAGATTCATTAACTTTCATGAGCGCCTCTTTGGGGCCCATGTGAATAAACGATTTTGATTTTAGATTTTGAAATAAGTCAGATATAAATCAGTACGTTTGCCATATTCCCTAGAGGTCGCGTCTCAGGAAGCGGACAGGGGAATGCCCGTATCGAGGTAAAACGCCCCAGGGTAGGAATGAAATAAAATGCAGCTTACTGAGGACCACAAGGCCGTAGACATGAACCTCCTTCTACAAACGAGGTGGTAGAATTACTTGCGTTTTCTGGGACGGTACGAGTACCATTATTTTTCCAAATACCCGAGTAGAAGTAGTGCCACGCGTATCATTATCATATGTATTAAAGTTTTCGCGAGAATCAGTCATTATAAAAAAAAATATATTATCTGTCATAAAGTTCCGGTTGGCACTGAAGCTGAATCAACTGCTCGTTTAGTTGGGTGCGCGTTCGCCTTCTAAACAGGTGTATCGGGTTCGATTCCCAGCGGTAACACCAGTTTTCTCCCTTAGGAAAATATGTGTTTCTTGATCTGTTTTCCTATCCACTTCCTTTGTATCCACGACACAAGTCATCGAACTTAGTGTGGGACTGTGACTGTGTAAGCGTGTATGGTGTATGTTTATATAGGCGGATGGGTGTCTTCTTTTATTACAGCATTCAAAAAGGTAAGATAAATATATGGATATAACAAACATTGATATATTGAACAATTTTTGTCTATGTACTTTGCTTCCTAAGGGTTATTTCAATGAAATGTAAACACAAGAACAGGTGGTGGGAAGCACGATATGAAACACATCGTTATATGCGTAGTCGATGATTGTATACGTACTGTAGTATCGTTTTATTATTATTAGATTTTATAATTTTGTGACATGTTTAATTTGCAAAGCAAGGCCCGTGGCCGGTCTATGCCACTGAGAAAAATGTTATTCCAACAACGGAAACTTCCACAGCTACTGAATAATTATTCCACGCGTTTCTCTTTGTCATTTCATTATCTAACAAAAACATTTAATTTATGTTGAAAGAAAGTCGCAACACCTGTTTTACGCGAATTTCACTGCGCGGGCGCATCACATGATCGATAGAGGGCATAGACGCGGCCCGACTCTTAATGAGGTGTTTAGCTTTGAATGTGCCGCGCTGACGTATCTAGTTGTACCTACCTTGGTACCTACACTGTAAATAAATACCTTTTAATTATTATTGTCTGATAGTGTTGCGATTGACCTCTTTCTCACTTGATGGTACAATTGATGAACAATCGAGGATGGTAAACATGCTCGGCCTAAAATTACTGGCTCCCAAGTTTTGCTACCGGAACCGCGTTTTAGTGATAATATATGGCTGTAATTTTGCGATTTCAGCAGTAGAATCAGTGCCCCGTTGGGGCCCATGTAAATAATTGTTTGAACCCTTTGCATTACAATAAAGAATAGGAGAATAGATCTATTGCGCGAACAAAGGACAAGGATAACAATATTTACATATTTTTAACCACTCACAAAACAGTCGCATATTGATTGAATATTGTTATATGTAAATGTATATTTACATTTAACAATACACATGTCCCGAAATGTAGATATATGTACCTTAACATAACCCAAAAGCCGAGTACATGAACTCGACGACGATCTTAGATAAATTCCTCGTTGTGAGAAATAGTACTATTTGCTAAAACACTGGAGCGGATTCAGAGGGGAGAGGCTAAAGGGTTGCTGAGCTACTCAAACCCTGGCTCAAGTCCTTAAATTAATTCAATCTTAAGCTATGCTATTACTACTTGGGGTAATGGAGCTGACATAATAAGAGTATTAAGGTGTCAAAAGAGATCATTAAGAATAATATACGGGGTACATAAAAGAACGAGTGTTAAAAAATATTTTTCTCAAACAAAAATTATGACAGTTATATCTTTATACATATACAAATGCCTTTTAGAAATTTATTATAACTTGGACAATTTGCCGAAAAAAATGGTCACACATAATTTGAATCTTCGCAATAATAAAAAGCTCTACGTACCTAAAGTAAGATTAGCCAAAGTACAGAAGCAGGGTATCTTCATCAAGATAAAAATGTTTAATAAATTGCCTACTGACATTACAAACTTACCACTGCCAGAATTTAAAAGAAAAATTAAATTTTTTTTTGAGAACAATTCTTTCTACAGCCTTAATGAATTTATGGACATGCACTTAAGCAATAATTCTTTTGATATTGACTAAATTACCTCAAATATATTTTGACTGTTAATCATATTACTATTTTATTTTATTAATCATTTTATTCTTGACATACCTAATGCTTATAATTATATATTTTTATTTTATTACCTGATGTCTGACACATTCTTTATCATAGTATCAATTGTTATTAACGAATTATTAAATTGTAATGTGACATGCCTAGAATAACGATCACTGTTATTATTAAGGTGAATAAAGAATCTGAATCTGAATCTAATATTAATGTTATATGGGGCGATATATTCACTCGGTTTTTATGAGACAGGTAACATAATAATGATTATAAAACATAATAGAAACATTGCGCCGCGCCGGTGATAATTTAAATGTATTGCATTACTGTGTACTCTACCATAATATTTTGCAGAGTTGTGTTCATGTTCAACTTATGTTCGTTTCATTAAAAAAATCGACATAACCTTAGATATTGAAATTAATTCAGTCCTTCGTAACTCGTAACATCACACGTACCGTTCAGGAGTCCTTGCGTTATCTAACTGTGCCGTACCGTATTGGGCACCGACCACCGTGCAGCACCGCTCGAGAGTTGCACAACGGCCGGCCGTCCGTCTGCTGTCCCACTGTGCAACGAACAATAGACACAATGCACCAGTGCAGACCGGTGGAAACACGCCTTTGACACAATAACGCCGTTACGCAGTTGACAAATACGAATACAACGTAACTGCGTTAAATACACAGTTGAACTGTGGATAACTAGTTATTGTGATCATTGTCATCTTTACAAAATAGGTATTACGAGATTTGTGTAAATAGTCATTTGAAACTCAATTTATTTAGTAGGTAACACACGTAGTGCGGTCTGTCTCGTCTATCGTAACAGATGAACAAGTAATATTCTGTAAGTCCAGCGCTTGATGGACCGTTTAGGGGGATTTTGAACTGTGTGTTACTGTGCACGTTAATAGATACAATAGTAATACAACAGACAAATTAAATCAAATCAAAATCGTTTATTCACATGGACCCCAAAGAGGCACTCATGAAAGTTAATGACTCTACTGCCAGATTCGCAAAATAACAGCCATCTCGAGAAGAACCTGACAAGAAAGACGTTAATCCATGTTGGATACTTATAGGTGGCCTTAAATTCCTGACACCAAGGCTGCCCACTAGTTCATAAAAGAAGTAACCTAGAAGGGAAATTTCTATTCTCCTATTTTATTTCTCTTTCTAGAGGATGTTTTTACGTATAATAGTGATGGGAAATTTAAAGAAAAAGATTGATTATATAAATGACAACGATGCGTGGAAGCAAAGTCTTATATATATAGAACTAGTGGAGAGATAGTGGTTAAATGGTCCTATCTTGATTTTATTTTAAAAGCTTGAAGTTCCGACTAGATATCTTTGATGCAAACTACACAAGTACTTTCTGGCGACTGCAAGAACACAGGTGTAGGATAATATTGTATGAGTGGTTATATGCATTAATTATCTGCTTTCCCTTTCCGTTCATTTCCCGTGTTACTACCAAATCTAACTCTCGCCAAGTAAAGTGTGGTGGACACAACATGTAGCTTCCCTTCCAAGAGTGAGAGTGTGAGTGAATGGTGGTTTCCCTTACTCGTGAAGTTCTGCTATGAATAAAAAGGCAGGTATCTAATAATTCATCTGGTAATGTGTACTGCTTACAGACTCATGTATTTTTAAATCTTTGATAGCCTAGAGCGCTTAGCCATTATCTCACCTGTTTACAAGTACATATGTGTAAATAAATATTTTTGATTTTGATTTCTGCTCCTCGTCAACACTAATTACATGTTAAGATTATCTTGATGAATGAAAATGTAATTTTATTGTTTTTTATGCTAGATAGGCAAGCATTTGAACACTATCTTACCTGATGGAAAGTGAAGAAATGACCGAAGATGTAACATGTTTGCCTATTTTTTACTTTGTTCATATTTGCTAAATAAAATCTTAACTTTGATTTGGACATTATGGACTAAAAGGTTCATTTGACTGAAAGAACTCCACGTTAGGCTTACAACATCCAAGTCTGTCGTGCCTGCCCCGAATCCGCGCATCACGACTCAATTGTAACCCGGCGCCGCGCGCCGCCACCGGCGCGAGCGCAGGTCAAGGGTGTCACGGATACAGATAATCTATTATGTATAGAGAAACAGCTGTGAAACTGCACACATAGTTAGCTGTATATATTTTAGCATTTTTTGCCAAAGTATAAATTACCTAATTGCATTTTAATAGAAGCGTTTTCACTGAAATTCCGATTAAAGTAAAAACACGCCAGTAATATTTGTTCATCATTACGTTAATGCATAAGTACCTATTCTGAGAAATATTACTTGTAATAAGAGTGGAATAAGTTTATAGATCTTAAATAGCAAACAAAATTATCTACTATAACATAATATATTACTGATTAAAAGAATAAAACTGGCTGCCTGCATCGTTAAATTAAATTCAGAGCAAGCAATAAAATATTTTGCAATGATATCCTGAGGCGATCACATAATACACCTAACCTTAATACATATGTAATTTTCATCAGACTGTTTTCTATCCTCCATTTACCCAGTTTCACGATGTAATTGTATGTTAACATCGTACTTAGAAATCAATCAAGCTTTAAATAGTTAATGTAATATGTTTAACACAAACCTGTTAAATACTAAATTCAATGTTAGTACAGTTTATTGTATTTGACACACCACTCGAAACATAATGCGCAGGCGCTTCTCTACCCAACAATAATGTTCGATGACGAACTCTACAGTTGACGGTCTTTTTGTTTATCTTCTATGTTGTTCTAATTAGTTAAACGGAGCCTTGAATACGGGTAAATATTTAATTATGTTTATATCCGTATTGCTGTTTTAACATTACGACAGCTTCTAAAATTGTCCTAGTCAGTTATATTTGGAATTTAGAAGATCTCCTATATTAATAGCATGGTTCGTCTTGCAACGCAACACAGTTTGTGCATAGAACCATCGTTTTTATTTCGCTTCTGAGAAGACGAATGGAGCCTTAGCCGATTGGAATACTCCAATCGGCTAAGGCTCACCTAAAACCTAAACTATACAGTTTAGGTACAAATAAGTTAGCACTCGGAAAACTCCGAGATAATGAGCGCGGCAGTCTAAAAATTCAGAAATTGGTGTGATGAGGTAAAATAAAATAAAATACAAAATCAATTGATTGCCAAAAAAATAACACATTACAACATAAAAACACATTTATATCAAAATGTTATACTAGTGGTAAACAGACTGCTTCAGTCTGAGGAGGTAGTAGGGACAAGAAGCTTTATAAAACCTCTTTCAGGAAATAAGTACGTTTTTAAAACGCTTACAAGTTTGTATAGGTATAAGTGGTGGGTCTCAATTTAGATTACTGAATTTGTTATTTAGATTCCATTACATGTGTATCTGAGGGTCAGTTTGATATTTTCTTTCCTGTTACAATATAAAAGTACCTATCATTCGAACGACTCAAAATTTAAATATATATAATAAATAGTACATAATAAAAGTGCATTTAATATATTATTTAATCAAATTGTTATGAAAGATTTTACGTAACATAATATGCTAAAGAATATTATTTGCCTCAAAATATATATGAAATCATTTTGTTGCAAAATAAACAATACTTGTTTTTGTAGAAACATGAGGAATGCCAATTGTTATAATCATGCATCATCATTAAACCTGTATTTAAAATATTTAACTGCTTCGCCGTCAACATACTCATAACATAACAAACATTTTTATTATGTTTAAAAACCTCAATTATATATTTTTATATACTTTTCACGAGTTTTAAGTCAAACAGACGCAACAATTCATCAGCACTGAGTTTAATTAGAATACGTGGTAAGTATTCCACGATGTATGTATGTTTGTTCGGGTGGAATCTTGCAACTCAATTTTGAAGTAGATATCTTCAACTAATTGAGCTGGAATTTTGTATTCACGTTAGGTTTGGATGACAATGCTTGGTTAGCTTTGTGACGTCATTCTAAATCCAACATGGCGGAACGCCCAAAAAGTAATTTTTAATGCACCCCTACAATATGGGTATCAAATGAAAGGGCTTACTGAGAATAACTCGAAAAATAAAGTAACGTCACTCTAAATCCAATATGCCGAACTTCTAAAAGTCTTAGGTCGTTAATATTCTATTGTATTGGTATCAGACATAGGTACAAAGGCTGGTAATTGTCTGTTACATGAGGTTTTTTTAAAGCTATTGCATAGCTTCTATCGCGGGCCTTGAGCGTGGAGACCGAATCCAGAAATTCCGTAACGAAAATAACCTAACACCCACCCACACCGACCGGCACAGCGGTGATACTTTTTAGTTTTGCCATCTATCGATGAATAGCAGAACTTTTAATGACTTTTTTTGAAATATCACGCTTGTCTCTTTAGTTCAGTAACTCGCCTTTAGGTGGCAGGAAAAAAAAAACTATAAAAATAAAATAAATAAATAATTATAATTGCAGAAGTTGGTAAAAAATGCTATGCAATAGCTTTACCGCGGCAGTCCCCGAGTGCCACACGTCTTTTTAAGCTATTGCATAGCTTCTATCGCGGGCCTTGAGCGTGGAGACCTAATCCAGAAATTCCGTAACGAAACAACCTAACACCCCCCACTCTAGCGAATTCACAAAAAGATTTCGGTCACGTTGAGATGCGAACTCCGCACCGAAGCATTTGATTCAGTATCCAATACCAATTGGCTACTGAGTCTTCTAACTGCAACTTCGAAATAAGCGTATAGGTCTTGACCTTGACGTTTACGTTTTTAAAGTAAACATCAAGACCTATATGCTTATTTCGGGGTTATAGTTAAAAGACTCGGTAGCCGATTGGTATTGGTTACTGAATCGTATGCATCGGCACGGAGTTGGCATCTCAATGTGACCGAAATCTTTTTGTGAAGAAAAATGAAACTGAAAAATAAAAAATGCTATGCAATAGCTTTACCGCGGCAGTCCCCGAGTGCCACACGTCTTTTTTTAATTTTTATTCAAGATATGCAACCTTTGACCACCGTCTCACCTGATAGTAAGCGAATATATTTTATGATAATAAATAATATGATCAATATTATTTATTATTATTAATAGGCGTTCTATTCATTGCCCAGTCATGACATCATGACAAACAGGATACAGTTCCTGTTTTATGTAAACTAGTGCCGTGCAGCGGGGCTTCACCTGTATTTTTCAATGACATGGAACAGTAAACAAGCAAGATCACTGTCGGCCTGATTGTGTATTGTAAGCAGTCACCGTCGCATACGGACAACTACAGTACCCGTCGTTGGCTCATCAGATTAATTTATTTCCGTTTAAACATCATATTTCATCCCAACTGTTGTAATGAAAACTGACATACTTTTAATTTTAGATAGAACATTCTTTACTGCACAAATAACAGCGCAGGGTAATGCTATAAGTGTAAATTACTTATATGATCTGTGTTACTTAATGATCATTCGCACAAGAAAAATGCATTCAATTGCCCAATTGCCTATTTTTCCTCAAACTAAACTAAAACAATATACATCTATACAGCAAAGACCCAAGTAATAAAACATCGATATTATAGGTAACTCAAGTGCTCAAGCCCACTACCAGTGGGTAACGTTCTCTGAATTGCAATGCTAATACGTTGCCAAGCCAAATAAGTACCAACCAGGTGCTCCGATAGATTTTTGAAAATAGAATGAGTTCTCGGTCTCCACGCGCCCAAACGGCTCCAATATGTAACCACTGCCGAGTTTTCTATATATTCGTCATTAATTGCGCCGCTCTGCTGAAATTGCCGCGGCGCCAACCCCAATCTGTGCTACAGGAAGATGTGACGGAGCTAAAGTTTCTAAGGGATACTCCAATATTATGTAAACAAGTAGAGCAGAAATTTTAATGCCAGTTTTTTCCCCAGACACAAATGGCACGTACATCAACGGGTTCCCGCAAAAGAGCGACAGCGAAAGCAGCAGCAGCAGCCGCAGCTGGCAGCGCGACGTGGCTCGCCGGGCCCGCGCTTGCTGCTCCGCCAAGACCCTGCTCCGGAGGATACCCATCCTCGAGTGGTTACCCAAGTATTCAATCAAGAGCGGCCTCGCGGATATTATAGCAGGTAAACTACTAAGAATAGTACATGCGACAGCGTAGCAGCAACAGCGGTTGCTGACGGCTAGCAGCGCCCTTGCTGCTTGCTCAACGTAGACCCTGTAGTGGACTACATACATGTTTGTATGTGTATGAATGCAACGTCTGCAACACACTCTATATACTCTATAACTTTTAGACGAGAGGTAGGTATTTATTAACAACACTCTTCCAGTGGAATGGTATTTTATAGGTTTAGAATTGACGATATGTATATATTTTTACGGATGGTTCGACAATGAATCGCAGACACGATGACCAGACCGACGTCAATATTGATAAAACAGCAATAAATCAATTGTTTAACTTTACAAGAAGAATTCCGCAATGTAGATTTGATTGTCTTTGACAAAGCGTTGTCTGTTTGTCTGGCTACCTATGTGTGGCATCTTGGCTATTTAACAGATGGACTTACCTCATATACAATGCCGTTTCCCATGTTCCTACTACATTACCTAACTGGTACCACGCAACAAACAATATTGTTCAAGGTCCACCATTATTATTGTGCGTGCGTTGACCCGTTATATACCTCATTTCTAAGTTCTTTCGCAAAAGGACTGCTATTGCAAAACTATAAAAAACAGGGACTATGACCTCTCAGTCCAAGTAATAAGGCACAAAAACACAAAGCACCCACGAGCTGCTCGGGCGTGAAATGGGGAGTATTGTGACGTCATCGCCACCGGTACATTGTGATCTGATAATCTGAACACTTCAGTTTTGCAACGAATGCGCGAATTATGAGCAAACACCTGAAAAACTAGCTGGTTTATTGGAAATTAAAATGGTAAAAGTAACAGTTGGATGAGTACTAAAAGAATAGAAGAAATTGTATTTAAAATGTATAATATCATAAACTTTACCTAAATTTGTTAGTAAATCTCTGAAACTACTGATCTAATTCTGAAAATTCTTTCACTAACAAATAGCAACACTATCGCTAAGTGTCATGGACTATGTTTCGTTTGAAAGTTATTTTTAACTTCGAAATAATAATATTCGTATAAAAAGTCGAAAAATTCGCTAACTGGACGCTTTAACGGCGTACGCTGATTAAACGGTTTGACTATGTGAATGTTGTGTGAGTGGTGCTAATGTTAACGGCCCCACGACACAAGTCATAGTACTTTTAGTGTGAGGCTGTGAGTGTGAATGCGTTTATGTAGAATAACCGCGTATAAGACCGCGCGGTCGAGTTCCAGTCGATCGAGATAACAACCAACTCGGTTCAGCTAGTTATTTATATGACGTAAATTCATCGATGTTATACAAATACTTTTCTCTCTGATAGGCTAGCGTTTGATCACTGGATCACCTAATGGTAAGTAATGATATGGTCAGAGATGATATAAACACGCTGTGCCTAGAATAACTGGCTCTAAAGGAAACAAAACAAATAAATATTAAATAACATAATTCATAACAAGAGTCCATTTTAATTAAAAAATATCGCCATTTCTCTAGATTATTATCTGAGACGAAGTAATTAGCAGCTACCTCGATTATATCGAGTTCCGATTATAACCGATCCCGCCAGTCCTCCTCATCAGAACAATGGGTGAGAATTGTCGCCCATTCGAATGGAAACTGACATTGTACATTTCGCACTAATACCCATTATTACTTGATTTGTTCCTCAAATCTTCACAATTGAGTTTTAAGACAATATACAAATTTATTTTAGCGGAGGTAAAAAACCGGACGAGATATCAACTCGCCCTACTTTAGAAAGAGATAAACATATAGATCAGAGCCACGTCTCAATATCTTAGTTAAAAATCATAAGAACTCATTTGCGTGAGAGAGAACATACAATTTAAATGTAAATGGTTTCGAAGTATTTCAGTTTATATTTTCATTTTTTACAATAGAATTTTATTTTCAGGCGAGGTTTAGATTAAGAGTTAAAAGTGAAATAAGAGAATAATCTAAAATATGTAGAAAAAATATTTTATCCGTGACTCACGATACAAGTGTTACAAATGGCATTAAACTTAGTGTCCCCTGATGTGAGTATACATTGTATTGTTGTTTATCACTTATAGAAGTTCTTTCAGAGATTCGTTACTTCAGAGAAAGAACCGTAGTGGTTATTTCAAAGGACCAAAAATTTTATTCAGAGAAATTTAACCAATCATTTTTCTGGAAGCCATGTTTTAAGATTATTACATCCTCAAGTATACATTTTTATAATATAGGTATGAAAACTTTCCATTTTTTCATTTTTTTTGCAAGGCATTAGCTATCTACGGGCCAATTGCCTATATTTTCTAAAACTATATGCAAAGAACCAAGTTACCTAAAAGACATCGAGCATATAGGTAACTCAAGTGCTCAAGCCCACTACCAGTGGGTAGCGTTCCCATCATGCAGGCTGCAATGCCTTTCCATTTTTTAAACTGAATATGATCTGTTCTTAGCATCTTACAAATATAACATAGCATCTTAATTATTAATTTAGTTTAATTTTTTTGCTAGAATACATGTACAGAAGATCTTAACATAACATATATATAATTAATTAATTTAGTTTTAACTATAAATTTTTGAGACCATGGAATTATTTAATTAAAATAAGATTATTCTTCTAGAATAATTAAATAGTTATTACAGTTTCTTTTTCATTATTATATTTAAAAGTATCGACTTTATAGTTTTTTCAATGTTAATTGAAATCTTAAATTAATTAATAGTTTCATCATATTTTTTGTAATTACTTCTCGCCATCGACAGCCCTGAAATTTCTACCTATCTATGTTTCACATTAGAATTTATTATTTGTTTGATGTGTGTATTAAACATGACACAAATTTAATGGTGCCTCACGGGAATAATATCACTATGAACGGCTGAACGATTTGACTAATTTTGGTTTTGAAATATTTGAAGAAGTCCAAGGAAGGTTTTAAAGGTGAGAAAATATACAAAAAATGCAAGGAATGTAGTAAAAACAACTATTTTATTAAACTGTCAAAGATTAGTCTCTCGTAGTCGGGTAATAAGAGATAGAAAAACTTCGACTTGTAAGTCGAAGAAATCGATGCAGAGACAAACAGACAGCCCGACCAATCCTACTTCCTACTAATATTATAAATCCGAAAGTTTGTGTGTAAGTGTGTAAGTATGTTTGTTCCCTCTTCACGCTTTAACGGCTGAACAGATTTGGATGAAATTTGGAATGTACATAGATTATACCTAGGATTAACACATAGGCTATTTTTTAACTTGATAATAGCGGGCGAAGCCGCGGGGCACGGCTAGTATATATTACGATGGTGTGAACGATACATACTCGTAGAGAGTGTTATTTGCTCCAGATACGAGAAGTGATTGTGTACATTTCCGGCGCGTAGCCTCTCGAGTGATACAATGGTGTGGCCGCTGATTCGTCTAGCGGAACTTACTGAAATACACTAACTGCTGAAACGTTGTCCAAAAAACGAAGTTGTTGTACCTGAGTTAGGTCGAGGTAGACTTATACAATTCAGCTGAAAAATGACAAGCAAATAAATGTTTGAGATTCACGGTACTGCTATTGTTGCTATTGATAAGATGAAAAATCTGTGAACACTAAGCATTCTCCACAGGGCACGGGTACGGAGAGATGTAGAACTGAATCACATTCGCATCACCGAGGAAATTGTTAGCTTTTGTTAGTTGATATTTTCCGGCTGCCGTAATACATTAGCAGGATTATGTTAAGGAAATCTTAACATTTATTATTTTCAGTTTAATTCAATTCGTTTATTTTATGTTGGTATATGATAAAAAAAAACATCAACATCGATTAATAATTGGCGGAATTATCGATTAACATACATACAATAATAACAAAAAAAACATACAGTCTAAATGAGAATCTCCTTTTTTGAAGTAGGTTGACAATATTATGTTCACCAAGTAAACAATTCAATTAAAATAAATTATTTAAGCAAAAGATATTAATGCAAAAGTAAGTATGTACCTACATAAAATTTAATTCGGAATAAATTCAAAATAAATGTCAAATAATAAACAATATTGCTAATGTCAAAGAGTAATATAGGAAAATATAAAGAAACTATTATATAGTCAAAGTCATAATGTTTCAAAAGCGATAAAAAAATACATGAACATTTTCACATTAATGGCGTATGAATGCTTTTAATCGTTACTGTTATAATATATGTATATACATATACTTATATATATATATATATATATATACAGGGTTGCTGGAAATACAGATCCGAAATTTAACAATTAAATACTATTATATTAGAGATGGGGTTTCTGCCGGGTAAAAATAATAAAATAGTAAACATTTGCTATTTCCTTTTATTTTTACTTATACGTTTCTTTGCAATGATTAATCCTTATCAGCAATAAAATCCATTGGTTCAAAAATACACGGCGTTTTGTTTTTAATTATGCCTTTCGATTTCCGTCAAAAGCAAAAGATTAAAAAAAACTAAACTTGCAGTTGTTGTTTCCTTACAAATCGAGGGCATAACTTTCTCTTTTCACGACTTTTCTCTAACTTTCGTGGTTTCGGACTTGGCCATCACCGCCCCTCCCGAAAAAACACCCTATGTATATTATAGAATAACTTATAACATATTAATTGAAGTTATGCCACTGCGCTCCACGGCTATTGTTCTCAACCGATTGAATGTCCATACGTCCATCTGTCCATCCACTGGGCTCCAACGAACAAAAATTTAAATTATTGGTCTAGCTAGACTAATCGTCATTTCAACTCGTTGCTGGATGTATCCAAATTTATCTACATACTTGCCGTGCGCCGAGGCTTCGCCCGCGTTTATCAAATTAAAAATAACCTATGTATGTTAATCCTATAGGTATAAAATATGTATACTCCAAATTGTATTTATATGCGATTAGCTGTTATGTGAAGAGAAAACAAACACAATTACACACAAACATTCAGATTTTAATATTAGTGTAATTTTCAAATCGTGGTACCTCCTTAATTTGCAGGTATAACAGTAGGACTGACAGTAATCCCGCAAGCGATAGCGTACGCAGGCGTGGCGGGCCTGCCGCCGCAGTACGGGCTGTACTCCTCCTTCATGGCGTGCTTCATGTACACCGTGTTTGGGTCCGTGAAGGACTCCGCCATCGGGCCAACGGCCATCGCCGCCATCTTGACGAGAGAGAACCTACACGGCTTAGGCCCCGAGTTCGCGGTGCTGCTGGCCTTCCTCTCGGGATGTGTGGAACTGCTGATGGGGATTCTGCAGCTAGGTGAGTAGAACTTGCTCATGTTTGTACATTTCAAATTGACTCTATTAGGCTAATGATGATATCCTACTTCCTATCCTATTTCTACTTAGAATCGGTTGGTTTGCTATCCCTTTCATCAAGTGTAACAGAACTCCTTGTAACGGCAAACAAACAGGGAGTAGGTATTATCTAGTATTTACACAGTTTGTTAATTCAAATTCAAATTAAAAATGGTCAAAAATCAATGATCTTGAATAAAAACTGGTTTCCTAAACAGTACCGTTTGTTTCTTTATAAGCGACAGCTCATCGTCTTTGCGTGATTCATTATTTAGATATGTTTACAAATAGCTGAAATAAATCATGCTATCTGTAAACTTCTTTAACAAGCTGTGTAATTGGCGAGGAACAATAACATAACCAAGGTTACAATGTAATCAAAACAAGTGTAACCTATTTAAAAACATCTGTGGCCGCACAGTTTGGCTATTTTTGACGTAAGTAAACATTGTGGCGGGAACAATATGTTGGATTTGGAATATGAAAAAGTATTAAGATTGTTTATTTAAACGCAAATGCTCAACCAATGCTCGTTACCTAGGCATCAATGTATTTTATATATCTTTCGATGAACTCATCTCAAACGTGGAAATGTAAAGTATATTAAAATGGGCTCTGCAACACCAAATATGCTATTTCTAGGAAAAAAAAAATTACGGTTATCTATGAAAATGATTGCAGTCATCTCGGGGCATATTTGTAAATGTTAATCGAACCTCTTGGTGCTGTAATAGTGCATACTTCACGTTCACGTGTCATTGTTATCAGATAATCAGCATAAAGTAATAAATCCCGCGGTACCTACGGAGTACGGACCGATTTATTGCTCTCTCGGCTTTCAAATCATTATTGATTCATGGTTTCACGCGCGCTTATTTTCTTTCTGCAATACATTAATTTTTCCAGTGAATATAAGTGCATCGTCCGTGGGCCATTATTTCTATATTCCAGCCCTGACGTTGGTAGAAGCATTACCACCGTGCTTTGTATGCATGTTTGAATTGCTACACTCTATCAATATTTGCTGTTTGCATTTCTATGGAGCCTCCTGGCGCGTTTCGCATCATAGCATTGTTGCGTTTTGTGAATCATTGTTATCTTGCAGGAAGTAAACAGATTTATAACAATCTGTATGTGCCTTTCAATTTAACAGCCGTCAGATTTAGTCAAATTTACACAATTTATATTATGGCACTTATAGAACATAACTTTTGAAACTAACATTGGTACAATCATTCAAAGTAGAATATATTTGATACGTGATATTTACCATGTAGGTGCGTACTAAGGTACATTTAGATTGACAGCGATATTTGATTAATATCAAATATCGGTCTCAATCAAAATCAAAATTTTAACTTACATGGTATTTCACGTACCTATACATATCACATCTGATTCATAAATATTATTATAAGGGTCCTTGTTTATCACGCTATATTGAGAGCCTGCGTATTCCAGGTCTAGTGTGTTTACCAGCTTCGATCACATCGTCACTTACCATCAGGTGAGATAGGGGTCAAACACTAGCCTGTCACAAATAAAAAAAAAAAAAAAAATATGTATTCATATAACTGCCTAAATAGGTCTATGATTAAAAAAAGAGAGAATCTTCGATTATTTATCTGCTATTATAGGTATATGAATATTTATCTCCATGGAAGCAGCAAGTAAGATAGCAGCTGTACCCTGTTCGACGAGATCTTGTGAAGTTTTCTTGTCTTTCACGAGAATATTGCAATAATCTGTTTGATTCAACAGTTAGGCACCTTATTTGTCATAATATTAACACAATCCCCTTTCCCATGCTTAATTATACAATTAAATTAAACATTTAATAATTATTTACATCCTAGTACAATAAGATCTTAGAGCTTCACATACATACTTAAGTAATTCTACCCGAATTTCTTTAACTAGAAAATAGATTACCTAATAGTAGGTATCTAAGTCATTATGCCCCTATGCAGCTGCTATCATCGTCTAAACTTAATTCCTGGTAGCTAAACAAACTTCACGCCTGCCGAAAGCCAAATGCCAATGCGGCACTACCACCCCGGTGCTTTGAAGTCCACTGCTATCCTCCTCCTGAGTGAAATCTACACAAATAATACTTTCAAAATAACAATGTGACTGTTATCCTATCTGCAGGGTTCCTGATCGACTTCATCAGCGGGCCGGTGTCGGTGGGGTTCACGTCAGCCGCCGCCATCATCATCGCCACCACGCAGGTCAAGGACATCCTCGGCCTCAGCTTCCCGGGGGGAAAGTTCCTTCAGGTACTGTTTATCTATGTTATATATTATGGTGAGTCTTGTTATCCGTTTACGGCTAAATCGCAGCAAAATTGTTAAATTATCGTGCTGAGTAGTTAGTTATGTTTCTTTAAACGGAGTGTCATTGTTAATATGCGTGTATACATACTCTATCCATGTCGCTTATTATGGTACATAATATGTGATATTTGCTGTTTGAGGACCCGTAAACATAATTTAATTTATTACAAAAGGAAGTGACGCACTCTACTAAATCTACCTACACGTATTTATATTGATATTTAGAAATACCACTGGTGTTACACCAGCACTAGTTTAAATAATATGACTTACTTGGAATAGATTCGGTACGTAACGCTCCTATACCGATACGGAACAAATTTACGGTCTGTCTTTGAGTACAGAATCAGTAGGTTAGATAAGTTGTACCTAAGCTGACAATCATCCATATCTAAATTTGAATATATAGGTACCACTAATAGAGAAAGTGCTTCCTGTTTGTAAATTACGTAACTGTTTTTCTCAATTATTTTTAGTTCATGCAAAGTCGAATACACGCAAAGTACTACTCGTGGCTCTGTGAGCGGAAGACCTCGCGTATTTTTCGAAATTACTGAAATATGTTTTTTTTTTACAATTTTCACTAACCCCCATATATCCTCCATCATGAAAGCTAAATCGATAACAACAATCACCTATAATTTTATAGATCCTGCTCACAACAATTTAAATGAAATGCGACCTTTAAAGGAGCTGGACATCCGCCGGACATACAAAAGCATTTTTGTCCAAGCTGAAGCGGTGACGCTTCGCTCGCGTTTCGCGCTCAATCGGTCAATTAGTAGGTATATAGGTGTTCTTTGGGAACAGATCGAGCAATCCGAAGCAATCCGACGTTTAGTGTTCGTCGATGTTTTTACACGCATAATTGAACCGTTTTTGTGAACTCTATCGGGTCGCTTACCGCACTTTCTAGTGACCTTCGAGGAATTAATTATTAATTAATACTTAGGCGTAGTGTTTTTACGAAGTTTGTTTATTTAAATTAACAACTTCATTCCAAGGTTTTGGTGACTATTATCAGACTATAATTCCATGTTATATTCCAGGGTTTAGAATATCAAATGAAACAAAATGTACATACTAATCAAGCCGTTACTAAAGGTGAGTATAGACTAGAGCATTTTCTCGAGCATTTCTGTGTAACGTAACGTTCTACACACTACACTCTACTTTGTACACTAGAACATATCATAGAGCGGCTCGTTGTTCTGTTACAAGTAAATGCTCTAGTCTATACTCGCGTTTAGGCACCTTGCGTTTTAAGCATCACACAAATAAGCATACACAAACTGTCAGTACCTAAATTATCTAAAGGGTACCTACAGTTCCTATTTAAACAGTAACTGTGTGTGTGTTCTGCTGGTGTACATTTTTAGCACCTTTACCTACGCCGCAAGACTTACTTAGTTCGATTCCTGTACTATAATTATATTTCTGTTAGGAAGCGAACCCATTAGGTAGGGGAGATGTAGGTAATGAGGATCACTTAAGCAAGAAGTGAAATAAATCAAAATGTATTAATCAACTACTTATTTTTAGGCTTTTATAATAAACTTTACTTATTTAACTTTCAATTGAGATCAACTTTAATCACTTTGAATAATCAATTTTGGAATAATAAAGATTTTAAAAAATATCAGGTTTGATCACCATTGTCGACATCGGTTGGCAATGGTGATCAGCATGTAGACAATAGTGATCACCACATTTGTCACATATAATTGCGAGCAGAGTTCCACCCAGTACAGCCGGCATGAGCTCAAAGCCCACAAGATGTGTACCGATACCATATTTCGTTGTCTCGTCAGAATTCCCCACATACAAGACACGTGTTACCTGCCCCATCTGCATCGTCATCTTTATCATCCTAGCATAACTCGTCCATGTTCACATCTGACGTCGAAATACCATTCGATACCTGCAAAATTTTCTTTTTAACTTTCCTAACCCCTCCCTTTTGTGGATTGCTTATCTTTACTACTTCTTTTCCCTCACTTTTCTCATCTTTAGCCTTTCTTTTGATTTCTTTTTCGAACGCAACGTCTTTAATCGGTGCTGAAGTCAAAATCGTTGCATGGTGCTTTTCTCTTCCTTCTCTTTTCTTGAAATTAGGTGCTTTGACAGGCATTTGGATTAAATTTTGGATACTTGATGGTGATAAAGTTAGGTAATGTAGGCAATGGGGGTCACCATGTAGGCAATTGTAGTCGCTGCGACGTTGTGACTCCGATTACCTACATGGGCGAAAATAAAAAAAAACGGTCCCTGACGAGAAAGTTGATAATATAATAGCAATCTGAGTTTTAATTAGCAAAGTAAAATGTTACAATTACGACATATCACAAGTGCAGAAATAAAGATTTAGTAATTTAAGACTTACATTCGGTTTTATCTACTCGTAAAATTACATCAAAGTGGCGCTAAATCTTCTCACGTCCATTACTCTCCAGTGCGTCACGTGAACTGAGTGAGGGATCGACCGCGCACGGGAATGATGTGAAGCTAGCGCGTAGTTATGTTGGAATCAGTTGGTTTCGTTCGGTTTTTGTTATTCAGTGGTGATCACCATTGTCCACTGACTACGATTACCTACATCTCCCCTACCTAATACATACAACACATACGAACTTTTTAATTTTTCTACCAAGAAATTTTTGGCGCTACTGGTTCTGGATTAGATTGGATTGGATCTTAATTCGGAGCTACGAATGTGAAAGCATTTATGTTACGTTTATGAACTCATAGCACCGCCTATAATAAAATTGTATTGATAATTCTTAAAGCATTACTGTTTTTCAGCCTAGCTCATGATTGCTTGTTTTCCATCAGGTCACTCTCATTATGTTGTTTTCAGGTGTGGCGAGGGATCTATGAGCACATAGGAGAGACTCGACTATGGGACTCGGTGCTGGGAGTCTCGTGCATCGTGGTGCTTCTGCTGTTGAGGGTAATTATTGCTTACTTATTTATTTATATTTTTAGTGTAGGGGAGGAACAACTTAGCAGCAATGAGGTAGAACAAGAATAGGTCCTGTTCCACCTCGTTGCAGTTTAGTTATAAAGGGAATGTTGTTGCACTGGACGACTTCCGGAAACTTACGACAGAGACCTTAATTCTGAAAGAGAAATAACAACGCACGCGCAAAAGTTACCATGAATTTTATGGATAATTTCCTTCCGTTCCTTTATCGCGATGTGACCTTCGCCAAAAGCTCAAAGCCCTCGATACTCGAAACCGTTACCTCCCGTTAACTACGACCGAAGAAGTTTGCAACGACCGGCGACCGCTCGACCGGGATGGTTACAAGAGATAGGCGGGGAATTCGTCGTATCGATGGAGCTATGATAGCTCTATTTCCTCCCATGAAGCATAAGAATGTTTTGCAGAAAGTGAAGGACATAAAGGTGTCCGGCGAGGGCGGCGGGTCGGCGGGCGGCGCGGGCGGCGGTGCGGCGCGCGGCTGCGTGGCGCAGGCGCTGTGGTTCCTGGCCACCACGCGCAACATCCTTGTGGTGCTGGTGTGCGCGGCACTCGCCTACTACTTCGACACGCAGCGGCAAACGCCGTTCCTGCTCACTGGTCAGTATCGTGGGTTACGATCTAAATAATACATTCTATAGAATCTGTGCCTTGGGTTTTACTCTACTGGCCATACGCGTGATAAGATATCCCCATCGGAACTTTCGCGTAAACATTCTTCCCCTACTTGACCCCCTTGTTGGGACTTTACGGCATAACGCTTTATAGGTAATATATGAGGGACTCGTTTACAGAAGCATACGTCTGGATATTCTAGACCAGAAACCATAGCGACCAACTAAAATTTTGAGTTATTTTGCGATTTTACGAGATGATATTCTTGTTAACTTTGTAGATATATTTGATGGTAGGTACCTATCAAACCTACTTAGCCGTGGGGATCAGTGGAAACCCACGGGTCGAAACCGGTTTAAAAGCCCAGGGTCTACACTAAATTGATCTCAAATCCAACTATCAATTACAGAAACATCTGGTTACAATCATACTCACCAAAGATTATAAAACTAGTTAATAAAGCACGAGCCTAATTTTTCCTTATTTTAAAATTTACCAGCAGGGTAAAACGGCGAGGTAAGTCGTAGCTTGTGATTGGAGATCCGTCCTTGTGACCGACCGATGCGACAGTTGTCAGCGTCAATTGTGGTGTTAGTTGCGGAATACCAATCATAACTACTAAATTAATGCTTCAAAAGGCATGTTGTTTTCATGAGGGGCAAATATACTAGAAGTCAACCGATTATTTATTCTGTCATAATGACCCAGTGACTTTCGGATTTAGTTTAAAGTGTGTCTGTTTGATCTTCTTATTCTAATTCCAGGAGAGGTAAAGGCCGGCCTACCTTCCATCGCCCCGCCTCCATTCTCGGCGTCAGTGGGTAACCACACTTACACATTCGTGGAGATGACGTCGACCCTGGGCTCCGCCATATTTGTAGTGCCGCTGCTGTCCATCCTCGAGAACATCGCACTGGCGAAGGTCTTCTGTGAGTTAATTATTAGATTATTCGGAACTCTTCAAAAAATGCTAAAATTAAAATTAAAAATAATAATCCTCGACGTCTGGAAAATTACTGAACGGATGTTCACCAAACATAGTTTAAAAATATTCTCTATCAAATCACCTACAAAACAAAAAAAAACGAAATCAAAATCGGTCCAGCTTTTTTTCGTCGAAAACTAAACACTAAATGGACATAATAATATGTATCTATTCTTATGCACGATGTATCGCAAGGTAGTTATCCAACATTCAAGGCTTTGAATAATCAAAAATCAAGGATTTCTCGGTGGCAAGGACGTGGTTTGCAAAGACAAACTTGTATGGTCAAAGCATGTCTTTCATGATTCACTCAAGATTCGAAGACCATAATATCGGTACCGACCTGGTAAAAAAAATGCTGGTAATAAATTGCACTGCTTCGCTTTTCGAGCTTTGAATCCACAACTCTTTGTCTCTCATCTTTATCTCTCGTCGCCTGCCTGACGTCAACCCTCCTTGGAATGCTTTAAGTGATTTATGTTAGGTGTGACAATAAAGCGGTATCTATCTATACATCTATCTATACTCTAGAAACTATTATTGATGATGTCCAAGGCTGCAGTTCGGCTTCATTATCGGCAACAATTATAAAGGTGATATAATGTCCAGCGGAGGGCAAGTACGTGGACGCGACGCAGGAGATGCTGGCGCTGGGCGTGTGCAACATCGCGTCGTCGCTGGTGGACTCCATGCCGGTGTCGGGCGCGCTGTCCCGCGGCGCCGTCAACCACGCGTCCGGCGTGGCCTCCACCGCCGGCGGCCTCTACACCGGCGCGCTCGTGCTGCTATCGCTGCAGGTGAGTCTACAACCACGCGTCCGGCGTGGCCTCCACCGCCGGCGGCCTCTACACCGGCGCGCTCGTGCTGCTGTCGCTGCAGGTGAGTCTACAACCACGCGTCCGGGGTGGCCTACACTGCTGCGGCCTCTACACCGAAGCACTTGTCCTGCTTTCGTTACAGGTGAATCTACAGCCACGCGTCTGGCGTGTCCTCCATATTTAGGAGCTAGTTTTTTCCTTAAAAAACTTAACGTTTATCATAGCTGAGAATGTAAACATAATAGGGAATTGGCCCGTAATCTATACTAATATTATAAAGAGGTAAAGTTTGTTTGTTTGTTTGTTTGTTTGTTTGTATGTAAAAGGTAATCTCTGAAACTACTGATCCGATTCTGAAAATTCTTTCACCAATAGATAGCTACACTATCACTGAGTGCTATAGGCTATGTTTTGTCGGGATAAAAGTTAGTTATCAGTTCGATATAATAATATTCGTAAGACAAGTCGGAGAAAAATTTGCTAACTTTCCGCTTTATCGGCGTACGCTGACTAAACGGTAAGACATAGTTGAATATAATGTATGGCAAAAATGTTGGCCTTCATGAGTTTTACAAAAAAGTCCGCGACAGTATATATCTAACATGTATGTATAGCTCAGAAAAAATACTTTTCTTTGTAAAAAATCTGAAAAAAAAGCGGCCTATGTTTAGTTGGCTTTTTGAGACATTCAGTATTAATCTTTATCAAAATAAACTATTTCATCGTCTTACGTAGTTCATGTAGATACATTTTGCTTTTTACTGCATATGATTTGGATAAATAGTCTATGAGAAATCGTGAAATTAGTTTCACGGGAGCCCGCCCGTGAACGGGACGGGTCAGAAATGTACAGAAACGTACTACGAATTCCTGCTCATTAAAAAATAGCGGCTTCTATTTCGTTGGCTTTTTTTAAGTACTTAATATTAATCCTTATCAAAAAAACCTATTTCATCGGCTTACGTAGTTCACGTAGATTTAATTTGCTCTTTACTGCATATAATTTGGACCTATAGTCTAGGAGAAATCGTTAAGTTTATTTGACGGTGAAAACGGTGGATCACAGAATGGAACAGTTACTGCGTAATCCGGCATACGTCTATGTTTTGAACCGACTAACATAAGAAGGGGGATATAAATTCGACTGTTTTTTTTTGTTTAGTCTTATCATTGAACTTTGAACTGCCCGCTAGCGTAGTTAGGTGGGCGTTTGCCTTTAAAGCACCGGGTTTGATGCCCGGTGGGAACACAGGTGTTTTCCCACGGGAATTTGTGTTCCTGGTTTTGAGTATGTTGTGAATACTTTGTGAATCTTGGATGTTTACGGCCCCCCGATACAAGTCATTGAACTTAGTGTGGGGCTTCGAATGTGGAAGTGTGTTTATTTGTATATTTTTTAACCGGGCGACGCCGGGCGGGTCATCTTTTGAACTATCTACTCGCGTAAATGGGTACGCGTTTGCCTTCAAAGCAGCGGGATCGATTCGCGGTGGTAACAGAAGTTTTCTCCCTACGGGAAATTTGTGTTCCTGGTTTTTAGTATGTTGTGAATCTTGGATGTTTACGGCCCCACGCTACAAGTCACTGAACTTAGTGTGGGGCTGTGAATGTGGAAGTGTTTATGTGTAGATTTTTTAACCGGGCGACGCAGGGTGGGGAATCTTTGAACTTTGAACTACCCACTGGCGTAGATGAGTGCGCGTTCGTCTTTAAAGCAGCGGGTTCGAATCTCGGTGGGAACACAATAACAAAAGTTTTTTCCCCACGGGCAGTTTATGTTTCTGGTTCTGGGTATGACGTGAATGTTGTGTGTGTGGTGTTAATTGTTTACGGCCCCACGACACAACTTATAGTACTTTTACAGTGGGGCTGTGAGTGAGAAAGCGTTTATATGTAAGCTTTTGTTTACCCGGGCAACGCCGGGCGGGTCAGCTAGTTATTATATAATATAATGTGTGTTGCAATAAAAAAACCGTAATAATATCTAACAAGTTTGATTTATTATTCCAGTACTTCACTCCGTACTTCTTCTACATTCCAAAAGCGTCTCTGGCGGCCGTCATCATCGCCGCCGTCGTGTTCATGATGGAGCTGCACGTCTTCAAACCTATCTGGAGGACTAAGAGTGAGTTTATTTTCTGTAACAAAGAGGTTGTGAACGCTAGCGGAGTAAAGCTGACGTCCACTCTCAGTCACTGGCAAGCTGTTAGGAGTCTGTCTGGCTGTCTGGTGTTATTTAATTTAGATTGGAAAGCGAAGTGTTATTAATTTCAGAATCAGTTATAGTTGAACATAGCTAAGGCTCCTTACTCTATAACTTAACTAGCATATTGTTTAGATAGATAGAAGTGTAGGCTCTCATAGTACCTATATAAAATGTTTGAATGCGTGGATATAGTCTGTCGATAGTTACTTGTTTGCTCTCATCACTTGTTTAAAGTATATGACGGTTCCCCAGAGCTGGACATAATCCCGGCGGTGGTGACGTTCGCGGCGTGCCTGGTGCTGCGGCTGGAGCTGGGCATCGTCATCGGCATCGCCGTCAACTTGCTGTTCCTGCTGTACGCCTCCGCCAGACCCTCCGTCAAGGTCACGCGGGCCATCGTCAGTACCTACTTACTTCGATCATTTAATTATGTTTTTTTAATACAGTCGGGGCTACGTTATTGATTATTAGTGAATGGGAAATAGATAATATTGATTAATAGAGTTAAAAAATTTATATTGAGATACCTAAATAATGAAGAATTTTCTCCAGTAAGTTGAACATCTCAGAAAGTTTGAATTCAATAGCTATATAACCACCCATACAAACAAATACAATAACGATAGAATTACTTATATTTTATTAATAAATAATTTGATATATGTACAATAAAATGTTATATTAAACTAAAAACAAAATTAAAACTAACCAAAAATAACTTGATAACTAGATATGAATATGTACAATAGTACTTATTCTTAAACTGATAGTGGCCATATATTTGTGCCTTTGGGGTTGTGACGTTGGGACCGTGGGACCGGGAGCACACACAATCTTCAAATAATTATCAGGGCGTTTGGTCGAAGCAACTCATTTTGCATATTGAATTTTGTGATCTTAGCTTTTTTTTGATTTTGGGATTTTGTGATGTGTTTTATTTACTAAGCATTGGATCGCTCACGCCATTCACTATATATATCATAAGTGGGCTTAAAGCTGAGGGGGGTGAGCACGCCAAGCCCAGAATTACTGGTTCGCAAGAGTAGCTGCCGGAACATAATTTAGATCCTGCGGACGGATTTTTGTACTCGTGAATAAACTAAAAAATTGGCTAGTGAAAATTCCTACCACCGTGGATATCATCGCAATGATATCGAACGTCGAAAATTGATATCGAACGTTCACGTCTCCACGACGTAGGGACATCGTAAAGTTACCTTTACCGACAGCTCAAATCTGTCGGAGGCATTAAAATCGCAACTTCTCGAACGAAAGAGCGAATTACGGTTTCACAAACGAGTGGCATTAGACCATCGTATATATAATTGTAGTAGCGGCCGCCGAGTGACGAGTGTGTTAGTAGAGTATTGCGTTATCGGCAGTCGGCGTCGGGCGTGGAGCACGTGGTGGCGACGGTGGACCGCTCGCTGGCGTTCCCGTCGGCGGAGTTCGTGCGGCGCGCGCTGCGCAAGGCGGCCGGCGCCGGCGGAGCGCCGCTCGTCATCGACGCCACGCACGTGCAGGCCGCCGACTTCACCGCCGCCAAGGTACGCCCACTATACCTAATGCGGCTGGAACTCCGAGCCCGACTCGGTGATTCCTGGTGACTACGATGTGGGAGACTTTAAGTCTATATAGGTATCTTCCGGGCGAGCTTGATCCATCGTGGCGTCCCATCGGGTGAGACGGTATAGTAAAAAATTTGCCTATCTTGAAGAAGAAAAAATTCAACACCAGGTCCTGTTGTTTTTTCCACGGTCCCCAAATAGTAATGATTATGACTTTTATTATTACCATGCTGGCTTTTCAACCATCTCGAGGACTCGAGCCCTTGTACTAATGGTGACGTAACACGGAGTGCGATGCTGCTATAGGTTACATAGTAACAAACTGACGAGTGCAATATGGTAAGGTTATTAAACTGTTATAGCTTTAAAGTGCTCGCAATTGTCGTTCCACACGAAATTCGGTCTGTATTGTATTTCTTCGACTGCTTCGCAACAAAAGCTCTACGTACAGATTATTAAGTCAAATAATCTCAGGTCACACACACGCTACTGCAGAAATTGTTTACTATTTTTTCATTAATAATTGGTAACAAACAAATAAGACATCCGGATCATCAGCGTTCACCTTTACGGGAAGGACCTATTTCGTACTGAAAGGCAATATTTCGCAGTAAAATTAGCCCACAGGGATTATTACTAAACTAAGTATTAACAGGGGAGAGAAGAGAGAGAGAAGTTTCATCGTCGCGCAGGGTTTTGAACTGTTGAAGTTCAACATTCTGTGGGGCAATGAAGCGAAAAGGAGGGCAAGCGTCACTTCGCTAATCAGGCGCTCTCTCTGCACGCAGGGCATCAAGTCCCTGATCGAGGACTTCCACTCGCGCGGCCAGACGATAATCTTCTACAACGTGAAGCCGTCGCTGGCGGCCGTGTTCCGCGGCGTGCGGCCGCGCGAGTTCCTGCACTGCGCCTGCCGCGCCGAGCTCGACGCGCTGCTGCGCCGCGCGCGACCCGCGCCCGCGCCCGCGCCCGCGCTCGCCTCGTGTCAGTTATTTTATTTATACACTTATTTTATTTGCCTACTTATGCTTTTTTAACTTTTGACCACTATATTGCCTAATAGTAAGAGATGAGGTAGAGAAAGCCTGGAGGATAGCTGTGAATTTGGCGACAGATTTTTTCAACTTGAGTGTGGTGAATTACGACCGTATATCGGTCCCAGTACTACCTATCACTAAGCAATTGAAACTGCGGAATAACATAGGATACTTGAACTGTTTAAATTAAGCCTTTTTTCAAATAGTTAATCTGTAGTTTCGCATGAAGGAAAATCCCTCGACGGGGAACCCGGTACGAGTTGCCGAACAATACCAAACATACATTTTGTTGTTGGTATGCGATTTGTGTCCGTTAGGATTGAATTTTCTGAACCAAATAAGCAATCAATGTCAATTACCGAGCAAATACACAAGAGTCAGTCTACTCAATGTCTCTCTGAATATATACCTGCGTTGGACGTTATTTATGCCTTTCTCAGTATACCTACCGACAGTAAGTTTAAAATCGGTGATTATAGTAGTCAGACTGCAAGATTCAAAATCATAATTATAAAATGTGTTAAGGACGGGTTGTTTTGTTTGTGTTAAGACATCATTAAGGTATTATTTTACTAACGATACGTTTATTTTCCAGAGCACAAGTGAACGGAGCGGGACTTCCAGAGATCTCCAGTACCTTCCCGCGACAGACAGTATTAGCTCTACACATTATATTTATACCTAGTTGTAACCTAGTTAGTGCAGTGGAGGACAGTGATAATAAAGTGTTGGTTATTTTACAACGATTTGTATTACTACCTCTAGTATTTACGCAGAAGAGGCAGTCAAACTCATTCATTTCCCATGTTTCGATGAGTACGCCGGAATGAACATCACAAGCATGTGACTACAATCTCACCAAATAGAAAGTGATGATGTAGCCGAAGATGTAGCAAACGGCCTTGATTTTTCGGAAACAATACAAATGGAATAAAAATTAACGAAGTATTGATAGCAATACACAAGCAAGATATTAATTTTAAAATATATTTGTTGTTGCCTACGAACAAGTTGGGAGTTTACCTATGTTAAAGCAATAGGTTGTTGCTTTAACGTAGGTAGGTAAGTAATAGTCAATACTTATTGGCTAAAAAGAGCAGTTTACAAATAAAACGCAAATAGGAGATTAATCAAATGTATTTATTCCATCCTCTCGCCGTCCAACCTCCGCGGGAACTTACAAAACTTTTTGGTTACACTACGTTCCGATACAGCAGATATCACTAGACTTACCTAACATTCACTAGTGCAGTAGTGCACGCCTCACCTTAGCTAGCTCAATACAATCGCTAACATCCTGCCTCCAACTAAATTCATACATGATGCATCATTAGCACCGTAACATTCCGATCGATTGAGCACTATCGAACAAAATTACATTTCACTAAGTTTTGTTCTAGGAAAAGTGAGCAGGGTTAGTATATGTTCCCGAATGTATGAGACCGCATAGCCTTAGATCGAACCAGAAGAAGTCGAGAAATAAATGTCTTACACAGACCAAGTTATTTATGTTGTTGGAACCATTCTCTACTTATTGACAAAAAGATAAAACGTTTAATAAACCTTCAATAGTTTATTGAAAGTTTCATTTTTTTATGCATACAGTTACAGTCTACATAACCCTTGATAATTGTTATTTTTTAAAGTATCTCAAGTAAATACGTCTTTTTATTTAATGCAGTTCCCGGTCGCAATAGTTTTTAAGAATTTGCTTATATCAGGCATATTCTTTCAAATAAAAACTGTTAATATACAATTCTAGATTCAGTTTAATTATTGGAAAAGGTAAAGAAATGGTTTCACAATGACTCCACCCAATTAAAAGGTATTACTTGACTATAAATTGATGCGCAGAACCAGTAATTTCTGACAGTATAGATCGTAGAGCGGCCTCATACTAGCGGTAAGGAAGACAGACGCAAACATAGAGAGATCAAATATTTGTGACGATTTAGGCTTCAACGTTCTCAAAGTATATATAAAAGGATGAGAAAGTTGGCGCCAGAGTCGGGTCGGGCTGTTATGTAAAGTATACGAGCCCTGAACATCGCGCTTACTATGCATCGATGGTAAGCGCAGCTCTCAGTCATCACGTAAAAAGCGATATATTGAACACACTACCGATAACATCACTTATTTGGCATTGCATACGCGACTCGTACAAAATCCCCTAACATACGATATGACACAATATTTTACGTTTAAATAAACATTTGCACTTCGCACTAAAGTCAACGATTTAAAATATAATTCAAAATAATATGGATAATGACATTCAACTAAATAGGATAATAATAACGATCAGTGTTAAATCAGACTAGCACTAACCGACATTCCAGTAGCTTCATATAAAAGATGTTAAATATACGTTTGTCCATTTAATACGAACGAGTCGTTTTAGAAACGCTCTCAATCTAACATTAGTATACAAACAAACACATATCTAACTCTCCTATAAATTAAAACTACGAAATCAATATAAGAGTATTTTAAAATTTATTTAAATAAAGAATAATTACCGTTAACTAATTAAAAACTAAAAATACACTGTGATAATATGATAGTGAGTTTGGCAGACCGTTCACGACACACCCTTTACTTCCATTACACCTAGCGCACGATACGAGTGCACGTATACCTATCTATGTTTTTACTTTTATTTAACTTTAAATATAAATGCATATAATCTCGTCCCGTGATGTGTGTGAACGAGAAGAAACTTACAGCTAACTAACGGTCGGCTGTCCAAGTGTGTAGACACAGGTTTGTACACTATGTATGTATGTACTTAATATTGGGATGTGTGCTATGTACGCAACACATTCTAATACTGAACTTATTTTATTGGTATTGTAGGTCCTAGATATTAATATGATCTGGTACATTATTATCTCAATGTATTCGTTACGTTAGGTAAACTGTTCGACACACTTCGATGGCCGAGCGTGGATCTCTCACTTTATAACAACTTTTTAGGTCCGTATTAATAAACTGTCCTCATGTGCCGTTTGTTCTTCTTTCATGTGATTCTCTTCTCAGACTGAATGAATCAAGACTTGAGTATTTATTAACTAATAAACTGCAATCACGCAAATCTCTTTTCCAAGTCCCATCTTGGGTATTAATTTAATTTTTACTTATCTGTTGACATGTAGACAGAGATATGAAAGTTACTTATGTGACCTTTGAATCGATTATTTATCAGTCAAGTACTTGAGCGCTGAGAACTGTTTTATTTAGACCTGAGTCGAGGTTCTGGTGAACGCTACTGTCCTAGTGACAGATTTGCAATTCGAGTATTGAGTGTGGATTATTAATACGGACCTGAGTTGAATAAAAGGCGAGAAACAAATTCACTTATCCCTAAATATCACTACAAGATCCAATAGTATATCGTATCGACTATAATAGATATATTAGAACTAGAAAGTAACGTAAAAGAATCTCACAGATTACGAAATGAAACTTTTTGTGCGGTGAATCCATCCGCCCTAACAAACATATAACTACATCAATGTAAATGATTTAAAGCCAAAACATCGTCGGTCGATATCGACGCGTCTATATAATTGAGCCGAAGAAAACGTACATCAAAAAGTATTCGAAACGAGAGACAGTCAAAACGGCAGTTACTGTGAGGGTCGCTCGACACTCGGACGAGTACCTATTTACAGAAGAGCGTTACTTTTTTTGTTTGTTTTTGTTTGGAATTGGAAAACGCATCGTTATACACCTGAGTTTACGAATGTGATGAGTGGCGTATAATGATACATTTTTTAATTCCAATGTCTTTTTCTCCTACTCTACGTAACATTACATAATTATTTCTCTTGCACAAATGGGCAGAGTTACACTATTTGTCGCTTACGATCGCGCGAGGTTCTAAATATCTTCAAATATATTGAGGATCGGAAGCCTCGAAGGGATTTCAGCCACTTTACAATCGGCCTGATATATAACTATTCAAAATTCGATATCGAAAGGGACGTTCCTTATTACCACCACCGGAGGTCGTCGAAAGACTACCATTACTACTGGGCCTCAGTGTTGTAAAGCGGCTGAAGGTACAACGGTGCGCGATCGCATATTCCCACTATTGCTGAGCGTTACGTTTATAGGATACCGCGCGGGACGCAGGCGTGGGATCAGTACTTCAACATCTCTTCGTCCAAGTCCGTGAGCGCCACCTTACTGTCTATCACTGGAAATCACAAAAATTATATCAGTACTTGACATAAGCAGTGCCTTCAGATACAGCTACGTAATACTAAGGACGGACAGGTGAATACCAAAACACGAGAGTGCCGAACACGTGAGCTGTACACGAGTATACGAGTCGAGATGGATGTTTCAAACGACAACGAACTATGGCAAATGGAGTGATGACTTTCACCATATCGCAGGTGCTAGTGATAGCACGGCAAGCTAAAAATACGTTATATTCTTTATACTTACACACGTACCTCAACTTTGAAAAGGGCAGCTTTCAAGTCAAACAGACGGACTATAAAGTGGTCCTATGACCACTCTATAATCCGTCTGTTTGACTTTCAGATCTTTTTCTCAGATAAGATCTTATAGCACTAGATAATGATACAACCTTTAAATTGGTGCGCGAGTCAGGCTCGTCTTTGTCCGGTTTATTATCTATGGCACTAGCAACGACACATATTTCTATTCGCGGTTGCCGAGACGATGTCTGCTTCTACCTTAAAATTAACTAATTGTTTGGTTATCTGATGAAAACTAACGTATAAATAGGTTGACGTGACAATAAGTCTGCTCCATGCTTAAAATGTACGAATTGTTTGGTGATCTAACAATAATATGATTATTTCCAAAAATAACGATAAAAGTAATTTATGTAAATGTGTGAATCAGATGTGTATTTGTAACTTTATGGAAGCCCATTTTTGTAAATGCACTCCAAACAAACGCCACAAAAGCCTTTCAGTCCAATACCTATTGGCCGGCAACACTAGTCATCATAGTACTCGTATTGGGCGCGCCTTCGACGGAACTCTGCGTTTAGTTGCACTCGCGGTAACATGCTGTTAAATATTAGTGCTGTTAGAGGGTACAACTATTAAATATTAGTAAAGGCTCATGTGGAATAGTGATATATACTATCGTTTGGTCAATGAAGTAAAAGGATTGTTAAAATTAAAAACCAAGAGAAAGCTATAACACAATTATTATAATATTTATTACGCAGTTAAGGGAATGAGTTAGTAGAATAACACAACGATATATAAAGAAGAAATTCAATAAATAAATAAAATAAAGAAGCATAATATAAAATCTAATTGTTCATTTAAATGGTCCCAATAGAAAGCTTACGAAAGATACTGTCTCTAATTGCCAAATACGCGAATGTCGAGACAAACTTGTCATGAATCTCGGTGGGGCATTTTATATATATTTTTTATTAGTTAGGTACTGTTTATCAATAATCTAGATAACTCTGGAACATATTTAAATTAACTAGGGAGGGAAATAGTTCCGACAGATGGATGCAGACGGATACTATTATTTTTAATTACTAAAGCGTGGGTAGCCGCAGAGCACGGCTAGTGTATGTCAATTGTCATGGAAAACGTACAACAATATCGTACAACGGTTTGCGACTTGCGTGAATTCACACTTTGATTTTGACTTAACCAACCATTAGTGCGGAAAGCCAGGAAGTTTGCACGGGAATTGAGCGGGAGAACGAAAGAAGTTAAAATTAGTGTGTGAGTGATATTAAGTGCGCTACTTACTTTGGTCCGGGATAGTAGTAGGGGGGCGGTCGCTCGTACTCAGTGGGTCCGTGGTAGCGCGGCGGGCCTTCTTCCCAGTGCCTGCAACACGCACACAGTCACACCCGCACACACACACTCACGGAAGCGACTATATATATAATATATACACTCGGTGCGACTGACTCGTTATGCTAGTGTGCACTGCGGTGGCCCCGCCTCCTGCGAGGCTGTGGTGCTACCATTACCGGATGCCTTTTCCCTAACATGTTCATGCTCTAGCTCGCACTTGTAAATTATTATCTGTCTCTAGAGTAAACTTAACAGATCTTAAACATCAGATCGAATTAAAAAAAAACTTAATTGTTTGAGAATGGCCATATGGATGTGGAGACTCATCGAAATAAACTAAACTGGGGGAGTCCTGTTACTCCGCGTTTTTGTTGTCGATAGAATGAGTAAATACCATCGATACAAATTCTTAGATACATTTAACGTTAATGTAACATCTACTTGTGTTTTAAACCAAAAATCCAAGAAAAATACGTATGCTACGTTCATACCCACATAACAACGTCATAAAAAGTAAGCGCGAAGGGATAGAGGTAACCAGTGGCCACTACTAGAGCACGTGTATAGAGTGCATGTCAGTAGACACATATGCGTGTGGGTACTCACTTTGGCGCCATATCATTATATCTGCGCGCGTGGTGTGCGTCGAGAGGCGGCGCCACCTCCCCGCGCGGCTCGGCGCGCGCTCCGCCCCCGCCGCCCGCGCCCGCCGCCTCCCCCTCGCGGGCCCGCCCCGCGCCGCCCCCGCCCCCTCCCCGCCCGACGCGCTTCTCAGCCTTGTAGGCGCTGCACATACATACAATGCGTTACACTATCAAGCTATAAAAGGAGAAATGACTCACTTTCACGGAATGGAAATAACTACGTAGCGAAACGTTCATTATGTCAACAATAGTTATACATTAATTTATCGCAAACAATACTTGCATTATATTCAGTGTAATGTGAGCCCTCCTGTAATGTAACTATTCTAACCTGAATCGAGATAGTGCTATAGGTATTTAAGTTTTTTTCAGGAAACGAGTGCCACGGTCATTGAACTAAATTCAATTTAACTTTTTGCTTTGTGCTTCAGATGAAATAAGCACAGTCGCATTACTAGTTGCTAGCAGCACTCTGGTGGGCTTCCTTCCTTACAAATACTCTACACTTTAGATTTGGAATGCAAACTGATTAAACTTTGCCGAAATGTAATAAATTTTTACATAAATCTTCAATCCAGCATCCAAATCTATTTTTGAGGAAAGCAACAAAGTATTATTAAGCATATTGTGAAGGTCATTCGGAAAAGGTATTTATTTATTTTTGTATAATTGAGATAGAAACATAGTTTATAGGTCCACATAAAAATAAGTGAGTCATTTCAGTAGCACAATGAATAATCAACACAATAATTGTGTAATTAATATTAAAATACCCAATAACTACAGCCGCTACGTCAAAAACTAGCGAAAAACTTTGGAAAGTTATATTAAAACAGCCATGTAACGGTGACATGCAAAATGATAAGTAAGCGGAGATACTCGCCTCTCATGCTTTAACGAGGAAATAGTTATATTGTATAAACCATGAGCGCAAGAAGTAAAACACACGTTCAACTGTTTACACACTTAATTGGACATATAATTGCTGTTAGTGAGCCCAAATTATAAAACAGGAAAGAAAGCCACACAACAACAAGGGGAAACAAACCAGAAAGGTTGCCTAGAGAAGTACCCAATACAAGCTAGGAGCGCAGGCAAACGCATAGCTGAACTTTTACCAGAGTCCGTGGAATATCCGGCCTTATCCTTGGCACCTAGCTCCAGAGTCCGAGTAACCTCAATCACAGTTCTATACCATACTAAACCTTAATCTAAAATTTGTTACCTTACAATGTAGGTATAAATGTAAAACATCAAAATGTTCCTTAGAGCTAGAATAAAAACGGTTACACTCACGATACAGTATTAGTTAACTACTTAGCTAAGATAAGAAATTGATTAAAAGTCATGGTTATACAATGCAATTATCGTTAGTTCATTAATTCCTATAGTCAATTCACTTCAGTGCCGTTCGCATTAGGGTTACATTCCAATAAATATACATTCAGCGAGATTTCACAACATTTGAAAAATAGACAATAATATTCGAGACAGTTTTCTTTTATTGGAACAATTACTAGTCATTAAAAATGTTGAAGGGATCATCGAAAACCTCTTGTGCATAGAAGAAATATAGCTATTTTACTGATACCTTAATTATTATTGTGAAATCTCGCAGACTGTTATAATATAGAGATAACAATTGATATAAATGTTTATGAAAATGTAGATATAGAAAAGACAAAGATTATAATTTGGCATTATTCCTAGTCTTTAGAAGAAGCGCTTACAAGATAATTTTATAATTGGTAACTTTCTGATATGCGAATAGAGATTTTACTGTATACTGCAATGTAGTGGTAAATCTATATGTATATTATATCAAAATACAGTTCTACAGTACTGCATGTCTAAGTTATTACAACGTATGTAATTTACCAAGTAGAACTTCATACGCATAAAAAAATACTTTGCCTAAATTACAATGCCTCCTAACTTCCGTTTCTCTATCTAAGCATTACAGTAAGTGAATATCAAAATTATGCAATGTGAAAACGTTTCCAAATTACTAAAGTAATAGCCCTACAATATGAATATATTTCAATTGAGATCAAAACTTGTACAAGCGTTGCTATAGTATACTGGTTCAGGACATATTCGGACCGAATATAGAAAAAACTATAAAAAGCTTAACTATCACACAAGTTATGGTAAGCAAAGGTTAGCAACTTTCATTTCAACTCGGCGTGACACCGCGCCTATAATTACGAAGGCAGTTAATCAGAAAGTCAATGATTAAAGTGAGTGTTAGTTAGTATGAATTATTATGTAGGTATACATATAAGCCAACATCGATCCAAAGTCACAGGCTATTGAGGTTCAAGCGGTTACTTTGCAAGCAATATGGACGTTTATTTTGTAACATATCTAAATTGTTGCGTTACATTACAACATACCATCCTTAAATACCTAGAGATTTATAAAATGTTTGATATGATTGTTTACGATGGACAGCTCGGGGCTCAACAAATTACTCAATATCAGTATTATATCTTGCTATTAGCAATAATCATAAACTTGTTGAACCGAGCCCCGGCAGGCGCATATTATTGCATCCGCCTGGAATAATTGCTGGAAGACAACCGGAAATAAATCTATTATTATTCGACTACAATAAATTGGTCGTACTAGATTTTTAAGTCATGTTGCTGACATTTAGATTAAAATGCATCAAATCGATGTATAAATGCTTTAAAATCTGAAATAATCATATTTAATTCGTAAAAACTTATATCACTGGTTAATTCCGTTAAGTACAAAAATTACGTTCATTTCACTAGTAATGTCATTTACCTAATTCTACAGAAACTTCTAAATCAACATACAACTGTAAAATTATCTATTCGCATGATAATCATTTCATTGGTTTCAAATCTTTAACATTAGATAATTATTGACATTTTATAACAAAAAATGAGAACGTTTTTGGATACAATGCAAGATGTTATAATGTACTGCATCGTAACCTGTTAAAAAAACATACAAAAGTAGGTGACAAGAGTCTTTTGTTTGTCGTTTTCTGTAGACTATTCGGCAATAGCCATCACTCTTTAAATTGTTAAAAAAAAATGCCCAATTACAAACCAGTTAATTTTCAATTTCAAAGTGCCAATTTTAAATAATATGTCGCGGCTAGAATACATAGATTGTAACAATCCGTATGGTCGGGGCATGCACGCGGCGTGTTACTCGGACTCGTGTATGCCGGACTCGTTGTCCTCGTCCTTGGCGTCGAGGCGGGTCTTGAGGTCGTCGATGAGCGCGGCGGGCGGCGGCACGAGCTGGCACACGACGTCGTCGCCGGCCAGCAGCAGGCGCGAGGCGGCGGCGGGCGCGGCGGGCGCGGCGGGCGCGGGCGGCGCGGACGGGATGGACCGCTCGCGCCACTCCGCGATTTTACCCTCGATGTCCAGCGTGCTCCGCTTCGACCCGCTACGTACCACCCACGGTTAGAGTACGGCCTCCGAGAATCGAGCCGGTTGCATAGTGTATCGGTAAACGGTGCGGCTCTCTTGTATCGACTTTAGATTGATGACATAATTAGGTATTAGCACGCCTACCTCTGGCGAGGAAGATTTTTAAGTTCTAAACATGCCAGGCGATTCATTGTTTCTTTGAATAAATATATTTGATATGGTATTTTATGAAGTGATATTAAAAGTTCGATATGTTACAAGCGTCGAGGGATTAAGTTTCCCCCGCCACTGTGTGCATAAATTAACAGAGCTATTGACACTTATTTAATTGAAACACATACTTTTCAATTAAATAGTGTCAATAGCTCTGTTAGTGTAGTCAGCGGAATATTATAAACAAATTAAATTAAGAAGACAAGATTAATACTGATTTGACAAGAACTGAATCTTGTATTCGTTTAAAGCCGTAATTTAATTTGGTTTTATTATACACCTCTTTCAAATTTATGAGAAGTTTAAAAATACCGATACACATGAATCGGATCGATCCTCGTTCTACGAGCTAACACGTATTCGATGAGATGCGTTCCCTAAGCTTCGTTTAAATAATAAAAAGTAACTAAAAGTAATAAATCAACTGAATAGTAAAAAGGATCCAGAAGAGTTACAAGATTCCGTGCGGGAGTTACATACATGCTTTGGATTCCATTAGTATTTTTAGTTTTACAATCATGCTTCCCGTCGCTTACGACCTCCTAATTTGTTCAATTTATATATTTTTCAAAATCATTCAGGTTACCTTTACCACTATAAATTATACATAACAAACATATAAAGCTCCAAGTCATGCGAGCGAGTGTGAGCCCGTATCCGCAACGTCTCTTACGCAAGAAAGCGCGTGCTCCGATTGGTCGAAGCGGGAGGTACGGACGCACACTGCGGGTTCGATTAGAATAGAGTAAGCCATGCGTACAGCGTTGCGGCTAGCGCCAGGCTAGTGAGGGAGGGTGTCCTAAGGGCACTTACTTGGCAAGGGGTACGTTATCGCGGTCCGCGTACGCGTCATACAAATACTCGCTGCAACAGACAACAGACGGCGTCAGTCATCCGAGCGCACCGCCTCGCTTCACACACACAGAGCACTCGCTTCACGAACCAAACTACTTGCAACTTTTACTGATATGATAGCGTAGTTAACTTAATATTCTATGTAATTGTAATATCTTTGCAAAAACAACGTATTTTTAAGCCCTGATGGATTGAAAAGTTACATCACTAATTATTATTATTCATGACTCATTAATAAGAATAATGAGCATATAATTATAATAGTTGCATTTTTTTTTGTTTCGGCGAGCGTTGCTCTGTGTGACGAGAACACAATAAAATAAGCATTCGGGTCTTGGGAATACTTGTATAAGGACCTCAGTAGGAAGTGGAGTTGATTTCAAAAAAGTTTCAAGGGGAAATTATAAAATTTGGATTTGAACGAGGCCACTGATAATGCCAATATTCTGGGAAACATTTGCACAGCAATATGACAACAGAAAATACTAAACTGACATATCATTGTAGCTATAAGATATTAATTCTAGATGTTTATAGATAAGAGTCTAAAGACTAAAAATCTAGAGAGAAAAATATACTACTTCGAGAAATTCTATTTTAAATTTTATCCTATGACTCTGAAACTGAAATGTCATTAGATCTTAAATATATATTCCACTACACAATAATATACTATCTCAGAAGTTATGATGGAGGTGATGATCGAACCAAATAAATAGAAACCAACCAAACCGAACTAAGGGCTATAGAGGGAGCTACTTGTATGTACACGGATCGCAAAAAAAACGATAATCTAGGGTTGTATCGTTCCATCGCCGCTCGTTAGAGAAGTAATGCGAGACGAACCGGGCCGCAAGCAATGTATGCAGTAGCGAGGCATGCCGACCTACCTATAGTTACTATGTACGTAGCATACATCGACCACGTTGGAAACACCGAGCATATCGCTATTGTTCATTGGAATACGTACACAAGAAATTCATTGACTAATAGTAACACGTATCTGTGACAAAACCAAACAATTGTTTTACGAGAAATGCACGAGGAATTAAAATGAATAGCATGTGACTATACGACTAAAAGCATGAAATATACTATCATCAAATAACATAAAAAAGCCTATAGTAAGAAGGCTCGTACTAAATTGTACTACCCAGAGTTTATAAAAGTTGGAATAGATCGTGGTCTAAGTAGTCCAATGAACGAATAGATATAGGATCGTACTACATAGAATCGTGCAAGCCGCTATCATGTCGAAGAGCACACGCCACGAGCTTTGTACCGACTCGCGGCCGCCGCGCACGCAACCTTCCCAACCCCAGCTTTGTGCACATCATAATAATATAACAAGCTATAATAATATACAGTTCGACCAATATATGCGAGGTTATAGGGAAGGCGTCGGCGCGACGTCCGCGTAACGTATCTGTTAGTGTGTGTGTTACCGGACGAGGCGTAGGGTCACCGCCACCATCCGCGCTTCTGGCACATCGGCTCATACTCACTGTTAAACACACCCTCATGTTATCACCCCGACAGAACAGAACTATATAAGCGTACATCCCTATTATTCGAATTTACCGTATAGATCGTTTTCTAACGACAAATTTAGTAGAAAACTAGTTGACAACAACGTAAGACTACGCGTTGATGGCGATGACATGAAAACCAATAATAAACAGAAAGTAACTAAACGAAATACAGGATTTGTGGCCGATTCGCGAAGTGTGATATCCGTAGTCGTGTGTGGAGGGACAAGGACGCGGCGATAGCTCTTCAACCTGCATATGGGTTCGCTAAACGATTATAGACTCCAAAATGATACAAATACAAAAAATAAGAGTTTACTTCAGTGAAATTGGATCATGATTCTACTTAGTATATTATGTTTCATAGCCAATTTTGGTTTGTCATCTAACATTATAAAGATTCAATTCAATGCAATTTGTATTATTTTTTAAATATTTCACGATCCAAAATCGTTTCTATTGTCATATTTATACAGTAAAAGACATGAGGAACTCGAGGACCGGTGGCATCGGCGAGGCTCGTAGCAAGGAGCCGCTACGTTTATGGGGTGCACAACCCAAACATCGACAACTCAAACAAAACAACCAAACAATGTTAACACAGCCCTACGCAAACAAAGAACAACTCAACTCAACTCAAATTAGTCAAAAAAGTAAAAAAAGAACGAAATTATAGAAAAGAATATGAACTGCTTGCAGTTGGGAGCATGTTTCTTTTTGGAACAAAATGCATTAAGTACATACTTTTATTGGATATGCGTATCCACAAAACATCTGCTTAATAGAGTGTTAGGTAAAAAAATCAAAACATAATATCACGTTTCGAAACATTGATGATAGTTTTCTTTTCACCGATTTCTATGTCTCGAACGGCTCTACTGGCGATGTACATAACATTTTTTGGCATCGTTTCAGTAAGGCTATCCAAGAAATAGATAAGATTTGGAAAATAGACACAATTAAGTGCAATGTTAAACGAAGATGAAGGTAAAATAGAATCTGTGAAAACACAACTGCAAACAGTTCGACTAAAATATGGCGATGACCATGACAATGACAACCAGTGGAGACCACGACGTCACGTGTTAGCACTGGGGTGATCGAGACATTTCATATCACTGGAATGAGCCGGAAATCATTGAAACATACATTTGTATCAGATTCAATCATTTTCAGGCAATGTTTAGTACCGATGAGGCAATAAGTGTGATATAATGTTTGTTGGTGCCAATCGATATTAAGTTTCACAATACAAGTTTAACAATATTGCATCATTAGGTTTCTAGGGATAATAGTTAGAAAAATGTTATTAATTGCTCCAGCGAAATAATTTAGAATATCTTAGATACGTTTTGCGTAAAAATAACAAATTTAGAATTAATTCAAAAGTTCGCTTTAAATGCTATTCATTTCGTTGGAGCAACTACCGCAGTAATATCTATCAGTGTGGTCACGTTTTCTTGTATTATTCTATAATTGTTTTAATATTATAAATACTTTTCAGTCCACGAAAATGTAAATATGTATGGGTAATAATCGTATATCAAATATTGTATGGGTAATAATCGTTTATAATAGTAAATTGTATTGGTATAGTAATACATCAGAATGCATATTGATGGTATATAAACCCAAAAGAGTCTAAAAAGTTGTATGTTTTAAAAGGGAGTATAACTTTTTTAAGTACGGCGAAAATGTGATCACACGTTTAAAATACCGAGTCAGTTGTGACACGTCAGTTGTAAAATTAACAAAATAGTCTTCATCATCATCAACTGGAAAATAATCCAGCACGAAACTTTTTGATCGATTGATAGAATTACGTCTCCCGGCAAACAAATAATTCAAATAAATTTGGTGAAATCTATATGTAACAACCAAGTTTCCTGACGTGCCACCACTTGACCCTCCCCATACTCCAATTCGCCAACTAATAGTTTTCTAATTGCGCGATCGTCTTCCACAAAAAAGCAAATTCTACCGAATCACGCGAGACTTGCGGTTCACTAGCTAGCCTCCACGGCGAACGTTAAACAAGAAAGATTCACAATTTAATACTTTAAATGCCCATCGGCCTCACGGTCGAGGCGATCGCCAAGTAGAGACAACAATCGAAAACCTTAACGAAGCTTAAGCTTTTCCCCGGCCTGTTAGCGCGATACATTTTTTTTTGACGCAGGACGAGGGGAACACTCCGCTACGCCAGCGCTAAGGTTAATCGGCTAGGCGAAACGACGCAATTTCGGTCCGATACTTAGAGATGTTTTGAGTCTACCCTCGTACCCCGTAACGTTAAAATAGATTTTATTAACGGAGGCGAGCACGAGTCGGAACCGATAGCGTTACTCGCATATAAAACGTAGAGAAGTATCAGTCGGCGAGTTGGATAGGGCGGGGCGGGGCGGGGCGGGGTCGGGCGGGGGAGGGCTGGTACTCACGCCTCGACGAGCGGGCCGGGGTAGGGGTCCGCGTGCAGGTAGAGGCGCGCCAGGCGCTGCGCCGCCACCATCAGCGGCACGAACAGCAACACGCACCACGCCAGAGACATCCAGTAACCGTTCTGGAACCCACGCGCGCTCACGTACATACACGTAGCTAGTGCGCGCCGACACGACCCGTTTGGCCGGTACAATTTTTTTTTATTATTTTATGTGTCGCAGCGCTATATTTATTGGCACAGTTTGTAACGACCCGTTCCGTAACAAACGTAGACCCCGGTGGGGTCCCGCAAATGTAACGTTATAAGTGATGATTTAGAAAAACATGACGGTACCTATTTCTATTTTATTTAATGTTGGCTCCAACTTTTATTTAATTATTAACCAGTGTCGAGTAATAAATATGTTTTGAGTTAAGTATTACATAAAACCGATCTTAGTCCCCGGTCCCGGTCGGCGCCGGTGTATGAGAGTCGTGGTCCAGTCCCGGTCGAGTCGTGGCCCAGTAAAGTACTTTCACTAGAACATCTATTGGAGTTTTAGAATAAAAAAGAAAATCACGGTTTTCAACTTTGTATGATTTGCCAACTCTCATACACGTTCGAGTACTGTTGACGGTTAATATACATGAACACTCGAAGAATCAAAAGTTTTGGAAGATAATCCATAATCGACCACTACATTTTTACACTTTCTTGCCAAAACTTCTTTTATCGAATTATTCGTAAATTATTTGCTACTATGAATTCGCCAAAAGTAGACGCGAGTTGTAAGTCAGCGCTAGATGGCGCCGTAATACAATGTACTCACGGTGGGCATCAGTATCTTGTTGCAGGCGGCGTCGCGGGTGGCGTTGAAGGCGTTAGAGAGGGGCCCGCAACGCCCCACTTCATTTTCGGCCGCGTAAGTCACTCTCTCCAAGTATTCATTCAACTTCTCTGCGATCACGGCCGCGTACTCTTGAGTTATCTGCAGAACGAAACACGAGGATTAATTTATGAACGGTAAGTTTATAAATATTGCGACGCTGCCAGAATAGCCGCTCGGGTGTAGTAAATTTACATAACTTCCTTAATTTATATGAGAAGGAAATCGTTTAAATATTTGAGATTAAACCCTGGCAAGGACACAATAGAATGAGAAATAATAGTGTCAACAATTACATAAAATATAGGAGTGCCCGTAACGTCTAATGGTCCTTCGAGCCGGGTGTCGGTTAAACAAAGTATTTTTAATTAATTGTAAGTTATGTTCAGTTATATAAATAATAGGGAATCTTTTAAAGGTGTGAACTAGGCCGACTCCTTCTAAAGGAGTCGGCCTAGTTCAGTCCCGGCTCGGAAGCAGTACTCACGTTCTGCAGACGCTCGGGTCCCTGCCGACTGAGGAACACCTCGGCCTCGGCGCACTCCTTCACGAGGTAGGAGATGGCCTCGTTCAGCGAGCGGTGGTTCAGGCGCAGCGAGTCGCGCAGCCGGATCGCGGTGCTCTGTTAACGTAATACTTTCATTTCGTACGGCACAAAGTGGGGTAGAATATTTTAAAGCGATGAAAGATACGACACGTTCGATAACATCGCAAGAATGTTAACATCGGGCGTCGAAAATAAATCGTTTGCCGCAACAGAGAACCAAACCGTTTATTGCTTTCAGACAACATTTAACATTCAGGGTACGCAGAATTTCTCGGGGTAATAATACCCTGTGCCCTTTTTCCTACCTAACAAGATAAACTGCCAATTCATCATCCGCTTACGATTGACATACCTCTAGGTCGGTCGGAGCGTTTCGTCTCATCTTTCGCGTTCTTTTTTCTCCTAAAGGTACAATCAAGGGTCTTCAAGCGTTCTAGAAATAGGTGTGCTCCAAACGTGAATGCTTTCCCACCCAGCCCCACATTAAGCCCCACACATGATCACACGCACAATCACAAATTTTCCTAGGTCTCCTGCGAGCATGTTACATTTAGCTCGCCTTCGCTCATGCTACAACCCGGCGGGCGGTACTCACGTTGAGCGCGGCGCTGGTGAGCAGCATGGGGTCGAGCACGTCGCGCTGCAGGTCGCGCAGCGCCTCCGCCGCCGTGCGCAGCGCCGCCGCCTGCGCCGCCAGCGCCGGCGCCGCCAGCGCCCGCGCCGTGCTCTCCAGCTGCGCGCTCAGCGAGTCCAGCGCCAGCGACGTCATGTTGCTCTCCAGCTGGAGGAGGGGGCCCACGTTTAAACGCCCGGCCGACGGGGGGGCCCGCGAAATACGACGATCGACGGTCGTCTCATCGATCACCACAAGTTTAACCCGGGAGGCGTCGAGTCAAGGGGAAATAGACAACTTTCGGGCGAGCGGGGATGCGACCGAAGATTCGGCGGACACCTCGGCCGCATCCACCCCGCCGCCCGGGCCAAAACCGCGAACCTGCCGAAGCCGGCCAAAAATTATTTAAAATAGCGCGCTCGACTCTTTCGCCTCCGCGTCTATACTAGGCGTCGGCGAACGGGTAATCGTAGTCGGAGGATACTCACGGCGTGCAGGATGCGCTCGAAGTCGAAGTCGGAGAGGCCGCTGGCGGCGAGGTCGCGCAGCTTGTCCCGTGCGGCGGCCGACAGGATGGTGGCGGCGCCGGGCGGGAAGGCGGGCCGCAGCGCCGCCACGCGCGCGCCCACGGCGCCCGCCACCTCGCCGCGCACGCCGCGCAGGTCGTACAGCCGGGACAGCTGCAGCGTCTGCACACACGCACCGAGTACCTCCGGGGGCCGCCCTTACAAGCCCCCTCGTATTGTTGTCGATGAAGCACGATCTTTTGATTAATGCGAAAACGATCCCCATCCCCCTCGTCCTTTCGGCTCCGAGTTCGAGGATATGATAATCGAAATGGCGCGCGGCCGCGGCGCGAGGGACCTTCCCCCCTTCGCCTCTCGGCCGCCGCCGAACATTTTCCCGTCTGATACGCCCGTTGATGTGTTTGCCTTCCCCTGTCGAGGCTCGCGGTTTAATGACAAAATCCCATAAAAAATGTGGCTCCGAGGCTGGGGGCCCGCGGTGTGGCTCCCCGGCCTCGGGGAGTCGAAATGAATACGTCGCCTAGGTAACTCTGCAAGTGAGGGACGGAGGTTTGCGAGGTCGAACTTGCAACTGACGATTATTAACAGAACAAATGAAAAAACATCGTAACCGAGGGTTAAATAGGCAAGCATTCGACCACTATCTCACCTGATGGAAAGTGATGATGCGGTCGAAAATGTGACATGCTCGCCTAGAAGATATCTATTCGCTTTAAAATGTTATTTGCCGACCCGAGCTAGGACGGCTTAAGCTCTTGAATCGATGCAGCAGTAGAAACTTAATGTGGGTAACGTGGACTCGGAAATAAAAAATGATAAATAAGCTAGGTACGTTGTAGATGGTGAGGTTGTCGTGGCAGCGCAGCAGTACGTGCGTGATGTCGAACTCGGGGTCCCGGCGCTCGTTGAACAGCGCCTTCTCCAGGTCCACGAGACCCTCGAAGTCTCGGAACAGCCGGTTGCCGCGCGGCTCGCTGCAACGCAACCAAACACAACGCTCGAAGAAGCTTCCAGCTAAAACTTTTTATTACATTTTTGAGAGACGAGTCGAGAAAAAGCTCACTTAATGGTAAGCGCACGCTCGCCCATTACAGTTCAGCGCCACTTAGAGTTTTAAACTCAACAGTTCAAAATCCTGCGCGGTGAAGCGCTGCGCTCATCACCCTATGATATAAATGAAATTTTTCCTACCCTGTAATCTCACTGGAAACATTGCCTTTCAATCGGAAATACAATAATGCTGCCACTGTGGCAATGTCCGAGGCGGACTCTTATTTCATATCGTATTATTCAAAATCGGTAAATGACAAGTGTTTACGACAATGTATGTGTACGTACGTGAGCGGGTCGCACACGAAGCGCTGCGCGGCGACTCCGGCCAGGAAGTAGGCCGCCAGCACCAGCGACATGGCGCCGCCCACCACGAATATCATGCCGATGCCGCTGGAAACACAATCGAAATCGTTTATTCACATGGGCCCCAAAGAGGCACTCATAAAAGTTAATATATATAAACAACGAACAACGCTCAGTACACCCTGTTGTTACGTTACTAACCTAGAAATGCTTGATTTCTCCTTGAATTGTAGAGTAAGAGAGTAATCCCTACTGAGTCCATACTTGACCGAGCGAGCGTGTAGCGCGAGCGAGGCGTCTCCGTTTCAGCTTGGCCAAAATTGCTTTCGTATGTCCGGCGGATTTCCGGTTGTTCTCCTCCACAGATCGCATTTCTCAACCGATTCTCGTGACATTTCGTGAGCAGGTTCGATATTATGAACTTCCCGTTGGCTTAGTTGGATGAGCGTTCGCCTTCTAAGCGGAAGTAACGAGTTCGATTTCCGGCGGGAATACATGTTTTCTCATCAAGGAAAAATTGTGTTTCTGGTTCTGATTGTGATTGTGTGCGATGTGAATGTGTGTTTCCGGAACCCACGACACAAGTCATTGAACTCAGTGTGAGGCTGGGAGTGTAAAAGCGTTAGCGTTATTATTTTATATACATATTTTTTTTCGATTCAGTATTTGGAAAAAAAACAAAATGGCGGGGATATGCGGGTTGAAAATGTAAAACTATTTCGAAAAATACACGAAGTCTTTAGCTCATAGATCTACTAGTAATATAATATCTTAAGAGTGTCAGAGATATTAATAAGCATATAAGTCCTATGCCGAGGGTTTCCCGAGTGCAGTGTGAGTGTAGCCTCACCACAGCAGGCACTTGGAGCCGGCGCCCTTGTTGCAGCAGTCGGAGGCGCCGTACACGTCGGGCCGCTTGCCGCACACGCCGCAAGTCAGCCCCCACGCGAATAGCACCGTTATCTGCAACCGCACACGGTGCATTATCACTTATTACGGGTTTCGGAGAAGACACGGATCGGAATTCACCACGGACGTGGGTTTGCGTCTGGGTTACCTGGTATACCCAACATGAGAATCTCCTTAGCATGTGGGAAAACTCGAACGTATAGATCGCAAGGGTTAGAACAAAATCATATCTCCAGGTCGCTCGTTTCGCTTCCACGTTTATCACCCGCATCGCGAAGGAGGGAAACTCAACGTCCTCGGCTTCGTTCCCCGAACGGTACAATCTAGGCGTACTCAAGTCGAGAGGGAATAGGTACCTTCTAGGCGAGCTTTCAGGTATTTTACAAGTAATCCTGTATGTGATGGTCAAGTATAAGTATACACATGGAGGGCGTTTTGGAGATAGGGACAGATACAGGGACATGGACGGGATTAGGTCTCTTAGGTAAAGGGATTATCCGAGCCTCTTTCCAAACGATAGGGAGAGCTCCATTGGATATGGAGTAATTAAGTATGTGACATATGATGGATAGGATTTTCTTTCTACTGATGTTGTCTCCACCCATAGCATTAGACTGGATACAAAGAATGCTCTTTTTAACATCACTTGCGGTGAATCGTCCGGAGAAGAAGGGAGGACAGTCAGGTGTCGATATGTTAGAAAGATAGTTTAAAGTGTTTGTTTTGTCGCAAGGATCTATGTTCGACGACGAAGAGAAATGTTGGTTAAGAGAGTTTATATCATGGGTAGGGCCAGGGACATGGACAGGGGCAGGACCAGGGACATGGACATGGACCGGGCCAGGGACGTGGACAGGGACAGGGACAGGGACAGGGACATGGACAGATACAGGGACATGGACAGATACAGGGACATGGACATGGACAGATACAGGGACATGGACAGGGACAGGGACATGGACAGCGACAGGGGCAGGGACAGGGACAGGGACAGGGACAGGGACATGGACAGATACAGGGACAGGGACATGGACATTGACAGGGGCAGGGCCAGAGACGTGGACAGGGACAGATACAGGGACAGGGACATGGACAGGGACAGAGACAGGGGCAGGGCCAGGGACATGGACATGGACAGATACAGGGACATGGACAGGGACAGGGGCACGGTCAGGGAAATGGACAGGGACAGGAGCAAGGGGCAGGGCCCGGCACTCACCAGCAGCGGCGCGAGTGCGGCGGCGAGCCCCACGTAGCGGCGGTAAGGCCCGTAGCGCGCGTGCAGCGCCTGCAGCGAGTCCGCGGCGCCCTGCCGCCGCTCCAGCTCGCGGCTGGCGTTGCCGGCCAGGTACGAGATCTCGTTAGCCACGCCTTCCAGCCGCTGCCCTGCAATGCGATGCCCGGACACGGCGCGTTAGCCTCGTATAGATTTTGTATGCACGATGGAGGAGCAATATGTGAGTCGACCGACCGGTGGAGGAGATGGCGGCCTGCACGCCGGGGATGTGGTCCTGCACGGAGCGCCGGATGCCCTGCTGGATGTCCTTGAGCACCTGCTGCCCGGCGCCCACGTCCTTCTTGATGTCGGTGGCCAGCAGCGCCGTCACGTTGTTCAGCAGCTCCGACACGTCCGGCATCTGCCCGAATTTAATCATAAACGAGTGATACTTTGAAAAGTTTTAAAAATCGAACTGTAAATAAAATAATACTATAAAATATATAACCAGAGAACTTGTCACGCAGATGAAACGAGCCCAAACTGGATGTTTATCTTGTTTGGTATAGAAGTTCCAATGGCTATTTCCATCTCCATCATCAGACCGGCTCCATTGTACCATATCATTGTACTATCATCGAAGATACATGAGTACTTTTGAATACAATCGGACATCGGAAAGTAGGTCTAATTTAGCTTGCAAAATTCAACAAATCTTGCAAGCTAAATTAGACCTACTTCAGACCGACAAATAGATAGACAACGGGACGGGTGAAACTAGATAAAAATTTGTAATAAAACAATGTCTACTAAGACTGTTACCGACTATATTCAGCTTTTGATTCCATAACTTGTGTGCGCAATGCATCATGGACCTACAACACGATGCATTCGTCATGTGATCACGTGAACTCTACCAGGTAATAATATTTAACAAAATTAGCAAGCTCTATTGGCTTTACCCACTCACTAGACTAGAATTCATTGACATTACACTCACCGTAGGAAAGTATTTATCGAGCATCTAATCCAGAAAGCATGAAATCACATGAAAAGATTACAACAATGTTTGAGAACATTAACTTTCAGTAAATGATTTGAACAAGGAATAAAACAGATCATTTCCCAGGATTGAAAAACAAGGGAGAGAAGTGAGAACTGACCTGGCTGTACTGTATCTCCGTGTTGAGTTGTCCGATGTTGTACTTCTGTTGCAGCGCGATGCACTTCGGCTGGTCGCAGTCCGCCAGCGTGTGCAACAAGTGGCTCTTCACGTTACGCAGCCCTGCGGACGGATGGGAATGTTACTCCGCAGTCTTGCTGCTACGCACTACCAACTGTATGGTACTAAATCAAGTGGAGATAGCGCTACGCAGTTGACTGCCTTCGGCTTGTTGACTGAGTCTTAACTAATGAAGTTTATTGGGTACTTTAAATTCTCACATAAGCTATAGCACAAAGTCAAATAAATAATTAAAATCATTGAAATAATTGTATGATGGGGGCGTTCATACATGCATATAGGAGGCAAATATTTTCAGGGCGACACACCCTTTTTGTGTCTTTAAAAAGAATCCTGCAACTAAAAATTCAAAAATTTTATGGGACAGCAAAGTTCTTTTTAGACATATTTTGTCTCTGGGTCAATTTTAAAAACAAATATACATTTGAAGGCGAATCTTATGCATAATATGATAAATCCTGTTCTTGAACAACAAATATAAAAATTAAAGAATTTTTTATTGTTAAGTAAAAAAGTAATAAGCGAGGCAAAAAGTATGTGTTCAGTTCGCGGCGAACTTCTGGTTTAATATGACTTTAAATCTAAAGTTAAAGGATCTGTCATGGAGTTTGGAGGAGCTGTATGTATGTCACCAGTGGCAGCAGTTAGAATGCGCTTCCAATAGTTTTTCCTTCAAAAGTGATGTAAAATTTATACTCGAGTGTTCGAAACCGTATATTTTGGTTTTAGTTGAATGCCACTGAACACCATGTAATGGGCCTCACTGAGCAGCATGCATTATTGTTATGTAAATGTTTTTCATTGAACTGCCCGTTGGCTTAGTCGGGTGTGCGTTCGCTATCTAAGCAGTAGGTTTGGGTTCGATTCCCGGCGGGTACACAAGGTTCTCCCCTCCTCCCGTCCTTTGTGGTTCTGGTACTGGTTGTGATTGTGTGTGTGTGATGTGAAAGTTTCCGGCACCGACGACGGCACGAGTGTGTGTCTGTGTGTAACTGACCGGAGTTGAGCGTGTCGGCGAGGCTGCGCAGGCGCGCGGTGCCGACGCGCACGGCCTGCAGGTCGGCCTCCACGCCGTCCAGCCGCTGCACGAGTGTGTGTCTGTGTGTAACTGACCGGAGTTGAGCGTGTCGGCGAGGCTGCGCAGGCGCGCGGTGCCGACGCGCACGGCCTGCAGGTCGGCCTCCACGCCGTCCAGCCGCTGCACGAGTGTGTGTCTGTGTGTAACTGACCGGAGTTGAGCGTGTCGGCGAGGCTGCGCAGGCGCGCGGTGCCGACGCGCACGGCCTGCAGGTCGGCCTCCACGCCGTCCAGCCGCTGCACGAGGTTGTTGAGCGTCGTCACCGACACGGCGCGCGAGAACTCGCCCAGCTTCATCGACACCATCGCGCCCGACGCTGCAACACGCACCGGCACCGCACACGTTTTATTTAAACGAAATGCTTTTTGAATAAAACATTATAAAAATGCTTGGGAAACTCAAAAATTAACCGTCGGCCAATAGCGTGCTGCAAAACAACGCTTTTGGTTGACTTTTTAACGGTTTATTTTGAGTTTTCCAAGTTTTTTCCACAGGTCCACACCCGACAGGTTACCGCCATCGCCAGGGGAAACCGGACATATAGCCCTATATCTATAAACCTATATCGACAGCTAAATACATCCTGCAGCTATTATAAAGAGGTCGGGTTCAAAAACCATTTACTCGTCACCATAACAAATGGTCCTTTTTAAGGACCATTTCGTCGCAAGGTGTTTCTTTTTTTGAGATAAGGACGAAATGGACACATACATGAGATTAAAATATAGGTCAAGTATTCATTTTTAACCTTTATAGACACAGAATTACACCAATAACATTTATTTTTATCAGAATGTTTCTTAATTAGGAATTTCATTTAAAAATTGATTTTATTTATATATAACATTAGACATGCTATACTTCATTTTAAAATGTTGGAGAAATTCAAAATTGTAAAACACACGCTATATGCTAGACTGATTCGTGACGCCATTATAAAATGTTTGAATGTTACTCGAAGGATCACGGGTTTTGGAAGATAACACAAAATCGGAATCGCCTTTTTTTCGCTTCCGCGGAAAAACTCTCAACTCGGACCATGTCAATGGCTTCCAAGCTTTTTTCCATTACGAATTGTCAATGCAGGGAAGATGCAAGATACTTGTAACTTTAAAACTTTCTCGATTCGAAGACATAGTTTAAGTAAGAATGCAGGATACGTACCGACGAGCATGGTGTTGAGTCGCTCGGCCAGCTCGTTGTAGTTGTTGACGAGCAGCCAGCGCGCGTGCGCCTGCGTGGCGTTGAGGAACTCGCGCGCGTCGCGCATGCCGGCGCGCAGCGCGTCCGGAGCCTCCGCCAAGCCCTCCTCCACCTGCGAGTCCGTCGCGAACAGGCACACCACGCCGAACCTGACCCACCACACCACACGAAGGTCAACACAACCGGGGAAACGAACTACGATGAGTACGAGTACGAGTTCTGATCAAGAATCACGCGATTTAATGGCTCTAATGGCTCTGAATCTGTCCATTTTTGTAAGTTTGTAGCATTGTTTACTATGTAGATGTTTATTATGTTAAATACTTTTTAGAGATGATCTGGTAAAACTAGCTTTTGATGCTTGAGTTGAATGCAGCTTTATTGGAAACCTGTCGCTCTGTTACTGGTTTGACCCCTGAATGTGCTATGGAATTGCACAAAGTAGCTTCTGTCCGACGAACGAATAACTTGATCAGTAGGCGTGATACGTGACTTACAGGAATAACGTGAGCAAAGCGATGAGGATGATGGCGAGTAGGCCTTTGAGGCAGGCGTCATATTTGCGGTCGAAGGGACGCCGCCGCCGGCCCACGCGGCACCAGTAGCAGCAGCACCAGAATAATCTGGAATGACACGAATAACCACCATCTTTTTATCAATCACAACTTACTACCTACCTAAAAGGCTACTAGGATCCCAATAATGATGGACACATGCTATTTTTTACTGCTCTCTTGGTAGAAAAAATGTCACCAAGCACCAAAAGGTGTTCCATAAGTGAAAGTTATTATTCTAGACTTAGCGTGTTTACCATACTCGACCGCGTCATCGCTTTAGCGACAGATGACATAGTGGTAAAATGCTACGTTATCTCTTTCACTCTCTCTATTACCTATTAAGCTAAATCGTTTAACCAAGTACAATTAAATTTGGTAATGAGGTAGTTTAAATCATGGAAAAAGGACATGCAGTAGTTTTTATCATTATCATCAATAATGCTCTACAGTGTGAGCTTTGTTAGAAAAGGTCAAGAGTAAGATAACAATCCTATTTCAGTTACCGCCCTGTTTGTCGAACCCTTGTCTTATTGATTATTCTTTAAATATCGTAGATATACGTATAACATTGTAAATTATACGTATATCTACGTAAAGCAAAACGTATTGTAAATTGCGATGTGCGGTCGTTGTTCAGTGCCGTTTTGTGTAGGTGTAGAAGTGGGCGGAGCAGTAATACTGACCCGGCGAGAGGCAGCGAGGCGGCCAGCAGCAGGGCGACGGTGACGACGGCGGTGGGCCCGGCGTAGTGCGCCAGCAGCGGCCGCCAGTTCTCCTTCAGCGACGCCACCTCCACGTGCCCGTCCGACACGCTCACTATGTCTGCCGACAACGTAACACTAATGCTCACTCAACAGGGTACACTATGGGACTATTATTGCGGGTAGAGGGACTTGAAGAAAGAGTAGGTAAACTAACGAGAACCTAAGAATTGCTCTTAACGAATTACCCCTTTGAGCAAATTTGTCTAATCTAAATCCAGATGTATCCCCAGAGTAGATGATTTAGACGTTCTAGAAATCTATACAAACACCAAGTATTTGTTACCAATACTGACTAATTTTCAGGCGGACACGGACAAGACCAGAACATACCTAAGTTAAGTAATTGTATGCATGTTTTGCTATGTGTGTCGTAGTCTATTAGTAATTTTTACAGCCATTGATCTGGATTTATCTCGTCGCTGTCAGTCAGCTCGAAACCAGAATACTAGATACCTATTCCAAAGCGCTAGATCACAATCACTAAAATAAACCTTTTCGAACAGCAGGCAGACAGGAGTTTAATTGAAACGTGCTATTTGCGAGATCCCGTTAATTGAATTCCGAGAACTCTCATCGCATAGCGACATCGATCGTTCTAAAATTACCAGCTGCTATCACAGTTCATCTTCAATTGCATCCCATCAGGCGTGAGAAATAATCATTACTTCTGAAACCAGCTAAAATGGACTTTGTGTCTTTACGATAGAGTTTCGAGTTTATTAGAATGCATAAATTAATAGAACGTTGCTGGATGAGCACGGCGCATGGTCGGTTGGTAGTCCAATTTATCTTTTCGACGGCCGATGCACTGCGTTATTATTAATTTAAATCGAGCCATTACAGTGACCTAGTTTGTTGTAGAATAAGCGGCTACGTTGTATAGAAAGTTGTTACATTTATGTACGATTAGAACATAGTTAATCATTATTTATTATATATGCATTACAACGAGATAACAGGGCGCGACAACAATCAGTCGGTTCGTTCGATTATTATTACGCTTGAATGGTATATGCGCCTGGCATCGAACGAAATACCGCAAGTTGTACTCGTTCGAGCTGACCGCGATCGTTGTATAATTTCGGCTTTACCGTCACTGGCTCGTTGGTCTAGGGGTATGATTTTCGCTTAGGGTGCGAGAGGTCCCGGGTTCAAATCCCGGACGAGCCCAAATCTTTTTGTGATTTTTTTAATTTTATTTCTACAAATACAAACCGATTGTGTTCTCCACTGATGCTTTATCAATATTATTACATTGTTTTTGCTCTGATATGAATGCCGGCCGAGCGCGATGAGTTGATGATATACGTGTACTTCATGGTCAATTTATCATTGTAACGGGTACCACACGGCCTATGGTTCTGGCGGTCACGAGTAAACTCACGACCCCTTCCGCGCCGATGACTGCGTTCATGAGGAGCTTCCTCCGAGACAAAGTTGGCCATCTATTGCATTCAACCAAACAACGCATTTACACTCATAACCCCACACAAAGTTCAAAGACTTGTATTGTGGGTGCCAATAATATTTACATATCACACCAGGAGCCAGAGCCACAAAGGTCTATTGGGAAGGAAAATTGTGCTCCTGCCAAATCGAACCCAGGACCACGACCTTTTCAGTTCTTTGTGTCTAATTAGTAAAACTTTTACCGTAAATAGAGTTATGTAAAAGACAATGAATTTATTGCAAGTATTTGAAAGAGCTCACACAATAATAATTCTTTCGAAATGAGTACTCTCAATTTCATAGGTTTTATCGTCATGGCAAGCGTCAAATAACCATTCAATGATGGTAGGTACCAAGGTAGGTTATGAGTACTTATGAGTATCGTGAAACCTGCGCTGCGATACCAAAATCTAGACTATCAAAAATAAAGCTAGTGGAGCAAGTAACAGGTGTGTCTCGTGAAACCAGTTTTTAGTCCACGTAACAACAATACTCTGTTATTTTATATGGGTATATGGGCAAGTGGGCATGTTACATTGCTATTGCAGGGAATTTAAATAACTATATAATTTTTTTACCTGCATTCTACACACTTAAACCATTAAGCTTAAGGTATAACCATTAAGCCACAGATGCTCTGATATACGTACATCATTTAACCAAGAACGAAGGAGGAAAACTTGAAACTTGTAATAATGTGCAAAATTACATACTAGAGAATAGAAAATTAAGTAAAAATAACAGTTTTCTGTGAAATCGCAGAATCAAATAGAATAGAACCAAAGAGTACAAAAACGAGCACATTACAATTTGGCAGCCTTGGCCGTGCGCGTGCGCCGCGCTCCACTGGCCTTCCTAAACGCCACTCTCTGCAGGGTTGCTACACGTACACGCTCTAACGTACAATTGTTCAAATATTATAGTTTATGCAATTTATTATTATTCATACAACAAAGCCTATATCTTTTATTCTATAAGCCTGAGCGTCGTCGGTATCATCTAAGCTTAAATAATCGTCGTTACCACAGAAGTAGGTAGGTATATACGAGTGAGAGAGATTCATTCTTTACTCTACTTTTAAGAGAAAATGTTGTGCCATCCCCCCTTAGTGGCAAACTATGGTGGACAAGTAGATGATGATAATTACCGTTCCTCGCATTGTCTTATCGAATCTGTGCTGCGCGGTCTAGAACGGACACGGCGAGTCTAAAATGGGACCCAGTGGCCCAGAATAGACCACTTTCCAAAAAGCTTTACACCAGAGCGCGGCAGTTACAATTGCTGCGCTTGTCGGGCTCCCTTTGAGCAGCTACTCCTAGCGCCCAGGCCTAGCAGCTACCACGCCAAAAGGGTAATGGAAGAAACCACGACACGTCCGCGTTCCATTAAATGGCAGATCCAATCTCAACAACAACCCACCTTACCGAGACGTTATTTATAAATATTTCAGGCGTTTCACACGCTCGATTAAAATAAACTTTCATGTTAGAGAATAACGACCTAGTTCAGACAAGGGAGCAGCCCTGAACATATGGTTGCCCAAACAATTTCAAACATCGCAGGTTACTCATGTTTGCACACAAAGCGCGAATCAACCGATAATGATCTTTGTTAATTATACCTGTCAATCAATAATTAGCAGCTCGTTTGCAAACCAGGATCATTTAGTTAGGTGCAGCACTGTTATGAGATGATGTCAGGGAACTTTACAAGCCGATACAAGGTGTGACAATAAGGGCGGCAATTTATTGAAAGCTTAATAAAGACTAGTTATATTTAATTTTATTGAAGAATTGGAAATTGAGATATAAACCATTAGCCAAACCATAAACCTACGCTAGACGGAAGTCACGCTTTTCAGTTCAGTTAGTCTACCCTCAGGGTCACTAACATATATATATACTTATTAAGTTCTTTGTTACTTAATCTATATCTGACCATCATTTAATATACAATTTTAAATTACCATGCAGATAATTTCAAGACGTGAAACTTAGCCTTGACCAAAAATCCAACAATTGGCCGATAAATGCGAATCGCGGTTCTTTATTCGACTGCAGTGTCATTTATATTACTTGTGAGTATATACATCGTTATTATTGGGTTTGGACGAAATTTACATACATTCAGAATATTTAAATACTACCCGATTTGAGAGATCTAGATAAGCTTTCTAACTAAAGATTAAGCTAAACAGAATGACGAAAACGAATTATTTTTTTCAGCTAATATTGAAGTAAGCCGCAAAATTTGTGAGTGGCCTCCAGAAGTATATAATATACTTTTTATGGGACCTCAAAGTACAAGACACCGAAAATAAAACCGTGTAGAGTGTAACTCTAACAATTTTCAGACCTCATTATTTCTTCATTCCTCAGATCCCGCGGAGGACTCTTGAGCCACAAGAGGTCAAGGCATACAATAGAGCTTTCAATTCTTGATGACAACTAAGGTACATGAATATATTTTTGTTTATTATAGAGGCAAACATTTTTCGTTGAACAAAGGATCCCAGTAAAATAAATAGCAAATATACAATCCATTTGCAATAAGTCTTAAATTTTTAAATAAAAACAAATATTTTCCCGTACCGGGAATGGAAGCCGAGCCTCATAGGTGAAAGCCAGGTATCCTAGCCACTACGGGAATTTCAATTGAATCCGAAATTTAAAATTGAATGTGAAGCTTATTGCCAGATGAGTAACTAATGAGCAAATATTAACATTTATTTATTACTAGATGACTATGTAAACTTAGCATCACGCCATCTATTGAAAGTATTCCGAAATAGTAATTCCTGTGTATAATTAGCAATAAAAGACTTATTTTTATATTTCGGCTGTTCCTTTAGGGAGTTTAACCAATTTTATTTCTTCCATAAAAACAGTGTATTAAGGCGAACAATCCAAAAAAACAAATCTTGATTATGTAATGTTATGTTATTCCTTTTATTAACTTGATTACCTATATGTATTTAATAATTATTATTGTTGTGATGTAATATGTACGAGTATAACATATTTATGGATGTTGTTATCATCAGATAAAAACATGTTGGCGAAGTAGGCATCAGTAAATAATAATTATTATTAGTGTCACAAACCTTAGTATTCCCGGCTAATTTTAATCTTTAAATTAAAAATCATTATAAAATATATTATTATTATGCACGATTAAATTCGTCCAATTAAGGCTGTCAAAATTGCATTGTAATTAAAACGGTATGTGCACCTGCCGAGAATCGAACCCAGCACCCACGGAGCAGAGGGCAAAGAGTTGCCCAATGAGCCAACTGGGTCATCGTAAAAAAACTAGGGTTTCAAAACTCGGTTAAATGTTGGTTTATGATTTACTTATTTTGGGTTGGAACGTTCCGCGACCACTGGACATTTTGCGAATTGGAAATTATGCGACTAAACGGTTTCCACCGCTGACCTACTGTGTTTCATTCGAATGACTAGTTTGTTAGTTAAAACTACCATTACGGCCAAAAAGAACATAATGTGTAAAACTTAATATAAATCCAAGAATACATGAGATCTATTTGATTTTTTAATAAATAAAAAATGTGTAATAATAAACACATGACATTTATCAAACCTGTATATGCGGCAATCTAAAATCTTGAACTAGTCATAATTCCAGTAGTCACAGTCGACACATTTGTATAAGGTGACTCGGAGATAAGTAGTAGCGGATTTCAGTTCATATTTCTTTTTTTGAAGCTTTCTTTTGTTAGAATTAACAACTTTTAATTACTAGGGTTGTTTAATTCACATTAGTTCCAAATATTACAACTGCTTTACTACTAAGTAATATGCACCTGAAATTCTCTTTTAAATGTATTACTCGATTGCTATACAGTCCTTATAACAAAATGGATCAGAAGGGAGCTAATTAAACTTGTATTTTAATACAGCTTGGTGCTGATAAAAGTGGGAAATAAATTTTTCATTAATAAAAATGCTTACTTTGCTCATCATTTTTATATGGATACTAGCTGTCCCGGCGACCTTCGTTTCGCCTAACAATCAATGAATGTGCATGTTTAGGAAGCCATACCCGGCATGCATTACAATGCCACGTGACTATATTATTCCTCCTTCATGTTTATGTTTGCCTAGTACTTTACCAAATCCGTAAACACCCATAAAAAAAAAGTATATAATTATACCCCCCCATTTAACTTTTTTTCATAAAAAAGTGCGTTCAATACTTAGATGTGCGAAATATATTATGAAAGAGTGCGCGTTAGCAACATAGAAAAATCTAAGAACGCACAATTTAAGATGCGACTGTTCAAATTTGTCGTCTAATAGATCCAGGAGATTAAAGATGGTTGGTAAAGTTTTTTTTAATTCGTTAGAATTGAAAAAAAGGAGACAGGTTATTTGCCCTTTCGTTAATTATTTGACATTTAATTATAAAGGCCGCTATATTGAAACTGGAAGTTCCTACATTCTAAAATACGTTATACCCGTTAGGATGCGTTGTTTATATTCGCCAAAGAGACAAAAACTTTTATTTTCTGAATTTGTAGACGTACATTTTTTTAAATGTTTTTTACACTCAGATAAGTTTTGTTATAGGCGCGGGAAACATTCTATCATACACCTAGAATCAGAAACACTTATTTCCTTTGGGGAGAAAAAGCGTGTGCCGTTTTGGGCCCCATGCGGCAAACACCTCCAGCGTATGGAGCGCCGTATCCTCCGGCGCCCCAAATTCGTGGCAGACCGGGGTCGGCTCTCGTCTCGCGATCCGTGTCCGGAAAGCACCTGCACTAATCGGACGTCAGCGACCCAAACCGTCTCCGCACCCACCTCCGAAGGACCGGGCGGATGGCCTCCACCGTCCACTGCCCAGGGACCGGTGGAGCCAGGTCCTCCGCACACCGCCCGCGCGCGCTACCGCATGCGACCTCTTCCCACGCGGGGGGATCTCCACGGGATCTCCTCGCCCGCCACGCTTGGAGCTCCCAGGGCGGAAATCTCATTGCATCCCCTAACTTAAGTAGATAGATGTGCTTATAATAAAAGCATTTAATGTAGAAAAAAATAATAGAAAGTTCACGAATCACAAGTAAACAATAAATAGCAGGTTGAATTGTTATTCGATGTCTATAGGAAAAAGCTCAATAATATGCAAAATCCTCATGCCACCCTCACTGAACATATCCCGAGGCGCGAGCGACATTACAAAGAGTTATGTCGTCGAACGTACCGATATTGCCAACCGACAACCCTATTTACATTGTGGAGGAACGCCGCGCGCCGGTACCTACTCGTACCATGAACATTTGCGTATTGCGTTTGGTTTTGGGCTGAAAACTGCAATAATAAATAGGCAAACAAACAAGACTTTAAGTATTCATAATATTGAGTTGATTGCTTAGTTTTTTCTATCTAACCCTAAAATGCCACGCAGTTTAATTTGATGTCAAGTTATGCAGTGTGGTCTAAATTGGCATACATTCATCAAGCCAATTAATATGATTCAGGTGAGTGAGGTAAAACATTAGCCTATCTTAAATTTAAAAAATAAATGAGCTGGATTTAACTAAGTCCAGATTATTCCTAACTTCGCATGGCATAATAATTAGGTAAACGATTCCCTTTTTTTTCTAATTTTTGATTGATTACAATATAATTGGAGAATTGGGCTAATATTCGTCATCAGTTGTTCGTAGGATTCGGTAACACCGACCGTCTTATAGAATACCGTGTTCAGGTCATCGTGTCACCTAACATTTGTACTCTTCTGTGTCTCCACGATGATCAATTCTGTTATAATTGGACATTATGAACAAAATTCCTTTTGTTTTCCTATTAGGGGTCTACACAACATTTCTCATATGTGGAGAGTTACAACAGTTAGCTGAGCCCACGTTATTAATATTAATATATTTCAGATAAAATGGGTTATGCCTCTCCCTTTCACGGCAATCCACACTTAAATTAATCACACAAAATTCAATGATTAACACATCAATTATGAAATAAAATTCAAAATAAATGATTATTTATGACCGGTGCACGGCGGCGGTCTGACTGACGTCAATTCTCCGAGGGAATGCTTGCGTTTTGAACCACTGTAGTTTTAAAGTTTTAATCAACGTCGTTGCATCACCGTATTTTTTTCGAAACATCAATTACGTTTTTCAGAGTTGATAGGTAATTAAGTTTAGATTAGTATTTCTTGAATGCATCAGTTAATAGACTAATTAAGGTTTAATTTATAACCAATTGTAATTCCCGTGGGTTTGAGTGTGGGGTGCCCCCGCTGGCGGCGGGAGCGGGGCGTGAGGCGGCCCTTTGTGCGGAGCCGGTGCATGGGATCGATAGCCCGCCAGACGCCCCGCGCCGCAGCCGCCAGCGCCAACGGAATGCTCACACCTAGATCACACGATACACATTGTACTGCTAGACATTGATACTATCATCCGAGTGCTCAAAAGACTTGGGGCTTATATCAAAATTTTAAGTACCCTAATAGGTGATATCATCTTGATCGTCCTATTTTGTGGCAAGTCAAAAAATCAAGACCCGTAATAAAAATGAAGCCAAATCTTATACACGATATGGTTTCACGAGTATCTAACAAGTAACTAAAAATAATCTATCAATGTAAATATAATTAAGTATAAGTGAAAATATTATCTTTCGCCTGGAACAGTACATGTTGTGTCGACCCTACCTAGTAGGAAAAAGGGAAAAGAGATGATGATTGTGATGCTTATTTTATTTTTAGCCTAGGACAGGAGAATTAAGATTTGATGAAATGCCTAATATTCTGTATTAACTTTCCTGATGTCATAATCGGGGTCTGTGATGATGATGATCAGCATCATCGGAAAAACGAAAAAAATAAACTAAGTACGACCTTTACTATAGGTTAATCTATCTCCAGTAGTGTAAAACTTCATAAAGATACATGTATTAATTGATCCGTAAAAAGGTAACAGAAATCTTAGAAAACACGAGATCATACAGATTAGATCATACAGCTTACCAGAATGCAAAGCACTAAGTACCGAAAATCAGTGTAATGTGACAAAGGGATCATACCAGAACCCAGGGTATTCTAACATTATAATCGTAAAAATAAAAAAAGCTTCCCTATTAGGTAGGAAAGGTGCAATTTAACAAATAGTCAAATACAGAAGAAAAGTCTTTACCAGATTTTAAACCTGTACAGCGAGCCATTGGTTTGGTAAGGATACCCAACTGGGCCAGTCAGATTATACATGTTCGACAAGCTCGTAGGCGTTTCATATCCATTATATTCATATGGTATCTAGAAATGTGTTCGTTACATATTTACATTTAAAGTACTCTGTCCAACTGGCATTCCCACTCTGGGTATTTAAGTAATGATAAGGCGTCATTACTTAAATACCCAGAGTTGTTACTCAAAATAACACATGACTCATTAATTGGTATTTTACTAAACTCAATACAATGATGAGATGGAAACAGTTTCGAAAGAGTTCTCGTGCATTACAAACGTGGTTTACGTTTACGTTTTCGTAGAAAATCAAGTAGAGCAGTCAACAAGGCTTGTGATGTAAACAAGTATGATCCCGCGCAGGAATGGCACTCAAATACCGTTAAACGTATTTGTGGCCATAAAAGCCCAATAAATAGCCATAGTGAGAAGGCACTGAGCGATGAAATGTGATGTTTATTCGAAACATGTTAAGGGAACCCGTAAACTTCAAAAGTCCGTCTGTGTTTAGTATTTTAAAAGCGTCGCTTCAAATTGCAGTCAACTCATTTTTAAATGTATTTTGACCGACTTAAATAAAGGAGGAGGTTCTCAATTCGCCGGAATATTTTTTTGTATGTTTACCGATTGCTCGAAGACGCCTGAACCGATTTGGAAAATTTGTTTTTTGTTTCAAAGGTTGGTACTTCCCATATGGTCATATTTAGATTTGATCAAGATCTGACCCATAGTTTTTGAATTATCCTCAATTATGCGTATTTAATTCATTCAATCTGATCTAGGGTATTGAAGATATACCGATGATAATTCTATAAAGGTTCATGTATAAGGAATACAGGAACCTTAAGGTATGGAACCCTAAAAGACATATCTCAAGAAAATAAAACAAATTTAAACTCGTATTATTCCTAAAACATTACGAAAATGATTGCGCGCACACTATACGAAAGAAATACCGCCATTATTATAATCAAATAAGTACAGGTAAATTTCTTCAGCGACAAACATGTAATCGATCATGTGGAACCAAACAATTATAGGAATAACGACATGCGATATGTGCACGTGCGTAGCTACTTGTGGGTGGACCGTCCGTCGTCGTCTCATCGACAACATCGTCGCCAGTCTATCTTGACCTGAGGCATCCACCCTTACACTTATGTTAATATTTAATAATTGAGTATTAGGGGTCTTGTTAGTGTAGTTACAAGATGTCACGAGTTATCATGAGCGCTTCCGTGAAGGAATATCAGTTTTCATCGCTGGATACATAGCGAAGAAGTTTATTACTCTTATACCTTGGAAAAACAAAACTGTAGCTACAGAATTATTTCCTTAACGGACTTCGTGCTGCAGAATAAAACTTGTTACCAAAATCTTCAAAACATCGTATACAGCTTAGTATCATACAGCACAATGAAAAAAAAAGAACAAATTATTCGTTATTATTATAGCTTGATTACTCCACAAACTCCACAAACATACACTTGGAAAACAAGCCAAAAAATAAACCATAGAATAATAACAGTTTTGGAACAAAATCCCAAGTTTAGCGATAAATTTAGAAAGAGGCTCCAATAAGCACCATCACAAGTGTTATTGTGAAAATGTCACGCTGAAATAAAACACAACGTCGCAAAAAACTTAATGATGTGCGTGGAAATGTAAAAAAAGGTCAGGAGGGCCGACCCTCGGGAGTGTCCGAGTCAATGACTCGTGTCGAGGGGAGAATACCGCGATGGAGAGCTTGTTTTCGGACAAATAGGTATCCTGAATTTAGAGTGGGTGCCAATGCCAATCTGTTAGACCAGTGGGTTGACCATCGGTTGACGGTTATAGTAGTATTGTGTGGGTAGCTAGCAGTATAACATGCAGGACATTGTAAGCAAATTCAGTATCCGGTGGGATTTAGCTCCAAAGCAGCTGAATCACTCTTTACCTACAACGCCAAACAATATTTAAATCAACAAGTATAACATCGTGGTAATCAAATGTGACACAGCTTTTATAATGTTTCTATCTGTATGTAATGTAAAAATACAAGACATTAAATTAGTTCTACCATCACGAGAAGTAGTTAACTTAACATCTTTAAATAATTCCAGCTTGTTCCACTTCGTGGAAGCATTGAGCCTCAAGCCGAGTATTACAATTTTGATTGGTCGTTAAATCAACTTTATTGAACCCGAGCGAATCCACAGCGGAGCTGCTAACTGGCTCTTTAACTGATGCAATGATGTGCCTATTTGAACACTTAAATGTAGGGTTAGGTACGTGATTATGACTAGATACGATTGGCCCTTTGGCGTAGTTAGTAGCGCATTTTCTAAGTCTATTCTTTTTCCATGAACAAAGTGAGTTATACAACTTTGTGTTTTATGGAAGCTAGTACCAGGAAAATATCTTTCGTGTCTTTAATTAAGTCAAGTATTGTCTTTCACGAAATAAAATGTGCGCAAATGTTGCAATTGTGTGTGCTACACAGACGATTTTGAAACATTACTCATGTTTGATGACACATCTATAGACATATTTTCTTACAATTATTCGGTGTACCGATGATCCTAAAAACTCCTAAAGTAAGTTAAAACCAATGTGATAATATTATAATATATTTTTCCATTATAAACGAGCGTCACGGTCAAGTAAAAGTTGCGTCAAATAAGAGGCCAGTTTTATTATCACATCGATAACGCTGCTCAGCCACAAACACTGCCGGAATTGAAATGCTAATAATACCTATCAAATATACAACGTGTATCTTTAATGTATTTGGGGCACAGAATTCAGAGATTAGTGGTTTTACAGTTTGGGAATTTGCGGTATAATGCATTCCATTTAAACACGCAATGAGTTGTACATTTATAAAATTTGTATACAAGCCGGCACTGCAATTTGTACTAAATTTGATTCAGGTAACATACGTAGCTGGATATACTGTGAAGTTAATAAATAGATGTGAAATAAACGTTCTATTTGTAAGACAAACAAATAACTAACGGCACCGCAGGCGGTGTCGGCGAGGCACGCACGCAGTTTATAGAAATGCGTGTAAAATTTTACTGCCACAAGTTCACCCGGTCCACTTTCCAGCCAAGTCTGCCTTAAGACTTGAGAAAGTCAGCCGCAAAGATAACTCTAATAGAAAAGATTCTATCAAATAAGTAAAATAGAGAGGAGCTTTTATGCCTGTGAAAGTAATCATAACAACCTGTTCGGATATGGTGCTTCAGAATGGGAAAGAGACCGAGAAATAGTTAAGAGGCTTGACTATCATGGTAGAACCGAATGAGGATTATATATTTACAACCACATAAGCAAACAGACAAAGTGCATATAAATTAGTTAAGGCAGTAAAACGTGAGACATCAAAGAATGGGAACACCACAAGCATGTGTGCCGACACTGATTACAGATCAGTGACACTGTTTCCGAAGGGCAGAGGTCGATGGACGGACGGCGATAAGACGCCACGTCTGCAGCATGAAGGGAGGATAGCGTAAAGCTCACAGTACCTAGCATGCTACTGTTAGCTAGCTGCATACTAAAATGCTCGTACAGTACATTATTAAAAGTTGCAGTAAGCTTTACACCATCCTAGGGTAAAATATGTTCTCAATCTCTGTAGTTTAATGTGGCTAATGGCTAAGCCCCATCACATAGGTAATGCTTTCACAGAATAAACAGCTGATCTTTCTCAGGCAGGTTTCTCCGTGAGACACGGTTAGCGTGACCGTAGCCAATAATGTGATTGCGGCTATCCAGCGATGACTAGCCGTGCCGCCGAATTGGGACACGTGTTGAGCGCGGTATTCTTCAGGCACGTGTGAGATTGATGGGTCTTTTAGGCTCTTATCTGAGGGATAACAACTACATATTGGCTTAGATAAGGATTCAATGTAGGGAAGGTGATCAGTAGAGATAAACGAAAACTTATTTGACTTGTGTTGCTTGTACCTGACACATATCATGAGACAGTAATAGCATTAAGTAACGCAGGCGGCTCGGCGCCGCGCCGTAATTGTGAGCGTTCTAGGAACCAGCTCGTTTAAACGGTCACAGTTTGAGCCAATTTACTACCGCCTGAGCTAAATGACACAATATCTGCTGGATAGGGCTCACTGGTGACGTTCAATAGAGCGTGTTCACCGTGCGTGCGACGTTTCCCAACTACCTAACTACAATGAGGGGAAAAAGTACACAAACACTTTCTACAGGCGCGTTCATGCGTACCAAACTAAACACAACCGAATAATCACTTTCATGATGAATCTTTTATCAGCTCTACTAAATCCAGTCTTAGTAGAACTGCGATAAGAAATCACAACTTTAGCGTTATCTGTTATCACTAATTTAACAAACATATTAAACATTATTCAATAAGATAAGAAATAATAAGATAATTTTTTGACAACTCCGTGATTTCAATGGTATCAAACAGCGATATTTATTTTATTTGAGAACCAAAACGTCATTGGAGCCTAGTTATAATATTGGCATCAGTGGCATACAGTGGCTATTAACATCGTGTATCTTTGAATTGAACACACGAAGTCGAGCGTTAAATGCGTAATACATATTATTTAGGTCCCCCGCATTCAGTCGTATGAAATCATAACGGGATGGAGAGTCGAGGCGGGAAACTGGAGTTGGCCACAGGGACCCCGCCGCACACCGCGCGCGCCAGAGGGTTAACTACGCTCGGCTGATTTAAACCGCTATCATATTCAAAATTAATTCTAATTTCTTCAGAACCGGAAATCAGTTTATCTTTTTACATGTGCGGGAGTTTGAAGAAAGATCCTTGTACTATTACTATTCTGTGCTAGAACTTACGATATATTCTAACCAATCTCCACATCTGTGATTATTAGCAGCGGAGAATAATAATAAGCTCGGTAGCGTTATTATCTTAAGGTTATAAATTCACGAGTCCCACCACCCAATCAACGGCCTACCTAGACGTAAATACTAGAAGGGTATTCGAAATTATTATTCAGGTGTGCTTACAGAAAACGAGCCATAGATTTAAGGGTTTTTTTCAAATCAAGCTTTTACCAATTGTAAATTAAAAAGGACTAAAAAGATAAAATATAACCAGAGAACTTGTAAAGACGAATCAAACAAGCTTTAACTCGATTGGTTTATATTGTTTAGTTTAATAAGCTCTTATGGCCTTTTTCCGTCTCCATCATCAGACCAGCTGCATGGTATGTCACCGAAGATGCATAAGCACACCAAATTTGAGTCCAATCGGATATCGAGAATTGGGTCTAATTTAGCTTGCAAGATTTGATTATAGACCAACATATAGACACCGATACAGGTGACTAAATAAAATCTTGGATTTTTGATCATTGTGGTAAAATTTATATATCTACCTAATGCTACTACCAGTTTTCGAACATTTTAAAATGAGATAATTTAGCATAAGAATATTACCATAAAGCTAGAAACTTTTTTTATATACTCATCTATGCATATAGTCACACCCCCACACTAAGTTCAATGATTTGTGTTGTCACTATAACTATCGCAGAAGTGTATTTCTACGGCACAGTTCGCAATATTCGCTGCTCTATGAATTTTCACAAAATTCACAGTGGCCTTGAAAACCAAATAATCATCATCATCATCTCAGCCGCAAGAAGTCCACTACTGGATATAGGCCTCCCCAAAAGATCTCCAAAAAGAACGGTTGTTAGCGTCTTCCTGCGACCTTCACCATGTCGTCCGCCCACCTCGTGGGCGGTCTTCCGACACTGCGCTTGCCAGTCCGTGCCCTCCATTCCAGAATAAAATAAAAACAAAATAATAAGGTACTAACGAGACAATTAAACACAATGAACATAACAAATTACGAGGTGGTTGGGTGGAGTGTCGGAGGGTGGAGTGCTTTAGATCGCGTCACGCGTTACGTTACGATGAGCAGACGACAACGTGACGCGACGTCACCACGCGCTCTAACGACTCTGATATGAAGTGCAAATACAACATTTACTAAAATATACTCACAACTCACAACATTTAAAATAAAAAAGGATTAACACATAGGCTACTTTTTAACCGACTTCAAAAGAGGAGGTTCTCAATTCGCCGGTAAGGAGATTTTTTAATGCAAATGTATACGTTGTTTTTTACGTACGATACTAAGCGAAACGGTGTTTGATGATTTTGTGTTACAAGTTACATAATATTATGTGCACCAGTAGCAGTACCTAATTCATTTTCAACCGACTTAAAAAAATGAGGTTCTCAATTCGACTGATTTTTTGTATGTGTGTTACGCGATATCTCCGCCATTATGAATCGATTTTGGTGTTTTTTTTTTGTGTTTTTGATAATTAAACGCAAGCTAAGCTTAAAAACCCGACTTCAATATATTTTGGTTTTGGCAGGATCGATTTCGATGAAATTTATATGATAACCTCTGAAGTATAACCTACCAAACAAAAATGAATCATCAATATCGATTCATAATTGGCGTAGATATCGCGTAACAAAAAAGCCGTAGAGACGAATTAAGAACCTCGATTTTTGAAGTCGGTTTATAAACAGTGAAGTCGGTTTTTAAGCTTTGCTTGCGTTTAAATTTAATAATTAAAATTTATTTAATGAGTAATTTTAATATTGCTAAAACTTTCTACATTCAATTTAAATATAAATGTACCAAATATTAAAAATATACAGATTGATTAAAATAAAAATATAGGTAAAACAAAAGCAATTCCCGTACCGGGAATCGAACCCGAGCCTCCTGGGTGAAAGCCAGGTATCCTAGCCACTAGACCATACGGGAGATGAGAAGGATGGCGAATTTTTATGAATTAAGCTCGGATTTGATTCTGCTTACAACTTTTAATGATATCTACTAACATTCCATACAAATGGAGCCACATATACTAGAAAATTTCTATCAGTTATGGAGTTACTCTTCTCTATTTGCCTTTAACGGACTTTATATCATAGATTATCGTATTACTTACCTACCTAAAATTGTATACGGTTGTTATTATTTAGAAAAGCCAACTATAAAAACCATGACAGAGAAATCATATGGACTTAGTAATCTTAGTATGGGGACTTATAATTTATCTATAACTAGCCGTGCCCAGCGGGTTCGCTCACTATTACCAAGTAAAAAATTAGCCTGTGTTAATCCTAGGTATGTATAAGCTATGAACATTCCAAATTTTATCCATATCCAAATCGGTTCAGCTGTTAAAGCGTGAAGAGGGAACAAACATACTTACACACAAATTTTCGCATTTATAATATTAGTAGGATAATAGTAGCCTGTGTGTAACTGGTATATTCTAGTCGCACATTTTTTTTTAAGCTCGATAGGCTAGCTTTTGACCACTATCTCGCCTGATGGCAAGTGAAGATGCATGCTACAGCATACTTGCCTAGAAGATACTTATTCACTCTTGACTTAAAGACTTATATACTATATACCAAATTATACCGTTTGGGGACGCGGGTAATGAGTTCTAATACTTCGCATTACGGATGATAAACGTAGAAGCGAAACGCTTCGAGCGACCTGGAGTTATGTCAGCAATATATGTCCACAAAGTAGTAGGTATATATACTAATGACTAATGTCGAGAAAATAGCACCGCCGCAATCTCGGCGACCTTCTGAAAGATACTTTTGAAGTGAGTGCAACCGCTCACTTTTAATCATTTACGTTGAGTTGGTTCTTGGTACTTGGTAGTCGTGTCGACCGAGACAAAATCGACTACGTGGTCGATTCGCCACAATTAATTATAATATTATTATTTGGTAGTTAACTCGTCCACTCGCGGAAATTAGTGCAGTCTGGTAAAAAAGTATTTCAAATGCAATGCGAATTTATGCCATTATATATATAGATGCGACAAGTTTTAAATCGAAGTCATTTAAACACAATCATTCGAACTATATACATAATAAGTATTCCTGTGTTTAAACAACATTATCAACCCAATAATGAGTTCATTCATCCATTATAAGAATATTGTGAGTATATGTCGAATAATTTCCATAACATCCCTTGTCTGAAGTATATGTAGAACATTTCACAATGAAATCTTTCTCTCAATCTCTCTCTCACAGCTCTTTAGCAATTTGAAATGTTTCTGCATGCAGCAAAACGCACTGACAACGTTCCAAATACGCCGTAACAGTTCTAGCACCGAGCCAGGTAAATGCATTTCTGGGATATATCTAAACAAAGCAAAACGTCCTATCATTTGAGTCCCTCAACATTCCTAAAGCCGATGTAATCAAGTCATAAAACATCATTTTAGTGAGTCACCGTTTATATTATCTTTGGTAACCGCTTTGCACAAAGCCAAAGGTGGAGTCATCGGCATCGCAACCGTTACCGACCACGTCGCGTCGCTTGTAACTGTAACCCAATGAGCCAGGTCAGTTTCGGACGCAGCCAGCGAGTTCGACATCCTAGTAGTTTCAACTCCTCATTGCGTCGGCAATGTACTAATTTTTTTTACTTCAGAATAGTTTTCGGTCAGTTACAGTTCAGAGCGCTAACTATGTACTTATGTATTTTACTATTGTTTAAGCTGGGTTGTCGACCCCATTAATTTTTCTCACGTTATTATAGATTACGTATAGAAGATAAGACTATCATAGATAATACATAAACGTAATACAACTATCCTTATCAAAGAATTATTTATGTATCACAACTAAAAATAATACGTAAGCAAAACAAACTGCAGTACAAACAACTTGTTATTTGTAGACAAGGTCATCCACAATAGTTTCAAGGGGAAGCATTTCACTCTCCCTTGATACCTTTGAACTAATGTCCCTAATAAATAGTTAACCTTGTGACTCGCTCTAGGAAAATAAATCTACATTTAAGGGCAAATTAGAGCCCTTAGGCACGGCCTCGTCAACGGTCATTAAAGCAAATGTTATATAGGTACTAATCATTAATTATTGCTTTTGCAAAAGAGATTTAGTGTACTTGCTCACTAGGTTAACGTAACAATATGGTTAATTAGTTAATTAGTCTTGACTTTATCGCGTTGTAACTCGCAACTGGTTCCTAGTCTGTCAGGTCCACAGGCATCCTTTTGTGTGTTCAAATTAGGAACTGGTACTTGCCTTTTATACCTATGAGCTGAGCCTATGAGTATTAATCTGAAGAGGAATTTTAAAGAAGGTCATAGTAATAAATGATTCGGTTAAAATCGTGGTTCAAAATCTCACTTTTGAGATTATGGGGTATTCACCAGCATCAAAGAAAGCAATTCTAATAAACTTTGTGAGAACTAATCTAAGTTGTAGTGATAAATTTAGAAAGGAAAAATTATCGCTTGATAAATGCTATATAAATAAAAAAACAATTAATCTAAGTTGATCTCATATTAAAAACAAATATATCAATACTAATATTATAAAGAGGTAAAGTTTGTTTGTATGTATAACGTAATCTCTGAAACTACTGATCCGATTCTGAAAATTCTTTCACTAATAGATAGCTACACTAACCTTGAGTGACATGGGCTATGTTTTGTTGGGATAAAAGTTAGTTATCAGTTCGAAATAATAATATTCGATAGACAAGTCGGAGAAAAATTTACTAGCTGGCCGCTTTATCGGCGTACGCTGACTAAACAGTTAGTCATAGATGAATTCAATGTATAGCAAAAAAGTTGGCCTTCATGAGTTTTACAAAAAAGTCCACGGCAGCATATATATATGTATCTAACATGTATATTTCGATCAGAAAAAATACTTTTCTTTGTTAAAAATCTGAAAAAATAGCGGCTTGTTTTGTTGGCTTTTTTTAACTATAGTCTAGGAGAAATCGTTAAATTTATTTGAGGGTGAAAACGATGGGTCGCAGAATGAGTAACAGTTACTGCGTAATCCGACATAGGTACTTCTACGTTATGAACCGACTTACGTAAGAAGTTGACGTTTTTCAACTTTGAACTGCTCGCTGGCATAGATAGGTGCGCGTTCGCCTTCAAAGCAAAGGGTTCGTTTCCCAGTGGTTATTTACCTAGAAGATTTCTCCCCAAAAAAAGGGAAATTTGTGTTCCTGGTTTTGAGTATGTTGTATGAATCTTGGATGTTTACGGCCCCACGATACAAGTCATTGAACATAGTGTGGGGCTGTTAATGTAGATGTGTTTAAGTGTATTTTATTTAACCGGGCGCCGGGCGGGCCATCTTTGAACTTTGAACTACCCACTGGCGTAGATGGGTGCGCGTTAATCTTCAAAGCAGCGCGCGCGGCGGGTTCAAATCTCGGTGGGCACACAAGCTTTTTATCCACGGGAAGTTTGTGTTACTTGTTACGGCCCCACGACACAAGTTATAGTACTTTTAGTGTGGCGCTGTGAGTGTGAAAGCGTTTATGTGTAAGCTATTGTTTACCCGGGCGACGCCGGTTGCGTCAGCTAGTATGTAATTATTTATGAACAAGTTATTAATGAAACTAAATGATTTCTCAAGAGCATAGTGAAATTAATCAAACAAGTGGAGAGTCAGGTGCTCGCAATGAAAACAGTTTTGATATCGAACCAAATAAATAGCTTGTTACCACGATTGTGTTTGTACTACCAAACAATCTCATAATAATCGGGTCTGATTAGCGTCAATGCATTAACCATGAACGCTAGTGTCGGGATGGAAATAGCCATGTTATGCAACTGCATGAACCAGTTTTGAAATTTATATGATCTGTGGTACCTATATAATACTGGACACGATCGTTCCGAACTCCTACACAGCTGCAAGACAAGGGACATATGTCGTACAAACATTGACACGATTACACGCCATGAGTTGGCCGTTGCAACATCAAGCCAGATCCTTAGCAAGAGCTATTTCGATAGTGTGTACACCTCACGCAAAGTTTACAGAGGAAACGATGCTATAAAACAAGATTTAAAATCAATAATGAAGATCAGGAAGCGAAAACAAAGTCAAACAAAACTGGCCTTTATGTTGCTTGCATCTCAAATTGGACATGAACGTGAGATATGTGCTAAACAATGAGCTAAAAATGAATGCCGAGCTGCACCGTTAGTGAAGTATTGTAATTCGAATCCGTGAAAAAAAACTCACGCCCGGCGCCACGGCGCCCAATATTGTTCAACACTAATAAACTGTACATCACATCATCATTACATCTTCTATGATTTACGAAATCGTAAATTTCCGACAGGTTCGATAAAACAAGCAATCTATATTCATTAGCCAGAATATATGTAACAAAAGATTTGGAAAGACAATCGAATATTGACATTCTTGACATTTTTGTCGAGTGTTTATCCAGCCTATTACCGGAATCCACAGTACCGGTTGCATAGCGCAGATGCCAATCGCAGTAAACTAGAGATTTTGATCAAAGTGGAGCGGCCGGCGCGCGGCGCTTACGGCTCGTGCTGTGATATCGCATTCATTACACTACACATGCATCTTTCAGAGGAGCGCGGTATTGAAAGCATCTTTCCTGTCATTATAAGCACAGCTGATCCTTTTTGAAAACATAGAATTTGAAATGTACTGGACTGTGTCGTATTTATAATCTTACGTAGTAGCAAGAATTTTTTTTTCTACTAAATACCCAGTAGTTAAGGTTAAAGCTCTAACAAAGAGGTGAAACTAATGTGACATATAATAATAATTGATATCAGTAATTTCTGGAAAATTATAAGACCGCCAATGAGATAATCAAACGATCATAAACAGTTTTTTAATGTAATTTTACAACCGGGGAAGTTTTTATGACATGTTAATATATGAGTCATTGGTAAGCAAACTAAACAATACTATCGGCAATAAGGTTTAAAAAATTCACGGAAACATGTTTTTTGATAAGATAAATTATTATCTATGTCACCTACGCCTATATAGTACCTACTATAATAGGAGTACATAATATAATATGACAGAGATAATTGTTATTGCCAGAGATAACTTACACACTTATTTATGCGTTACTCTCGAATAATCTAAATAGTTTCGGTAAAATAATACAGTTAGCTTCAGGTTATCACCATATTAGCAAGCTACGATAAGCCTGATTGACTACCAGTGTAATAAGGGGAACACGAAGGTTAAATCAATTTCTCCCGTTATAGACAGAACGCCCGCTGCGCTCGCTAACTAAATCTAATTTTATAATGGGTGGTGTCCCACATGCAGACCAGCTCGCCGTCGTATATTAATGACCTTTTAGCTAACGAGGTGGCGAATAATCGATATCAGAATTATTTTTAGAGAAATTATCAATATAACTCATAAGATAGCAATCATCAAGCAAGCTGAGCGCCTATCTGCAAAATCAGAAATTGATAACACAAAAGATGAGATGAACGACACGCAAATAGAGCTGCAATATCGCAGTAATCCGCTATCTGGTGACGTGTACAATGTCGGTCGGTGTAACGCAATGCACCGTCGAAAGGGGTCGAGGGCCGGGTCGCCCGCAGTGCAGGTGCGACCCAGATCCGGGCTCCGGCCCATCGCCCCCCAAATCCAGGACAAGTGAACTGATGTACAAACCACCCCTGTCAGCCAGTGTGCCGGTAATCGGGTCGACATATTTGGCCACGATTATACCCTTTCTTTCAGCGAACAAAAGGTTCTATTGACCTAGTAGTGTGTACAAAGGCCGGAATGATCGTGTGAATTAAGTGTAGTAATTTGAGTAAAGCCAAATTAACAATTAGCTGTTGCTGTTACGCAGACTAAGATATCTTGCATTTTAGATTGTAACGGCAAATTGAAGCAATAAATGGCCAAAACTATATTTAGACAGACGTGAATCGTTTTATTATTTCTTTCAGTGCTACTAAATGCGAATTTCATAGAAACAGAACGCTTGGTGTAATCTAGATTCCTTCTAAGCGTGTGGTCGTGAATCAGGTTAAACCCGTCTTATCGTCGACTTCACGTACACTGTACAATACGGTGTATATGAGTAACATCAATAATTTAAAAATTTTAACGATATAAAGAAGCACACGTCATGCTTTCTCAATAATTCGTACACATTTTTACAAAAGAGGTAATTTAGTAATAGACAAGAACTCCCTGAACCGGTACGCACACTTGCTTTCGGTATTTGTAATAATAGCCCATATTCTGGTCGAACTAAGATAACACAGCATTGTGAACAAAATAAACACCGTTATTTTCACATGTAGCGTAGAATCTACGTCACGGTGAAAAGCGCTTTTCACAGTATGCCTTCTGAAAAAGTACTAGGCGAACATGAACCGATAGCAGTTATTGTTATCAGGGAGGGCGTTGGCGGGCTGCGGTAGTGAGGCAGGGGGCGAGGATGGCCTTCGCGATGTCGCGCTGCATCTGTGTTAACTCCAACTACAGTTACACAACGCTATCTTATCAATGGCGCTTGCCGTGCAAAAAGATCATTGTCAGAAAGTTAACTTCTATGCGATCATAACAGCCTGGTGTTTTGTGAAAAATATCATGTAAATTCACCTATTTTCATGGAAACTACAGTTATAAACTTGATAATACAATAAAAATAAACTTTTAAGTTTTCGACTCAATAATTATGTACTGCGACTTTTCAGCCAAACTTTACCAATCCAACTAATTTAACCAATGAACGTTATTTGCGAATTCGATAGTCGACTAAAGTTGCGAGTGTTCAGTCGACGCGTTGAGGCTCCACGCTGATGGTGATATAACTACTGCTACTACGTATATAGGTACACCATATTTCAGCCGCAAACCTCAATTTTATGGTGTCGTTTTGTTACTGTACATTCAAGAGGTCATTAAACCTCTTTTTAACCGACTTCCCAAAAAAGGAGGAGGTACTCAAGTCGACTGTATTTATTTTTATGTGTGTTACCTCATAACTTCTCTCCACGTGAGCCGATTTCGAAATATTTTTTTTAGTTTGAAAGATGTTGCTTTCTAAATTTGATCAGGATCTGATCAGTAGTTCTTGAAATATCGTCTATAATGTCTATTTTGTGACGAATAATGCGTACTTTGACGATGTTCTGGTTTACCCGACTTCAAAAGTTACCTCATAACTTCTTTCGTTGTGAGCCGATTTTGATGATTCTTTTTTTATTTGAAAGCTGGTGTAGTCCCATAGAAATTTAATCAAGGTCTGATTTCTTATTTTTGAGTTATAGTCAATAATGTTTATTCATTAAATCTGATCAAGATTCCGCTGATTAAGCGGTGAAGTCGGTTTTTTTAAGCTTTGCTTGCGTTTAATTATTATTAAGTAATTAGGTATCTCTGTATGTGGTATTGAATTATTTGTATAGCACAGCACAGGCAGATCCAGGAAAAGAGGATTTTTCTGGGATTGTGAATAAATACATTTAGAAAATAATTAAGAAAATAATTATAAAGCTTAAAAAAAACTGACGTTACCGCGTTACCTTCGGAACTTTGATCAGATTAGATGTACTAAACACGCATTATTGACGATATCTCAAGAACAATCTTACTTTCCATCAGGTGAGATAGTGGTCAAATGCTTGCCTATCGAGTATAAAAAAAAACCTACTGATCAGTTCTTAATACAATTTAAATGGGACCGATTGGAAAGCAACATCTTTAAAACAAAAAAAAAAGTAAAGTCTAAATCAATTCACGTGGAAAGAAGTAAAAAACAATTAAGAATAATACAGTCGACTTGGGTACCGCCTCCTTTTTTGTGAAGTCGGTAGAAAAAGTTTAGTTAAGAATTAAAATGTAATAATATATTCCTTAATATATCAGGGTTCACTTTAAATTAACTGCTGTTTTTTATTGAACATAAAAAAATATTATAGAAATGAGGCGAAGATTGGACGCTAGAGATACTTGTAAAGTAAAGTAAGTAGGAGCACTTATCAGATATAAAAGCCCAATCTAACAAAAAATAAAAAATACAATAGTTTCGTCAATGTGAAGGTCTACGCAAAACAAACATAGGATACCGTGAAGCAGCCGCGGCCGGCAAACATCCGTCGTCGCGGTCGGCAGAACGGTAGAGCGGGCAATAGGTCATGCTTCAAGGCCGATTGATATTTTCTTTTTATTTTAAAAGATAATTTAATCATACGTATGGGCCTAACTTTATTTAATATATGGATGGGTATATATGGAACTTTCCAGGAATTGACTATTTACCAGTTAAGATTGATAAAGCAGAGGCATTATAAAACAAAAAATAACAACAGATGTTCCTTTCATTACACAAATCTATGTGTTAGCTGTTTTAAATCCCATTAACTTTCCTTTGAAGGTGCAATGCGCGTGGGCAGGACAGCACAGCACGTGAGCATTGATTGAGCAACTGCACAAAGCTTAGTCCCAGCTTTAGTTGTGCCGACTGTCGAGCTATTCCGCCGTGCCGCCGGCGGCCGTCACGTCACCGGCCTCCAGTCACCCGTGTACTCCCGGGTCCTATCATCACGACACACCAATTGCGATTCCGCCGATTGCGCTCGTTACACTAGTTAGACAGCAGTTAGGACGACGGATGTGTTCATCATTCCACACCCACTGAGTGAATAATATGGACTCTATACACTCCAGTAACAGGAGACATTTTGATGTGCCTCGGAGGGTGGATAAGTGTGGTTATCTTATTCGTTTTGGGACTACCTCGTCCGCACAAGCGTTCCACACAGGTTAAGAAATTATGAAAAGCGTTCAAATCTTGGTCGACGTTAAAATTAACAACATTACAACGGTGAACTAACTGCGACTTAATAATTAGAAAACAGTCCGTTTTATCAACTATCGTACTTTTTATTGAATAGTTGCTTTACCACAATTATTTAATTCGCATACCACATTAAATTCAATAAAGAATAGTGGCTGCCTGTGATACCTTGTTTTATTGATATTGATATCGTTTGTCATCTACAAATACCGTTGCATTGAGAGTATAACTACGGTAGTATGGATTGGAACTAGGATGATTGATGATTAATGACATGTCTCATAAAATTATAGTAGGAGCATAATATATTATGCGGTCCAAATTGTATCCAACAGCTATCACCTACCCCAGCACCACAAAAACCGCAACAATCTCCGATAGCAACGACGCCAGTCAGTAAACCTTGGCACTGCATAAGTTGTGACCTTAATTAATTTACTGCTTACATCCTATATGATTCGTTATCGATGGTAACCCACAGCCGGAATATGCCACGATTGTATAAAAAAAATGGTAAGTATTATAATTTAGGAAAAAAAAATGCATTTTGATTTTGACAATAAAAACCTATCAAAGGATAGCGACTTAGCGATCCTTTATACGATTAGGGAAACTATGAAGTTCTCAAATCAAGAGCGAATACATCACAAATAAATTATATTTTCATATCCGTGGATATGAATTCGTTCGTAATTTTTAAACATTTTTTGAAAGAATGATCAACAATGCTCTATCGAATAAAATTGAATTGCATGTTGAACGAAGAACAAGAATTCTCAAAAGAAATTAACTCAATCACAGTATTCTGGTGGCACTCGAATGCTTTTCACAATAGGCTATTTAGGACCGTATTGAATCTCAGTGGTGTCACGTGAATTGATGCATGTAGGACAAAGCTGATATGGTATTAAGTACGTATCAGAGTGTCACAGGCATTGTTCATAAACAATCGCTTTCAACTATAACCCGATAACCTTTAAAGGAGCAGCGTCGTCATCGGGCCCAGTGAAAGTTGTTGTCTTGTGGGCCGGGAGACTGACGAAATAGAGCCAAGCCCAACCAATTGAGAGGAAATTATAGTTCAAACGTTTACATTGGCCAAATAATCAATGCAATAATAATCATTCGATTCATAAATTTTAATATTTAAACCCGCCACCGGCTTCTGATGCTAGCGAAAGATTTAAAGAATTATTGTGCGCAGCAATTGAATGAGATGTTTCACAACAGTTATAGACTATCAGGCTACGTGATCGGCCCGATATAATCCATAACGAATCAACAAGCTCTTCACAGCTTTCAAAGAGATAATTTGCTGCTTTGTACTATCAATGCCTGAGACATGCAATCAGGCTGCACAGAGCAATCAGCAGTGCCGCAACCAGCCGTGACTCGCGGCTCGCGCCTCTTGCTCTTGCGACACAGATCCGAATCAACGGCAACGGCTCGCTTCGTTGATGTTTAACATTGTGTTATGTTATGACATGACAATATACTGCATAATGTATAAGTGATCCGATCACGCTAACATAATAGCGGTAACGATGTGGCAACTGTAAGTCAATTAGCAATTTTGACGAAATGTGTGGCACCGCGGATTACCAGATGCTAGGAGGAAGTCAGAATGAGTAAAAGCTTTTCACTCACGGGAAAAACGCTGCTTTCGTACACGTTGTGATATGATAACTGCATAATGGATTTTATTACACTAGTGAGATGATTGCAACACGTGAATGAGTGAATTCTACGTGTTTTAACGTGCTAAGTAATCGGACAAAAGTTTGTACCCAAGACGACGACGTGACGTGAAGCCCAAATTAATTAAATAAGTGCATCGGGCTGCCTGAAGAACACCTGACGCACACGCCATGCGACACATGTGTCATTCATGGGAAAGGAAAGATGCGTGACGTGGGAACAACAGACATCAGTGGAAATAACTGTGTTATGATTCGCAATAACATGTTACTGAGCTTTGTAATAAGGATTATGTTTAAGAATGTGTCATGAGGATGGTAATATCACGGTAAACCAATATATTAACAGCAGCGACGCGACGTGAAACATTGAACCATTTGTGATTTGAATTGGTTTAGGTCTCAATACTAGTTATTTATTTATTGGATAATGCAACATTTACGTTTATGAGCATTTTAGATGCATCATAAAGTTTAAAAGTAATGAGAGATTACGCGTGTACAAAAGAAATGACAACATTACAAGTTACAGAGAAAACTCTTTGAAATATCCAGGAGATAGAACTCGGGCATGCACACAAATGATGACACATGGCCACTCCACAGATCCAATCCCATAGACCTTTCATTACATTTTGGATTAGGGAAACAAATGTTTTGCAGAGCACAACTTCCGCAGGCAACCATACCAAAAAGTTTATCCGCAGGAATAAAATCTTATCTCAGACATTGGGACTATTTATTTTAATCGATCACCTGACCGTCAACGTCACGCGCATCTAAGACAACATAATTTAGAGTACACTGTTTCCGAGTGAGGATTCGAAAATCATAATTATTCAAGGCTCTTTAATAAATTACAGTGATAAAGTGTTCGTCTAATGGGCATGATTTATTCCATCGTAAATCTACTAAGTTATCCGTTTCCAAGTTAGATTCTGTCAACTAAATGTATCATAATGCACTTGCGTTGAAAATGTCTTTAAAGACCCGCAGATGTCAGTTGTGGAGTGAATGAAAAATTACTGTCGGAGGGCGAAGTTAACGTGACGCGGGTGACTGTGTGTCTACTTTAGGGAGTACTCCGGGAACTAGCTTAGTTACTGTAGTTACGTGCTAGCCTCCGTCAATCTATCTAGGTCGGAGGGATGTTGACTAATTATTTGGTACGCTATTAAAGTAAACTCGATGCACATTCTTAGTAGGACGTGGCAACTGCGAAGACTTACATTTTTAGATAGCAATGTTTTTATTGTACTGGTCATGTAGGTAATTTAATGTAGTAATTTTCTAGTCTTCTAGCTTCACGCTAAGGTTCTAGGAGGGTGAGAATGTCTCCATCAGCACATGTATAGTGCACTATAACTTGGTCCTAACGTCATTGAATCTTGACAATAAAAACATCATCGTCGATATTGCTGCAATGAACATTTAGCGCTCACAGACATACTTCTGAAAGTAGCCTAGTTTATTCTATTTCTAAAAGCTTACAGTGCGTTATTTGTATAATTAGTGTGAATGTATCAATACGTGTATGTCTAAAGTGTTTGATACTGGCAACTGGGTTTCCCGATGTGATTCACGAGCCGAGCTGTGATAAGGGAGTCTGAAATTAGTGACTTTTTATTTTGGTTTGGTTTTAATTTTAAATACTGATATGATATCCTTATCAATAGTTGTGGAGAACAACGCCATCACTGATTTGAATTAGATTACAGCACAGATTAATAATACGGGTACTTGTAGAGAGCTACATATCTAATTCACGAGCTAATGGTGCACATATACAGTCTCTGAGAGAAGATATGGTCGAGCGTTTAAACTTATCCTCAAAGGCAGTCCCCGATTGGGGCGATGCCAACCTGTACCCCTAGTGTGAGTTTTACAGCAAAATATCGTTAACGTAACTGTGGCGTTGATCGAGTATACGAAAACGATTTTGGTTATACTTTGATAGCGAGTGTAAGTTTAATAGTTGACAACTGTCCGTAAACAGTTTATTCACTCTGTTGATAGTTAATTTTTGTTTGTAATGTTGGTGGCTTGCTATGCTATAGTAAACGAATGCGACTAATTTACGTGAGTACGTAGAGATTACTATTCAAACCTTCTAGATGTGACTTCGTTATTTGGTTGAGTTATAATCGTCTCAAACAAAATATATGGTTTCTCCTTTTACTGCGCTAAGTGCGAAAGAGTAAAAAGACCCTCGGAGGAATGGCGCGAAGTCATCAATTTTCGATTGTAGCAACTTCTCATTGTTTTAATTAAATCAAAATGTAAAAGATTAGTTGTAACTCAACTTGAAATGATGGTGACGTATTTGAGTACGAGCAGTGAGTGGAAATAATTTCAATAATATGTGGTTATAATGTGTTTGTGAGTGAATTGTTTTATTATGGTTTGTTTACAAAACGTTTAGGTGAGACGAGATATCTCAATAAACTCTCAGGGAATGCTCAAGGGTAAGTCCAATGAATTCAACACTGGGCTACAGTAACCAAGTTGCTTAGGAGAAACAACTCGCCAAGTTTGGAAATTATTTCGCTCAATTTGGGCTGCTACAGCTACTGTAATTCTCCAAGCAAAATAGTAACGTGAAGACATTTCACAAAAAAACAACTTTACCGTCCCTAAATTATAAGAAATTATAATTTAACTACAACAATTTGCTTCTCACTACCAAAATATCAAGTGAGTGACTCTACTATAGAAGTATCGTTTCTATACTACAGTAACTGTCAAACGTGTCACTCACACTCGGGATTAGTGTATAATTACTAACACAATTTACTGAAACTGTATAGTTTACGTATCCGAACGAAACCAAACGCAACTACGTAAGTTAGAATTAATCTCATACTCGCATGATTAGTTGAATAGTTCGCTCGTTATAGATTGCCATACAAATGACACTAAAATACGTAAACGAGATAGTAACGTATTTCGTTTGCAAAACTCACACTAGGCATACTGGTTAATTTTAACGCAACCAAAACTCAGGCGTGTCTATTCTCTACAAAACGGAGTAAATTCTATTTGACTCCTACTTTCCGCGATGTGCCTTTACCAGTGACTTGCCATCTTGAGTTACTTCGCATCACATTAATGTCTACGTTCAATTTTGATCGCATATCGAGTCAAAAGCTAAACTTCTGTTCGTGTTTGGAGTACTGTTCTCATCTTAAGGATGGCTCGGCGTAGTACCAGCTTGAGGAACTTGATAAAATTGAGCGTAGCGCCAAGAGACTTATAGGCGACGACCGGCTGTTTGAAGCAAGGCTTCAAAGCCTAGAGCATCGTCGCGGACGTGGCGAGTTTGTCGGTATTTTATCGATTACATTTCGGAGAGTGTGAAGCGGAATTGCACGATCTAATTCCGCCATTCCCCTTATATCATCTGACAACCAGACAAACTGCATTGCAAAATAGTTATGTAGTTCATATTCCTCAAAAACGCACGATACGATTTGCTTCGATATTTATATTATATATCTAACTTCGATATTTTTATTATGCGCACCGCAAAGGAATAGAATTCCTTGCCTGAGTCTGTGTTTTCCGATAAATATAATGCGGGGGTCTTTAAGTCACGAGTGAACAGGTATCTTCTAGGCAAACATGCTCCATCGTCGATCGCATCATCACTTACCATCAGCTGAGATAGTGGTCAAATGTTTGCCTATATTGAATATAATAATTAAACGCAAGTAAAGCTTAAAAAAACCGACTTCACCGCTTTATCTTCGAAACCTTGATCAAATTTAAACACGCATTATTGACTAAAACTCAAAAACTTGAAATCAAATCTTGATCAAATTTCAATGAGACAATATCAAAAGCACCAGCTTTCAAATAAAAAAAAAAACATCCTAATCGGCTTACAACGAAAGAAGTTATGAGGTAACTTTTGAAGTCGGGTAAACGAGAACATCGTCAAAGTACGCATTATTTGTCACAAAATAGACATTATTGGGAAGTCGGTAAAAAAAGTCATCGCCGGACCAGTCGACAGTTAGCAACTCGTCGGGTATAAGAAATATGGACTAGACTCACCGAGAAAAATGGAAATTAAGTAAATACTCGCCGTGTACTTTGTGGAATATCATCACTTACCTGCAAACAAATTAAACATATTTTATCACAACGGCAAAATTTACTCAATTTCATTACTTTACAGCAGGCTCCCAAGTCTCCAATGCCCACGCTATTTTATATCTACATGGGGCCTCAATCAGATGAAGTGTACCTACAAAATAGGTATGCGAGCATCTCTTCTATAAAACTGATAATCTCAATTCATACGCTACAATTAGAAGCCGACCTTAATAATAATTGTGATAGTATGCCAAAGATCGGTTGTTACTTAATCATACTACAGTTGAACGGATGATAAAGACGAACGCGACGTTGAAATTAGTAACGAAGTTTAGTTCATGGCAAAATATATCTAATGATAAAAAGTTATCTTGATTGGGCGAATTTTAAAAAAAATCAAGACCCTTAATCCTCTCAACAATATCTATACTATCCTCACAGCTCTTAACAAGAAAACTTTTCTGCTCCGACAACTCTCCAGCTCCGATATTAACGAGCAGATCCTTTTTATAGCCTTCATTTTAAATAGTTTGTTCTTTTTCAATATTGCAGCTAATAAATTCCCGAGTGCAAACAGAGCGGGCAGAGAGGCGGCATTACAATAAATAAGAAACAATGATAGCTCGACGCTCGCCGGACCGCTACTGTCGCCACGATCGATCTTTCGAAGAGACGTTAGGTTATTTTGTGCACGTTACATGCAATTCTTTCTTCTGGTGATTAGCATCAGTATCTACGTTTATTAGTACATGGTTGGAATCAAGGAAACCACATTTGCATTACCAACCAGAACTTTGTTTGGCACTGGTCTACTGATTTCGAACTTGTCAAGTCCCAGAAGTCCTGGGAGTTGGCAAGTCCGAAATCAATCTTATCAGTTTAGGAGCTACAAGGTGATAGTCAAAGACTTTCAACTTATAATGGGCAAACTTAAGGATAGCATCAGGCAAGCTACTTGCACGTCTCGTCTGTTCAGTTGCATAAAAGAAACATACGGTGGTTATAAATGATAATCAGTTGCAGTGTCAAGCAATAAGGGCGCAGTCACCCGCAGCAACCCGCAGAGACGGGAGGCGAAGGTCGACGGCCGCGGCACGGGTTGTGCCCGCGCATGGTGCGCACATATACACGCGTGTGTTTATGTTTGGGTGTGTGTGTAAACAGATCGCCAGCACACGCGTTAATGCGCAACTTGATCACCAGTATCAATCAACGATGCGTTTATAGCGGCTGCTAACTGATACCGCTGTCTTCGGAGAACCCTAGCCAGTAGGTACCCACTTGAAGCTCGATGGTACTTAGTCGTGAGTTACAGTTACAATGGAAATAATAATGTCGCATGTTTGCACAGCCTGAGCAGTGAGCATCATATATGTTCAGGCTGTGCAAATATTGAAATTATAAAATCTCAAGTTTTGTGAAAAAAACGTTATGTCAACATCTGTCACAGGGAGAGACGAGGCCGCAGGACCTAAACAAGTTTAGGTCCCTACGACGTATGCCCAGTGTGGTCTAGAGTTCCAGTGGATCGCAATAATAATACCAATCTCTATAGATTTGTTTATCATAAGTATTGAAAATGTATTGCAAGCATAAGACATTTGAGTGAGGACCAACTTTTAATCATTATATATCTTAAATGGTCCTTCGAATTGAAAAATTGTAAAACAAACCTAAGATATCCGATTTTCATTTTTTTATATTTCACAATATTAAGGCGTATGCGTCTGGTTTTCGTCATATTAAAGAGCCCGTTGCACGTTGGCATAGTTAGGTGCGCGTTTGACTTTTAAGCGTCGGGTATAAGGTTCAAATCTCGATGAAAACACAATTAAAACGTTTATATTGAATTTTAATTACTGTAATTTTGTCTTTAGTGTCACTAGCAAGATTAAGACGTACTCATAAGTATTATCATAATCAGCCTACGCGTTTAGTCATATTTATGACAAGGATGCATGGAGGCAAACTGCACAAGCGCTTTCTAGCGACTACATAATATAGATATACCTAGGTCAATATTTATGTATTAGTGTTAAAGAACAATAAAAGAAATGAATGAAATAAAAATGCGCCGCCGAGTTTCTTGCTATGTCTGCGCCGTGGGTCCTGTGTTCGATTCCCGGCAGGAGCACAAAGTCCTTCCCAAGGGATATTTCTGCTCCTGGTTCTGACTGTAATGTGTGTGTGATATTAATGTTTTCGGCACCCACAATACAAGTATTTGAACTTAGTGTGGGACTGTGAGTGTAAAAAAAAAGAAATGGACCAAGAATATAGTAGTTTTCACGGCAAGCTTGTTCTCGTAAATCAATCAACCGACAGTTCGTCATATCTAAACAAACGACGCGACGCGACGCGGTGCACCTCCTCTCCGACGACAAGTTGCGGCTATTTCTGTACATCCGCCGACATCACTGCTTACTTTAATGAAAACTTAAAGAAAGCGGCTAAATTAAGGTTCCGTACTTATAAGCAAATGGAACCCTGATAATAGAATCTGTAAGGAAGCTTGGTCGAAATACAGAAAAATAGCTGTGGCCCGCAGGTGAAGGCGCGTTAGAATAACTACCAAGATAAAAAGTAACTTGTGTCCTTTTCCATAACAGACCTCTCTACAAAGTATTAAAAATGGACCAGCAGTTTAGCAGTAAAGAGGTGACAAACAGGAGACAGAGAGTTTCACTTCTGACATGTGATAGGCACAGTCAGCAACAAAACATATTGAAAATACAATTTCGAAATAGTTATTGTATCCTAATATTTTTTTAAACCAAAAACCGACGAGTTCTTCACAGTCACCAGGACATTTTATATATTCTTGATAAAGCTAAACTTAAACATTCATTTCACAGCCCTACGCTTTATTTGATGAATTCTATCGTGGGTTAACACCAGAATCATTCATATTACACTCACCTAGAACCAAAAACACAAATTTCCCTTGGTAAGAAAATTATGTTTTCACTGGAAATATAACCCGATACCTATTTCTTAGAAGGCGAATGAGTACCCAACTAAGCCGAGGGGAAGTCCTTTCATGAAACCAAATAATCACAAAATAAATCATCCTCATCAGTTTATCACGAATGTGAGAGCTATTAGATAAAAATACACACACCTAATAATATAACAACTGCAATATTCAGTCGAATTGACTTCCTTTACCTTTATTGAAGTCAGCTAAAAAGTAATGTCACAGATACTTTTCACATTCAAGCCTCAGTTTAGTTTATGCTTCAACAACCCGCAGTGATTTAATCTGACTGTGGGTCCTCATATTTAAAAGAGACTCCAGAGATGAGAGCTCTTACACCCGGGCTTCAGAGATAAGGTGCCCTTTTGACGTTCATAGCTGACATTGTGAAATGAGTTTTTAATGGTAAAACTACTTTATTTTTTTTTGGGGCTGACTTTAAAATCAAGTTTAATTATAGGCTCTGACAACTGTTTGTCCGAGCCCATTATAGCTGGGGCTAAAATCACCTACCCTCCTTTTTGTTTCAGAATCATAACCATCCTTTTTTCCCTAGACAGGTAAAAGAGGCAATCATTTTTCTTCAAAAAATTTGCTAGTAAAAATTTGTGCAGGGTGACCATTTCTACAATGGAAGGAACAATAATAACAGACAAGTGTAAATATTAATAGAGTGTAATAAAAAAAAATTAAACAAGGACAAGAAAAACATTAACATAATAATTATGATTAACTGTCTTAAAGAAGAATTTCAGTGTTATTCCACAGCTCAGTGATGCTGAGATGGTGATAAGGATCTGTGTCATTGTTCTCTGGCAATGTTTATGAGCTCATTGAGCCGGCCATGGTGCCATTGTGCAGGTCCATTGTGTGGAAATGTTATGTTCCTGCCAGCTGCACTTTCCGAGGTGACAGGACCACATTTAATGAATGCATTGTTGTGGACAACATTCTCTTGGCTTACAATGGCAGCGACTAAAACAGGAGCCTGTGAGGCCACACCCCATGACATTTGCTATAATTTCTTCTTTGCTGTTGATATTTTAATTAGAATTTAATTTGAATGGAAATTCCCACATACTATTCACTATCATAACTTATTAGTCCATAATAACAATGTATAATTTTTCTGCATATCCTGTTAAAATAAAATAGCTTTTATTTCACTGATGTAAACTCCGACATTTGGTTCTAAATCAGGATATCTCTCCTGCGCCTATGTCCAGGAGAGATATCCTACTACATAAGTAGTGTGATAAAACAACATAGAGCTATAAAAAAGTACATTACAAGAATTATAAATATAATATTATCTAGTGCATATTGTTTTCATAATTGTAAAGTAATAATACACTTTTTTCCTATTCTTTGATTTGCTATAGCTCATTATTATCTATACTAATATTATAAAGAGGTAAAGTTTGTTTGTTTGTTTGTTTGTTTGTATGTAAAAGGTAATCTCTGAAACTACTGATCCGATTCTGAAAATTCTTTCACCAATAGATAGCTACACTTTCACTGAGTGTCATAGGCTATGTTTTGTCGGGATAGAAGTTAGTTATCAGTTCGAAATAATAATATTCGTAAGACAAGTCGGAGAAAAATTTTCTAACTTTCCGCTTTATCGGCGTACGCTGACTAAACGGTAAGACATAGTTGAATACAATGTATGGCAAAAATGTTGGCCTTCGTGAGTTTTACAAAAAAGTCCGCGACAGCATATATATAACATGTATGTATAGCTCAGAAAAAATACTTTTCTTTGTTAAAAATCTGAAAAAAAAGCGGCCTCTGTTTAGTTGGCTTTTTGAGACATTCAGTATTAATCCTTATCAAAATGAACTATTTCATCGTCTTACGTAGTTCATGTAAATACAATTTGCTTTTTACTGCATATGATTTGGATAAATAGTCTATGAGAAATCGTGAAATTAGTTTCACGGGAGCCCGCCCGTGAACGGGACGGGTCAGAAATGTACCGACACGTACTACGAATTCCTACACATTAAAAAATAGCGGCTTCTATTTCGTATTTTTAAGTATTTAATATTATCCTTATCAAAAAAACCTATTTCATCGGCTTACGTAGTTCAGGTAGATGCAATTTGCTCTTTACTGCACATAATTTGGACCTATAGTCTAGGAGAAATCGTTAAGTTTATTTGAGGGTGAAAACGGTGGATCACAGAATGGAACAGTTACTGCGTAATCCGGCATACCTCTATGTTTTGAACCGACTAACATAAGAAGGGGGATATAAATTCGACTGTTTTTTTTTGTTTAGTCTTATCATTGAACTTTGAACCGCCCGCTAGCGTAGTTAGGTGGGCGTTTGCCTTTAAAGCACCGGGTTTGATGCCCGGTGGGAACACAGGTGTTTTCCCACGGGAATTTGTGTTTCTGGTTTTGAGTATGTTGTGAATGTTGTGTGAATCTTGGATGTTTACAGCCCCTTGATACAAGTCATTGAACTTAGTGTGGGGTTGTGAATGTGAAAGTGTTTATGGGTATGTTTTTTAATATTTACTACCCGGCCGACGCCGGGCGGGTCGTTCCTGAACTTTGAATTGCTCGCTGGCGTAGATGGGTGCGCGTTCGCCTTCAAAGCAGCGGGTTCGATTACCGGTGGTAATTTACCTAGAAAATTTCTCTCCACGAGAAATTTGTGTTCCTGGTTTTGAGTATGTTGTGAATACTTTGTGAATCTTGGATGTTTACGGCCCCCCGATACAAGTCATTGAACTTAGTGTGGGGCTGTGAATGTGGAAGTATTTGTATATTTTTTAACCGGGCGACGCCGGGCGGGTCATCTTTTGAACTATCTACTCGCGTAAATGGGTACGCGTTTGCCTTCAAAGCAGCGGGATCGATTCGCGGTGGTAACAGAAGTTTTCTCCCTACGGGAAATTTGTGTTCCTGGTTTTTAATATGTTGTCAATCTTGGATGTTTACGGCCCCACGCTACAAGTCACTGAACTTAGTGTGAGGCTGTGAATGTGGAAGTGTTTATGTGTAGATTTTTTAACCGGGCGACGCAGGGTGGGGAATTTTTGAACTTTGAACTACCCACTGGCGTAGATGAGTGCGCGTTCGTCTTTAAAGCAGCGGGTTCGAATATCGGTGGGAACACAATAACAAAAGTTTTTCCCCACGGGCAGTTTATGTTTCTGGTTCTGGGTATGACGTGAATGTTGTGTGTGTGGTGTTAATTGTTTACGGCCCCACGACACAACTTATAGTACTTTTACAGAGGGGCTGTGAGTGAGAAAGCGTTTATATGTAAGCTTTTGTTTACCCGGGCAACGCCGGGCGGGTCAGCTAGTAATACATAAATAACTATAATATATACAACCAATACCATTGTGTGGTAATCAATCAAATTTCCTGTTAATACTTAAATTATTACAATACATTTGTCTTCTAATGTGGTTTGCCTCTATGCATCCTTGTCATTAATATAGTCGATCGTTTTATAGAAAGCTTTCTTAATTAATGCCCGTTTTATTACAGATTTGAACTTTCCCAGTGGTAATTCAGTTATGATTTTAGGAATTCTATTGTAAAATCTGACCCCATTTGCCATAAAAGATTTATTTGTTAATCTAAATGCGCACACTGTAATTTTATGCTTATATCTAGTATTAAGATTGTGTGTGTCGCTTCTTAATTTATATTTACCAATATTTTTGCAAACATGCATAATATTTTCAAAGATGTATGCGAAGGCATGGTAAGTATGCCTGTTTATTTAAAGAATTCCCTGAGAGATGCGCGCGGACCCATATCACATATTGCACGAAGCACTCTCTTTTGTAGAATAAAAATAGTTTCAACATCCGCAGCAGATCCCCATAGCAAGATTCCGTAACTCATCAAACTATGAAAATATGCAAAGTAAACCAGCCTTGCCGTCGCTACATCAGTCAGTTGTCTAATTTTACAGATCGCAAAAGCAGCGGAACTCAAGCGTCCTGCAAGTACATCAATATGAGGACCCCACTGCAGTTTTGAGTCCATAGTCAGACCTAAGAAAACAGTTTTATTTTCATGATCTAATTTGTTGTTTTCAAGTGTAACATTTGCATCTACCAAAGGAACATTAGGAAGGGAAAACTTGATACATTTGGTTTTGCTAGCATTTAACAATAAGTTATTAGCAGCAAACCATTTCGAGACGATCTAATTCATAATTTACTTCATTTAATTCTACGACTTTCCTATTTGTTTTAAAAATAAGTGACGTGTCATCAGCAAACAAGATAATATCTAATGCTAGCGAAGTTGTCATAATAATATAAGGTAAATCATTAATATACACTAAAAATAGAAAGAGTCCCAATATTGAACCTTGAGAAACGCCAATTTTAACTGTAGACCCGTCAGATGTCACACCATTAACGCCTACTTTTTGTTGCCTATAAATATGAATCTAACAAATCAAAAGCATTCACATGTATACCGTAATGGTTTAATTTGCTAATTAGCATTTTATGGTCCACGCAGTCGAATGCTTTGGAGAGGTCACAAAATACCACAATTGCATCCTGCGATTGTTTAATTACCTACACTATTAATTATTAAAAGGGTATTGTTTATAATATTTACGCTGGTTTAAATAAAATATTGTTTATTTAAGTTTATATGTATGTATGTATTAATGTATATAGATAGGTATCTAAGTAAGTTGTATTTATGTTTATTAGTATGTATTAATGTATATGTATAGATAGGCATCTAAGTATGTTGTATTTATGTCTATTAGTATGTTTTTACACCACCGACCTCATTATATAAAATTATCCCTCTCTCCATCCAAAGGTTGACTGGAAGAGATCGCTTTTAGTGATAAGTCCGCCCATTGTACTTTAGTTTTTTAAGATTACCCCTGTAACTAACTGTATTTGGTGTACAATAAAGAATTTTCTATTCTATTCTACACTGTTCAGATTAAATATCATTGAAAGGAAAATATTTATAACTATATATATAAACATATATATACGCATATAACATATATATATATATATAAACGCAATACGAAGTTTGCTGGGTGAGCTAACTTCGTATTGCGAATAAAAGTTGTCAAATCTTTGACAGGTACTAACTACTACAAACAGTTTGTATGGGAAAATAAAATTGTTGTTTTTACTACTTTCCTTGCCATTTCTTTCATATTTTCTCACCTTTTAAGCCTTCATTGGACTTCTACAAATATTTCAAAACCAAAATTAGGCCGATCGGTACAGTAGTTTTAGCATGAAGAAGTAGCATACACACAAACTTTCTCAATTATAATATTAGTATGATCAACTATGTATCAAAATAGGTAAGTAGTTACAATCTGTTGTAAAAAATAATATAATTAAACTACACACAAGTAACATTTTACAATATTTGTGAGAATCACATAAGGTCAAAATTGCTTCTAGATTTGGAACTCGGCAAAATGTTAAGGTCAAGATGAATTGATTCACAACAAATATGCATAAGCCTGCAGATGACTTCACTGCCTTGCAACACAAGAGCTTACGTATGATTCAGTACTTAGAGCTTTTGTTGGTGACTTTTGTATGTAATTGTAATTATAAAGGCAAGCTATTTGTTGATTTGACTGTAAGTTTCACCTATGTGTACGTGTACACCTACATGTACGTGTATACTGGGGTGAAACTTACAGTCAAATCAACAAATAGCTTGCCTTTATAATTACAATTACATAAAAAGGTCACCAAAGTGAATCATTGCAGTCCTATACAAGAAATTTCTGAGTGTAGACTCAGAAATGTCTTGTATAGGACTGCAATGATTCACCTCAAGACTTAAGCTCTCATATGTCTCATATGACTGGTCAATAATTACATAGATAACTTTGGTCCTTTAAACCAGAATCAGTCTTGCTTGCACAATAATGCAGTGCCAGCTCCACGGTTGATGTAAGCAAACTTTTTGCACAGCTTGATTCAATGAAATGTTTTCTATTTTTGTTTCTTATTTCGGAACATCAAAACTGACTTCAGTCAGAGAAAAGCTTTTATAGAAATTACACATATTTAATAAGTTTATTGTTATTAATCATGAAGTAATGATCTTGAATTGGAAAACTGAATAACTGAATATACGTGTCATCCCCATTGGAAAGTGTTTTACTTTGCAATGTCTAGTGATGCTGGGAACTAAAAGGACTCTCTCAAGTGACTGAGTGTGATAGGGCTAGAGTCGCGTCCTCTAACGACACAGCATAGAGGAAATCCCGCAGCGACTCTTTACTGCCATGCATCTACCCAAACAGACTAGCAAGTAGTTTTCGCATATTATTTGTGGACAAAATTTTCAAGACAAAGAACTAAATATGAATGGGCTACTTGTACTGGAATCCTTTACAATGTCAAGTTCTTTTCGTGTCCATCATACGTCACTGCAAGAGTACGAGAGGTGTAGAAGGGTCGGATGTTACCTGGCGGGTAGGCCTGCCGGTGCGCGATGGCGTCGATCACCAGGTGCGTGCAGTTGTAGAGCGGGCCCATGGCGCGCATGTCGAACTCGACGGAGGCGCGATAAGTGGTGTTCACGATCGCCGCCGAGTAGTTGACGGCCGCCAGCTCCTTCATCTCGTCCATGTCGGAGAGCAGCTCGTGCATGTCGCGCGAGAGCTGCGCCCGCCCGCCCAGGGCCGCCAGCCCCAGCGCCACCGCCCACACCGCCCACCACATGTCCGCGTCGCCGACCTCACCACTAACTACCACAACATGTCACACCGATCGGAACTATACTATTGTTTGCAAAACAAACTCAGATACCCGAAACCGAAACATAAACACTCGATAATCGAACTTATCGTTTGGTATTATACACCCCCGCCTAAAACACGACGTCTGTACGAGGCGACCACTGAGTTTTGATTTTTATTCTAGTTTCAGTTATAATTCACATTTTTTTTGTTAATTTCTTTGTTACGAGACGCGACACGGCCGACGAAAACGGTCGGTCGATGAAGAGTGAAGTGAGAGTGAGTGTCTGAGTGAGTCAGTCAGTGTTGCCAATCCAATGTGACAAGATATGGCTACTTTTGAAATATGCTAGAATAATATTTAATATACTTTTAAAAGTCTAAAATTGGCTAATTTTTGGCCTATTTTTCGCACAATAAAATTCGATAAAATTGCAACGTACTAATATAATCATCATGGCTTAAGGAATTTATATTTATATTGAAAGAGACTGAATCCCACGACACAGGACTCATCCTAGTGTGGGATTCAGGGCTCACCAGACATTATAAGTAATTGTAATGTTCTTGTGTTATAATGTTTAAGTGTCAATGAATAAATTATTATATTTTATTATATTTTAAATTAAGTACCTACTTCCTACACATAGGTACAGATACATAATAATATTATTGTAAAAAATATACTTTCTTATATATTGACTATGCTTTTTTATTTTATTTAGTGCATATCATTATTCTTTGAAAACGTCACCATCCATCATCATTTCCAACGGATTACAATCTTCATTCCTCATATGTATAAACACAACCGTATTCACACTCACAGCCTCGCACTAAATTCGTGGATGCTAGAAAATTATATATCACCCAGAACAAGAAACACAATCCACTTGGGAAGAAAACTTGCGTTCCCACCCCACCGGGAATCGAACCCGATACCCACTGTTTAGAAAATGAACGCCCAATCTAATAAGCCAACAGGAAGTTTGATTACATTTTCCCATTCAATTCCGTGATATATCTAGGAATAATTTTACTGCTGTAAATGGTAGGTAAATCTATTTTAAAATGTCATGGATATAACCGATACACGACATAAGTACTACTAGTATGAATAGTTCGAGAATAAATAAAGCAAATATACACGCCCGGTTCAATATGACTTGGCTAAGCGACTGGCGGGAACCCCAGCAAAGATGAAAATGTTCGTTCAGATGATAAATAAACATAGAACAGTAAGTAACAATAAGTGAATACGTATTTTAGTTTTATTGTGTGATTGAAATGTACGAGAATTGTGACTAAAACATTAAGTTACGAATAATACTTATTTAAAGTAAATCATTCTTAAAAGTTGCCAGATCTAGCAACAGATGGCTTACTTCTCAACACTAGATTGAGTGAATGATATTTGTGATGAAAGAACATTAACAAAATAAAGTAAATCAAAACGGAGTGATTACATTATCTTTGTTTGAGTAAGTCTATGGCTAGTTATTTAGTTAGCTCTTTGGTCTATGGGATAAGTAAGGGTTTTGCAGTGAAAAAGTAGATTTGCCTTCCATCTCGATGGGGGGAGACAATAATGTACGACCCGATATTACACGGCCCGATTTTGTACAGCCAATAATGCACACCCTGATAATACATGTACATGGATTTGAAATATCAGGCCGTGCATACCCGGGTCGCCAATTATTGCCTGTCCAAAATCGGTCCGTATCGATAATGTACGGCCAATAACGTACAGCCAATAATTCATGTACATGGCTTGCATATATCAGGGTGTGCAATAATGTGCGTTCAATACTGGCTGCGTAAAATCACTCCGAGTCGATATTGTACGGCCAGTATTGCACAGGCAATAATTGGAAGCCAACCATAGACAAACATATGCTCTCTATAGAGATGCCTCGTTTGTTTAGGCGAGTTGCTAGGAAGAGTTGGCACAGTTGTTGCTGTGAGAAGTCCATGTCACCACTAGATAAATTCGGTTTTAACCAAAGACCCCGTGATCTTTTTATTAGCATTTCCAACAAAATTATATGTTTAAAAATGCTCAAAAGTAGACATGTATTAGCTTAAAACTGATAGTGATAGAGTTACAATAATAATCATGATTATTCAGCCCCAGTAAGGGTGGTCTCAGTATCAAACCCCATCATGGGCTTGAACTTCTTGAGATGGTAGGTACATAACAATGTGATTAAATCCACCACGATCTTAAGTCGTCCGTCGGCTACCATGTTATGAAATAGTCATATTTTACCACCCTAAAACACTGAACCATAGTTATACTAGCTGGTTAGAATTTAAATTCAATGTGTTCTTCAGTAACGGAACATCATGAAAAAAACAGTCGAATCTTGATTTATCTCGTAATAACATAAATTGCTTTGATGTAAATCATTTATGTAAAATATCACAAAAATTATTTATATCGAAGCGATGAGCATTCAATGACTACAATTTGAGTTACCTCTACAGACAGTAGCAGAGTACAGTAACTTACCTTTTTATAAATTCATCAGAAATATAACATGGTCCGTCCATTTTACTGTATGAGTAAGTTACTGTAGGTTCCACTTCCACACACCACAACTAGGCAGGCAATTGATTTGGAAATACAACTGACAGACTAATCCCCTTGTTTAAAGAATATACGTATCTGTTGATTAACCCGTTTTAATTAAAAATAGAAACCTTCTCGCCCATTTTCTACATATTTGAGTGATTACATTGTCTTTGTTTGTTTTTTTTTTTTTACTTTGCCACAAACTACATAATTATACTAAACCCTGTAATTATGTTTGAGGATTTCTATCTTTTTATTAATCTATGGAAATTACTGGATCATCCAAACGAGCCTTGACTTTGTCATTTGTTTGTACATGAATTATCGGCCGTGCATTATTGGCTGTACATTATCAGCCCGTGCTAATATTTTCCGACCTGTATTGTACGGCCAGTAAAGCACGAACTGATATTTCGTGTACATTGAATTCAAATATTGGTTGCGTTTTACGGGCTGCGTATTATTGGCTGTACAAAATCGGTCCGTGTTGTTATTTCACATCCAATAATGTACGGCCCGTATTGCACAACCTGATAATTGGAAGTCATGCCGTGGAATACTGGTTGCGAATTATTGGCCGTACATTATCAGGCCGTGCATTATTGGTCGTACAATATAGGGACCCTCGATGGGTACAAGTCATAAATATAACATTCCTGTACTAATATTTATAGCTTGGATAATGTAATATGTATATGATTTTATACATCCATCGAGAAAGTTTAGGTTTGTCTCCTATCCAACGGTCACGGATCACAAACGTTAGCTGCCTGCAAAATCTTTGTAAACATCATCCATGGCAATATTTTTGAAATCACGATGTTAAGTTCCCACACATGCTGCATTTGACGCCCTCTGCGGTAGAGGGAACTTTCTACAACACCAATATGAAACAATCATGATGCAACCGTGCACATTGATGCTTATTAGTAGTTCAGTCCGTAAATCAAAGATGGAGCTAATATAACGTTTCGTTCCGTTATTTTTTTGCGTTGTGCCGATGTGTTTAGAGGTGATGAATAATAACTTTAATAACCATCAAGAAACCAAACTAATTAAACACAAGCAAAGCTTAAAAAACCGACTTCACCGTTTTATCTTCGGAACCTTGATCAGATTTAATTTATTAAACACGCAATATTGACGATAACTCAAAAACTAAAAAAGCAAATTTCAATGGGACCACATGAAAAGCACCAGCTTTCAAATAAAAATAATCATCAAAATCGGCTCATAACGAAAGAAGTTATGAGATAACTTTTGACGTCGGTTAAAAACGAGAACATCGTCAATGTACGAGTAGTCCACAGAATATGCATTATTAACGATATTTCAAGAACTACTGATCGGATCTCGATCAAATTTAAATGGGATCAATTGGAAAGCAACATCTTTCAAACTAAAATGGGTCATTGATGGCTGCGCGTCAGATCAATTGGCTATCAATGCCGGGGTTCCGCAAGGGTCGGTTCTTTCTGCAACGCTGTTCCTGCTGCATATCAACGAACTGCTGTAACCCGGTATATTTGGGTATGCAGATGACAGCACGGTTGTAGAGAGTTACGTTTCCAACGCACGAGCTAGTGGAGCACAAATCAAGTCTCAAAGGGAGGCAATGGTTGAGCGTCTAAACTTGTCCTTAAAGGCAGTTTCCGACTGGGGCGATGCCAACCTGGTCAAGTTTAATGCCACCAAGATACAGGCGTGTTTATTCTTCGCTAAACGGAGTCTTATTATATATGTCATGAAGTGTCCCCGGGAAGAGCTAAAAAGCAAGGGGGATAGAAGGGTTCCAGTGGCGTTCAGCGAGGTCCTGGAGCCCTTCAATATTCATTGAGGCTGGCCACCGAGGGGGTTTTACTGAGTGAAAATGTCACATAACCCGGTTGCTCCCCCAAAGTAGCCGAATATCTTTATAAGATGTCACACCAGTCAACAAAAAAAAAAAGTAATCCGGTTAAGGTTAGGTTAAGATCGCAAACATACGGATTATAAAAAAAAAACTTTTTATAACTCAAAACAATTTTATTTTTGGTTAACAGTATCAGTTCGAGAGTGGTAAAGGTTTGAAAACGACGGGGGGATAGGTTCTAAGACCTAGGTTAAACAGCTGTAGGTCTAGAGGGCAAATTGTGATATAACTGTCCTTTGTTTTAATACTGTCCTTCAGTCCTTTACATTTTGTATTTCCATCTAATAGGTACACAGTTTACGCAATAAAATAAATTTAATCTGTCTTGTATATAAAAAATATAACAACTAGAGGCAACATTAACTTTTGAAAATACCCTTCTCCTTAACTGAAAAACGGCTGCACTCTCCATCAAGTCACCATTCAATAAAAAAAAACTTAATCAAAATCGATTTGGGAGCTACGATGCCACAGACACACACTATGTACACGTTAAACTCCTCGCCTAGAAATCTGAAATCATTATACACCTATTAAATAATAATGTTATTAAATTATAATGTAATAATATTAGCAACGGCTTTACATCATCGCCAATGAGTATTCCGTCGGAAATTCCACAAGGATATTTACTTGGTCCTTTATTATTTATAATATTCATGTATGACATCACATCTTGCATTAATTTTTCAAAAAATTTACTCTATGTTGATGATATGAAAATCCTTTGTCCTATCCGAATTCATGAAGACGTCTCACGTCTTCAAAGTGATATTGATAGATTTCAAAATTACTGCTTCAATTTAAAAAAATGATTAAAATGTTTCCAAGTGCTACATCTGTTCTTTTACTCGTAAACCACGCCCAATTATTAAAATAATATATTAATTTAAGTAGAGTATCATTCATCACAGATTTAGGAGTTACACTTGACTCTAAATTACTTTTTGATGAACATTTCAATTGTATTGTAAAAAAGGCTTAAAAAGCACTAGGTTTTGTATGTCTTCTGAATTCAACTCAATAAAAACTATTACCCAGGCTACGGCATTTATTTTACACGCATTGAAAGTATCCAAAAACGCTTTCTTCGTTACCTACCCGTTGCAAAAAATATCTTTTTCTTCCGCTACAGCAAAGAGAATCTCTCTCCCACTCGCATATATTACATATATACTACCTATTTATGTATTTATAACATTTGTTAAAAATATAAGTGACCTTCTATATGTTAAATAAGTTATAATGTGTTATATAGCCGTAAGTTTTCCTAAGAAAATAAAATCAAATTATATATAACTCAATTAGATTGAACCATTGTATAATTAAATTAGCCAACAGTAAAGTGGTTAATATAAACTTAGCATTAAAAATCTAACTCTCAAACAGCAGCAACATTTTATAGTACCTAGTTTCAATAGTCAAAGACTATAGTAACATTTGTATATGTAAAAAACAATAATAATTATTTTTGTACAACATCCGAAATCGAATGTCGTTCGTTTAAGAAAACTTGATTCGTTTCGTTTCTTAAGCAATGTATGGAATGTCTTGTTCTTCTGCTTGGCGTTTGTCCGTACCTAGGTTCGCTTTCCGACTAAGTTTTCTCCACTTCGTTTGGTTGTTAGCTCTCATAGCATCTTTCACAACGTAAAGCCATCGTCGCAACTTATGGAATGTATGGAAGGAAAATAAACCATATCAAGTTACTTCAAACGATCATCACTCGATTCACTCGCACCCCGGTTCACTATACAGATAATACAGACGGTCCACAGAAGCCTATTCACATACCAAGAGACTCGGCTACCGACAGTCGCGCGTCGCGCGTCGGCAGCCAAATCCTAGTGGTCGTTGAGATTGTCTAGTTCAACGTAAGTATTCATTTAAATTAGGCAAAACTGATCTTTCGCTGACCCTTTCGCTAATAATTAAAATGATAGATTACGGAACCACCGCTACCATAATGTACGGAGTCACTTACATATTTCATTATAGAACTTCTAAGTTTCAGTCAAAAGCAAGTAAGAGTCAAGGTCCAGTCATAGCCAAGCCCTAATAAAGTGGTAAAACCTTTTCTAGAATTTCTGTTAGAGTTTTGGAATGAAATCCAGTTCGCTCAAAGCGTTTCGCTTCTACGTTTATCATCCGTACAGCGAAGGAGTGGATATCATTGCCTGCGTCTTTGTTCTCCGAACGGTATAATCTGGGAGTTTTCAAGTCTCGAGTAAATAAGTATCTCCTAGGCAAGCATGTCACATCTTCGGCCGCATCATCACATTCCATCAGGTGAGATAGTGGTCAAATGCTTGCCTATTCCGCATAAAAAACGAAAAGCATGTTTTTGAACTTTGAATGATTTACCTACACTTATACACGTTCACTACACACGGAATATTAGTACTACTTATAATGCTTTGTGATTACACATTAACAATCGAAGCATCAGAAGTTTTGAAAAAAATATATACAAAATCAACAAAAATTTTTTTTCACTGCAGTAGCAAAACCTCCATGTGGGCATTAAGCACATCTGAAGTTGTTTCAAGAAGGGATAAAGATCGCCCGAGGGGGTATTAGCGGCATCAAATAGGTGAACCGAGACTGCAGGGCTTTACCTTATCGTTTACTTGTAGTTTAAACTCCATTTCGATCATCGCATAGATATAGGCCCGTCTAGGGCGATATCAGTTCTGCCGTAAGGTTTTACATACATTAGTCACTTTACACGTAATTCTGCCTAGCAGCTAATACTAATGCTATAGAGGTCAGACGGTGGCGTCCCTGACTCCCAGCTCGAGCTGATCCTGCAGGTCGCGGTCGTCGGGCGGCGGCGGCGGCGCGTCCAGCAGCGGCGCGGAGTCCACCTGGCGCTCGCCCGTGGCCGCCACCGTGGCCGCCACGGCCGCCGCCACCGTGGCCGCCCGCAGCGCGCGCGTCTCCGCGCCCTCGATGCGCTCGATGACGGCCACCATGTCCTCCGGCACGTGGTAAAATATCAACTTCCGTTGGTTAGCCTTCGCTTTGTCGACGAGTCGTTTGAGGACCTGAGTGATAGAAGATTTTATTTAGTACGGATCGTTGTAGATCGTGAGCCCAATGCGAGCTACCCTATATCGTAAGATTAATTAATATTTTGTAAATAAAACCGAGATAGCTGACGCTTAGCAATCTTCAAAATTTTTGCGTATTTTGGCCCGTTTTGCAGAATAGGTCAAAAGTACATTCAGTATAGATAAGCTCTTTATTGAACACCTTAATTAAGTATAGTGTATGTCTAGGTCAAAAAGTGCATCAATTTTACCCCCTGAAATTGATGCACATCGTATTAAAGAATTAAACTGGTCTGTGGAGCTAGAAGCCGTCACATAAAATTAAAGAAACTTAGTCGACCGAGTCTTGTCTTGGCACGTTCGTAGGTCCGACCAAATGTATGATGAGAAAAAAGTTAAAAATCAAATAAACGCTTTCACACCCACAGCCCCTCACTAAGTTCGATGACTTGTGTCGTGGGTGCCGGAAACATTCACATGACACACAAAATCACAACCAGAACAAGAAACACAAATAACCCATAGGGAGAAAACTTGTGTTCCCGCCGGGAATCGAACCCGTTTCTTTAGAAGGCGAAAGCTCACCCAACTTAGCCAACGGGCAGTTCGTCATTGATCAAATTCAAAACAATAATGAAAATAATGCATAATGATAGAGCAACTGAAGCTGATCAAATATGCCTAGATCGGCCTGACCTCAGCCTGGCAGGGTATAGTTTCAGTATACAGAGTGAATTATAAGATGGAGCTTTAAGGCTTTAAGCCCTTACCGTTGTGGCTACATGAAAAGGTTTTAAGGTGACTGTCTTGAATATTGATATTTTCTAAATTCTGAAAATCTTCACTAAACAATATTTTAAGTTGAGGACAGTCTTCTTAGAAAATTTTTTGCAGCTATACAACGGAAAATTTTCCGGGTGCCGAACATCACTAGCACCATAGTAGAAATATATAAGTAACTTGTCTTCATAGAGTGGTACCAAACGCGGCTTGTATGTGTGCACGGCCGTACGCACGTGCCTCAGCACGCACACTATGACAACAAACAGAACGGCGAAGACGACATGAGCCGCGCTCGTCGGCGGTCGACGACATTTCGCCGTATTCGAGCCATTCGCCACGGGCCTTTCCGCGCAGACGGATGTCGCGTGCCGCGTGCTGAGTTGCGTGCGCGCGTTTATATTTTGTAAACAGATAGGTAAAGTTCATATACCTACTTATAGTGTAACCTACTTTACGTGTTTATTCAATTTATGTAGGTTTTTAAGTGAAAACTTCTATAGGCGCGTTGAGCACTTTTTGGGTGAACAAAAATCATGGAACTCGCGACATCGTCACCGACGGCCAATATTATTGATTTATTGAAGCCTACTTAGCTATATTAGTTTTCCTTTAAACTTCGTTATATATACTACTACCGTGATTTCTTTTCACATATGCAAAACAATATTTTTTTCAAGATTTTTTTTGACTCTGTCGGCGGCTAATATGCAAATGAAATCGTATCTATTTTACCACCACATTTTATACAATTTTATTGTACCTAACTTGTTGGTTTGTTAAAATATACATTTTACCTAAATATACATAGGTACCTTTAAAAGTCGGAGATAGTGACAACCCTGCGTATTCGGCTAGAGTAGGCATTTGAATCTCCTACGGGCCTCGAGTCATCTTACTTATATATTTCTACTATGCTAGCACGCAGGTTTTTTACAGCCAAAGATATCACATGCTCGCCTAGAAGATAAGTTGTACGAGAGAACGCTCGTCAATCAACGGATTTTGAGCTGTTCCCTTAAAGAAAAAATAATACTCCCACCAGCCAACCGCAACTGCAACGTAGACGATCAGTACAATTAATGTGTGTAGAAGATCTCAAGGTGGATTCGTGTGATTGAAGCTAGAAGTGGGAACACACTAGCGGCCCTAGGCCAGCGCCATCGAGGCCGGAGACTTCGCTCTCTGGACCTCTAAAGTCTCAGATAGATGATGTTGTGAGCTGACGTGTTTATGTTTTACCTCGGCAGCGGAATAGTCGATGAAGGCGAGGCGGCTACAGTCGAGGAGCACGGGGCGGCGCGTGTCGGCGGCGTCGTGCACGCGGTCGGCGAGGCGCTCCGCGTTGAGGTAGGTCACGCACAACGTCGGCCGCACCACACACACTTCGCCGCACTCGCTCTGCAACACACGACCAACTTACAATGCTTCGCCGCACGTACCCTGGCGAGGCCGAGGCCGACGCCGCACGTACCTTGACGAGGCTGACGGCGACGGGCGGGCGCATGACGCGGCGCACGAGCGTCAGCAGCGAGGCCAGCACGCCCACCACCACGGCCTCCTCCACGGTGCGCACGAGGCACGCGCAGAACGTCAGCGCGAGGATGGCCAGCTCCACGCGGTCGCGCCGCCACAGCCGGCACAGGATGGGCAGGTCGATCTATCGAACGTAACGACGCTTCCTGAGCTACCGACTGAATACGACCGTTTTTACGAACTCTTTCAACTTTCAACTCTTTTCTTCTGAAGGTGGGACGCGCAATGCATTCGATACGGTCCACCCGCGACCGCCCTTAGCCTCGCTTTGGCTATATCGCGTTTGGTATAAGTGTTTCTATTGAAGACAATTTATTTTATACTCTATCTACGATTTCTACACTTGAGTCAAAATCATTTGGGTCCTAATTGCCTAAGTGTGCCAGTTAACGTCATCGATGAGATAAGATGCGACCTTTAACTTATATTACCTATAGTCTATACCTATCTAGTATCACAGTACTAAAGGACCTACATCAACTCATATCTATAATCTTGTTAATTTATAATTTGAACGACCTATAAGTAATCATTTATAGGAGCCGGATTACGAAAATAGCAGCACAACTATACAACAACCAGCACTGATGCTTACAAAATACCATATATTTTTCTTTTTATGCTAGGTAGGCAAGCATTTTACTACTATCTCACCTGATGGAAAGTGAAGATGCGGCCGAAGATGTAACATGCTTGCCTAGAAGATACCTATTCACCCTAGACTTGAAGACAATCAGATTGTACCATTCGGGAAACAAAGACGCAGGCAATAAGTTCCACTCCCTCGCTGAACGGATGATAAACGTAGAAGCAAAACAATTCGAGCAAACCGGAAGTATGTCACCCATATAATGATGACGTTTGACAGTTTGTCTTGTTGTTAGGTGGTAAAAAGGGGCAATTAAATCATGTAATTCCTCCGCACACTCTCCAAAATGTAAACGGTAGAATACCGATAAGCTTGCGACCTTACGTCGCTGAAACCTAAAATGAGCCTTTTTGCTCGCCGGTCGATGGACTCAAGAGCTTCAAGCTGGTACTTAGCGGATCCATCCCACTGGAGGCCGCAGTACTCCATACACGATCGGACTTGACCTTAAATTAAGAATCTGCCCCGGTGTGAAGTACTGCCTAACCTTTGCGAGGATACCGAGTTTCTTAGCGGCCAGCTGAGCTCTGGCTTCGATCTATGTCGACCTTAACTTTGGTACCTATGTACCAAAGTTAAGGTTCGATGCCAAGGAAACGCCAAGAAGCTCAAGTTTATTAGCTGTATTGGTGCATTATGAAACGTCGGAGATAGGTGAAAAGGTCTCCGTTTAGCGGGGAAAAAACACGCCTGAGTTTTGGTCGCATTAAAACGAACCAAGTTGGCATCGCCCCAATCGGCCACGGCTAACAAGCTCGAATTTAATCGACCTCTAATTTCCTCTCTTAGTAACTGAACCTCAACTACAAACCTTGCACTGACAATTACGAACACTACAAAAAATAATCAGCAGAACAATAAATTTTTATACATATGTACAATAATAGAGTATAAAACAGACCTTGCATTAGCTGTACGACGAAAGACATTGTACTCAACGACGTGTGAAGTGTCGTCTGTAGGAATATACCCGCCTATCTGCGGTGGTTGCTGGGTTATCGCACGCAATTGGCTCCTCTCATTGTTAATTGATTCTTAATGGGAGGTCGCGGCTGATATCGCACAAGAATTAAACATTGTTTGTCTATTTATGGATTTGCAACGGACAATATACTGTTTATAATTTGATATTATTGTTATACATAATCTAGACATACGTACTCTCAATAGTGCATATTAATTAATTAGCTATAACTTTCGTAGTAACATAGTAGAAATATATAAGTAAATTATCTTCATGGAGTCGTACCAAACGCGGCTTGTATGTGTGCACGGCCGTACGCACGTGCCTCAGCACGCACACTATGATAAATTACAGACCGGCGAAGCCAACACGAGCCGGGGCCGCCCCCGCGCTTGTCGTCGACGTTTGGCCGTGTTCGCGCCACGAGCCACGGCTTTCCGGCTTTCCGCGCAGACAGATATCGCGTGCCGCGCGAAGCGTTTGCCTCGAATTATGTCTACATCAAACAATCGGAATATTTAGTTTGATTATAGATCAACTCTATTGCTGTGTTACTCAACGTGTTAATAGCTATGTAGGTTTTTAAAGTGAAAACTTCTTTATGCGCGTTGAGCACTTTTTGGGTGAACAAAAATCATGGACCTCGCGTCATCGTCACCGACGGCCAATATTTGTTGAGCTCTACGCGCGATACATATCGCTCACGATCGGGGATCAACAAAACAAAATATAATGGTTATTTATGTATAATGTGTATACATTATTACACACATTTTATACTATCTTATTGTACCTACTTGTTTTACCTTTAAAAGTCGAAGATAGTGACAACCCTGCGTATTCGGCTAGAGTGGGCATTTGAATCTCCTACGGGCATCGAGTTATCTTACTTATATTTCTACTATGGTATCTAGTAACGTCTTAGGATAATTTCTTACCATGAATATAACGGCACAGATGAGTACGGACGACAGGCACGCCTTTGGGATGAAGTAGAAATACTGCGTCAAGAATATTAGAGCGAGCAGCGTTATTATTCCTGCAAAACAATATTTTATTATACTTGTGAGCGTAATTCTTGAAATTTTAGAATTAAATATTGTTCATTGTTGGCCATAATAAGTCAAGGGGATCCGTTGGCGTTATTTTTGTTCTACCTAGATTCACCTCTAGGAGACAGAGATGTTTGATTTACTAAAAATAACGAGTTTAGTTTCGGAGTAAAGGTAGGTATCGCTACTGACCGGAGTAAAGGTAGCGGTAACATCATAAACCGGAGTAGCGATACAGGTTTCGCTACTGAACAGAGCATAGGTAGAGGTATCATCACCGGCCGGAGTAAAGGTAGAGGTATCATCACCGGCCGGAGTAGAGGTTAAAAGCTTGAAATATCGTCAGTAATCGGAGTATAGAGGTTTCGCTACTGACCGGAGTAGAGTCCGGCGAGCGGCGTGCGCACGCCGCTGGAGTGCGAGACGGCGGAGCGCGTGACGGCGCCGCACGTGGGCATGGCGTGCACCAGCGAGCCCGCGATGTTGCACAGCCCCAGCGCCAGCATCTCCTGCGTCGCGTGCACGCGCCCGCCCGCCGCTGCAACACGCGCCGCCACTTAGCACGCGGCACGGGCCGGCAACACCGTGCTCGCGCCATACAAATGAAACACAACGCTGCGGACTATGCGTTGGACTTTGAACGATGTTATGGCTTACTCGCCTGCTGTGATAGCACTGTTGTCGAGAGATATACTCGTATATCCAATGCACGTGCTGGTGAGGTGAGATCTTGATCAAATTTAAATGAGACCAATTGGAAAGTAACATCTACACGCCTACATCCTCTCTCGTCTACCGTGTCTACGACAGGGTGGACTGGTAGAGAATGCCCCCTAGCATTAAGGCCGCCTTTTGTATTTTTAAGAAAAGGAGTGGTGCAGGAGAGAGCGAGGTAGGTGCGGATGTGCGGCGTCGGTACTCACAGAAGGCCTTGGCGATGGCGATGTTCATGATGACCATGACGACGGGCACCATGAGCACGCCGCCGCCGAGCCGCTGCACCATGCCGGTGAAGCCGACGGTGGCGTTGCCGACCGTGGCGCTCAGCGGCGGCAGCGACACGCGCGGCAGCCCCGGCTCCACGCGCCCTGCGGAAACCGCGCACCGAGTGAGAGAAAGGTAATCAAAGTACATGATGGATGACCCGGTTGAGCAAATGGTGTGTGTGCCTAAACAAAAATTATACAGCCCGTTGGCTTATTTTGGTGGGTTTTCGCCTTCTAAGCAGGTGCAATGGGTTCGATTCCCGGCTGAAACACAAGTTTTCTCCCCAAGGAAAATTTGTGTTTCCGGTCTGGTCCGGTTTCTGGTTGTGATTGTGTGTGCGATGTGAATGTTTCCGGCACCCACGACACGAGTCATCGAACTTAGTGTGGGCTGTGAGTGTCAAAGCGTTTATGTTTATGTATTGTCATATAAATGAAAATAAGAAGACATAATTATAATACCCGAGCATTATGACTTCTATGTAATATCTATGGGCCAATTGCCTATATATTTCCTAAAACTAAACTAAAATTATATACACTTATACGGCAAAGTTACCTACAAGTTACCTACAAGTCATCGAGCTAATAGGTAACTCAAGTGCTCAAGCAGTGGGCAGCGCTCCCACCATGCTGGCGGCATTGCTTCTCTGAATGTCTTCTTATTTTAATTTATTAGAAATCGTAAATACTTTTCTGTCATCGAAATAAACTTTATTTTGAAATCTTGAGTGTGTAACTTGTGAATAGTAATATTTATTCACCGGAGAGCTTGAACAAGGGCAGGGCCGGGTCGTGCACGCAGAAGGCGAACACGGAGGCGCACAGCACCACGAGGAAGTTACGGCTGATGGATAACAGCCACAGCGCCTTCTTCAGCCGCGCGCGCTTCGGACTCACCGGCACGTCCTTCACTTTCTGCAACACGCGCCACATACGTACTACCACAGATCGAATTATAGTTACATACTTCAATAGGCGATAAAGTTTAAAATCGCTTCTTCAGGCACGGGCCAAAATAAAATAAAAATGGTTGATAATTTTGGTGACAGTTAAATTACCTACTAGCATGTCTTTGATTCTATATTGCCGCATATAATATATATTATATGCGACAATATACTGTAAATTATATCTTTTTATGTGTAAATTATGTTAATTAACTAAAATATGTTTGTATAGTATTAAAATTCTTAGGTCCTAAGCTGATTTTAATAAATCGTAAAATGATGTCACAATTCATTTAACTTAGTGTGGGGCTTCGCATGTGAAAGGATTTATATTTATGTTTATGTTAATTTTGTATGGGCGCTGGTTCACACCCCGCTCCAAGCGACTTTTTGTTTCTTTAAGTATTGTAACATAGTCAGGTAGTTGGTAGTAGTTGCTAGTGGATCGGCGGCGCGGGCCGTGTGTCGCGACTCACCCGCAGCAGCAGCAGCGCGGCGCAGCACACGGCGGCGAGCGCCACGTCCGCCAGCTGCACCTCCGCCCACTTGTTGATCACCAGCCGCACGTTGTCGTACGCGGACTCGGCCACGAAGCTCAGTCCCAGCAGCCCCTTCAGCTGAGTCGCCATCACGATCACCGCCGTGCCGGACGTGAAGCCGGACGTCACCGCCGGCGAGATCAGCGTCACCAAGAACCCTGACGCCACGCACACATTTTATCTCACAAGAACCACACCCTGTTTCTCAAAAAAATGTTTCCAGTGACTGTTTCCAGTGACAGATCACTGAAAACTCATGAGTAAGGAGAAGGACTTGACTATACGATACTAATATATTATCAACCTCATGAACGAGGTCTTTAGAATTGTTAGTCACCGAGTCTTAGCAGGCCCATGATGAGCACCACGACGCCCGAGAGGAAGGTGAGCAGGATGACGAACTCGACCGGCAGATCGCGGCACAGCTGCAGCGTCAGCAACGCCATCAGCGACGTCGGCCCGATCGACACCTCCTTCACCGTGCCCAGCGCCACGTACAGGATTGTGCCTGCAACACCACGACCGCTACATGACCGTGCGCTCTGCTTCTGGCTCACCGAGAAGCGTCTATGACAAATGGCAGTGGAGACGGGCACTTCCGAGTGGTTAATATTTCAAATTAGCTAACGAAATTACCGATGGATGTAATATCCTCTTTTGCCACTGTAATGTTCGATCATATATACCTAACTAGTCGTTTGCGCCGAACTGAGATCTACTCGCACCTACATTTTTCCTTTATTGCACACCAAAAAATAACACTTACAAAGAAATCTTAAATATAACATAGGAGCACAAAGGGCGGTCTTATCGCTCAAAGCGATTTCTTCCAGCCAACAAAAGGGAGATGATAAAAATATTACAAACAGGGCCGGTGGTGTACTTCAACACGTATTTAAATTAATAAATGTACTTACACATACTTATTATTATTAGATACATAATATACATACAAAAACCTACATAAATAATAATAATATATTATAAACATACACAAACTAATATATGTTATTTGACATATATATGACTAATAAAGGACATTCATAGCTTTAACTTAATTGAGAGTGATACCATTTTTTTATTTGTTCTTGAGGTTAATTGCTATTAACTTTTATCTTTAGGTATAATAATTGTTTGATTTCTGTATTTGTTTGTTGTTCTAGTACAGGGTATAACGGATATTATACGTAAGTTTCAGCTTAAACGTGAATACATTTTTGACATAGACTCGGGACAAAATAGTTCTAAAAACAGTGACATTGGTGGCCTGCCAAATTGTTATTTTACAACATAGTTTTTTTTTTACCGGATTCTTACTCTACTTGCAGAGCTCTTTTCAACGATACGCCACAAGGGTAGATAAAAAAATAAAAAACATTTCGTGTATGTTTACGGGTATGTATACACGTAAGCAGGGAGCCCCCTTTACATTTTCATTTACATAATTTTAATTGCCATTTCTGGCTATCGCCATAGCGTTACATTATTCACTAAAGATTTGAAGTTATTCGCTGTTATGGTTTAGACCCTAGATGCATCTGACAGACGTACGGACGGACAAAATGCTGAACCCAATTCAACATAGAGATTTCGCTTCGCTCGATCAATTATGGTCTTTCCGTAGGAACTTTTCTGCATATTACTATTTTTATTAAATCTTATTTTATTTAATACGAAATAGATCCCGATACCCTGCTTAGAAAACAAAAGCACGTTCGACTAAGCCAACGCAGTCCCATAATATGTAGCTACTAACTAGCTATTCGTTGTGTATACGTGTGGCTGGGTACAATCCATTGCATTGCAGTCAGACATGATTTTATAAATGTAGGTACACCCAAAAACTTTTCCGTAAATTAATCTTTTTACTATAAAGCAATTACGGCTTTGACATTTCACTTGCGACAACGACAAACATAAATTATATAAGTATTTAGTCATTAAACTATCATTTTAACACGACGAAATTGACCGAAACTTCTCGCTGCGGAGAAAACAAACACTCGCCGACTGCGTCAACGGCATCGCACCTACAGCTGCTTACGTCCCGGCCTCGGCATTTACCTACGCATTTGCTGAGATCGGTCGATATCATAGTCTACTGCGGGTAGTTATCAGGAGCGGTACAAGCAGCACGTAATTCATACACAGGGGCTCAGTCGAGGATCCAGCAGCGCGTGCATCATCGACGGCCTGCACATAGGGGACGGAACGCCGGCAACCGGCGACCGGCGGCCGACGCAAGCGGAGCTGCTTACTGACCCACGTAGGAGGAGTAGAGGCCGTACTGCACGGGCAGGTTGGCGAGCGAGGCGTAGGCGATGCTCTGCGGGACCAGCGTGATGCCGAGCGTGACGCCGGCCACCAGGTCCGCCACGGCCGTGGTGCGGCAGTAGGCGGCCGCCCACGCCAGCGCCGGCAGCCGCCGCCGCAGCGCGCCCGCCCGCCCGCTCCGGGCGCGCCGCCCTAGCGAGACGCCCTCCTCGTCCATCCTCGCCCGATTTTTTATATAGATGATGCCGCTGCGGTGCCACGAGCGCGACGAGCGGCCTGATGCCGCCCTGCTTCGAGACTGACTGGACGAACCGCGGCTTCTCGATCGACTCCTTATCTCTCCGGCGCGCGGCGGAGAAACCTTTCCGATATGTGAGCAAACAACGCCGGGAGCGAACACGCTCGCCGTCACCCGGTGGCGCTGCTCGCTGGTCCCTCGGATTACTGTGTCCACGGCCATCGCGAGGTCGCTCCGCGATCTGCGGTGGCCCGGAGCCTTTTCTAAATCTTACAGTTCTATGTATTTCCGGGTTATGAAAAAACCAAAGTTTTCCGCTCTTCTGTTATCTCGCTGATAGATTTAATGTGGTTGCACACTGATCGCCTCGTTGTAGGCGACGACACAAATATCATTGTAGGTATCGTTCGACGATGATAAAGTTATTTTCGATGCTATAAGAGTATTATTGTAATTAAGCGACTTTCGTGTAGCATTTCAATAATTTTATCTCATAACATTACTAATATTTATTTAATTATGCCAGTAGGTTCGTAAACTATTCTTGTTACCAATCCGAAGTACAACATTCTACTTCGGATTGGTAACAAGAATGTGTAAATTTACTAAGGTAGACGGCAGTGCATCCCTTATTGGGGTACGTTTGTAGGATACCTGCCCCCCTATTACGTATCTTTGTTGCACGCGGTTTCTATTTGAATTGAGCAAAAATGAACCTTATTTCTTAGGAGTTTTGTCAATTTAGTATTGAAACCGTTTGCAACAGATATAGGTAATAGAGGGTCTGGTAACATGTGGGAGGAGAATGCCGCGACTAACTAAACCACACCGGCCTAAACTGTGACTCGAGATTTGTCGGTTTATTGGTGGAAAAGCTACAACATCCTTATTGAGAGATCTGACGTTTTGTAACACACGGGAGACTAGTCGCGGAGGTAGCGGGATCCGAGGCACGGTGCTCCGCTGGCTTCCGCGACTAGTCTCCCGCAGTAAGTAGGGGGCCCTAGATGGGAGCTGACCACTCGCGGCAAATTTCTGGATGTTACATAATGACGGTTGGCAACTGGGACGAGAGGGCTCTATGAACAATCCTAAAGGGATTGAGTCCCGCAGTCTTTTATAATTATTTTTATTGATTCAGAGTTTTGCCTTGTGCTGAAACCTTGCTTCCTGACAGCTACGTGATGTACGTACCGTACATTATAGGTTTTGATACAGTCGAGTATATCAATATGCGGCATAAATGGGAGTATTTTTTACTGCGATGAGTTAAAGCCTTTGTTATTTACAGAACCGAAGACTTAAATATCAGAAATAATAAAAATATATTATATAAAATAATAAAATTTCATCTACATACCTCTGCGCGTTTTTGAGAAAAAAGGAACTGACAAATGATGTGATCCTAAAAAGGTAATTTTTTTGTCCTTTAGTGGCAATAAACCCTATATATGTATACTTATGAATGAAACAAGTCTGTACTTACACTAAAATCAAATACCCATTCTACGTCTAGTGACCTTACTTTTTTATTTTACACTTTGTCATAAATAAGACCTATTATATATGTATATGTACATATTATGCGACTACCTACAGGAACTTTACCACAGCTTTATTACAATTATTGAATGTTTAAGTAAGAATTGTTAAACACACTTTAAATCGTTAAAGCTCCTAAATAGTCATTCGAAATAATTAGAGAAACCAAAAGCCGATTTTCAAATATCAATTCAATGATACCCTCGGGTAGGGTATGATGATACCTCACTTAACACAGCTTGTTTGAATTATTTTTATTTATTTATACTTTATTGCACAGCAAAAATAGTGTACAATTGGAGGACTTAATGCTAATAGCATTTTCTACCAGTCATCCAGCAATGGTAGGAACAAAAGTAAAGCGTGCATCAGAATAGTGTATTGTCCATAATTTAAACTATAATTATAATTTATAATATATTATTTATTACATATAATATTATATAATGCCACTTTTCGTTGTTATTTTATAACTCAAGAACGGGCTCACCTATCCAACCCAAATGTTTAGGCTTTGTTCGGACTATTTAGTAGATGGTTTATGTGAAGTATGCACAACATCGGTTGAGCGGTTCTTCATTTATCATACCCGAGCGAAGCCGGGGCGGATCGCTAGTATATACTTATAAAAATATTCAATAATATATTGATATATACAATACATAAATAAATATAATATGTGCTTAATAAGAACGTGTGGTAGCTAAGATGTAATATTAGTGCTTATCTTTTTTAAGAAGTACTCTCGCAACTGTCGTTTAGACTTCTTTTGCCGGTGATTTTTTAATATATTTCGGAAGTTGGTTCCATAGACGCACTGCAACTGCTCTAAATGAGTAATCTAGAATCCCTGTATATACATAATAGTAGGTACTCACAGACCTACTATTATGTATATTACAATTTGTCGTCTGGTTGTCCCCATATTGAATTCTGATTACTATCATCAGCATCATCACTGTCATGGCTTTAGTAACATTTGTACTATTACGACAAATCGAATGACGTAAGAATTATCAAAATCGCCCACGCGTTTGGTAACAACGCCACAAAGGAACAAACAAACAAACATCCATAGGCTGATATACACATTACTCTCCTGCAAGCAATGCAAGGCGTGTCAAAAATCGGCATGCAATCAACTACTCACTTAGCTACGATTGAGAAAATGAAAATACATTTTATTGAAAAACAGAATTAGCTTTAATGTTACTTATTTCGCCTACACAACAATGTTTATAGATATAATGTTTAAATGCACTGTTTCACCTTGAGTTAGTGCTAGCATACATATAATAAATAATAAATAGTATATTAATAATAAAGACTTAAGCTCAGGTACTTACACTAACAATCGCGACTTAGCTACATGACTATCTATATATTATTTACAACCATACATTTATCACGCACGTCTAAGCATTACACGCCATACATTAATGGCTACGATGAGCGTGATTCCATGATTATTTTAATTCACAAATCCTGTTTGTCAAGATGAACATATCGCCTGCTTAGCTAAAACACGATATTAAATGGAAACTCATAACGGGTGAATGTAACCTCAAAATCTTTGGTATATACGTATCTGTTACAGTTGCAATAAAATAATTCTACATAAATAACATGTATATGGATAACTCGTCGAAAAACAACAATGTAATTAAATTGTCTAAATGAATTGCACTAATTGCTTATTATCAATGATTTATAATAACATTAATCGTCAACTTGGTTAATATTGGTTTTATACACATAAAATACATCCGACGACGTCGAGTACGCCGGCGGCGAGCAGCGCCTACGGTGCAGACTACTACAGAAACTACAATTATTTGATTTTCTTCATGATGGCGTCTATCTGTTCATCCACGCGCGGACTGGTGCCCCTGTAATGGAAAACAATTATTTTTATGCAACACCTAACTTGAATGATTTTTATTTTACTGAAAGTTCACAATACCTACACAAGATTACTGATTAGTATCGGTAATTTAATTTGATTATTTTATTATATTTATTTTATCTTGTCTCTAACAGGAATATTGATATTGTCAACCTCAATTTGAGTCAGTTTCTGAGGCAAATAAAAGAAATTGTATTTATGTCAAATGTATGAATAAAAATTAATAAAACAATAATATTAATTTTAAGTTTTAGATAACTGTTATATTAAACTCTAACTTTTCTAGCGATTTCTAGCGAAAATTATTACATTGATAGGTCGGCGACGAGTTGCGGCACGTCGCTGGAGTGCGCCGCGTACAGTGTGTATGTGTTAGTGTGTGTACCTGAAGGCGGCGGGGTCGGGTCCCACGACGGCGACAAGTTGCGGCACGTCGCTGGAGTGCGCCGCGTACAGTGTGTATGTGTGTGTGTACCTGAAGGCGGCGGGGTCGGGTCCCACGACGGCGACGAGTTGCGGCACGTCGCTGGAGTGCGCCGCGTACAGTGTGTATGTGTGTGTGTACCTGAAGGCGGCGGGGTCGGGTCCCACGACGGCGACGAGTTGCGGCACGTCGCTGGAGTGCGCCGCGTACAGTGTGTATGTGTGTGTGTACCTGAAGGCGGCGGGGTCGGGTCCCACGACGGCGACGAGTTGCGGCACGTCGCTGGAGTGCGCCGCGTACAGTGTGTATGTGTGTGTGTACCTGAAGGCGGCGGGGTCGGGTCCCACGACGGCGACGAGTTGCGGCACGTCGCTGGAGTGCGCCGCGTACAGTGTGTATGTGTGTGTGTACCTGAAGGCGGCGGGGTCGGGTCCCACGACGGCGACGAGTTGCGGCACGTCGCTGGAGTGCGCCGCGTACAGTGTGTATGTGTGTGTGTACCTGAAGGCGGCGGGGTCGGGTCCCACGACGGCGACGAGTTGCGGCACGTCGCTGGAGTGCGCCGCGTACAGTGTGTATGTGTGTGTGTACCTGAAGGCGGCGGGGTCGGGTCCCACGACGGCGACGAGTTGCGGCACGTCGCTGGAGTGCGCCGCGAGCCGCGCCAGCGCGCGCAGGCCGCGGTACAGGTGCTCCTCGGCCGGCGCCTGCTGCAGCAGCTGCAGCAGCGCCATCGCCAGCTCCACGCACACCTCGTCGAACACCTGCGCACCGGTAACGACAGGGGACCGACGCCACAAGGCCCACGGGCTCTATACTCTCTCTACTCGAATGCTTTGCGCGGTTTTCTTAAGTCACGTTTAATTTTAGCGCCCCGTACGACGTAAAAAGTCATAACGACTGTTCGGCGAGGGAGAAGTGTCTGAAGGTGCTGGACGGCCACTCTACACGACTCGGTCGCGCACATCATTGTTGAAATTTTTCTGCTTCGAACGCGACTGAGAATAATAGTAGAATGGACGTCCAGCGCGCAACGACGTTATTTGAAACAAAGTATAGAGATAATCATTCATGATTTTAAATAGATATAATCGATTATTGATATCATGTCTCTGATGAGTGGCCATTAAAGCTAAACATGCATTTTGGGATCCCATACCATTTTATAACTTGACAGTCACGTATCAACTTGTTTCATTGGAACACCCCTTTTGTAAACGGTGCTCGTAGGTTTTACCATATTGACGCGGCAATACCGAATCCTGATAATACAATTTGTTCAGTTTGAAAGGTGCCATAAACGGGATCATAAAAAGAGTTATTACATAATACATTAAGACCCGAGCAAACAGCGCGCGCGTAGTGGAGTAGCCATAAAGCAATTCATCTAGATAGCGGCACCACAACACGCTATTCGCAGATCGTTGCGTATATACCGATCGCAACACAAAGTGCCCCTGGAGGCAGGAAGGTCGACCGTCATCTCTAGTACGATTGTTTCTTGTTCGTTCTTATTATAAGAATACTCTGATGGCGCGTGGCGTAGGGATTAAGTCGTTATATTTCAACCGGGCTCGATTACCAGCTCAATTTTGTTTTTGTTCGCAATTGTATTAATACCACCAATATTTGCGTGTATGCTGGGTGCTCCTTTGATCATTACATTTTGATTACCATTTTTGTTTTGGGCTACATATTATTACATTTTACATATTCTCTGAGAATTTAAAGTAATTCGCTTGTATGGCTTAGGCACTAAATGCCTCTGACACGACGGACAGACAGACGAAAGAACCAACTACCCATGTAAACTTAGAAACCTCGCTCCGCTCGGTCAATAATATATTGTAAATCATATTATTAAATTTATGTCCATAGTGACAAACTAGAAATTATTTACAACTAAATGTAACGTGGCAAACAAGCTAAAGTAAGCAAGACTCCTGAAAAGTAAAGCCTTTTATTTGTTCTAAGATATTCGAGTCGTCCGAAATGTTGACATCGCACAAGGCCATCACAATACAAGCATAACGCAACCATAGTAATATTCCGTGCAATCGTAAGAAAAATGCATGAATACTTGTCCAAACACACCGCCTCAAGCAACCCGTGTCGCGGGAGCATAACACATGTAACATAATATAGCTATATACTATGGCGTGTCCCTGTTACAGCGACTTCCACGGTTCCGCTGTTATTTATGATCAGCACTTGACATTGGTGTTCTGCCAACGTAATTTTCTAAGCAATCACAAGTCAGATAAGATTTTAAGATAATATTGTTATTGTACAAAAACAAATATTTGCGCACTAAGAAAAGTTTATTCCTAGTAACGAATTTAGGTATTAACACAACATATCCATTCAAAATGCGACCTATTCACCGAACATCAAAAGTGATTAGTACTGAGACGTTAAACAATAAATGGATTAATAAGCACAAGAAGTCTTTTAAAATTACACGTAGATTGAGATCGTAAATAAGAAAAAATAAAATGAATTAAGCCAACACAAAACAAACAAGATAGTATCTAAATTTTGCTCGTACACTATGTATTAACTATTCTGTAAATCTGACACTGAGCTGTTCACTTTATGATTTTAAACTGGCATGGTCACTCGCATTAGAGTTATTATTACAAACAGAATGTTTACCATGTATCCTCTAGTTATCTTAACAGAATGATGTTACATCCCTAGAAAGTTTTGGGAAGCAATTGAAATTACCAAGTGCAAGATTTGTAATAGGGAAGATGGGTTCCAATTTTCGAGTGTTTGGAATGCGGTGGTTACCTTTGTAAAGGCCGAAAATCAGCTGAATGTGTGGTGAAAACAGATACTGTGAGCATCGTTTGTCACAACCAATTTTGCAAGAGTAAGACGATTTCTAGAGGTACCAGAATCAACCGCAAAAACAAGTAAGATGGTAGACAGATATGTCTGCGTGTAAACAACATCCACCCGGAAATATTCCAGTCTTCGTTGTCACGGCGCCGAAATATTGAGTCCTCAATAATAATCAAAATACAAGGCAAATATCCTATTCTAGACTCACAAATACACAGGATAAGACGGTTGTGTTGGTTATTGATTTGGAATTACGGTTCATGTGGGTGAAGAGAAGTAGTTTTTATAGAAGGTAAACCTGATCAAGGAGTATTCATTCGATATCAGTCATTTTAAGTAACCTCAAATAGTTATCATCATCACGACTGACAGATGATGATGTTCATTTGCCCAGCACAAACTGTCAACCTGTCAAGATAGCTATGTTTGTTACCAAACAACATTTTGGGCAAAACCGACTACTTGTCTGTTTTCACTGACACTAGTGGGCAAATCCAAAAAGGTCACCGCGAGCCTGAACCGGTTCGTAACAACCATGAATAACACTCGCGATAGTTTCTGACTTCAATTACTGGGTTCGCTTATTAGCCAAACTAGTGAGGTCAACATTTTGCCTCGTCTTTAACTATATTATTATTAAAACTATCGTGAGCCGTATTCATGTTAATTTAGTTCCGGTTGTAACTGTTATCGTCTTTAACTGTTGTTGCACTTTTGGGCAAATACTTCTTTATGAGAAATTACTGCTGTTATGCCACTAAGTAGGTCTTTATATAGATTTCAGAATTGGAGAGTTTGGCGGTAAAAAATAACTTGACTTAATACCAAAATTGCCAGCGTAAAGTTTAGTTTCATTGGGTCTATTGAATTGTGTTGTCGGATGAGCAGAGATAAGGTTTAAATGAAATAATCAAATGAGTAATACGGACAAGTCCATTGTAAAAAATATATAAATGAAAAATATGGACTCCGAGTATGTAGGGAGTAGAATCAAATTATAAAAGTGATGTAACAGATTAGGTATTACAACATGCTTTTCTGGTAAGTAGTAAAGTGAGAGACATGAGGAGCGCGATAAGGCTCGAAAAAGCATTATTCGGAACACGGTGACGGTTAGGCAGGTACCTTGCACTTGGCTTGTCTGGGCAGCAGGTCTCGCAGCGCCTTGCCAGCCTGGAACCGCTGCAACACACACAGCGCTACGCAACACGCACACACACACACGCACACACACCTGCACCTCACAACACGCCTCGATACGTCGCGGTCACCGCCCTAGCCTCCCTAGTGCACGGTGACGGACGTCGCTATGCAATGTCCGAACGGCTCCCTTCGCAGTTTGCACCGAACGATTCCATTAGATAATGCGAAGCTTATGAGGACTCTTTTTTACTATTATATTAACTTAAATAAACAATTAATTGGCTGGCGTCGCTTGCGCTTTAGGCTATGCGGCTCGTTACAGTATTGGTTTATGTGCCAAATTAAATAAATAAATCTATACTATATACATATATATATACAGTGAAACTTGGTTAAATGGGACCTGGATAAATGAGAAACCTCTATTATTGAGAGTTACAATGAGGTCCCGGTACTTTTTCATTGAATAACCTCTATTAATGGGACTTTTCGAACCTGGTTAAATGAGATCTGATTTCTAGGATTTAATCGATGTTTACCTTTATAATTGGGACTCTGTAACTCAATTCCCTCTATAAATGAGACAAATTAACAGGTTGCGACAGGTTTTGACACTTTTGTTTACACATTAGAATGTCTTTCGCATACGCTTTGTTTGTCAGTACTATCTCAAGTTTTGACCTAAAAACAAGGGAGTAAAAGTGTACAAAATGCCCAAACGTAAATATCAAACTTGATGAAAAAAAAAAAAAAAATTTCCACGTTATACATAATGTTTGTACATTCATACCTACATAATATAATAGATTCATTACACCAAAAATACGCATTTTTATTAACATTTCCACCTCTCCCTCTAAAAATGAAATAGCCGTACATTTCAACCTCTATAAGCAGGAGCCTCTGTAAATGAGACAACTATAATTTTAAACCTGCCTAATTGGAAAACTGGATTAATGGAAACACTCAATAAATGGTACAACATTCTTGGTCCCTTGAGATCCCAATTAACCAGGTTCCACTGTATATACACGGATGTTGTGATATACAGATATGGTAATTTGGAAAAAAATACATATATATATATATACTTAAATAGAAAGCAAATTTTAATACATAAGCTCTTAATTACATCATGAATTAGTTATTAATATTAGTTTAGTCCTTTGTCATTCGTGTAATAAGACGTAATATTGTATGTTAATAATTATACGTACATAGATTTCATTAACAGAAACGTGCAAAAATCAGATAGAGATAGTATTATAGAAAATGTTAATAGTTAAGAAAACAAAGATTTATTTAGTACACATATGTTTGCAAGTTATAATAACATTATTTTGTACAATGTCTCCTATATGCGCAAATATACCTAACCTCGAATTTTCGACCAACGACACGTGTTGACGAACCACCAAGAAGAAGTTGCTTCAAAAAACAAAAAAATACGTGACGCATATGTGGAATAATATATGTATAGAGAAAAACTCCTATAAAAGACGTATTTGTCCCTATGACCACCTTCCGAATCTGTCATTGGACTGCACGGACTCCACGGTACCCCATTATCTTTTCATCATTGTGTGTGTTTGAAAATGGATTACTAATTTGGAAACAAAAATACATACTAACGAAGCAAGTAAAATTAAAGCTTGTGAAACTATCAAAATCTAGCAATGTTGAGATATTTCTGTAGCCAGTCCGTCACGTGCAACAAGAGTCTAATGTTGTAATCAAAGGAAATGTGGCAGAATCTACGAGGACAATGTCGGCATACAATGTCATGAACATTAAACAAGAGTGTTACAAGTAAACACAATATATTTATAGTGTAATTATATACTCATTACGTAATATGTACTTTCTTTCAATGGCAATAGATGTAGTTTCACAGCTAATTCTACCGCGTTAATGCGTTTTTCTAGCGATTTTTTTTACAGTTTTTAGATTCAAGACAGCTCTTACTTAAATGATAAGAAGGATAAAAAAATCTAAATCAATAATTTAAAAAATGATATTATTATGAATTTGACAAAACGTTCAGGTCACGGTATAGGCATGTAACAAATTAATTAATTAATTAAAATTTTGCGCTTTGGCTATTGATGGCAATAGCAATTACATTTATAATAGTAATCTTTTTATCTTTTTTTTTGTAAGTAACTTAGTTCTTTGCTGTATATAGTTTTAGTTTAGTTTTAGAAATATTTATAGGCAATAGATAGTCCGAGGTCTACACCTTTTTTACCATTAATATAAATAATTTGTTATACATTGGTGTGTCGCCGCCATCTCAAAACTATACCACTGCAAACTTATTTCAATTGGAAACTAAGTGCATATTCGTACAAATTATTTTGGGGTACGTGTTATAGATATTGTATTTTGAGAGTACTAGGCATAGGGTCAGAAATAAGTTGAACGTGTGACTGTCTTGTCTTGGGTATCGTAACGAAGCGTTATAGTTGAGAGTAGAATAACAAATTGCGCGTCAGAAAATATATTTGACAGTAACATGCGTGTAACATTAATGTTTGCATTATACTCTGGATTATCATCTTATTCAAGAGATAATAATACAAACAATAATAGCTTATAAAATAATATGCGTAGTGAAAGCACGGATTTCCATTATCGCTTGCAAGTTCGAGTATAATAATATATTATTGTAGAGGATCATCGCAGTCGAAGTTCGATATCTTCTTTAAAAACTTCTAATATATCTTTAGATTTAGATAAACGCACAGGACTCCGTACTTTCACTAAAACCGTATTCGCCATCCAGCCAAGCTCCCGGCAAAAGGTCATAATATAAATAGCATCCAGGGGAGCATATCTCAAGTCGTTCCGATTCATCGAGTAGGAGGGACCACATCGCTCGCGAACGATCGGGGTCACAAGTTCGAGCTAAATGAAGCTAATCCGCGCGCGATTTTGCTACACTCAGCTACTATACGAGGCGGGTACCACAGGGAACGGGCACGAGATTTAAATATAGGTCAAGTACTATTTATTAAATCTTTATAGTTTAAAAATTACACCCATAACATTCGTTTCTTATATGTAGAAATGCTTTTTAATAAGTAATTTTTAATGAAAATAAAGGGAAGTTAAGATCGATTCGTTTTCGAAGCGAAGGATCGGATCGGGGACGTCAAAGGAAGAAAGTTAAAACGACCTCGATTAAAATCGCCCAAATCCGCTCAAATTTTCGAATATTCATTTTGATACGAAGCGAAATTTTATTTTCAGTTATTAAAGTAAATAGTAAATTAAAAGCATGAAAATGATATGCATATCCCCCCCGTTTCGTATAGGAGATGGACGTAGGAGCTAGGCGGGGCGGCGAGGCGGCGGGGCGGGTGGGAAGGGTAGCGTATGGTGCAGATACCGACCACAGTCTTTACCTCCTTGGTGGCGATGTTGTACATGAGCGCCGTGCCCGCGTCGCGCAGCGCGCCCTCGGCCAGCGCCGCGTGCACGCACACCTGCACGCACACACGCACGCTACACTACACTACACTACACTACACTACACTACACTACACCATCTCGACGATTGACTTTTTTTTTCTTTGATTATTGGCTTCGCAATCTTGTGCATTTAGCCAGTGTCAAGTATTAATATATTTCAAGTGTATTTCATATTAAAAGTCCTAGTCGCATGTCACGGTCGAGGTTCAGTCGTAATCAAGTCGTGCCCTAGTAAAGTGGTAGAAACTTTACTAGTACTTCTATCGGATTGATTTTATTTATATAGCATTAACCATGCTAGGCAGAACTAGCTCGTTCAAATCCCGCCTCAAGCGATAATTTTTCCTTTCTAAATTTATCAATATAGTTCTGCCTAGCATGGCTAATGCTATATAAATAAAAACAATCGATTTGGGTGGACGTTATCAACACAACGTGTAGCTAACTGCAATGTTAGACTCGTTGGCCGTAGTAGTTTCTATAAACTGTTTCGGTAGATGACGTCACACGTCCCCGTAAGACGGTAATAATAAGGAAAGGTTAATTTCGTCGCTTCAGGCGGGGCTTGAGTAGCTCAGCGGTTAGAGCAATAGGACATGAGACCCTATGGCCGCGGGTTCAAATCCCGCCTCAAGCGATAATTTTTCCTTAATAACGAGTCTATAAGTCAAGAGTGAATAGGTATCTTCTAGGCAAGCATGCTATATCTTCGGCCGCATCATCACTTTCCATCAGGTGAGATCTTGGTTAAATGCTTGACTATCGGGCATAAAATAAACCTCGCCAGGCATAGGGGCGTACCTTGGTGGTGGCGCGGATATTGGAGAGCGGCTGTCCGTTGTGTTCCCACTCACTGATGTACAGCAGCCACTCGGAAGACGAGATGTTCTCGAACAGGTTGCACATCTGCAAGTCGAACGTTCCCCCGTTAACTCGGAAACTGCTCCATCATTTATTTAAAGAAACAAAGAATAGGTATTCCCACTCGCGGCCCATCGAGCTCAAACACTCGCAGAGGGGGGTCGGTGACTCACATAACATACACCCAGAATCAGAAGAACAAACGTCCCCGGGGAGGATAATCGTGCACCCGCCAGGAATCGAACCCGAGCCCCACGAATTTCGAACGGTATTCAGCGACACGTCGCGCAGCGTCGTATATGTAGCGGTATACGTACAAAGAGCGCGAGCGCCTCCTGCTCGGGCGCGGGCAGCGCGTCGATGCCGTGCGCGTAGTTGAGCAGCGCGTGGTGGCGGCGGTCCTGGTGCAGCAGCAGCGACACGTCGCGCAGCGTCGTATATGTAGCGGTATACGTACAAAGAGCGCGAGCGCCTCCTGCTCGGGCGCGGGCAGCGCGTCGATGCCGTGCGCGTAGTTGAGCAGCGCGTGGTGGCGGCGGTCCTGGTGCAGCAGCAGCGACACGTCGCGCAGCGTCGTATATGTAGCGGTATACGTACAAAGAGCGCGAGCGCCTCCTGCTCGGGCGCGGGCAGCGCGTCGATGCCGTGCGCGTAGTTGAGCAGCGCGTGGTGGCGGCGGTCCTGGTGCAGCAGCAGCGACACGTCGCGCAGCGTCGTATATGTAGCGGTATACGTACAAAGAGCGCGAGCGCCTCCTGCTCGGGCGCGGGCAGCGCGTCGATGCCGTGCGCGTAGTTGAGCAGCGCGTGGTGGCGGCGGTCCTGGTGCAGCAGCAGCGACACGTCGCGCAGCGTCGTATATGTAGCGGTATACGTACAAAGAGCGCGAGCGCCTCCTGCTCGGGCGCGGGCAGCGCGTCGATGCCGTGCGCGTAGTTGAGCAGCGCGTGGTGGCGGCGGTCCTGGTGCAGCAGCAGCGACACGTCGCGCAGCGTCGTATATGTAGCGGTATACGTACAAAGAGCGCGAGCGCCTCCTGCTCGGGCGCGGGCAGCGCGTCGATGCCGTGCGCGTAGTTGAGCAGCGCGTGGTGGCGGCGGTCCTGGTGCAGCAGCAGCGACACGTCGCGCAGCGTCGTATATGTAGCGGTATACGTACAAAGAGCGCGAGCGCCTCCTGCTCGGGCGCGGGCAGCGCGTCGATGCCGTGCGCGTAGTTGAGCAGCGCGTGGTGGCGGCGGTCCTGGTGCAGCAGCAGCGACACGTCGTCGCGCAGCGCCGCCGCCGCCAGGCAGCGCAGCAGCGCCGCGCGCGCCGCCGCCTTCAGCGCCGCGTCGCCCAGCACGCGCCCTGCAACCGCAACACTCGCATCCGGCTCCGAGGACCCCGCGCGCGCCCCAAGGGGTACCTTCCGGGGGTAGGCTTCCTCCTCGGGCCCGACTTTTAAACTTCCGCGGCTTGGCCCCGTCGCTTTGAGGCGTCCGTTCGTGTCGCCGAACCTCCGGGTCGCCCGAGGCGCTTCGCTTCGACGTTTATCGGCGAGCGGACGAGGGGGTGGAACTCGTCGCCCGCGTCGCCGTTCCCCGAACGGGACGATCTGGGTACCTTCGAGTCTAGGGTGAATAGATCCCTTCCGGGGGAGTATGTTCCGTCTTCGGCCCCGTCCTCCCTTCCCGTCGGGTGACATATTTGTCGGGTGCCTCCCGTTCCAACGTAAAATTGTAGAACTCCTCTCCCGAGTCCCCGCTGCCCGTTCTGGGAGACTTCGAGTTTGGAGTGAATAGGTATCTTCCCGGCGAGCGTGTTCGTGGTCGCTTCCCGTCGTCGGATGACATAGGGATCGAATGCCTATTTGGCATGAAAAACGATGTCGCATGGAGTTTCCCGAAGTGTTTCGGCGGGCTGCAGCCGGCGGCCGGCCCGTACCTACCGATGAAGGCGAGGAAGTCGTCTCCGAGCACCCAGCTGCCCTCCCCGTTCAGGTACTGGTGCAGCTCGTCGAGGCTCTGCCTCTCCTCGGCGCTCAGCTCCGCGCCCTCCAGCGCCTTCGTCAGCTGCTCGAACTCCGCCAGGCCCTGCGCCCGACACGAGACCCGCCTATTATTTCATTGTAATCGTGCAAAAACGTCGGTTTGTGACTTTAGATCCGTAATCGTTCTGCTTTATTTTTTTTTATTTTTTTTTTATTTAAAAGTTTCTTTATTTCATATTTATGTTAGTACAGTTTCAGTGTAAATTATATCCTAAAAACTATACAGACTTAGTGTTTAAAATACGTTTAAAAGCCTAATTGCTTATATAAACTTATAAAAAGAAATATATGAAAGAGGATAGCACTAATTTTGAATTAATAATTAGATATATTATTATATCACTTTAAGTGTTTATGTAAGCTTTTTGGTGAGCAATTACATTTGTAGCATAAAAAAGGAAGGCAGAAGTTAATAAATAACACCATAGCTATTGTTACTAATATTACGTAAATAACATAGCGGCGTAATTAAAACATAATATTATGAGGGGTAGATAGATATGTTGTAATAAGCAGTCGACAACTAAGCAACATGAACAATAGGTAGGTAAGCCGGCCGTGGCGTCCATCTTAAGGTCTGACAGTCACTCACACAAGCCCGCGCGCTGCGAGCCGGCAGAAGCACCGCGCACGCGGCTCTGCACCCATATCTCAAGATAATAAAGGCGAGAGCCGCGCGCGGGGCGTCGGTCAACGGACGTGAGCCTATGTGTGCGTCTATTCATTGCGCTCGAGGAGCCAGTGATGGGGTAATTTATAGCGACCGTATTTGACAGAATGAGGTAATTTTTTCGTTCGTGATTTACAGATGTTTTTGATAAGTTTGTTTTTGTTATTCGGATTTGTAAATAGAAAGAATTTTTTAGATAGTTTATAGATAAATGTTTCTAACGTTAGGAGACCTACTTTTAATTGTAAATCTAATAGATTGGTACGGAATGGGGTGTCAAATGCACATTTGACAGCCTTGTTTTGTATGACTTGTAGGGTTTTAATATTTGTTTTGCAAGTATTGCTCCAGACGGGACAAGCGTACGTAATGCAAGGTCGGACAAGAGTACTGTAAATTCTGAGTTTAGTGGAGCTACTGAGATACGATTTTCGATTGAGGATTGGGCTTAACGCATTTAAAGCCTTTAATCCTTTCATTCGATTTTTCATACTGTTTTCCGTCCAGTTTAGTTTACGGTCTAATACTAAACCAAGATATTTGACCGAGTTGCTCCAAGGTATTTCGAAATTATCAATTTTTAATTTTCTAGTGGGGTTTGTCCTTTTGCGTGTGAACATAATTGCTTCCGTTTTTGAGGCATTTATTTTTAATTTCCATTTGAAAAAATACGAGGAGAGGGAATCAACAGATAGCTGGAGGCGATCGATAATTAGGTCAATGTCATTTGATGATGTGAATGAAGCGGTGTCATCGGCAAAGCAAGCTAAATTTGTACGTGGCTGAATAGGCATATCATTGATAAAGAGTAAGAAAAGATAAGGCCCAAGTATTGAGCCTTGGGGCACGCCAGCCGGCACAGGTTTTGGTGATGAAGAATGGCCTTCTATGTGTACTTGAAATGAGCGGTCTGACAGGTAAGAGCTGATGGTACGAACGAGTGATATTGGGGTGTTTAGATTAATCATCTTGTGTAATAGACCCTGATGCCAAACCGTATCAAATGCTTTTTCGATGTCTAGTAGGAACATCCCAGTCGATTCCTTCTTGATGAGCCCATGAGATACAGATTCAGCTACCCGTGCAAGTTGTTGAACAGTCGAGTGAGCTTGGCGAAAGCCAAACTGCTCGTCAATCAGGCTATTACTAGTTGCACGAGACAGGCGTCTATATATAATTTTTTCAAATAGTTTACCTATACAGGGTAGAAGACTGATTGGACGGTACCCTGCTGGGTCAGTTGGGTCTTTGCCAGGCTTGCGAATAGCAATGACTTTAGCAGATTTCCAGGGAGTTGGGAAATAATTTAGCATGAGACAAGCATTAAATAGTTTGGTTAATAGAACAATACCTTTTTGAGGAAGTTTCTTCAAAAGAAGGTTTGAAATTTAGTCGGCACCCGGGGCTTTACGAACTTTAAGATTAAGGATACATTTTTTTACTTCAATTGGACGTACTAATTGCAGAGGCGGTTGATTGTCAAGATGGGAAAGGTGGTTTTGGTTAGGATAGCTTAGTGAGGAAATGGAATTTGCCACTGAATTTTCTACCTCACTGGTCCAATCATTGGTCAAGAGCATGTTGTTAAGGAATGTTTCTGCTAGTATATCACATTGGTCATTATGACAAAACCAACTGACCCTTGCAACGTATAATGGACGCACGTTACGGCTTGACGAACATCTTGTGCAGCTAGAAGAGGAGCTGAAAAATTTTAGGTGGCATATTATCGGGTTATGTGAAGTCCGAAGAGAGGGAGAGGATACCATAACCTTAGATTCGGGCCATCTCATGTATTTTAGAGAAGGAGATCAACCATCCCAAGGTGGCGTTGGGTTTTTGGTCAATAGAGTTCTCAGTAACAACGTTGTAGAAATTTCCAGTGTGTCGACAAGGGTTGCGTACCTCATTATCAAACTAACCGAGAGGTATAGACTCAAAGTGATTCAGGTTTACGCACCGACATCGACACACTTGGATGACGAGGTAGAAAGTATGTATGAAGATATATCTAGGGCTTTACATTGCACTTCTAAGGCTCACTACAACGTTGTTATGGGGGACTTCAACGCTAAAGTGGGAGTACAGACTTGCAGTGATTCGACAGTTGGACCGCACGGATATGGCAGCAGAAATCATAGGGGACAAATGCTCGTCAACTTCCTCGAGAAAGAAGGGTTATTCTTAATGAACTCTTTCTATAAGAAACAACCCCAGAGGAAGTGGACATGGCGAAGCCCCGACGGTAAGACCAAAAATGAGATCGACTTCATTATGACGGACAAAAGGAGAATTTTCAGAGATGTCTCTGTGATCAACAGGTTCAACACCGGAAGTGATCACCGACTCGTACGAGGCTCTCTGAACATCAATTACAAAGCCGAACGAGTCCGTTTGATGAAGTCTACGCTCCGACCTAACATGCTACAAACCGTTGTTGGATCCGAAATGTTTCAGATTAAGCTGGAAAACCGATTCGCTGCCTTGGAAACCACAGAAGACGTAGACCAAAAACTAGAGCAAATGGTGGAGATACTAGGCGAAGAAGGCACAAAGTTATGCGAAAAGCGGCGTACTGGTAGAAAGTCAAAACTTTCGATTGAGACACTCCGGCTTATGGAAAAAAGACGAGAAAATCCTCCGTCTGCTTCGTTCGACAGCCAGGCTCTCAACAAATCCATCAAAAAACTGGTACGACGCGATCTCCGATCAGCCAATACGCTTCTAATTGAAAAAGCTATTGAACAAAATCGGGGGTCGAAAGTCTTCGTCCAGTCTTTGGGGAGAAGCCACCTAACGAAGTTGACCACATCGTCCGGAAATCTCGTCGCATCTAAGCCGGAGATACTCTCGGAAGTAGAAGACTTTTACGGCAAGCTTTACGCATCGCAAGCTTTTCGACCTAATCCCACAAGAGAAGACTCCAGAGCTACTTTGACGCGCCACTTCACTGAAGATTTGCCTGAAATCAGCCTAGATGAGATCGTGATGGCCCTAAAACAGCTTAAAAATGGAAAAGCCCCGGGTGAGGATGGAGTCACGACTGAGCTTTTAAAGGCAGGAGGAACTCCAGTACTAAGAGAACTCCAGCAGCTCTTTAACTCTGTCCTTTTTACCGGGAGAACTCCGCAAGCATGGAACAGAAGCGTTGTTGTACTGTTTTTCAAAAAAGGTGACAAAACTTTTTTGAAAAACTATCGTCCAATCTCGCTTCTGAGCCATATATATAAGCTGTTTTCAAGGGTAGTCACGAACCGTCTCGCACGAAGACTCGACGAGTTTCAACCTCCTGAGCAGGCTGGATTTCGAAGCGGTTACGGCACTGTAGACCACATTCACACAGTGAGGCAGATTATACAGAAGACCGAAGAGTACAATCGACCCCTGTGTTTAGCCTTTGTGGACTACGAGAAAGCCTTTGACTCTATTGAGATCTGGTCTGTTCTGGAGTCCTTGCAACGATGCCAAGTTGACTGGCGATACATCGAAGTGATGAGATGTCTATACGAAGCCGCAACAATGGCCGTCCAAGTACAAAACCAGTGTACTAAACAAATCCCACTGCAAAAAGGAGTGAGACAAGGGGATGTCATATCTCCGAAATTGTTCTCAAATGCTCTGGAAGATATGTTTAAAACACTGGATTGGAAAGGACGCGGCATTAATATAAACGGCCAATACATCTCTCACTTGCGATTTGCAGACGACATCGTCATTATGGCTGAGTCGTTGCAGGAACTTCAGGAGATGCTGAATGGCCTAGCTGATTCTTCTCAACGCATTGGTCTCCGGATGAACTTGGATAAAACCAAGGTCATGATAAACGAGCACGTGGATCCGGGACTGATTGCTGTTGATGCCAATGCTCTCGAAGTTGTTCAAGAATATGTGTACCTAGGGCAGACGCTCCAACTAGGTAAGAACAACTTTGAGAAAGAGGCCAAAAGAAGAATACAGCTAGGCTGGGCAGCTTTTGGAAAACTTCGTCGAGTCTTCTCGTCGCCAATACCGCAAAGTCTTAAGACAAAAGTCTTTAATCAGTGCGTCCTACCAGTTATGACATACGGAGCCGAAACGTGGACACTAACGGCAGGACTAGTCCACCAATTCAAAGTCGCTCAGCGAGCTATGGAAAGAGCTATGATCGGTGTATCTCTAAGGGATCGAATCCGGAACGAAGTAATTCGCCAGAGAACGAAAGTCATCGACATAGCTCAAAGAATTAGCAAGCTGAAGTGGCAGTGGGCTGGTCACATATGCCGCAGAACTGACAACCGTTGGAGTAGACGAGTTCTGGAGTGGAGACCACGAATCGGTAAGCGTAGCAGAGGACGTCCTGTGACTAGGTGGAGCGACGATATACGTAGGGCTGCTGGTAACGACTGGAGAAGAAGAGCCGAAGATCGGGCTCAGTGGCGCACCTTGGGAGAGGCCTATGTCCAACAGTGGACTGAGATAGGCTGAGTATGATGATGATGATGATTATGACTCGAGTATAACGCGCCATCCTTTGCTTTAAGTGCTGGTAATGAGAAAGTGGTTTCTTTTAAGCTTTTAGCCAGTCGCCATATGTCAGCGCTAGGGTTATCAACTTTTTGTAATTTCAGATTCCATATTTTATCATTATGGGATTTTAATGCATGGTTAACTTCAAATTGAAGGCGGTTAGCTTCATTGATTAATGATTGGCGAACCGTCTTGTCAGTTTCTTTGGCATAGTACCTACGGAGCTGGTTTTTTGTTTTAATTTTTCTTTTAATACAACGTGGGATAGTCGTATTCCAGGGCTTAAAGGTTGTGATAGGCACGCTGGAGTTTCTTGCGGAGATAATTAATTCTTGGAATGTAGTAACAGCGTCGTCAATATCACACTCAAGTTTGGGTATATTTTTTGAAAGTGTGATGTTCTCATTTAGGTAATTTCGATATTTAGTCCAGTCAGCTTTGGCAAAATTTAACTTTTGGATAGGTTTACGGACCATCTTAATATTGAGCTCTACTAATACTGGCATGTGATTAGATGAGAGTGCGTGGATTGTTGAGATTTCATTGATGGAGTGTATATTTTTGGTAAGCAGTAAGTCCGGCGTGGAAGGGGTTAATGTAGGTCGGTAGTGGACTAAGGTAGGTTCGGATGGAGCGTGGATTATAAGTTCACTTTTAATTGCGTACTCAAAAAGTCTCTTACCATGAATATTAGTGGAACCAGGTGACCAATACGGATGTTTTGCATTTAGGTCCCCAACAATAAGTAGCCTGCTACCCATGTTCATAAGCAAGTCTAGGTCACTAGTCAGTAAAGGAAGATTAGGGGATTGGTAGACGGAGAAGACTATAACTTTTCCAGTGGGTAGGTCAAGTGAAATACCAGTTACTTCGAGGTTTTGGGTGGTTGGGGCCGGAGCAGGGGAGTAATCTATGTCGGCACGTACCAGAATAGCTACGCCCTGGCCAAACCCGTTTTTATGTTTGTCTACGCGGTGACAAGAAAATCCAGGTATGTTAATGTTATTTCGTTCAACTAGTCTGGTCTCACAGAGTGCAATGATATCAGCTTTAATCTCACTTACCGCTAAATCCTTGAGTTCATGTTGCTTAGTGCGAATGCCATCAGCATTCCAGTAAAGTAAACGAAGTTTGTCGAAGTTAAAAATAATGCCCTACGTGGGTCATTATGAGGATTACTTTATCCATAAAGGACGCGCACTTCCTAAATTCTTGTTTTAAAGTTTTAATTGTGCAGAGAATCTGAAGCATCTCCTTGGTATCAGCATCTTGAATTAGGCGTTCTTCACCGGAGTAATCAGGATCAGATGCCTCAATTATGGTGGGAACGGGGCCTTCGGTTGCAAGTACAGTATTGACTTTCTCAACGTACTCTTCATTGCGTACGAGGAACTGTTGAGTTTTGCTGGATTTCACAGCTTTTGCGAAGTTTAAGGTAGCCGTATCAGGATTTTTGGAGTTCTCCGTTGCACCTTTTATTGCAGGCTTTCCAATCAAAATGGCGTTTCGCAATGTTTCGCGTTTAGATCTAATACGCTCTAAATATTTCAACCTCTCGGTGCATTGGGCAAAGTTTGCTGGATGTTCTTGCTGGCAGTTGCAGCAACGGACGCAATCGTTCTGCTTAAATTCGTCGGCGATGAAGATGCAGTTTTAATTATTTTTGACGGTAACCACGCCCTTGGTGGAACTTCGCCGATTGTTCAACGAACAAACAAAAACAAACACTTTCACGCTTACGAGAGCTCCCTGGCGAAATTTTGGCTGATATTTCCCTGAGGATGCAACCTGGTAATTGCTTATAAAAATACAGGGAGCCCTCTAGTGGCTTCGTTTTGGCTAATCTTCGCAATTAGAGTAGAGCATCGATTGATTTACCCGGAGCTCGGAGGTTCAAAAAAACTTTGTGCGTTTGTAGATGGGTTATCTTATACAATTGTCATATTGGGTTAAAATAAGTTAAAATGAATACTCCTATGCATACATTCCCAAAATACAGTATATATAAATTACTTGGTAGCCAGATATAACGAAGTATACATTTTTAAGTGACGAGTGAACGGGTATATTTAATTCAGGTTCCATCGTCGATCGCATTATCGCTTACCATCAGGAGAGATAATGGTCAAATGAAAAAAAGCTTTAAATTTAGCAAAATATATAAAATGTATAGTAATAAAAACTACATACAAAAGAAATCTTTATTATTATGGTACTAACCAGCTATTGATCGCGTTATATTGTATCGAAATACTCCGACCAGTTTCGAACGTATACGACGCTCTTCATCTGGGACAATTAAGAAATCTTTAAATAAATCTTTACATACAAATGGTTTACTCTATAAAAATTCCATTGTTAACGCGGTCCAGTTTCTGACGTTGACAAATCTCAGTTAACATAGTAGCTGATAACTTGAAAGCGCCTGTACTGAGATATTTCTTGCAGACAATCATACCTCACCAGATGCCTCGTAAGTACATTACAGATTATTTTATATCTACTCTTTTACTAACCATAATTGTGTACTAAGAAAAAAATGGTTCCTTTGTCGACCTAAATAAATATTTTGAATTTAAATTAAGTCCTAATCGCAGAAACATACACATATATGTTAAATAACGTGGCGTTTCCTCGTCTAAGAGGACTTGGATATTTATAAAACGAGAGTTACAAGAGTATAAAACGAATTTCGACAACGTGACGAAGTCTAGTTTTGCACGGAGTTCATTCAACTTTCGAAATCTTCTTCGTATTTGTAATCGTGATTCGCGTAAAAGATCAACTGACGAATTCAATGGAGTGCGAGAACCAACGAGTACTTCACAGTATACTATTAATGTGAGCACAAGTAGATCGCTGAAAAGCTTTATTAGGTAAATTTTGCAGGTTTGGCTATGAGTGAGTGTGACGTACGAGTGAACCATCCGACCGGCTCCGCAACCGCCTACGAGGCAGGTGTAGTTTTGAACGTGCCCAGTTGTGACTTCGCCAAATATGACCAAACGAGCTTATTCCCGCTTTCATTAGTCAACAACATATTTTCAGAAACTTTCTGTTCTCATTCAAGCAGATGAGCGGCGAATGTTTTATATTTCGAGAAGAAAGTTAATTATTTTTCGTATGTTAGCTCAAATCGTCGTAACGTTGATTTCCTTTTTTGAGAGTAGGTAAAGTGTCTATTTGGTTCCATTTAAACTTTTAAATAAGAAATGGTGCAGAGGATATTGGCGGTAAATTCGGTTTTTAGTTTATCTAAACAATCAACTACAATCTTTCGACATTGAACGTCTTGAAACTCTGTAATGGCGCATTGTTTAATATAAATATATACAGAAATTACGATAGAGTGGACATCGAATGGGTCGTTTGAGTTAACGAGCTGGCAATGTATGAATGTACGCAGTTTCAAGTACTCGTGGAATGGCGATGTACCGGCCGCTACTGTGACAAAAGTCAAGAATGTTCTGGAGGAAGCGCACACGTGAACAATATTTATGGTGTTTACAGCTTGCAGCGCACGTAACGACCGCGTTTACTCAGAGATGAATCAGCGCGGGCGACCTTCACTGGCTACTATTACTATAAGTTTGGAACATCACATCGGTTCGCCAGGAATCATAATCCTACTGGATAGTAGGATTGCACCGCTTATAGGTATAGACGGTGCACATGTGTGATTTGTTGTTGTAATGTATTAAATTGTCGTTTAGAACGTTAGATATGTACGTTTAAAAAAAGATTAAACAGAAGAAAATTATTTCATCGTAAAGCCATGGGGAAAATATTCTCGCTTGTCTCATCGAAATACAGATCGGAGCACAAGTAATAACCCAACCTGAGGCAATTTTGACACTATTATGAATCGACTATAGTGTCTCTAAGCTGACTTGGTTGTTCAGCACTTTGTCCGTCCACCCATCCGACCGTCCGTCCGTTTGTCAGAGCCATTTAGCGTCTGAACCATACAACCGAATAACTTCTAATAGCCAGAGAATATCTTTAAAAAACTGTAGCCCAATGGCAAAAACGGGAATCATAATATTGATAAATTTAGAAAGGAAAAACTATCGCTTGAGGCGGGGTTTGAACCCGCGGCCATAGGGTGTCATGCCCTATTACGCTTTGAAGCGACGAAATTTTGAATTTGAACCAGATGTTTGCCAAATCTATTTCTATATATTAAAGCTGCACACTGAAACAGCTCACCCAGCTTACAGTGTTGTATACTGGATTGGAATTCCAGCAAATGTGAAAAATATTCTTTGTGCTGGGGCGCCGTTTAGATATAGAGGTTTTATCCTCATACTACAAATCTTCCTTTGTGAGCATACAAGAAGTTTGCAATATCGCAATCAAGCGAGTTTTGTTTAATTGTGATGGAATGGAAAATAGGCAATGGCATCCAACATCCAAACAAGGAAACAACTAGAATAACTACAACGCATCCAGCTTTGCCAGTGCGCAGTTCGGATCCCCAGATCAATTATTCTCATATCTACTTGATCAAAGGTTATCTTTGAGAAATTTGTGTTTAAACAAGAAAAAAAATACAAAGATATTTAACGATAATATATTTTTTTCTTCTATATAATATTTTAAAAAGCGACGGTAGGATTCTCATAATATATAAAATATTTATTTTACAAGAAAGAATGGGGTAAAGAATTTTTTGAAATGAAGTAAGTACATAGTTTCTAAAAAGTTATTTTTTTATTCCTTTTAGTCTGTTATCAAATTTGTGCAATTTCGAGTTTAATTAAAATTCATAATGTAAGGAATTTTGTCAGGTGTTGAATCCTCAGCTTCCCATCTGGTAACCCTATAGACAGCCATAGGTGCATTGAACATTTTGTCAAAATGTGACACTTTACAAGGTGACGGTGTTAGTTCCGACTGTCACCCACTGCCAAGAGATCGTTGTCGCACTGTAGAGTGTTGTTTCCTCATACAAAGAAGAAGAGCTACAGTTGTAGCTTAAGGGTCGTCAGCTAACTAAATTTCCCTTTGTGACAATACAAGAAGTTAACAATATTGCAATCAAGTGAGTTTAGTCTAATTTTGACGGAATCCATTCCCAACTTAATGGAACATCACATATAGGTATTTATTTTGTTTCTGATAATATATTTATTTTTATAAATAATTTTTAAAATAGCGATAGTAAGGTTCTCATTTTACATAAAATATGAATTTTATTAGATATAATGGATTTAAAGAATTTTTCAATTAAGTGTTTATATGCAGTGTTATCTTTATTGATTACTAGCCCATTGCTAGCTAGCCCGGTACTAGAACGTCAACACTAGCCAACCACATATTTATTTAATACTAGGTATAACCATAAAATAGCGGTGCGCGCATTTACATTAACCATAACAAATAAATCATATGGCGAATGGGGTTAAGTTTTACAATAAAAATCCTAAAATTACTGATTTACCAGTGGGAAAGCTTTACAGTAATAAAACGGCCATTAATTAAGAAATGTTATTATAAAACGAATGACTACATTATTGACAGGGATGCGTGGAGACAAGCTGCACAAGTGCGTTATTTCAAAATATAAATATACCTAGATTAATATCATTCCTGTATTAGTGTTTATGAGTGTTCAAAAAAAAATGAAAAAATGTGCAGCCGAGTTTCTTGCCAGGTTCTTCTCGAGATAGCTCTAATTTTGTGAATCTGGGTGTATCGTCATTAACTTTCATGAGTGCCTCTTTAGGGCCCATGTGAATAAACGAATTTGAATTTGAATTGGTAGGTTAACAACGATGTATTCGATGGTTGCAAGTTCGTAAACAAGCACTAATCAACCATCAAAAAAATCCTGAATGATTAAATACAATAATATATATTTTTGCTAATAAGAAAATTACGAAATCTAACAATAATAATCTTTATTAAATTAAACCATCGTAAGTCCTTATTAACGTTACGCGCGTTATTGAACGTGCGTGGGCTTGCGGTGACCGATCGCTGTTGTTGCAATTTCGCCCACTACATCATATTTTATCAGAAAACTTAAATTGTCTTCGGGTCGGGAACCAGTCGAAAATAACGAATTCAGTGTTTATTTTCATGGGAATCGATAAAATCTAAATTAATGGCAAAACAAACGCGCACGTCAGAAACTCATGAAAGTATAATAACTGTAACTGGGACGATTAGCTAAAGCTTATCCGCCAGAAGGCTCCGTATTGTTTCGCGGCTTTTTTCCTCAACGTAACAAGTATGCTTCGACCAATTATTATAGACACGGGAAGCTCAGGGGGAGGTTCTCCACCGGAGGGTTCTTTATTTTGTTTCTCATCTAGTATTCGAAGTCCGTAAGCCCAAAGGCAACCAAAGAATCATCAGATTCGAAGAACAAATTTACCTGCTCATGTGTAAATTTCATTGATCCTCGCCTTTTCCCTATGTCCTTTATCGGCCACGCTGTACCGACTTTAAGAGAATCTCTATCAATTATGATGTTTTATGTCTAGAGAATATAATAACGGTAAGTTACAATATAAAGTCGATTAAGGCGTTCATCGCGCAGGCGCAACATGATCATACATAACGAGTCACAATGTTAACTCGTAAGCGCTCACTACCTGCGGCGGGCCCTGCGGCCGGGCCCGGTACTCACGTCGATGTCCTTGTAGACGATGGGCGGGTCCCGCGCGCGCTTGAGCTGCTCCTCGCGGCGGCGCTCGTCCGCCTCCTCGGCGTCGTGCAGCGCGGCCGCCGACGGGCCCGCGCGGCTCAGCTCCTCCGCCACCGGCGCCTCCACCGCTTCCGCCATGTCTGCACAACGGAACCGGCCGTTACAAGGGACCTGCGCTCCCGCTCTCGTTCGTATCGAGACCGGCCGATTGAGATTTGATTGCGTTTGCGCTCCAGGTTAATCGGCGAGCGGCCTGCGACTGCGATCGCGATACCGATTTATACGTCGATTTATACCGCTTCGAAACCGTTTCGATCTCGATTCGCCTTCGGTGAATCCGATCGATTTATTTTTTCGTCCGAATGTCCCGCTGCGGATAAATGTCACAGCCGGATCGCGTTGGGGTCGCCGAGTTTCGACGCGCCGATGTAGCTTTCGATTCGACGCCCGCGAACTGACCTCGAAACGGGGCCTTCGGGACGACCGGGAGAGTTTCGCAGGGGGTCCCGTTCGGTTCGCCGAAATTCGTACGCCGGGCGACCGGTTCGATTCGAAAACTGAGAGACTTCGATCGTCGAAGCCGAGATATCGCGCGCGTGGTTTTAGCGACGCGGCTCGGACCGAAATAGAACTCCACAAATACGCAAGTGGGACACTCGGGCCGGGGCGGCGCGGGGACGGACCTGTTGCTGCCGGGACGTGTTCGCGGGTCGACTCCCGCCGAAGAATGGCAGCGGAGCCCCTGGCGGCGCGCCAGCGACGCCCGCCCGACCGGCTTATATATAAATGTTATAATTGCGATCGGGCCGACGCGTTGCATCGTGTAAACACGCCGGATTATTATGTTAACTCCGGCTCGTTACGGCGGGAAAAAGGTTAAGAGCTTCGGGGAACTGCAACTTCGCCGAAACGATATACGTGAGTAGGGCGAGACGGGCCATTCAACTTGAACGGTTTACGATAATTTCTTGTTTGTTGTTTTATACATATTTCGGTCACGACCGAGGAGACCGATCTTAAAAATTTTTTTGAATTTGCTAGATGATTCCGATAACTCAAGGAAGGTAAGTAAGCGATCGAATACTTATTCGTAGAAACTAAGTTCCGAGATTCATTTTAACTTTTGCGAGATGAATCACTCCACGAACTCATTCTAATTTTAAATGCTTATTGGGCAATTTTCGATAATGGTGAGTATGTAGGCCGCCCGAGTGTTCCCCCGAGGTAGCCTATTTGCGGCGCATTCAACCGAATCCGCACAATAAATAGAAGCGGTCGATCACACGTCTCTAGTTATACAATGGATCTGCGGAGACCGGCGGCGCCATCTCTGTTTACCCTGACAAATTAACATGTTGGCGAGACACAATCTACGACTAAGGCGAGGATGAGGCCAGGAAATAACGTGATGTCGAAATGGGACGATTTGTATAAATTCCGATATTTTCAATAGATGGCGCTGTTTTTCCATTACTCAGGGAGTGGTCGGGTGAATATATTAGTAAACTTATATTGTATACAAGATAGTTTACGTTTCACCGTACTTAATTGCGACGCGAAATTTTTCAGATATTAAGAGTCAGGGGCAACCATCGTCACTTCAGGAACCGGTCAAACGTTTGCCTGCCTTAGACAAAAAGTAGTCAAGTAACGTGAGGATCGAAGACGGAGCACGGTCGCAGTGGCTTGGATGTCTACTTAGATAGAGTTAAGATGCAAAACGGCACGATTGTCTGTGACCAAGGACTGCGCTCCGTCCCCGGTTCGAGCGAGCTCGATCTCTATCTATATGCGGTTAAGGTTTACAACGGCTCGGCCGGCACTGACCGGGGTCGGGGTCGGGCTCCCCGCGCTCCAGCTGCAGTTTCTTCCGCTTCTTCTCCTTCTTCCGTTCCTTGCGCTTCAGCTTGTCGGCCAGCGTGCTGCGCTGCCGCTCCAGCGACCGCGACTGGATCCTGCGGCACACACGCAACCGAGCTTTTACCTCAACTTCCGTCCTCGTATAACATAATTTATACTTCTTTAACGATTAAGAAACTAGCACTGAACCCGGAACGGGCCTACTCAACGCCAGGAGGACTACCTACAATAGGAGAGAATACTCGCTAAACTAACCCGGAAAGCTACAATCGAACCGAACAATCGGCGGGCGACACGAACAAAATATACCTACAAGGAGGCGGCCGATTTTACGGAAACAACAACGGACCGCCACTATCTACGCACTACAAACAAAATACAAACAATTTTACTACAAAATTTTATTCAGTCAAAGAAATAGAAACAAAATTACCGGATAACGCCCCGGCACCATAACGCGCAATTAAAAAATAAATAAAGCGGCAGACGTTACGAGGAGTCGATCGTCCGGGAGTATGCGGCGCGGCGTCAAAACCAAGGGGAATGTTAGTCGAGCGGTACGGCGGTGCGGCGGCGCGGCGGTGCGGCGGTGCGGCGTGCTGCGCGGCTCAGAAGGGGCGGTGGTAGGAGTAGGAGCGCGGCGCGGGCGGCGTGCGGCGGCGCAGCGCGCGCAGCAGCTGCAGCACGCGCGCCAGCGCCACCAGCAGCGCCGCGCGCGCGCCGCCCGCGCCCGCCGCGCGCCCCGCCCGCGCCCTGCGCCGCCACCGACACGTTACCGGGGGAAGGGCCGGGACTGGGGTGACGATTACTTCCGGCCCGTTCCCCCGACTCCCGATCAAACTGTTTTGCTAAAGTGATGGGGAGCTTAATTTATCCTTTTATTTCTTCCGACCTTAAACGCCTTCCGATCGAAAAGCGACCCGGTTGCCGAAAGGACGAGCCTACTTTGCCGAACTTCCTTCTCTGCGGTGAGGGTCTATCGAGGCGAGATATTGAAAATCGTCCCTGCGGCATCACTCTGCAGAGCTACCTCTGAGGTGCCAAAAATCTATCGTAGGTGGTTATGAATCTTTCTTGTGCCCTCCGGTGTTTTATTTATCGCATTTGTAAATGATCTGTCAAAAAATTTTCATTTTGGAGAATATTCACTTTTTGCCGTTGATATTAAAATCTACCACGGAGTAAATAGCGTTAAAGATCGGAAAAAATGCAAGAAGATTAGGACAATCTTAGTGTCTGGTGCGAAAATAATAAATTACCCCTTGACTCGAGGAAATGTAAGCATATAAAATTTTGTAAAAATTATAATCTCATCCGTACTTATTATTTGCTTGACGGAAATAAATTGGAAGAAGTGGAATATTCTAACAGCTATTAAAAAAGCTAGTGGAGCGTTTGGTTTCATCTAGCGTAGTAGAGAAAGAATGCGATATCAACAACAAGAAAAAGCATCTACTAAGCCTAATTCGGATGTAGATATTTTTATGGTGACGTCTTCAATCAAAAGTTTTACTGAAATAAAAAATACAATAATGCAGTAGTTTCGGGTGACTGAACATTGTATTGTAAGCCGATCTATACGTTTGACTTGAGAGTTAAGAGAGGCTCAAATAATGATGAATAAAATGGTCACCTCAATAAGTGCGTAATAGATGTATGCAATTCGACAACAATAGCCCGACGAGTGCACCAGTCACCTTGGGTTAAAAGGATGGCACTGGCACCAGGCCACGGGTACTAACGCATTATCGCCAATAAATCGTCCGGAGGCGGGGTCGCCTCGCCCGGACGCGTGCTGCGGACACTAACACCTTTCACCTCGCTAAATAACAACCATTTGGCTACTAACAGATCTCCGATGATGCTCTCCCACAGTTATCAGTAAAAACACAGTCACATTAACATAAACTTGACTGTATTTTTACTGTATGTAGGTTATTTAAAAGGCGCGTCTCCAAAGTTTTGTACCATTGATTTCTTGTTCACCATTTGTGATTTTTACGATAATCGGAGGCTGTGGTTTTTGTTACATATTTGAAAAACTAGCGTTTATCCATTATCTCACCCGTTGGAAAGCGATGATGCGGTCTAATGTATACTGATCACGTAGGCCCAGAATGTGACTGGACTGGCTATCTATCTATAAATATTTTTAGCAGTTGGTACGGTTAGCAGGAAGTGATATATCACTTTCTGCTAACCTTGCCAATTGCCATACCTATGAACCCACTATAGTGGGTAAGGAACCTAGGGAAATGGGAATTCTACAAGCACTTTATAGAGCGTGCGTTTGAGGATCCCTGCTGATAGAATTCACACACACACACACACAAACACATACCTGGCCTCCTCTATCTGGTGGTTGAGCGCGTCGTAGTCGGGGCTGTCCTGGCGGTCGCGCCGCGCGCTGCCGTTCGCGTACACAGTCTGCGAACACAACCTCACTATGTTCTCATTGAACATTTATATATGGTACATGGTGGTCGGTATATATGATATGATTTAAAGGGATATTTCCTGTTAGGAGTATTTGAAGTTCTAAACAATATTTCTACATGCCGCGTTCAAAAGGGAATGTGAAAAAAAAATGCATATGATTAAAATATAGGTTAAGTATTATATATGCTTCCAAATATTTATAGCTATAGATTTACACTACGTAATATATGTACATAACATACAATATGAGCAAGAATCAGGGTCTGAGAGGTTTCTGTTATTTTACAAATGATCCTGTATATACATAAACATATTAAATTAAATGATATTTAATTAGTTGTTGAAATGGCTGTAATTTTGGAATCTGACAGTAGAGTCATTAACTTTCATGAGTGAATAAACGATTTTGATTTGGTTTTGAATTAAAGAGACGCAAAAAATGCAAGGTAAAATCAAAATGACAAAACGCACGCTTTTGGCAAAATTGTTTCGTGATGTCAGTTCACACATTTTTGATGACAATGATTTGCTAACTTTCCTTAACGGCAGCCGTGATTGGACTGTGGATGTCAAAGAAAGAACGAAAACGCCGAAACGTCAAAATGGCCGCGTTTAAAATTACTCGAACCTGCTCGCATTGTCAAATAATTATTTTGATATGATAATGTTTTTAAGAATTAGATTTTATTTTCGTCAATGTAAGCAATCTATTAAAAGTATAAAAAAGCATATTCCCTATTAAATATTTGTAGGACTGTACGTCGACTATCGACAGTGGTACTAATATTATAAATCCGAAAAGATTTGTGTACTTAAGCATATTTGTTATCTCTTCACGCTGTAACGGCTGAACGGATTTGGAATGACCAAGTTAATACATAATAATATGCTACTTCTTAACTTGATAAACGCGGGCATATATAAATAATACCTATCAAGATTAGTCTTTACATTTCTTGGATTTTTAGGTATTGGACAGGATTGCAAGAGGTCTTGTTATAATATTGACTTTATTTGTGAATATGCTTCACCATCGATGCATTGACAATCTAGTTGGCGCAGTGGGCAGATCTCTGCCCTCTGTGCCGTGGGACATGGGTTCCATTCCTGGAAGGAGTAACATTTTCCTTCTCAGGGGACGTTTGTGCTTCTGGCTTTAGATGTGATTGTGTGTGTTTGATGCTAATGTTTCAGACAGTTTAGTAGCCCTACATACAGCCATAGACGGATATGTCAAAAAGTGGTACTTCACAAGATGTCGTTAGTTCCGTGAGTGCCAAGAAATCAATATCGCACTGTTCTCGGATCTATGTATAGACACAAGGTTCTGGACCATACAACCAGAATTCTGGTTGATGTAAAAATGCTTTTAACTCATGAAATATTCCTCTACGAAATGATGGAACAGTGAACCTAATCATAACAAAAACTGAACATCGGAGCCAGCTCTCTAGTTCGAGGGGCCGTACATTCTGATCCTATAATATGATAAACAATTTATGATTCGTCCATCTGGATATGTTTAGAATAATAATAATATTATAGATGCGAAGTTTTGTGTGAGTGGCGATAGCAAGCAAGTCTTGTCTAAACTGCAGTCTCGACTTAGGGTCACTAAGGTCTATCAGGTACATTTCGAAGTGGAGCAGGAATTACCTACAAAAATTGATTCCCTTCATGCTCTTTTTACCACCTAGTAACAAGATAAACTGTCAAACGTCATCCATTTATGGTTGACATACTTTCAGTTTCCCTCGAAGCGCTTCGTTTCCACATTCACCATCCAATGCAGCCGTATACAGTACAGCGAAAGAGTATAGTAGAACTCATTGACCGCGTCGTTGAAAGACGTTGGGTCGAACAGAGTCTTTAAATCTAGAGTGAATAGGTATTTTTTCAGGCAAGCATGCTACGTCTGCGCATCATCTCTTTTTATTGCTAAGGCCACATTATGGTTTCCATCATGATTGATAGTGCTCAAATGTTTTCCTTTTACAAAGTGTGATTGTGTTTTCTTCACACCGCAACAACTAAATGGATTTGAAATGGACAAGGCTTATATCTAGAATTAAAACAGGCCATACACATATTTTATCCGCATTAATTATCATCATAATCGCAGCCGATAAGCACATCTAGTTTATCTAAATCAGAACACCGCGCCGCGCGCTCCAACTTGTATTAAGTTAATGTGTAACTACTAATTTGCCGTCGTCAGAGTAATATACATGAGATGCATAGGAATTTGAGAGAGATGAAATTTGAATATAGGTATTATTTCTTGAGACCACGTTTAAAATAGCCAGAACCGGATTACAATAGAATAAAAACAAATAATACCCTATTCGTGCATCATACATGTACACAAATAAGGTTTGATTACATCGGAGTAGCGTTCAGGTTTAGATTACCAATAGCAGCGCTGCGCTAGCAGGTCTGGTTCTGACTGAAAGGGCAAGTTGTTAGTGTAATTACTGAGTATTAACATATACGCGTTCACACTCACAGCCTCACAGTAAGTTCGATGACTTGTGTTGTGGGTGCCGGTAATATTCAAATCACAGACACAATCACACCCAGAACCAGAAACACTAATTTTCCTCAAGGATAAATCTTGTTTCGACCGGGTATCGAACCCGATACATGCTGCTTGGAAGGCGGTCGAGAACCCAACTAAACCAACGGGCAGCTCGGCAGTCGATTACGAGTCATAACACTTCAAGTAGTGCTATGCAGCACGTTGATATACATGTTTAGATGGTACTGTACGGCCGGCATGACATTTACCATCAGGCAAAAGATATGGTAGGCTTCTGCATTGCTTTTTTATTTGATCGTAAAAATAAGTCAAAATAACGTCTAGTGAAGTGATATCTTATTGAAATTAAATTGCAAGACTAGACAATCACCATAAGCAGCCTAATCTGTATGACAATACATGCAATAATTATTTACTTAGATCAAATTACTAATATTGTAAGTTTTCGCATTAATTACTATTCAAGACCAATTTCAGAGATTGTATTGCCTATTAAGTAGTATTATTTTGTATTATTATAAAAGCTTAGGGACCTGCAAAATTTGTAAAATCACCTAAAAAATCACCTTAACTATGGAAAAATTTTTACAATTCCACTTTGTCTCACTCAAACGTGAATTCTTCACTTTCGATCAGAATATTAATTTTTATAACTTGCTCACTTACTTAGGAAGCTGATTATTGTACAGGACCATATAATAAAAATCTTACAATAAACAGTAAATAAGTTTTAGCGGCTCCAGCGAAAATACTTAAATTTAACTTTAAAAAATCATAACACTAAAACTAAAAAAACTCGGGAAACATAACTTGGGGTATTTACAGATACCTCGTATTCGGGAGTCAAGCATTTTTTTTTCTTTGGACGTAACTGTTTGGTCCTCCTATGTCTGTTGGGTAATTATACCAAGACTAAGTGGTGGTGTGTAGCAGGCCTACATTTATATTACATGTCACATGGCCAAACGTGTTGAACAAATCGTTGAACGTCGACGATTAGAATTGTGGCCATATCATGAAATGCCGCCATTTCATGTCATGGCCACATTGATTTTATAACCAGGCGTTTCACGACGGATCAATTCGGCAAATTATTAAGGGAACTGTAAACAATTACAATCGGGCTATGAAAAATATAATATAGTTGTGTAGAATTTGCACCCGGGCGGCACGAACTGGTGGCTCAAACGGATCTAACAAAATTAGGGGCAAAAAAATTAAAAAAACTTCAATTTTGAAAATTTATTGTTAAATAGAATGTCAAAAGTATTGGATTAAACTTAAATATAAATAATACATGAAAGAGTAATAGTGAACTTCACTCACAGCAACACCTGACGAGTTCAGGTAGGAATTCTTATTAAATTAGCTTATAATACAGTCGGGGTGCGGTGCCACAGCACCGGACGAGCCGGGACCGACTCCGGGATTCGGGCCGGCTCCGGGACCGGGATTCGGGCCGGGACCGGAACCGTCTTGCTGCGCGTCGGCACTGCCCTGCAAATCCTGCAATGCAACGAGTGCTGCGTTAGTAGGCACCAGCATTCACAGTTACTACAAGCAGAGACGGACAGAGCAGGACGAAGCTTGGTACATGAACATTCGCAATTTAGTTAAAGGGCCAGTGCACAGGTTACTTTCGTAGGAATTTGATAAGGAAGTAAGTTAAGAGACACCATAGAGCAATGCAACAAATCTCATTAATACTTTGACCCAAACCACACGATTAGATAGCAACGGCATCATCTTTCCACAGCAAAAACATTATGTGCGATTAGTAGGCAGTCAATACAAAGTCAATACTTTATTTAATAAATCATAATATTTTTATATTACCTGCGAGGTCCAAATCCAGTGACATAAAACACATGGCACGGAACTCAACGCACTTCAAGATTGCACGAGTTTGGACAATCGGTACAACACTTAGGTAGGCTCCCGCATCTGAAACTAACACCTATTCGCTGTAAAAACTTTACAGCGAATTGGTCTTAGTTTCAGTTTCGAACTATTCCAAAGCTATAACATTTAAAAATATTATTTACCTTGGGCTACGTTAAAAATGTTTTTATTCTCCGAAAGTTTTAATTCTTTAGTACAAAGTTTAAAACGTGCTATTTTCCATGTATTTTTTAATTTCAATGAACATTACTTTGTCATACCTACACTATATGTATGGTAATGTTATTTTTTTTTACTAAAAATATTCTTATTACCGACTTATTAAAAAAGGAGAGGTACTCAAGTCGAATGTTTTTTTTTATGTGCGTTCCCTCATAACTTCTCTCCACGTGAGCAGATTTCGAAATTTTTTATTTAGTTTGAAAGATGTTGCTTTCTAATTGGTCCCATTTAAATTTGATCAAGATCTGATCAGTAGTTCTTAAATATCGCCAATAATGCCATTTTGTGGACTACTTTGACGATGTTCTTTTGTTTAACCGACTTCAAAAGTTACCTCATAACTTCTTTCGTTGTGAGCCGATTTTGATGATTATTTTTTAATTTGAAAGCTGGTGCTTTTCATGTGGTCCCATTGAAATTTGATCAAGATCTGATCTCTAGTTTTTGAGTTATAGTCAATAATGCGTGTGTCGTGTTCCGAAGATAAAGCGGTGAAGTAGATTTTTTTAAACTTTGCTTGCGTTTAATTATTTGTTTAGAATAAAATCACTCACACAATTCTTCCGGACATTATTAATCTAAGTAAAGGATTGCATTGCTATTCAGAGAGGCAATGCTACGCGATGGGAACGCAACTCACTAGTTGTGGGCTTGAGCGCTTGAGTTACCTAATAAGCTCGCTGCCTTGTTAGTAACTTAGATCTTTACTGGATATATGTATGAAGTTTTAGGAAATGCAGGCAATTAGCCCGTCGATAGCTACATTATGGTAGGTGAGTAAAGGATACACCTTCTCCCGACATCAGTACTGTTGCCGATACTAAAACTAGACCGGATTTCAAATTTTACGATGAACTCGAATATAACCTACTTAGTTCACATTTGGATTTATTCAAGTGTTAATCATACCAGAGCACTCTGGGCACAGTCGAGCACTTTGGGGATCCGGGCACACCCAAACTATTCCGAATTCATCTTCTCAGATTGATATCTAGGTGCAGTGAAAAATCCTCCCTCTCATTGATAAATAGCCATATTCCGTATGTCTGGCTATCGCAGGATATGTCCGAGTGCAGTGCGCGTGTGTGCGTGTGTGCGTACCTGCGAGTGCTTGGGCGCCAGGCCCGCGAGCAGCGCCTGCAGCGCGGCGCGCTGGGGCGCCGACAGCAGCTCGTCGGGCTGCCGCAGGATGTGCTTGGGCACGCGCCCGCCGCACAAAAACTGCGCCGCCTCGTCGCTGAAGTGGTTGCAGTTGTGCTCCAGCAGGCTGTAAGCCGCCGCCCTGCAACGCCCAACACGACCCGCTTTACACGACTGATGGATTCTACTCGACGAAACGTTGACCGATTTGAATTCAAGAAAATCTGTTAGAGAAATTATGATCTTAGTCCGCGGTGGAACCGGAGACGGCGCGTTGTGGGGTTTCGGTCCGGAGATAGAAGCACGACTTTACTCGATCGCGTAAAACATTATTCGGTCCGCGGTCTCACTTTAGGCATCGGTATTTACAACAGTCGAACGCATTTCAGTGGTTGCGTTCGAACATGGTAGGACGGAGTACCTCTTGGCCGGACCGCGAAGGGTTGATCGCACAATGCGAAAAGTTCGATTTTCAAAATTGGACAAGAAGAAAATAAGCCGCTAAGTAATGCAATAAATATATTGCTCACTCTTTTGTTTCTACTTCAAAGTGCTCCTAAAGCTAGGCGCGCCTTTCGTCGTTGTTCGCGAATCAGATGTAATCAACAGGTGGTAGTAGGTGCACGTACACGTGGCATGTGCAGCGTACGATATAATAAGTAAAAATGAGTCATAGTGGGCAAGCAGTTTTAAAAATAATAGAGGAAAAATTTCGCATCAAGCGTAAGCGTATTGATGATAGCAGGGTTTGACCCATATTTTGCAATCATTCCTGTGCAATGAATTTATCTTATCATTCATGCGAGAATTTAGGGGGCGAAGGAATAAACAAATTTTTATTTCCTACGAGAACGACGACATCTAATCGTCTGTCGAGACAGCGCAGTTGGGTACGATACTTACGTATAGGAGGTGGTGGCGAGGCCATGTATGTAATCAGCGAACACCTGGTAGGGCACGAAGGTCTCCCCGAGCCGCTCCACGCGCTGCGGCTGGCCCAGCTGCGTGCTGCCCTGCAACACGCCGCCACGCTCACACCTCGTCTACCCGGTCATCGCGCGAGTGTGCAGCCAGTGCGGTTACACGGCAGCTTCACTTAACTCACAACAATGCAGGAGAGATGAAACTTCGTCAACAAACGAAATGGTAGGACTTTTGTACGCCCTGGGGCGGTACCGTCTTTAGCAAGTAGCCAAATAGCTGCACAGCGCTAGCATGCCTGTTTCCGGCGCCGTTATTCTGGCTTTGTTAGCTAGAGTCTAATAAACTTAATCTGGCTAAAATCATTTTCTAACTCCTACTACAAAAAACGTGTCATAGTAATGTAAGTACTATGTATAATGAGATGTTGTTACAATTATTTATTCAATGGCCGTAGATACCTTAATATGTGCTGCTAAATAATGTGCATCGTGGAGAATGCAACGGTTATTTTTGTTAGAGTAAGCATATTGTCCATTTTCGCGGCGAATGTGCTACACCAGAAAAAATAGTGATTTAAAGAGCCTAGTGATGTAAAGTACAACGGAAATGGAACTAAAACTGTATTGTCATTTCTAAATATATTTCACAATTATTGTGAACTGTATTTTAGTCTAAAATTCAAATTGATTTGTATTGTCGCCGGCAATCGAACTGCCCGTTGGCTAAGTTGGGTGAGCGTTCGCCTTCTAAGGGTATCGGGTTCGATTCCCGGCGGAAACACAAGTTTTCTCCCCAAGGAAAGTTTGTGTTTCTGGTTCTGGTTGTGATTGTATGTGTGATGTGAATGTTTCCGGCACCCACGACCCAAGTCATTGAACTTAGTGTGGGCTGTGAGTGTGAAAGCGTTTATGTTTATGTTTATTGTTATTGTTGTTTAAATAATGGGTATTGTCAAAAAAAAATGTGTTTTGCCGACACCTCTGGACTCCTAGACTCCCAGATTATAATATTAGGGAACAAAGACGCGGGCAATGAGTTTCACATCTTTACTGGTTACAGAACGGACAATGCAAATTACTGAAGACACGGCATTAGGAATACAATACATAGTCTCTTATAGAAAATAAGTAGTCCATAATATAAATGACATGAACGTATTCCAGCGCGTCGTTAGGCACAATATTATTAGACCGTATGTGCCCAAGTAGTGCAGCGCCGCCCCCGCCCCGCCGCGCCTCTGCTGGCCTCAGCTTGCACTCGCGGTGACATCCATCCGCAGCTCTATTACTCCATGCGGCTAGAAATAGTTGTCGCCTGCACTCCTCTCCCTCGCGACGATATTACAATGCAGAAGAGACAGGTATATATGCGGAAGATCTTATTTTCTCTGAACGGAGAGATGTTTTTGTTTTTCAGAAAAGACGAGCGGCGCGGAAATATCGCGCTCTGTGTGTTTATTGCCGAGACGCAAATAAGGCGCACATAATCATTCAGCAATCGTCCAAAGCAATTTATGCGGCCGTCAGGTGTCGGCACCTTAGCGAAGCCGCTTGGTGCGCATATTTATCGTAATGCAACGCGAATAAATGCAAAGCGCGAACCCGCACGACAGTCCGCATTCCGAATCGAGAGAGGGCTTTCAACGTTTTATTTGTAATTTCGAACGGTCGATAAAATGGAGAGTGGCGCAGCGAGGCATGCGGAACTCGTGACAATTATTACGGTAATTGCACTACAGTAATTGTCATTTTGGCGCCTCGCCGCGGGTGTTAATAGGTAGTGTTTACATGTTCACAACACACCCACTCGCTCATCTCATCGGCTTCGGCGCCGGTGCCGCTGAAGCCGCGAGCGCAGGGCAGCGCAACGTCGACGAAGACCAGCCTGCGCTGGTTCTGTAGCTCGTAATTCGCGACCATTTGTACCGAAATACCGCGAACATGCGGACTACGTTATTAAGTTTATTTATATCTCTCTAATATTACAGAACGATGACATAAAATAGCGATTCAAAAACTTTACGACTTCTTTATTATGATGCAGATTAGAGACATATTTATTTATTATTTATTGCATTTATGGCTAGGTAACTGCGTCTACTAAGTAAAGGTAAAATAATGTAGTTAGTGATGCCTAGCCCGTGATAGTGAATATATAACAATTAGAATTTGATTAGATACTTTGCGTCATCAGATCACCACTTTCCACACCGCGCAAAATCTAATGCAGACTTGTTGTTCGGCGTTGCATTTTTAGCGAACGGACAATAATAATGATTTTTTGTTGTACGTTTTGGTATAGTTCTGTGTCATTGCACGCCCTCCCATAAATTAGATATTATCATTAGTTATTTCGAAGCGATGACAAAAAAACTTTAACATGCATAAGAATAGAAGGCGCGTGGGCATGGCACAGAACAGAAGCGCGTTCCAATCACGAGGCAGATATCCCACCTACATTTTAACTGGTACAAGTTTAGGTATCAGCTTCGGATTCCTCGCACAAGATATCTTCTATCTTCATTACAAGAAAGATATCCAACTGAATATGGATAAGATACGATTTCTTACAAACCAAGCTACAACTAGGAACCATCCCGATACAACACATATATAAACAGAATTGCGAGTAATACTACAGACCAAGACACGACAATCGGGAAGGCGACAAAACTTCAAACTAATAAATTTTCAGTTGGGGTACAAAATTTGTAGGCGACATGAGTATTGAAGCATATCTATTATTTATCTAATCGATTTTTTTTTTTAAATGGACGTGATCGATTTATTTAAAATTTAAACAAAGAAAAACAAGTTTATTTCTATTAATTGATGTTGGTTTGATAATAAATTTTGTTGAATATTACATTAAACTAAAAACTAAAATAAATCTAATCTAATCGATTTCTTTCACTCATTGATTTTACTTTAACTTGATATATCTTTGAATTTACAATATTTCAACGATTTTTCTCGTTCGCACAATTAGTTACAGTGATCGCAGAACGTACGTCGTACAGGCATATCAAGGTAGAGTAAATTGTCTGCTCGTATTATCGGCCTGCATATTCTCAAATATCACATAAATATAGATAAAGCCATCTCATCATATATCATGCCATATCCCAACACAGGAACGCATCGGTTTAACTTACCATAAACGATTTCACAAAAAACACAAAATGTCTTCGCGAAAATGACTTGTGTTCCCACCGGGAATATGATCCGATAATCGCTGCTTAAAAGGTATGTACGCTACCAACTACGCCAAAGGGCAGTTAAAGTTCAAGAGCTGGCTGCGGAGACACGCGAAGGGTTGTTCGCCGGTCGTAGATAGGGCAGGGCGCGCGGGTCGCTCATCGGGCAGAGCTAAAGATGTGCAGTGTGAAATACACGGGATAAAGACGTTTAATGTCTGGCTGTTATTTTGAAAATCTGGCAGTAATAATTAAATTTCATGAGTGCCTCTTTGGGCCCCATGTGAATAAACGATTTCGATTTTAATATTTTACCGTAACAAGCTCAGTGCATTGAGATTGGTTCTTCTTGTCTCTGAAAAATATGGTTCCGATTCCGACCGTACCTACCGGCGCTTCTTTACGACCTCGCTTTTTCTAATAACTCTGCAAATGTATTTTTCCGTTGCGTGGGAGTACTACCTGATGTTTTAAGTGTGTCAATGTCGGCTATTTTACTCGTGCAAAAACATCATCGTTTTTTCAATGTTTCGCCGAAACAAATAAACATTGTACGCGGTGGATACAGCGCTCGAAAATTAAACAGTAAGTAGCCATACATAACATTAAAGTTGTCTACTTTGCCTTCTATTAACGTTCGCCTAACTCCCATGTCTATGGCCTAATATATTCCTATAATATCCTATTACGCGCATGCAACTGCATCACAATAAAGGGAACTCAAAATTAAGAAAATGGCACGGTAAAATCCCATAAGTAATTAAGTAATAGTGTATCCAACAGAGGTCTATCGGAAATTGTAAATTCTATCATTATAGTATATTTATCTAAACAATTTTAAAGGGGTGCAAATGAAACCCTTGATCGATCTACATAGTTTAGTATCCCAAAGGGACGCCATTATGGTAGAATAGTAATTAGCCATCACTCAACATGTCGAGCTGGAACAGAGACGCAGTTGGTCTCCAAGCATAGCAGGTTGGCATTCGTCGGCATACTCACTGCCAACCCATATGTTGGCGGCGCGGTGCGGCGCACATGGAAATATGTATTTAGTAATCTCTTTGTTCGTCCATATAGATATACCGGGTGAAACTCCAGCCACTCGCCAGGAACGTGCCGCGGAACGTGCGCGCTCGTCTCACAAATAACCAGAATCGTAAACAGAAATACCTGAATTATTTACGTTTGAGCGTCGCGAACCTATGAAATACCTCACTCTATTTTCGATATTTACGAAATGTCCATCGGTGGAATTGAAGCCGATAACAGCATATTCCTACAATGTTGTTATGCAATTAAACCTAGTGCAGCGGGGGAACAGTTTAAACAAAACTACCTTCAATAAATTACACTCCTAGGTAATGTACTTATGGACACCTACATTCAATAAATTAAGGCGAAACCTTAAAAATTTTTGTTGTTTTGACTCCTTGCAGCTTACAATCTACGCAATTATGGATATTGCTTTTTAGACTCCAAAATAAAATATGTAAGTCTAAAAACGTTTTTCTTAAAAAAAAAAAAACCGGATTCTTATTTGTCATTGGCCTTTTTCAACGATACCCCACAAGGGTGAAAATGATAAAAAAATAAAAAATATTTTTGCTCCCTACTTACATGTATAGGAGCCCCCTTAATATTTTCATTTTTTTTAACGCTTTCCCACTCACTGCCTCACACTACTGTAAGCGTTGAAACTCAAGTAGTCCACGGGTTACAGGGTGCAGCACGTGGTAATGGGCAAATGTACCGACACGTGCAATGGGGCGAGTGTATGGTGCAAGGGAAGGGACTCACGGGCGCGACGCTGGCGATGCCGGCGCCGCCGTAGAAGAACTCGCGGCCGTACGCCACCACGGCCGTGTGCCACACGCCCTCCACCGCGCGACCTGCACACACACGCGCCCGTTACAATACTGCTCATTCAACTATTTACTACAATTAACTTTTAAGTAAGTGACGATCATGTGTCAAATGAGTTATTGAAAATAATAAGGGATAACGAATGTAACTAAAAACTTTCTCATGTAAGTGAAGTTTTATCTTCACTAAGAATTTTTTTTTTTTAACATAACTTATTGAAACCCTACCTGGGTTTCATTATCAGGTAGGGGACCAGGCAAATACTAACCTTATAAACCTATAGGTATAGGTGCTCACACAATCTCTAATATGTAATATACAATAATAATATGTATGTATTCCACTAATGCATTCAGGTAAATATGCTTCACTTTTATTTCTATGGATTTAGCTATGCCAGTCAGAAGTAAAGTACACAGCGGTTAGAGCAATAAATCATGACATCATATTGTTATGATGATTACGGGTTTAGAGCCCGCTTCAAGCCGCTACTGTAATTTATCTGTAATTTTGCGAATCTGGCAGTAGTCATTAACTTTCATGAGTGCATCTTTGGGGCCCATGAGAATAAACGATTCTGATTTAGACTTTGATTGTGAAGCAATCTTTTTCTTTTCTAAAATTAACTTCTTTAGGTGCTTAAAGTTTACTACCACACCATCATTCAGATGATGAATAAGTAAGTTTTTGACGAAGTGTAAACTCGGCTGAGTAAAGGACTGAATAAAATTACGAAATTTGTTAAGTGGTGTATCATTCGAACTACCCGTAGGCTTGGTTGGATGCGCGTCCGCTTTCTAAGCAAGGGTATCGGGTTCGATTCCTGATGGAAACACAAGTTTTCTCCCCAAGGGAAATTTGTGTTTCTGGTACTGGGTGTGATTGTATGTGTGATGTCATTGAACTTAGTGTGGGGCTGTGAGTGTGAAAGCGTATATGATTATGTTTATATCATTGAATAGGTATTTGAAAATCCCCTTTAGGTTTCTCTTATCATTTCTCATTTAAGTTCTTATATAATCGCATAATGTTTCTTATTAAAGAAAAAGTGTCAAATTTAAAAATCAATAAAACCCTACTTTTTTGTTTTAATGACATACCAATTTCGTTTGGTACACCATTGGAATTACGATTTACCCTCAATACTAATGAGTAATTTAATTTTGACCTAGACTGTTAAGTAGAGTAAGTAACTGCTAAAATTATGTCAAATAACACTTTTCCTACTGTCTCTATTAAAGGGAAGACGTTTAGTCCTCTGCAGTCTTCTCACTACGTCTGTGTTGTCGAAAAAACTCGAATGTGTTAAAAATTAATACATTCGAACGTCGTCGATGAGTGCCAGGTGCGTACCTGTGTGGTGTAATTATTACAAACATACATACATAATTACGTATTGGTAACATATGAGGTACACACAAATTGGTTGTCATTAAAGGTCCTCATGCAAACAATGACGATAGCAAATGTTTGTACCTATGGGTACCACATGGTGCGCGTACACATTTTTGTGACAGGCTAGTGTTTGACCACTATCTCACCTGATGGTAAGTGACGATGTGATCGAAGCTGGTAGACACACTAGACCTGGAATACGCAGGCTCTCAAGGATAACTGCCGGAACACCGTATTTGGCTTGGCGGCAGACTTTCAACTTGATGGTGGTAAGCTACTTTGGTAGCAAGCCAGGCGAGCAACTCACCTGGGGGACTTAAGGGGCTTTACTATTCATCCTGATAGGGAATTTAGGCACTAACATTTTTGAAGGCGTATTTTAAGAGGGATATCTTTTTATTAGACTTGTAATACATTAGTGAGAGCATCGCCGCTTAAACGACCATAGAATTTTGAATGTTTAGCCAAATTCTCCAAAACAGAGAACTCTACTGGCTTAAAAATGCGTCAGAGAGAGCAATTTGGTCAACCTCTAATATTTCAGTGACTTCTGTTTCGATTACAATATAATATTTCCGGAGAGATAATCTTCTGCCAACAAACGAGGTGGTAGGACTTTTTTCGAGGTCCTCCTAGCCAGACACATGTCTGTGTTATTAATGGGATATGCGACATAATACCACAAATCTCAGTGAGAACAGTGCCATTTAGCTTTACACACAACTTTGTTATTGTTTCATCATAGAACTCTGGTTGTGTATTAAAAAAAAATCGTCACATGTGCAAGTTTTACATTAAATTCCATCCAAAATGTGAAACTGTAGGTCATATTTAACTCAACTGAGAAGCTAAAAAGCTTTATCAATACATCCTCAGCGAACCATAAGTGCAGGGCTTACAAGAATTGGACCTAGATTATCTTACCAATAATTGAGGGTGCAAGCAGAGAGGCGAATCCAAGTGTCAGGTCGTAGATGTAGAGGTCCACTGGGGAACCTTGCTCCGACATGGCTGCAGGATTACTTTTCTCTACCTGCAACACAAGACAGATTTTATAATCACTACTATCATGAAGGACGCTTTCCCTGCCTTATTATAACTGTGATGGCCCTATTAGTGCAGTGGGCTAGCTTTTGATTCGTGGCAGGAGCACGATTTACCTTCTCAAGACACATTTGTGCTTCTGGCTCTGGGTGTGAATTTATGTAAAAAAGCTATATGCAAAATGTAGGCTTGAGGTCTCTGTTTGTGGAGATACTACTTATAGTTTAAAAAACTAGAAAACACGCCTTTAATCATAACAATAACAGTAAAAATTTCAGTACCTAAGCAGAACTTTTTTTTATGAGTTATAGGCAATTTTACCGCTTTTTCATCTGATGGGAAGCGATGATACGGCCGAAGATGCAGCATGCTTGCCTAGAGAAACCTATTCACTCTTGACTTGAAGACACCCAGATTATACCGTTCCGGAAACAAAGACGGGGGCAATGAGTTCCAGGCCCTCGCAGTACATCGATATCGATAGAAAACTGATAGACTGTTGAGTCTCGTTCACAGAAGTAAGGTAGAGCGATACCTTACGAGACTCAACAGTTTCGACTCGACCAGCTTACTATCGCCAATGAGTCTTTTGGCCCGTCGGTCAATGGATTCCAGTGCATCAAGTTGGTACTTGGCAGAGCCATCCCAAAGGTGGCCACAATACTCGATACATGATCGGAATTGTGCTTGGTACAGATTTAAAAGCTGCCCCGGTGAGCCCTCCGGTGACGCCAAGGCGATCAAGATGGTTTGCCCTTAGAATCGGTACTTTGATGAAAGTCGGAGTTAGCTGAAAGGATCTCCGTTTGGCGTAGACACGCCTGTGTTTTGGACGCGTTAACCAAATTGGCATCGTCTCATTAGGACACGGCCAACAAGCCCGTAAGCAAGTATTATGTATGCAAATAGCCACTCCTGATGGTGAGCATAAAAATCCCCCAGATATACTAGTTCAGCAGAAGGATACATGACATTGATGAGCCACGTCGGCCGCCTCAGCTGGACATCTGATCTGCATCTCCGTGAGGCACAGTATGTGTGGTTTAACAGATGGCAGTGGCCGTATTGAGATTAAACCATATTAACCGTATATTTGCTGTGTAAACCTCAGATGTTGCAGAGGTGGACTTGAAGTGCGAGGATGTGCTTCCGTTGTTTGACTTTCTTACTATTTCTCATTTTCATTTTTAAGTTGTGGTGAGTGAAGGGAGGTAAGAGGTTGGAAGTATAAAGCGCTTATTACTGACACAGTGATGTACAACATAAAAAAACACTTGATTTTATTTATATAGCATTAGCCATTCTAGGCAGAACTATAGAGATCAATTTAGAAAGGAATAATTAAATGCAAGCAAAGTTTAAAAAAACCGACTTCACTGCTTTATCATCGGAACCTTGATCAGATTTAATGTATAACCACGCATTATTGACTATATCACAGATCTTGATCAAATTTAAATGGGACCAGTAGAAAGCAACATCTTTCAAACTAAAAAAAAATTTTTTTAAACGGCTCACGTGGAGAGAATTTATGAGGTAACACAAATAAAAAAAATAAAAAACAAAAATACAGTTGATTTGAGTACCTCCTCCTCTTTAGGGAAGTCGGTAAAAATTATCACTTGAGGCGGTATTTGAACCAGCGGCCATAGGGTGTCATGCCCCATTGCTCTAACCACTGAGCTACTCAAGCCCTGCCTTAAGCGACGAAATTAACCTTTCCTTATTATTAACGTCCCTGTAAGACGTTAATAATAAGGAAAGTAGTGCATGCTTCATTGACTTCACTTGACACCAAATATCAGTTGGGACTCGTTAAAACAAAAAAAAGTGGTAAAATCAATATTTTCAAATATCTGTAAAACAGGTACACCGATTTTTACCAAATATAGCTAAGAAAATTCTTAATCAAATCACCTTTCAAATAAAAAAACTAAATAAAAATCGGTCCAGACAATTGGGAGCTACATTGCCATAGAAAGACACACATATACTCAATACAAACTATAACACAACTCTTTGTCATCGAGGGTTACAAAAAGGGCATTACAGAATATAAATACATAAAAAAATATATACATTGAAAACTAACTATTTGTTAGGATAGCAAAGTCACATTAAGTTGCAGTTGTATGGCATTACAGGTTAAGTTAGCTTGCACGAGTGTTTCATTTGGTACATTGGGATAAATAGTCGAAAACATATTCCCAAGGATGTTGTAGCTAAAGTAATCGTAGGTTTGTTTCCTATCTCGATGCATATTCCATAGTTTTTGTCAGGTAGTTGACAATCAGTTGTCGCGAGTTCTCAGTTCAGGGTGCACTACTAGTTAAATACTAGTGAAGCTTGTATGAACCAACAAAATACTAAGTAGGTATAGAAAAATGTGATCCCATGGCCCTCCATTATTAGATTTACTACACTATAATTTATGTTTTTATTTTAGGTGAGACATTGCGAACTATGTTTGTTTTTTAAATATCCACTATAAGTAATATCCCTGTTTTGAACTAGAGTAAGAAATGCTTTTTTGCAGTTTCAAGTGATTGACCTACTTTCAGAGTATGTGTAATGAAAAATAGTAAAAAGTCTTCATTCAAGTGGTATTAATGGTGAGATAAACATTAACCGATTACACTGTACTTACATAAATAATCACCATCATAATATAATGAAGAATAAACACATTACAGTACATTCATACCATGGATATGGTGCGATAATGATCAAACGATGCATAATAATGCACAAAATAAATCTAATTCATTTCCCATGACAAATACATATTCTTGCAAATTTAATAGTGCCGGAGGGTTGCTAAATGTAAAAATTCAAAAACCCAAATACAAAAAATGTGAACCTACTTTTTATGTAATTTTATTTTATAATTTATTTTAACTAACATATTAATATTTCACACCAAAAATATGCCATTTTGTTTTTTTTTTCAAACATCTATCTACTTGGGTTTTTAAGAAGAATATAATGATACCTTTACTGTTGAAATCCATCCAGCTGTTTTAAAGGTAAGACGAAGTAAAGAAATTTATAAAAAATATACACACTTACATAAACATCACTTTTATTTTCATTTTTCTTGCATAGTTGGGCAATATTTAAACCAACCAATCATTTATATTTATTTATTATTATTTAGTCGTTTGTTTGTATAATTATAATTTTTTATTAATGAAATGTAGCCCATTTGTATAAACACAAATTTATTGACTTTTATTAAATGTAAATGAAGAAAACCACAACCTATTCATTTACACATTCTAATAAAATTACTTTAGTGATAACTTTATTTTTATTTTAATAGTTATATTCTTATTTATTATTTTGATAGAATGGGGGTATTCAAAGAATAACTAAAATATTCCAAGTTAAATTTTAAAAAATGTGGTCAATTATTCACCTGAGCACCATATTATGATAATTAATCTTAAGTAAAAAAACAAAACTATTTACCAATACAGAAGAAAAAAAGAGTCCAGTCACATAAACAAAACAGTGAGTCTTAAACAATATTAGATCACTTTGATCAGCCTAATATCACTGTTATAGTTAACACGGTTGAGATCGCTGGGTAGTAACGTTACGTATGCAGCGTGCAGAGTGCAGCGGAGCGCCGTCGTGTCGCGTTCGGACGCGTGCCGCGGCTCCTACTGCCTCACTACCTGCACTATTAATAAACGGACAGACACGCGACACGAGGCACCACCTTCACTCGCATCCGTGCTCCACTCGGGAGCGAGCGCCGATGTGTTACAGTACTGTTTAAACTACTCGGCTTAATAAAGACAATGACTTGACACCTCTATCTCCGGGTTTACAGCAGGGAGACACTCACTTTACAGTTTACTGTTCTATGATCCTGAGTAGTTCTTCCTTTTATTGATTACCTACCCTGTATTAAAGTATTTTTCGATGGAAGAATAACTGATCATCAACAAAATTGAAAAAGTTTTGTTTTTATTTCTTCGACTGACAACTTGACTATTATTGATGACAATTTGACAAACAATGACAAACGAATATTGAATGTGCCAAAAAAAAACTGATAATCTGTGCACTTTTTGTTAAATTTTAGCTTTTAGCCACAGATTACTACATGTGTAGCAAGCTAAGCTCTGCTAACACTGTGCGGTTAGCAAGTAATATAATTATCATGTTTATTTGTTCCGCTAGCTTAAACAATCAAACTATTGTCTAGCATCGTTCGTTACCATTAACCACAAGCAAAATTATTTATTTCACTTTAATGTATAAACATACAAATTATTACAAAACGGCAAGCCATCATACCTAGATAGAGGAACTTAAACCATTTTTGACTACAATAGCCGTATCCGAACAATATTTTCGTGTCATGTCATGCATGTCATGATAAATGTTTCGAAGCTAGTACGATAAACAACGTGATTTTTAACATGTTATAGAAGATAGAATAAATGTTCAAATGATAGCTGTTGTTGAAGTGAAAAAGCGAAATCACACTAATGCTTATCAAGCTACAAATATTTATTATGTCATAACTGACAGCTGAAATTTGACTGCTCGCTCTTACCCGAATCATGTCAGTTTGTGCTTTGTTGGTGTTTTGCAGATTTTAGTATTAATTTATGTCAGGATCAAAGGAAATGGTAAAAAGCCCTATACATTCTATCAGCAATTACGATGATATCCGTTTATTAGTATCCCTCCATAGTATTCTTTTCTCTATCCGGGTTCGAAAACTCAATGAATCTGCACTCTCAATGTCTCTCAGCGATTTTTAGTCGTTTTTCTCGACGATCAAACATAACGTATATCAGTAATAGCGTATCTAGTAGGGTAGAGTCCGGGCCCGGGAGCCCGGCGGGTTCGCCAGGGCTGTGGGTGTAGTTGTCGCGTGTGGTTTGCAGATAGTCCGCGTGCAGTCGGCGGAGGGCACGGCTCGCGTGGCGGCGGCGCCGGAGGAGTCGACGGCGGCGCTGTACGAGCGCGTGGTGGCGGCGCTGGCGCTGAGCTCGCGCGCCTTCGTGCTGCACCGCGACCGCGCGCGCCGCGACGAGCTGCCGTGCAGCCGCGCGCGCTCGCTGGCCGCCGTAGGCCTGCGCCACGGCGACATGCTCTACCTCAGCCCCGTCAACGGCGCCGTGCTGTTCGACCACGCGCCGCCCGCACAGGTCGGTACTCCCTGCCCGCTTCCTTCTATTTACATGTTCCGCTTCAATATTATTGATGCTGCTTTAACCGTGCATGTTGCAATGCGGACGATATCTCAAGGCTTAATCACCCTCATTACTGCAAGCTTATTGAGATCTTAGCTGATGCAACTTTGCTGAAATGATTAGGTAATGTAAAAAATTATGCTGTTTTCATAATAAGTGTCATTTCCTAATTAATAGATTTTATTCCTTATGATTATATAATTTCAGACAGAAAAGCCCTCCACGAGTGAACAGGCAGTGGTGGCCAGCACATCAAAGTCAAACCTAGCTCTTACACCAGCGCACACCGCGTCCCAAACGGGAGCAGCGCCTGGGACTATACAGGAGGATGATGTCGATATTGAGTTGTATAAGGAGAATGGCAGCATAGAGAGGCAAAGAGATGAAAAACTGTAAGTTATAATTGTAGGAGAGTTTTTCTATGAAGACATTTATAGATAACTTCTTATCAAGTACATAACAAGTAAAACATTGGATTGATCCAGTTTCTATTGTTGTAAGTTAACACAAATTAAAAACAATGTGTGCTTAAATATTCTAAATGATACTTATTGGGATGTGACTATAACGTGACCAAAACCTATACCAGGTTTACAATCTTAGCCAGTTAAAGTATTTCATACAGAAGATACTATTTGCTTTTAACTAGTGTCAAATATTTTAAGTGTATATTATAATATAGATAGATAGATAGATACATAACGCTTTATTGTCACACCTTACATAAATCACTCAAATTAAATTAAAAAAAACTTAAATTATACTGTACAATCGGCGGTCTTATCACTAAAAGCGATCTCTTCCAGACAACCTTTAGATAAAGAAGATTTTAAATAATTCGGGGAAACGGGGGTGTAAATACAAGTTTAGAAAAAATTTTATGAAAAATATTGTAAAGATAATTTAACTTCCTATTTATCAGTGACAGTCAAAGTCAAGTATAATAGTCGAAGTCCAGTCAAAGACAGGTTAGAACATTGGTAGAAACTTTATTAGAACTTCTATTGTAGTAATAAAGTAAATCATGTTTTTCAACATTGTATGATTTTTTAAAGCTTTTTACAAGCTTTTATTTAACTTGCAATGTATGTATGTTTGTTCGGGTGGAATCTTGCAACTCAATTTTGAAGTAGATATCTTCAACTGATTGACCTGGAATTTTATATTCACGTTTAGTTTGGATGACAATGCATGGTTAGCTGTGTGACGTCATTCTAAATCCAACATGGCGGAGCACCCTAAATGGCAGACAAGTAATTTTTAATGCACTTCTACAATATGGGTATCAAATTAAAAGCTAGCTGAGAATAACTCGAAAAATTAAGTGATGTCACTTTAAATCCAATATGGCAGCCTTCTAAAAGCTTGTCTTTAAAAAAGTTTTTAACAAGTAATTTATTCTACACTTATTCACATTCACTAACTATTAATGAATGATAATCCACCATTTTGATACATACAAAATCAACAACAATAGATTTTATTTAATGTGGCAAAGATTTTTATACTGAAATATTAGAACTGAAAGACTTGCCATGCACATTGCAGATGCCGACACAACCTGAACGGGCGCTGTGTGCACTGTTCGCCACTAGAACCCTGGGACGAGACCTACCTTAAGGAAAACAACATCAAGCACATGTCATTCCACTCTTACCTGCGCAAGATACAGTCCAAGAACTTTATCTCACTCAATGAACTCTCATTCAAGATCAAACCAGGTCAGATTCTTTGTAAGGACTTTATCCCCCTCAAGTCCAAGAACTTTATCTCCCTCGACAAACTCTCATTTAATCAAACCAGGTCAAATTCTTTGTTAGGATAAAGTTTATTTATGAAATAGTTATTTGAGAATCGCTACATACATAGTAAAGTTAACCCATTTTATGGATAATGCTATCAATCGTAATTATTGTCTTATCAGGCAATAACATTAATGAACATCGATAAGTAATATTAAACATTCAATCCAGTAGAATAGAGGTAAGTATATTAAACGATAAGGGTTCAATATGTGAAATGAAAATATTACGAATCGTATTATTTAACGTATATTTCGTATGCATTCGGCGTCAGATCAGATACGACGAGCCCAGGAGGAGGTCACCAATAATATTAGTTCTTTAGTCACCACGGTCCCTCTCGCTGCAAATGTTTCAGTCACCTATCGGTCCCAAAGTAGATTCCAAGGTGGCTATTTAAGCGTGTCGCGCGCAGGCTGCACCGAGCACCCGCCGTGGCCGCGCGGCATCTGCTCCAAGTGCCAGCCGGGCGCCGTGACGCTGGCGCGGCAGTCGTACCGGCACGTCGACAACGTGGTCGTGGAGCACGGCGCGCTGGTGGAGCGCTTCCTGTCGTACTGGCGCGCCACGGGCCACCAGCGCCTGGGGCTGCTGTACGGGCGCCACGAGCGCCACCCGCGCCTGCCGCTGGGCGAGCGCGCGCGCGTGGCGGCCGTGTACGAGCCGCCGCAGGCCTCGGGCCGCGACCACCTGGCGCTGCAGCCCGACCCGCGCGAGCCGCTGCTGGAGGCCATCGCCGCGCGCCTCGGCCTGCGCCGCCTCGGCTGGATCTTCACGGACCTGCTGCCGCTCGACCCCGCGCAGGGCACCGTCAAGCACATCCGGTGAGTGCTTGCCGCCCGCCGCCCGCGGCTCGTCCTATACGTTCGATCGATTTAAGTGAAATTTAATGTTGAAATCTTTAAAAACTTTAGGGTCACACATTTTTTTTGATTTGTTTTAACTAATAACTACTGAAAAATTCTGGGATTTTTGAAAAAGTATGATATATCTTTATTCTTTTTTTTTTCTTAGTATTCGTGAGTATTTAGCAAGCGGGTGCCCGCATATCTTTCAAATTTTGGGATTCGTTATATGTGTGATGGTGGCCAAATCGATGAAAATCCAAAAGTTTATTAAAAACCTATATATGAAAAATGTCGCGGGAAGAACCGACCTTTGAATAAATAAAACGTCAGCGAAGCTCAAAAAAACCGACTTTACCGCTTATATTTTGGTTTTGGCTCGATCGATTTCGATAAAATTTATATGGGACCACCTCTGAAGTATAATTTACCAAACAAAAAAGAATTTGAGAATCGGTCCACAAATGGGGGAGAAATCGGTGAACATACAAAAAAAAATACATACAGTCCAACATAGTACCTCATCCGTGAGGAGAAGTGGGTAAAAATGGCAATCTGTCAATAATGCTTCAATCGACTCTGTTACGACTAGAACTTATCACTTCTACAAATTTGAGGGAATGTGCGATGTATGTGTTTGGTCGGATGGAATCTTTTAACTCAGATCACTCTTTTGAAGCAGGTATCTTCAACCGATTGAGCTGAAATTTTGTATTCACGTTTAGTTAGGATGACAATGCACGGTTAGCTGTGTAACTTCATTCTAAATCCAACAAGGTGGAACATCCAAAATGGCGGACAAGTAATTTTTAATGCATTCCTACAATATGGGCATCAAATGAAAGGGCTCGCTGAGAATAACTCGAAAAATAAAGTGACGTAAAATCCAACTTCTAATAGTTCGTCTTTAAAAAAGTTTTTAAATTAAAAAAGTTTATAACGAGTAACCTATTTATTCTGGGCTGAATGTGATCGAAATGCAGCTTCTTTGGAGGCTCGATAGAAATGCTTTCTTTCGATCGTTTCGATCGCTAATTCGTGCAAATCACGCAGCACGATTTATGTTTCGCCCCTTCAGCTCATCCAAAACGACATAATCAAGGTAGCTCGAGCCGCACATGGTTTAAAACAGATCAGATTCGGTACCGGCGAACTCGGTATCGGGCGGAATCGATAATCGGTCGGCGTCGGGTCGTGTTGCAGCGGCGGGGACACGCACTTCCTGTCGGCGCAGGAGTGCATCATGGCGGGCCACTTCCAGAACCAGCACCCGCGCGCCTGCCGGCACTCGGCCAGCGGCCACTACGGGTCCAAGTTCGTGACGGTGTGCGTGTCCGGGGACGCCGACCACCAGGTGCACCTGGAGGGCTACCAGGTGTCCGAGCAGGCGGCGGCGCTGGTGCGCGACCGCGTGCTGCTGCCCACGCGCGACGCGCCCGAGCTGGCCTACGTGCGCCAGGCGGGCGGCGCGCGGTACGTGCCCGACGTGTACTACAAGCGCCGCGACTCGTACGGCAACGACGTGCCCGTGCGCGCCACGCGCGTGCCCGTGGCCTACCTGCTGGTGGACGTGCCCGTGGGCGTGGCCGACCCGGCGGCGCGCGCCACGTTCGCCGCCGGCGCCGCCTTCCCGCCGGCGCACCGGCCGCTGCAGCACCAGCTGCAGACGCTGGCGGCGCTGCACGCGCAGCTGGCGCGCGCGCCCGACTTCCTGGCCGCCGTGTCCGACCTGCACGTGCTGCTGTACCTGGCCACCAACGAGGCGCTGCCGCTGTCGCTGGACCAGCTGGGCCCGCTGCTGGACGCCGTGCGCGACCGCGACGCCGCCGCCGCCGAGGTCTGGCGCCAGCAGCCGCACGCCGCCACGCTGGAGCAGCTGGCCAGCGCCGCCGCCGCCGCGCCGCTGTCCGCGCCCGACGAGTGAGTACACCCGCGCCCGACGAGTGAGTACACCCGCGCCCGACGAGTGAGTACACCCGCGCCCGACGAGTGAGTACACCCGCGCCCGACGAGTGAGTACACCCGCGCCCGTCGTGTGAGTACACCCGTGCCCGACGTGCGAGTACACCCGCGCCCGACGTGTGAGTACTCCCCGCGCCTGACGAGTGAGTACACCCGCGCCCGACGTGTGAGTACTCCCCGCGCTCGACGTGTGAGTATACCCGCGCCCGCGTACTGCCTACCCCCTTCCCGCTCCCGCGCGTGAGTATTTGGTGTATAATATAAAAAAACAACTGATACTGAAAAGAAATAGCAAAATATTAATATTCTTTTTCTGTCAGGGCAGACATGTCTGCTTAATTAGATAGCTTGTAATAATGATCCCGAGAGAGTTCCGATGAAATCGAGTTTGCCATGTACCATGCCATGCCATGTATTAATATTCCCGTTCTGCCCGCCACGTGTAGCAACGAGTCGGGAAGCGGCGGCGGCGGCGTGTGGACGTGCCAGCTGTGCACCTTCCACAACGCCGCGCACCACGACTCGTGCGAGATGTGCGCCATGCCCCGGTGAGTCACGTGCCGTGTAGCCGCGAGTCTGTGCACCACGACTCGTGCGAGATGTGCGCCATGCCCCGGTGAGTCACGTGCCGTGTAGCCGCGAGTCTGTGCACCACGACTCGTGCGAGATGTGCGCCATGCCCCGGTGAGTCACGTGCCGTGTAGCCGCGAGTCTGTGCACCACGACTCGTGCGAGATGTGCGCCATGCCCCGGTGAGTCACGTGCCGTGTAGCCGCGAGTCTGTGCACCACGACTCGTGCGAGATGTGCGCCATGCCCCGGTGAGTCACGTGCCGTGTAGCCGCGAGTCTGTGCACCACGACTCGTGCGAGATGTGCGCCATGCCCCGGTGAGTCACGTGCCGTGTAGCCGCGAGTCTGTGCACCACGACTCGTGCGAGATGTGCGCCATGCCCCGGTGAGTCACGTGCCGTGTAGCCGCGAGTCTGTGCACCACGACTCGTGCGAGATGTGCGCCATGCCCCGGTGAGTCACGTGCCGTGTAGCCGCGAGTCTGTGCACCACGACTCGTGCGAGATGTGCGCCATGCCCCGGTGAGTCACGTGCCGTGTAGCCGCGAGTCTGTGCACCACGACTCGTGCGAGATGTGCGCCATGCCCCGGTGAGTCACGTGCCGTGTAGCCGCGAGTCTGTGCACCACTACACGTGCGAGATTCATTTCATACGGAATAGGCTATATACGAGTGTTGTCAACCGAGCAGAATGACGAGACAAAAGTCTGGTCATTCTGCTCGGTTGTTTCGCTGGCGAGAATGCTCGACCAGACGAGCCAATTTATAATTCAAATAATTGGTCGCTCTAGCCGAGAGGTGCACTGTCGTCCCAGACGGACTCGGAGTAGAAAGCCTAGGCTATACTCGGAGACCCCGAAGTGAATAGCTTTTATTTTGTTTTCAGGAATGCGGGCTCGATGTAGGCGACGACGCGCCGCCGCCGGCGCTCGCACCGAACTGCCTTACTCTAAACTGATATTTATTTAGGCGATCAACTCTCGGCCGCTGACTTCCTTCGCCTCGTTCGATAGCAAACTTATTTTTAAGGACAGAGTAAAATATCACAAAATATACAAAAAAAACATGTTAGAAGACGATGGGAGGGACGCGGGCGACCGAGACTCCACGGAAGAAATATAATAACGTTGGCCGGTTGCGCGATCGGAGGAATCTCCTTGAGATTCGGTAGTGTTCTATCGGGCGACACGCGTGTGACGTCACGCCGGGCCGCCGGTCGCTGGTTTCGTTTAAGAGGCTCTCTCATGTTGCAGAAGCTGCTGTCAGTTTTACAAAATCTCGTTAGCTCTGTATCTAAATGAATATTGTCGTAATGTAAATATCTATATATCTTGCTGATTCGGGAGAAGCTGCGGCCGGCGGAGCCTCGGGCGTGCGGGAGGTGTCGCACATTTTTCAAAAGCTTACGTGTATAGGGTTGTAAATACTATTGTACTATTTGTTATAAAAGGCCGGAGCTAATACCGAATTCGAAATTAGATGAGTATATTTATTCCAGCAATCGTGTTTTATTTACTTATCACTTGACGCTAATGGTGCTGGCCTCTATTTAGCCGAGTTTTTCCTCTCCGCAGCTGGCTGTAGATGTATCATGTGAAGTGTTAGTACAGCAGCATGTGTTTCTGTGGGGCTGTGGGATTTAAATAATTCGAAATGAATACCTAAACATTTCAGCCTCGACCTGAATACATGCTCAAATTCCTTAGTTCTATTTGTTTCGTCTTAGAACATTGGGGGGCGGAGGGTGCGGTCCGCACCGGGCGGCACTTTGCCTGGGAGGCATATCATAGGTGGCGGTTAAAAAAAAGGTAATAAAGAAAATTACCAAAAAAAATTAGATTTCTTTCAACGTTTTTTTCGTATATTTTTTTGTTACCTACCATAATTCCAGCTTTAATAGTCTATGCATGGGTGATGCAAGGTTTCTCAATAACTATTATTTTTGACTAAACTGCTTTGATTTGAATTCAAGCGGCCGGCCGGCACGCTTTGTACGTGAAGAACGAGATCGGCACAGTGCTGCTATTCAATAAAAGCATTTATTTATTTATACACGAGCAGCAGAATGCTGACATGTCTATATCACACAGTGTTGAGTCATACATAACAGTTCACGATTCTATCAAAATTTGTTTATTAATTCGCAACCAATTGTCAAGCTTCTTTTTAAATCCATTTATTGTGGTAGCAGAACAGAAACAAAATCTGCCGGTAATCCATAGAGTGAAGTTAATACTTATTGCATATAGAGAATAAAAAAAGTTAAAGAATAATTGAATTCTCATTCTTTCTTTTGGTAGATTCGTGTTACATCACAAGTCATAGTATTAGTGTGGAGCTGGGTGTAAAAGCTTTTATGTGTATGCTTTTTTTACCCGGGCGACGACGCCGGCCGGCAGTGGCGTAGCATAGGTCACTAGCACCCGATCCAAGTTTGCCGCCCTCTTATTTTTGTAATTGAAATTAAAAAAATTGGGGCATGGTAAAAAAGGTACTTTTATTGAATAACACCAATCTATAAAGTGAAAATAACATGTTTTAACAATAAAATAACATTTATGTAAAAAAAAAAATCGCTGATATGTTATTACATTGTCTTGTATTACTTGTGTAATAAGTGCAATGGGCTCTCCAACCCACCAAAGGACTCGTGCCGGCTATAATTTTTTTGAGCAGTGGTAGATGACACGGAAGTCACGAAACACCGTTATTTTGTTACCTTTTTACGTGCCAACTTTGTGAATATATCCAATGAAACGGTCATCGGTAATCGTTAAATCATTCTTCTCTGTACGCAAAAATGCCTTCAATTGCTTCCAAAGTGTAATTCAACGTGTATCTTTGCTGTTGTTCCAGCTTCCACCAGTAGTTTTCAGCTCAAAATGCCGTTTACCAACTATTATATTGGTATATACCTACTGCCTAAGTATTCATCAAAGGATTTACACTGCAAACTAGATACGCAGAATATCAATATGTAGGTACGTAGTATCATACGAGAAGCCGCAAAATCCTTGCAACAATCCGCAAGCTTGTTTTTAGGGTTCCGTACCCAAAGGGTAAAAACGGGACCCTATTACTGAGACTTCGCTATCCGTCCGTCTGTCACCAGGCTGTATCTCAAGAACGGTGATAGCTAGACCGTTGAAATTTTCACAGATGATGTATTTGTATTGCCTCTATGCCAACAAATACTAAAAATAAAATAAATATTTAAGGGGGGCTCCCATACAACAAACTTGATTTTTTTACCGTTTCTTGCTCGATACTAATAACGGTGACAGGTAGACGCTTTAACTATTCACAGAATATTTAGTTTTATGTGCTCTTTAAATATACTTAACTAGCTGACCCGCCCGGCGTTGCCCGGGTAAACAAAAGCTTACATATAAACGCTTTCTCACTCACAGCCCCACTGTAAAAGTACTATTAGTTGTGTCGTGGGGCCGTAAACAATGAACACCACACACACAACATTCACGTCATACCCAGAACCAGAAACATAAACTGCCCGTGGGGAAAAAACTTTTGTTATTGTGTTCCCACCGAGATTCGAACCCGCTGCTTTAAAGACGAACGCGCACTCATCTACGCCAGTGGGTAGTTCAAAGTTCAAAGATGGGGAATCTTTGATCCGATTCTGAAAATTCTTTCACCAATAGATAGCTACACTATCACTGAGTGTCATAGGCTATGTTTTGTTGGGATAGAAGTTAGTTATCAGTTCGAAATAATAATATTCGTAAGACAAGTCGGAGAAAAATTTGCTAACTTTCCGCTTTATCGGCGTACGCTGACTAAACGGTAAGACATAGTTGAATACAATGTATGGCAAAAATGTTGGTCTTCATGAGTTTTACAAAAAAGTCCGCGACAGCATATATCTAACATGTATGTATAGCTCAGAAAAAATACTTTTCTTTGTTAAAAATCTGAAAAAAAAGCGGCCTCTGTTTAGTTGGCTTTTTGAGACATTCAGTATTAATCCTTATCAAAATAAACTATTTCATCGTCTTGCGTAGTTCATGTAGATACATTTTGCTTTTTACTGCATATGATTTGGATAAATAGTCTATGAGAAATCGTGAAATTAGTTTCACGGGAGTCCGCCCGTGAACGGGACGGGTCAGAAATGTACCGACACGTACTACGAATTCCTGCACATTAAAAAATAGTGGCTTCTATTTCGTTGGCTTTTTTTAAGTATTTAATATTAATCCTTATCAAAAAAACCTATTTCATCTTACGTAGTTCACGTAGATGCAATTTGCTCTTTACTGCACATAATTTGGATCTATAGTCTAGGAGAAATCGTTAAGTTTATTTAAGGGTGAAAACGGTGGATCACAGAATGGAACAGTTACTGCGTAATCCGGCATACGTCTATGTTTTGAACCGACTAACATAAGAAGGAGGATATAAATTTGACTGTTTTTTTTTGTTTAGTCTTATCATTGAACTTTGAACTGCCCGCTGGCGTAGTTAGGTGGGCGTTTGCCTTTAAAGCACCGGGTTCGATGCCCGGTGGGAACACAGGTGTTTTCCCACGGGAATTTGTGTTTCTGGTTTTGAGTATGTTGTGAATGTTGTGTGAATCTTGGAAGTTTACAGCCCCATGATACAAGTCATTGAACTTAGTGTGGGCTTGTGAATGTGAAAGCGTTTATGGGTATGTTTTTTAATATTTACTACCCGGCCGACGCCGGGCGGGTCGTTCCTGAACTTTGAACTGCTCGCTGGCGTAGATGGGTGCGTGTTCGCCTTCAAAGCAGCGGGTTCGATTCCCGGTGGTAATTTACCAAGAAGATTTCTCTGCACGGGAAATTTGTGTTCCTGGTTTTGAGTATGTTGTGAATGCTTTGTGAATCTTGGATGTTTACGGCCCCACGCTACAAGTCACTGAACTTAGTGTGGGGCTGTGAATGTGGAAGTGTTTATGTGTAGATTTTTTAACCGGGCGACGCAGGGTGGGGAATCTTTGAACTTCGAACTACCCACTGGCGTAGATGAGGGCACGTTCGTCTTTAAAGCAGCGGGTTCGAATCTCGGTGGGAACACAATAACAAAAGTTTTTTTCCCACGGGCAGTTTATGTTTCTGGTTCTGGGTATGACGTGAATGTTGTGTGTGTGGTGTTAATTGTTTACGGCCCCACGACACAACTTATAGTACTTTTACAGTGGGGCTGTGAGTGAGAAAGCGTTTATGTGTAAGCTTTTGTTTACCCGGGCAACGCCGGGCGGGTCAGCTAGTTTATTTTAATAATGTGAAAAAAAAAAAAAAATCAAAATCGTTTATTCACATGGGCCCCAAAGAGGCACTCATGAAAGTTAATGAATCTATTGCCAGATTCGCAAAATTACAGCCATCTCGAGAAGAACCTGGCAAGAAACTCGGCGGCGCATATTTTTTTCAATCATTTTTTTTTTTTAAACATTCTTAATCTCTAATAATTAAGTTTCTTAACCTAGGTGTTATTATGGTAGTCGCCAGAAAGAGCCTATGAGAAATTTTCTAGGTAAATTACCACCGGTAATCGAACCCGCTGCTTTGAAGGCGAACGCGCACCCATCTACGCCAGCGAGCAATTCAAAGTTCAGGAACGACCCGCCCGGCGTCGGCCGGGTAGTAAATATTAAAAAACATACCCATAAACGCTTTCACATTCACAACCCCACACTAAGTTCAATGACTTGTATCAAGGGGCTGTAAACATCCAAGATTCACAACATACACAAAACCAGAAACACAAATTCCCGTGGGAAAACACCTGTGTTCCCACCGGGCATCAAACCTGGTGCTTTAAAGGCAAACGCCCACCTAACTACGCTAGCGGGCAGTTCAAAGTTCAATGATAAGACTAAACAAAAAAAAACAGTCGAATTTATATCCTCCTTTTTATGTTAGTCGGTTCAAAACATAGACGTATGCCGGATTACGCAGTAACTGTTCCATTCTGTGATCCACCGTTTTCACCCTCAAATAAACTTAACGATTTCTCCTAGACTATAGGTCCAAATTATGTGCAGTAAAGAGCAAATTGCATCTACGTGAACTACGTAAGCCGATGAAATAGGTATTTTTGATAAGGATTAATATTAAATACTTAAAAAAAGCCAACGAAATAGAAGCCGCTATTTTTTAATGTGCTGGAATTCGTAGTACGTATCGGTACATTTCTGACCCGTCCCGTTCACGGGCGGACTCCCGTGAAACTAATTTCACGATTTCTCATAGACTATTTATCCAAATCATATGCAGTAAAAAGCAAAATGTATCTACATGAACTACGTAAGACGATGAAATAGCTTATTTTGATAAGGATTAATACTAAATGTCTCAAAAAGCTAACTAAACAGAGGCTGCTTTTTTTTTCAGATTTTTAACAAAGAAAAGTATTTTTTCTGAGCTATACATACATGTTAGATATATGCTGTCGCGGACTTTTTTGTAAAACTCATGAAGGCCAATATTTTTGCTATACATTGTATTCAACTATGTCTTACCGTTTAGTCAGCGTACGCCGATAAAGCGGAAAGTTAGCAAATTTTTCTCCGACTTGTCTTACGAATATTATTAATTCGAACTGATAACTAACTTCTATCCCAACAAAACAGCCTATGACACTCAGTGATAGTGTAGCTATCTATTGGTGAAAGAATTTTCAGAATCGGATCAGTAGTTTCAGAGATTACCTTTTACATACAAACAAACAAACAAACTTTACCTCTTTATAATATTAGTATAGATAGTATAGATTATTAGTATTAGTATTTATAATGTCAAAATATGTACAACAGTGACCCCGGGACAAAACAGTGACTTTTGTGGCCTAACAAATTGTTATTTTCCAACATAGATTTTTATGATTAACGGTTTCGTAAAGGAACTCTACTTGCTAAGTTCTTCTCACAGGCAGAAAAATAAAAAATGTCCTTGCTGCAGCGGGATCCCGGACCGATCCGTGACCGAGACTGCAACCTGGACTCGACTAGCTTACCTACTGCCGCCAATGAGTCTTTTGGCTCACTGGTCAATAGATTCAAGACCTTCTACTTGTACTTGGCGGATCCAACCCAGAGGTATTTTTTAAATTAGCATAGGGCATAGGCAAATGTGAGACCACTATCTCACCTGATAAGCGATGATGCGGTCGATGATGGAGCACTTTTGCCTATTCACTCGCAACTTAAAAGACTCCCATATTGTATTTATCAGGAAACAGACTCGGGTAGGGAGTTCCAATCCTTAGCGGTTCGCATAATGAATGTGGAAGCAAAATGCTTCGTCCGCATATGTGGAATGTCTACCATGTAGCGGTGTCGCTTAGAAGTCTGTCTTGATGTCCGATAATATAATGGGGACAGGGGAATTAGATTGTGTAATTCCGTTGCACTGTCAGAAATGTATCCAATATAATAAAATGCAAAGCTTAAAAAAAACCGACTTCACCGCTTTATTTTCGGGAACTTTGATCAGATTAGATGTATTAAACACGCGTTATTGACGATATTGATCTGATCTCGATCAAATTTTAATAGGACCACATGAAAAGCACCAGCTTTCAAATAAAAAAATAATCGTCAAAATCGGCTCACAACGAAAGAAGTTATGAGGTAACTTTTGAAGTCGGTTAAAAACGAGAACATCGTCAAAGTAGTCCATAGAATACGCATTATTGACGATATTTCAAGAACTACTGATCCGATCTTGATCAAATTTAAATGGGACCAATTGGAAAGCAACGTATAAAAAAAATTTGAATTAACACAAAAAATAATACAGTCGACTTGAGTACCTCCTCCTTTTTTGGGAAGTCGGTAAACAATATCGAGAGACTCGCCACCACGCGAGGTGACCGCAGTAGGTAATCTATACACGATCGGACTTGAGCTTGATATAGGTTAAGAAGCTGTCCCGGAGTGTACTGCCTGACCTTGGCGAGGATACCCAGTTTCTTTGCGGCCAGTTGAGCTCTGGCTTCGATATTCTGTATAATATTCAACCATAAATGGATGACGTTTGAGACTATCTTGTTAGATGGTAAAGAGGGATCGGAGGATTAACTCGCGCACTATCTAATTATACACAAGCGTTATAATGGACTAAATAAAAAATACTAAACATAATCAATCTATTTTAAGTTTTTAATCAGGATGTCAGGGACTTTTTGAAAATATTAACATTGCCCATAAATATGTCAACTTGTTTGGTTTTAGCAAGTATATTATGGTGTCGAACCATTCTAGTCAACGGGGCATTCTGGCCTAGGTTAGAGTTAGCTCCAGCGACATGAAATGCGTTAAATCTCGAGGCTCTCGGTAATTTAGTGGGGGTAGAAATAGACACCTTGGTGAGCAAATTTGGCGTATCCATAATTCCATGCACTATCTTAAAAAGAAACATGTTGTCGATTTTGCGTCTCCGTTGCTCGAGTGATTCTATCTTAAAATATTGTAATCTTGAATCATAGCTCAATAATTCCCTACCGAGGTAACACGAGTATGTTAAATGCCACAGAAATATTTTTTGGATGCTTTCCAATCTCTTACTATGAACCTCGTAAAATGGGTTCCAGGCGACACTACAGTACTCTAATCCACTCCGTACAAATGCGTTAAATAGCAACGTTTTAGTGGTGGGTGACCTGAAATCTCTACAGTTGCGTAAAACAAACCCTAAGCATTTGAAACCTTTAGAAGCTATATTATCAATATGAAAGTTAAATCGTAATTTGTTATCTAAAAGATAATGATAGAATATCTATAGGCTGCGACCTTGCGTCGGTGACCGAGATTTTGTAATTTAGACTCGACTAACTTACTATCGACAATGAGTCTTTTCGATCGTCGGTCAATGGATTCAAGAGCTTCAAGCAGGTACTTGGCGGATCCATCCCACATGTGGCCGCAGTATACTCTACACACGATCGGACTTGAGCTTGATACAGATTGAGAAGCTGCCTCGGGGTGAAGTATCTTAGGTATCTTCTAGGCAACCTTGCTCCATCGTCGACCACATCGTCGCTTACAATCAGGTGAGATAGTGGTCAAGGTTTGCCTATCTAGAATAATAAAAAAAAAGGTACTGCTCGACCTAAACTTCTAAAGGAACATAATTATGCCAAAAATCTGAAAAAAATATGTATTATTTACTATTTCGAGGATAGGCCCGCAATTTCTATAAATCGCTTATGCTACTTACCTCGTCGAAGTGGCAGGAAAATAATTGTACCCATTTTAATTTAAACTGGAGAAAGTTGAACCGAAAGACTGGAAAATTAAATATGGATTCAAAGACAAGTAATCGTGGGTTAATCACCCGTTTATACATTACTAGCTGTCCCGGCGACCTTCGTTCCGCCTAACAATCAATGAATGTGCATGTTTAGGAATCCATACATGGCATGCATTACAATGCCACGTGACTATATTATTACCTCCATGTTTGTTTGTCTAGTACTTTATATAATCCGAGTGACGTATGAGAAAATTATTTTTATACATCTAAAAAAAATGTGACGTTCCTAAAAAGGTTATAAGCTACCTCCCCACCAATTTTCAGCCAAATCGGTTCAGCCGATCTTAAGTTGTATATAGTGTAACTAACACGACTTTCTTTTATATAGGTACATAGATAACCAAGCGATTTGAGTAAATGTCCGAATAATGATTCTTTTTAATTTGATTTCTGTGAATTTGTTTGCCAGTTCGCGCGTCGAGGTCAACCTTGGAAATAAAACAAAGGTCCGTTTTGTAAAAATATTTATTTACAATTTGTATAGGATCGGCGCGCGGGGCCGGCGCGGCCACACTTGGAGCGTGACGTCACGCGCTCTGCGCCCGCAAAATGTGACGTCACGCGTTCTGCGCCCGCGACTTGTGACGTCACGCGCTCTGCGCCCGCGACATGTGACGTCACGCCCGCGCCAGCCCCGCCGCGCTAGCTGCGCTCGGGTTACGTGCGCGTGAACTAACCGTTTCTTTTAGAAGTAACTTTTAATTATTATATCATCACAATATAACGTCTCGATGGAATACCTGGGTAGTGTATTCAGCTCCGAAACAGGAGTCACTCAAGCTCGCGCCGTCACCTGTCCCGTGCTCTTTGAGGGCGACCCCGCCGGGCTACGTTCAGTATCTACTATTTCAGTTGGCGGGCCGGTTTATACTCGTATACAGGCCCGGAGGCTGTCTCGGAACGATAATGAGTAACGATATCCGCCATCTAAACTGTTAGGTTATTATAAATTCAAAAGTAACTCTGTCCGTTTGCTAACCTTTTTACGGCTAAACTTCGCCTCGAGGTAGCCGGATTCATTGGACGCCGCTTCCCCGGGCGGGGATAGGGGACGTCCGTTGATGAAACGCGGGTATACCTACATATACGATTTCTTTGACACATTTCTTACTAACATTAAATAATCTGCTGGATGAATCTAGACGTTATTTGGGGTGAAGATTGTTTATGGAGACATCTTGATTCTCCGAACGCGAACGTTCTAACAGAGTCCGTGACCGGGCTGCGTAAAGGTTTGCAACTGGAATGTAGGCACTGAACGCATCCCCGCTCCAATAGGAATTCTGTGCAGAAGACCGAGCAGGCGGCAGGCGGCAGACCGCAGGCGACAGGCGACAGGCGGCAGGCCGCAGGCGACAGGCGGCAAGCCGCAGGCGCTTACAATATTACACTCAGTGAACGGGCGCGCCCGTCGCCGGTTCATTTTACTGATTTATTTACAAAAATGTTTTATTCTAAATTTCACTTCGTGTTCTTCTCTACTCGACGATGGCGACGGACGCGAATTAAAACTATGACGAACACAAACGAGCATCCGGATGTTCATCCGTCGTCAGCTATCACAAGCACGCGTTACAACTAGCTATGATACAAGTGTGCCCGCGGTTACACGCGGAGCTATGTACAGCGCGGTCTGTCCCTTAACGATAATATATACAAATTTAAAACGTTTACCTACTACGATCGCCGTCCGACGATATTTAAATACGAAAATTTTAATAATCTATTTCATTATTTTTGTGTAACTTGCGTCGACTCGCCCTCGGTTCCGTCGACGAACGGATCACATAAAGTACGTTTACATTAATAATTTTATTCTTGCGATGATTATCAGTAACTAAAACTCCGCACAATACAAATTATGCACTTGGAAATCGCACGAACTGTAAATTTTTAAATCGGTATCACAAAATAGCATTAAAAATATAATACCATAGGAGTAATCGCAAAATCTTCGCGGGAGGTCTCGGTGTATACTAGAATTTAATTCGCGGCCAAACGAAGCGGCGAGAGGGCGCGCGGGAGGTATCGATAGGTGCCGCCGCGCGGATACGCCGCAACCTTGCGCCAAAAATTCGCTAAAAATCTCAATAGGCGCCCCGCGCAATTCGACCGTCGAACGCTCTATACCGACAAAAAGATGAGCGGGAACGTGCGAAAAAATCGAACCTAGACCCGGGCGCCCGCTCGAGATGCTGGAGCGCGCCACCCGGCTCGGGTCCACTATTACAATTTTACTTCGTCAATCGTTTAGAGCTAGGGATGTCGGCGGCGGCGGCGGCGGCGCTAATGCGCGGCGGCGTCGGCGGAGTCGGCGTCGGCGGCGGCGGCGGCGGCGGCGGCGGCGGCGTGCGCGCGCATCGGCGGGAAGTGGCGCGGGTCGCGCAGGTCGAAGGGCCCGCGCGGCGGGGAGCCCTCCAGCGCCGCGCCCAGCTCGCCGCACCGCTCCGACTCTGCGCAAGAAGGGGCCGTCAGTCGGGGGGAGGGGGGGGAGGGGCCGCCCGCTGCACACTTTTGCGGAAAACGTCTCTCTGCGATCGTTTGTGGGGCTCCGACCCGGTACCGGCCGAAAGCGAACGTGATGAATTTTAGATTATTTGGTCCCGCCCGCTAATTAACGATTTTACGGGGCGGTGCGCCCGATGTTGACGAATGAATTGTGAGCGTTCCGCGGGATGAGCTCGAATTCGAGCGACCCCGAGAGACGTGTTCCGCGAGAGGTGACGGTGTAGCGCCGTTCGAATCGTCGAATGTTGCGGCGCATATCTCCGTCCGAGACGTCGAGGCGGTCCCGCCCGGAACGAAAGTTATGTCCCCGTCGAATGACGCTCGAACGAAACGAAAGCGAAAGCGTTGAAACCGATGAGAAAGCATAGCTCCCTTGAAAAGATGCGACATCGAAATAAATGGCATCCGACTCGAAGGACCATAATATGATGTACTTCAATTTAAATCATTGATAAATTCTGTAAGTACATTAGATGGTATAATAGAAATATTTATAGTTACATTACGGACCTTGTCGGGCCCGGCGGCGGTTTACAGGGAGGACGCTCCTATAGTATTCATCGATATTTGAAAAGTTAAAGTAAAAGGATAGCGATTAAATATTAATATTGTCGATTAAAATAATAATTCTATCGTAATCGTCAAAAATGCGTATGCAATGCATAAAATCTGAAAGATTCCGAAGATAAAGAGATGAAGTCGGTTTTTTAAGCTTTCCTTGCGTTTAATTATTTACAATATTAATCATATTTTCAATTTATTATTATATTTATTATTATTTATACCGCTTTGTCAGTGTTTTGTCGTTGGGGTAATAGGCAATATTATCTTAAGCTTTGTCAAACAATAGTTATTTTAAATGCTATTAAATATCTTATCATTTGTTTCATATTTTATGGAATTGGGTAGATTATTATAAATTCTAATAGATATACCTTAATGGTCGTTGCGAATGATGTTCCAGGCGGGAAGTGGGAATTACCAGACAGTTTTAAAACGAATCTCTTTTGATTAGGTTTGTATATTTGCGCCGTATAGAATTGTGGAAATTTTCTTAAAAATTTACACAACTCAATAATGGAAAAGTAAGGATATTTGTAGTGTCCTCGATTTTTTTTTAAATTTTGTTATCTTAGAATAATATGATGCAAGGGTGGATTAACTATGCGTTCTCATCGTTTTGAATTTGTGAGTGTGACCCTACAACTTATTAATTACCTATTGTAAATAATAATACATATGAAAAGTTAATTTACATTTGCTGTTGGCAAACCTTGATATTATTAATAATTTAATATGTCGCGTGCTTAAACGTAAAAAGGGCGTATACCTATGGGTGAATAGGGATTTGTGCTAAAAGGGCGGATAAAATTTTTTTTTTGCCATTCGCTTTTAAATTGTCTGAAATGAAAAAATCTGTGAAAAAAAAAATCCGCTTTAATCACCCTATTGTTGAATATAACTACTGGCGCTGTTCACACAACAGCTGTTTCATCATGATCAAGAATCCAGCTGCAATATTTTGTTATTATTGTACGCCAAACAATCGATATAATCTTGTTTTATCAACCATTATAATTCAGTATTCAATAGAAAGTAGCTAATAATACTAAGCAGATAAATGATTAGTGACAAGTGAAAAAATTATAAAAGAATATCTAATGATAGAAAATAGTAACCAAAAATTAATTAAAATAATCAGTGATGAATTAGTAATAACGATGAATTAATCTAGTAAATCAATAAAATCTATTGATTTTAAACGAATGAAATTTCCTGCCAGTCGCCATATTGGATACTGGTGCTGCCACTAATGTTATTCAAACAGCTGTTTTCTCTCGATTCAGAGTCTGTTGACAATACTTTTCAAATCCAATTAAATAATTTGTAAAAAAAGTAGTGAAATTGTTTCAAATTAGTGACATTGGTAGTTAAAAAACTAATAATGAATAAATTTAGTGATAAATTAATTAAAAAAAAGTAAAAGAGCGTATAATTAAAGACATACTTTTACATTAGATTTATTTTTTTCAATTTTGAGCGTAGATTGTGTCTAACTACACGATTGGAAAAAAAAAATATGCGCCCTTTTACCTTTAGGCACGCGATGTGATACACAATTAAAAGGAGAATGGACTAACCTTTGTTTTAACCCTTAATTGACCAAATTGTTACTTTTGGAATAAAGGCTTTTCCTTACACTGATCAGGATCCATTTCTCAGCGATAACGGTCAAAATGATGTGTAGGCCGTTGAACGATTTAAATGTTATCTCGTTTTTTAGTAATAAATTATGTTGTTAGTACTTTATTTCTTCAGTGGAATAATTACCTACTATTATCTCCCACCGAACATACGTTTACACTCGTAGGTAACCCATGCTACATGTAGTAACAATACAAATACATAACACACAGAAATACCAAATCCGCGCGAAATATCACACTACCCCATCTCACACGAGGTTTATCTTTTAATGCTGGGCCACATGACCGACATACATAAAATATCTACTACAATACACACAGATGTAACATACAACGCGACGTAACACTTCATGAAACACCCATTCACTCGGTCGAAGACTTCGACATCTTCGTATGGCGGCCGGAGGGCTGCCGCAGTATAATTCCGCCAATGCAACGTTAATAAACCGACCGGAAGCGACCGATGCCCGCATCATGAAAAAACACGGACACCTTCACTTCAAATCAATTCCTTAAATTTTTATGGCGTTCTCGAAAAATCCGGCTCCGGTACCGGACGAGTAACACAATCGGGACACCCATAATACGGCTTCAGAAACCGGCTCGGAGGGAGATTCTCCGCTTCGGCTGAATCTTGAGGTGTTACGTCGACGTAAAAGGTGTCACTCGCCACATTCACGCACTCATGTATCGCGTGCGCGGCGTCCGAGTCCGGCGCGGGGTGGCGCCGCACTCACCTGCTCACTGCGGCCAGTCGTCGTCCCGCGGCGGCGGCGGCGGCGGCGCGGCGGCGGCGTCTGCCACAACAAAGGCGGCGCTGAGCGGATGTCCGCGCCGCCTCCTGCCCTACGCTACGTACGCACTAGCCTAGGCCGGCCGCGCACGCCGGTATGGACCGGCGCGGGGGCCGGCGCTCGCCGGGGGGGACGAGGGGGGCGGGTGTGGGGGGGGCAATACCTGTCATCCGCGCGGGGTCCCGGCCGCGCAGCGCGCTCGCGTAACTGTTGCCGGCGCCCGCTGCACAACACATGGGTGAGCCGCCGAGCCCTCCCCGTGCCGCGCTGCGGGATACGTGTTCGCGGCGCGCTTTCGGTCGTCCTTTCGTTCGTTCGACCGATCGCGGCCGTAGTCGAACATGTATCACGAGCGCGTGCGATTGAGGGTCGGCGATATATATTTTTAGATATATGCGGTTAGTTTTGTGAACCTGGGCCCGCGAGCGTTCCGTCGTCCGTTGTGATCTAACCCGCCTGAACTGTTTCGTTTTGAATGTCGTCCGGTCCCGTCGATATGCACGATAGGCGAGCGTTTAAGTTCTAGTTCTAGATTATAACGTTCGAAGAACGGAGACGCGGGCGATGAGCGCGGGAGTTACGTCATAAATGGATGACGTTGATCGAGCTACCTGTTCTTCTTGCAGCACGGTGCACCCAAACGAAATGAAGGAAAACTGATGAATTTAACGAGGTTTCGGTATTTGGCGATGGCAGTCTGCAGCCACAAACCCGATTCCCACTATGACACGCACGGCTAAGAGGCAGGTACGATCTGCGGAGCTCACGCACGTTTGAAATAAATGATTCCGCACTTGCTCGCAGACTGGCCCGCTCCGAAGCCTCTGCGTAGACAAAGTTTTCGGGAACTCGGCGCTTTGGCATGCCACGGATTTTTGCGTCATCCCGATAGATACCGAGTAATACTTAAAAAAATGTATTTTTTCATCAGATAAGCAGTCACACAACTTGGGTGACTGCTTATCTGTTGACAAAATAAAATTTTGTGTGACACAACCCATTTATTTGTTTTTTTTTCTCTAGTCTATTTCTTTCTATCGTTACACTCCATCTGTATTCCATTTGTATTTGTTATAACTATTTGTTTTTTTTGAGTCTCAAGTTTTATTATAATTAAGCGAATATATATAACACTAATAGTATATATTATTATGTAAGCTAGGTTCACATCTAGAAGGATACATGATGCACTTTATATAATTAATTTTTTTATGTAAGATGATTGTCATTGTATCCAGTTTTGTGATCTTCCAACAATAAATAAAAAAAATAAAAGTAATACTGACTGATTATTTTGTCCGTTATTGAGTTACTGGGATACGGGGCTAAATTAAAGAATTTGAAGACGTGAATGCAGCAAATTTTGAGAACCGGCAGGGAAGCTTGCAATCATGGCCTTCTAAATGTATATATAAAAACGTGTCTGATGTCGGTTGGATGCTTCCAGAATCGACAACATCGTAAAACGTTTGTAAATTTCGAAACCCTCTCTCCCGGCCGGCAATCGGGCGATCATAATCACTTTAAAAAACGAGGACGTTTCGTTAAAAAATAACTACGGTGCCGGTAGTAATTTTGTCTTCTCGTAAAAAATAACTACCGGGGAACGCTCGCGACCTTCGGCGGCGCGGGCTCGAACCGCGCTTTATATATTTCAGTTTATATCTATTCTCATAATTACATAAAATATACATTCAATACAAATAAGAGAATATGTTAAATTCGAATTACATAGAATAATATTTCGGGGCGTCAGCTTCGGCGGAAACGGGGCGCAACCCCGGCCGGCCCCGCGGCGGCCGGCGGAACCTTCCGAAGTTCCCGACTAGCACCGGCGGCGGCGCTCGTCGCGAGGCCGGCCGGGGGAGCGAGGGGCGGGGCGGAGGGGTCAGAGGCGGTTATTTCGGGACGGGAGGGGGCGGAGCGGGGTATGTCGGCGCCGGGCGGCGCCTTCACTGTCGGCGAGACGGGACGCGCGGGTCGTAGCGGGCGGCGGAGGGGCTCGCCGCTGGCGCCGCGTACGTACCTTCGCTGGGCGCGTGGGCGTGCGGCGCGGCGGGCGGGTCGAGCAGGCGGTGCGTGCGCAGCAGCGCGCAGGGCCCGCCGTCGGCCGCGTCCAGCGCGTACACGTACAGCACGCCGGCGCCCGTGCCCACCAGCAGCCGCGGCGCGCGGGACACGCTGCACACACACACGCGCGTAACTCACGTGATCTCTGCGCGCGCGCTACCTGCGCTCCTAGCCCGAAAACCTGTTCGTTGGCCCTCCCTCTCTCGGTCGACTTTTCGAGCTGAGCCGAGAGTTTCACGGACTTAATTTAATGTTGACCTCCGGTGTTCCCTCTTTTGCCGTAGCCGGATGCGATACCCGTTAAACCGGAAAATGCCCCTCGTCCCGCCTCGAGCGTTCGATTCGAACCGGTCGCACCGAACCGACCCGAAATAGACGAGTCTCCTCGTTTAAAATTTCTCGAATGAGAACTAGGTTGCGTAGATTGATATGAACGTTTCGAGCCCGTTAGGAATATTGATGAGTCTAAACCTTTTGCGATATTCCTAACCCGATTATTAAAAATGAACATTCCGCTATACTACTCTTTCTGGTTAATGCGATCGACGATGGAGCGTGTTCGCCTAGAAGATACCCGTTCGCTCGTGAGAAGACTCCCGCATTATACTTATCGGGAAACAAAGACTCGGGCGAGGAATTCCATTCCTTAGCGGTGCGCATAATAAATGTAGACGCAAATCGCTTCGTGCGTATTTATGGAATATAGACTAAATAACGATGTCGCAGTGCACCGGTCGTCCGAACCGTCTCGGCGGAATTAGATCGTGCAATTTCGCGGCACACTCTCCGAAATGTAACCCATAAAAGACCGACAAACTCGCCACCTTACGACGACGCTCTAGGCTTTGAAACCTTGCTTCAAACAGCCGGTCGTCGTCTATACGTCTCTTGGCGCTACGCTCAATTGTATCAAGTCCTTCAGCGAACCACCCCAAAGATGGGAATAGTACTCTATACACTAACGGACTTGTGCTTGATACAGGTTAAGCATCTGCCCGGGGTAAAGTACTGTCGCACCTCGGCAAGAATTCTAAGCTTTTTAGCGGCCAGTTTAGCTTTTGACTCGATATACGATCCAAAATTGAGTGTAGACGTTTATGTGATGCCAAGTAACTCAAGATGGCAAGTCACTAGTAGATGCACATCGCGGAAAGTAGGAGTCAGATGGAATTGACTCCGTTTTGCAGAGAATAGACACGCCTGAGTCTTGCTGGCGTTAAACTTAACCCAAGTTGGCATCGCCCCAATCGAAGACTGCCTTTAAGAATAAGTTTAATCACTCGACCATATCTAGATAGACTGTATATGTTCACCATTAGCTCGTGAATTAGATATGTAGCTCTCTACAACTGTGCTGTCATCTGCATATCCAAATGTGCCGGGCTTTAGCAGTTTTTTTTTTTTTTTTTTTTTTTTATTTGGTCCACAAAACTGGATACACTCTTTATGCTTAATCTGAGAAACAAAAACAAAAACATGTGTAGGGCGAGTGTCACCTTCTCGAAGTGGACACAGCATGCAAAATGAAGAAACTTGAAAAAATCACACTTAATAAATTTATAAATTAGGAAGACTTGGTATATCAGCCTTTCGGGCCCTATCCCAAGAATCTACTAATTCTTGAAGTTTCCGTTTGAAACTAGGGACCGAGAGGTCAAATATGTCCAAGTCCTGACATATGATATTGTATGAATTACAAATGCGATACAGTGATGAGTGCTGACCATAGTTTGTGCGAGTTTTAGGTAGGCTGAACGTTTTTCTATTTTTGAGACGGCTACAAGAACGTGGAATAGCTAATTTTATACGTTCTAGCAGCAGAGAACTATCGATAAATCCGTTAACTAGTTTATGTAGAAACATTATATCCGCAATATCTCTTCGCTGTTGGAGCGGAGACATATTGAAATGTGCCAATCTTGATTCATAACTATCAAGTATACGACAGAGATTGTTTGAGTATGAAAGATGGTACAAAAATCTAGATTGAAGTTTTTCCAACCTCTCTATATGTCCTTTGTAGGACGGGTTCCAAACCGGGCTACAGTACTCCATTAGACTACGCACATAGCAGTTAAAAAGCAATTTTGATATGTCTGGATCCTTGAAGAATTTAGTCTGCCTAATTACAAAACCTGACAGACGGGAAGCTTTTTTGGAAATACTGTCAATATGTTCTCTAAAATCTAATTTGGTGTCTACAATAACTCCAAGATCGCGCATGGAATTGACCTCCTCAAGTGGAATATCATTTATATAATAGGTTGCTTTGGTTGGATTTCTTTTTCTGGAAAAATTTAGATAAAAACACTTTGAGGAGTTCAACACCATGTTATTGCAAACGCACCAGTCATTAATCGTATCTAAGTCACACTGTAATATTTCAAGGTCTAGGGGGGTCTGGATTTCACGATATATCTTTAAGTCGTCGGCAAACATTTGAAACTTGGAGTTTAAATTGCAAGATAAGTCATTTACAAAGATAAGGAAAAATAAAGGACCCAAATGGGAACCTTGCGGCACGCCTGATGGTACCGATTGCGGTACAGATTTAAACCCGCGAACTTTCACAATTTGTGAGCGATTCTTAAGATAAGACTCGCACCACCGCAGTAGCGACCCGCAAATTCCAGCATGACCCAGCTTTTGGATCAGTAACTGGTGGTCAACAACATCGAAGGCTTTAGAAAAATCTGTATAGACCGCATGTACCTCATGACCACTTGTGAAAGCCTGTGTAATATCAGTGGCGAAATCAACGAGATTCGATGTAGTTGACCTGCCAGTTAAGAATCCGTGTTGCTGGGGAATAAACAGTGGTCTTACGTGAAAAGAAATTATCTTCTGGACCATGGATTCGAAAAGTTTGCCTACTGCTGAGAGGATTGAGATCGGCCGGAAGTTAGAGATATCACCATAGTCCCCTTTTTTGTGAATCGGGGTTATATGCGCGACTTTCCATTTAGAAGGGAAAATTCCACACATTAAAGACTTATTAAAAATCAACTGTAAGGGTTTTGCCAAGTTAGATGAGCAAGACTTTAGAAATGCAGGAGGTATTTCATCAGGACCAGGTCCTTTGTTGTGGTCGAGCGATTTAAGTGATGCTAGTACTTGAGATTCTGTAAAGAAACAAGAATTTAGGGACGGGTGATTATTTTGATGTTCACTGTCATTTCTGGATTGGCTTGAACTAGTGTTATGTTGAAAGGTGGAGTGAAAATATACAGAAAACAGATCTGCAATATGCTGGCCACCCTGAACATTATTATCACAAAGAAACATCTCATCCGGTATGTCGCTACTATTTGTTCGAAGTGATTTAACAAAAGACCAGAAATATTTAGGATCTTTTTTGATAAATGTTTTAGCTTCTGATTTCATCTTGTTTATACTTGATACTAATAGATCGTCACATCGCTCGCGGAGTAACCGATATGTAAGCTGATCAAGAGGATTGCCATACAACCGAAACTTGCGGTGATATTTTGCCTTCTCCTTCAAGTTATTGATCAAAGATCTGCTAAACCAGAACGGGAACCTATTTTGGCCTTTCCTTTGCATAGGAATATTTTTCGTTATTATGGGTAAAAGAACATCATAGAAGGCATCGACAGTCTCATCTATATTCTGATAAGAGCTGAAGACATTTTCCCAGTCTATCTCATCCAATTCATTTCGAATGCTTTGGTAGTCGGCTTTTGAGTAGTTTAACGTAGGCGCTCTATTGACTTTAGGAGATCTTATTGCATTGACTTTGATTTTAACAGAAATACTAAGAACTGGGTGGTGTGTCTCCAGCTCTACAAGCGGTACGGTGCCTTGAGATACAGTGACGAGTTCGGGTGAATTTGTAATGACTAAATCGAGAATTCGCCCGTTTGAGTTTGGTATCATGCACATTTGATGGAGATCATTAAATACAAGTGAGTCACATAGCAAACTGTCAATGTTATCCGTGGGGGCACTGGGTACCAAGGAACTTGAATTTATATTTGCACTGCGAGTCCATTGGAGATACGGTCTATTGAAGTCGCCAACTAAAAGAAGTATTGCATTTCTAGACATTTTATTTGTTAGGACACTTGTGACATTATTTAGTAATATTTCTAGAGGATCAAATTTAGCAGGGGAAGGAAGGTATAACGTACATATGCAAAGTTCTACTGCTGAGCTTGCCTGTCCAAACTTGATCACTACCCAAAGATTTTCTCTAGTGGATTCCCATTTTAGTTTACGTATCGGGTTGTGTTTCTTATGAACAGCTATAAGAACTCCACCTCCGTCCACTTTTTCGGCGAATGTCGAGTGGCGGTCGCGCCTAAAAACTGAATACCTGCTATCAACAACTTCATGATCAAAAACGGATTCATTTAGATTAGTCTCTGTTAATAGAATAACGTCCACATCTAGTTTTAATACATTTGCCAGAATTTCATGGGTTTTGGTACGAAGACCATTGACATTTTGATATACAACTGTTAGATTACAAAAAGTGTTTTTTCTTTGCACAGAAAACATACAATTTAAGTTAATTTTATATAGACTATTATGTTTTTTATGTTTATAGGGAATTAAGAAAATCTACGTTTTTAACGATTAGGCTTTTGGAGTTGATGTCTTTTCTAATAAAGATTTTGCCACCTCGCACCCAGACGAACTCAAATTTCCTTTCTTTTGCGACTCTACGGGCAACCGCGTGCAGGACTTTGTTTTCAGGAGACAGATGCTCGCAGACGTAGACAGGCTTTTTGTCCCCGGGGAGGCCCAGATGAGACGTGTTGAGCTTTTCTTGCTGATGAGCCTTATTGTAAGTCTTTACTGCCGCTAGAACTGAGTCGCGCGCAAGAGGGCTAGCAAGCTTTACGATGATCGAGCGAGGCCTGTCGCTTTCCTGGTTCTTCTTCGCCACTCGGTGATAATTCACCAGATCGTGGGGTGGCAGATCGCAGCCGACCGTGGTCAACAGTTGCTTCACAACCGTTTTCAGGTTTTCAGTTTTACGCTCAGGCACGCACTGCACCTCCAAATTACAGTCGCGCGATTGTTGCTCGACTTGGCTTAGACGGGTCGTCAGTTCAGAAACTACGCCGCGAAGTGAGTCAATCTCCGCGTCCTGTTTTTTAATCTTCTCGACGGAAGATGCCAGCTCTTCTTGAACCTTGTCAAACTTTGATGATATGAAATTGACACTCTCAGTTAAATCTTGAATCTTGCTCTGGGTGCTCGCGTTTTGGGCCTTGATGTCGCGCCTTATCTCTTGTAGATATAACTTTATTTCATCCAAATTGGTTGAAATTGGGGATTCAACGCCGGGACTGCAGGCCTCTTGAAGCGATGTACAGGAGGGGCCGGCCTGCGATGGAGTACCCGAGGGGCCAAACTGTGAGGGAAAATCCGAGGGGCCCGCTTGCGAGGGATTGCCTCGATATTTGCAATCGGGGCACTTCCAAGACGCCTTGTAGGCCTTAGACTCTTTACCGTAGGTCTCTTGACTTACTCCCAGGCAAAGGTAATGATAAGCGTTTATGCACTTGGAGCACTGTTTAAGTTCAGTGGACTTTAAAAACTTATTACACTTAACACAGACAACCATTTTTATTTTTCCCTATTTTGTGGGAAAAATTCTACGCTGGTAATATTATTTGTCTGTCAGTATCAAATTTTCAACTGTCAGTTGAGTATGACAGATATAAAACTTGAATATTGAGGGTGATCTCACATATAATGTCAAATAGCCCACTAAAAAGATAACTGTGGGTAGATAAATAAAACTTAGTTATCAAGATTTTAGCACTTTAGAGTTACGACTTAGCTTGGATAACGCCCGTGCCGACGAGTCAGAGATGTATCAACACTTGTAACACACTTTTATCTAGATATAAATAGTATTTTTATTTTTCTTGAGTAAGTTTCTAAGAGTACAGTATCAACAGTGGCGGGGTTGCCAGTTCATAAATATGCAGCAGAAAATGCGTTGTAGAGAGAACCGACCGTTGGGGGACCCCGGCATTAATTGCCAATTGATCGGAGGAGACCGTCAATGAACACTCGAAAAGTACGATATCCAAACACAAAGACTAGTCGGTAAACCGTAAGACGGAAGCTTGCTTAAAAGGCTGCCAAGCCAAACCCTACCAAAGGCCTTCGAGATGTCAAGAGAGACAGCAAGTGCCTCTCCGTGTTTCTCGATGGCCTCATTCCATATGTGTGTGGCATACGCTAGACGATTTTCGGTTTTGGCGAAAACCGTATTGTCGGTCACTAAGGAGTTCTTTAGCTACTAGGTATGCCAGGAGCCAGATAGGGGTGAACTCAGGCGCACATGTTTTTTTCAGCACTATAGTTGGGATCTCGTCAGGGCCACCGGCTTTGTTCGCGAAAGATTGTGCAGTGTTTTTCTAGCCTCGGTCTGACGAATGCGAATTTCCGACATAATTGCTTCGCAAACTATCAGACTCAAAGGAGAAACCTTTGAGTCTGATCTGCAGCATCAAGACGCGAAGATTCCGCGAAAACAGTAGCGAAAATATTCGCTTTCTTCTCAGCGGTGTGTGCGAGTGAGGGGCGACAGAAGTTCAATTCGACCGATTTAGCCAGGGACCAAAACGCTTTACTACCAGAAGGATATAAAGCTAGTTTGTTCCCTATTCGGCTTATGTGGTCAAATCGACCCTTCCGTAGGGCCAACTTGCAAGACTTGGCAGCCTTACTAAAGATTTTCTTCTTATTTGAATGCTTGCAGGTCTCTTGAGTTCCGCTGCTTTTGCGATCCTAAGTTATAAAAAATGTTTAGACAATTGAGTGATGTAGCGACGGCAACGCTGGTGCATATTTTCCTTGCATATTTTCATATTTTTATGAGTTACGGAATCTTACTGTGGGGATCTGCTGCCGATGTTGAAACTATCTTAATTCTTCAAAAGAGAGCGGTTCGTGTAATTAAGAAAGCTTATTATAAAACGAATGTGTACATTAATGACAATAACTGTACAGGCGCTTTATGGTGACTATATAATATAGATATACCTAGGTTAATATCATTCCTGTATTAGCCATTTAAGAATGTTTAAAAAAAAAAAAATATAAAAATGCGCCGTCCAGTTTCTTGCCAGGTTCTTCTCAAGATGGCTGTAATTTTGCGGATCTGGCAGTAAAGTCTTGAGTGCCTCTTTGGGGCTATGTAAATAAACAATTTTGAATCGAGTGTTTGTCCGTACGTAGAATGTTAGTTAAGTTACGTGCGTGTGAGTTACTAAACTAGACGGAACACGTACAATAATCTGTAACTTTTTCGTCTAATTTTTTTTTTCTAAGTTTCAAAGTTTTAAGTAAGGCGTTCTTTAAAAGTTTTAATAAAGCAGAGGAAACTCGAAATCTACGGAGGCGGCTCGACCCGCACCTATCGAACGCGACCGAGCGGGCAAGGGGAGGGTTCGATCCCCCTCGGAGCCCGTGGGAGGGGTCGGGGTGCGGGCGGGGTCGGTACTGACTTGGTGATGGCGGCGACGGCGCGGTGGCCGGTGACGGGCAGGTGCGCCACGGCGAAGGCGCGGCCCTGCGCCAGCACGTCCGCCACCTGCGCCGGCAGGTACGTGGCGCCCGCCGTGGCCACCTGCGACAGCCAGCCCATCCAGCCGCCGGCGCCGGCGCCCGCGTCCTCCGCCGGCGCGGCCGCGGGCGGCTCCTCGCCCGCGCCCGCGCCCGCGCCGGCGCCCGCCTCGCTCGTGCGGAACACGTGCACGGTCTCCGTGTTGGACGTGGCGGCCAGGTAGGCCCCGCAGGCGCTGAAGGCGAGGCACGCGATGGAGACGCAGCGCTTGACGCCGCGCCGGAACTCGAAGAGCTTGGCGCGCTGCGGCACGGCGAACACGCGGATGACGGTGCCGCGCTCGGAGGCGGTGGCGAGGCGGCGGCCGCACAGCGACCACGCGAGCGCCGCCAGCGGCGAGTCGTGCGCGCTGAGCACGCACTTGGCGTTGAGGTGCACGGCGTCGAAGATCTGCACCTCGCCGACGGCCGCCGAGCCGGGGTACGCCACGAGGCAGCGCTCCACGCTGGGCGACAGCGCGCACAGCCCGCGCGGGTTGGGCGGCGTGTCGCGGATGGTGTGCAGGATCTTCATGTCGCGGATGTTGTGGATGTGCAGCGACTCCTCGAGGCACACGATCAGCCGCTGCGGACGGAGACGACTTCGATTTCAACGACTCCGCCGGCCCCGAGCCCGACCGCCGGGGTCGGCGTTTGCCCGACGTCGACCCCCGGTGGTGAGGGCCGGACGTTCTAGGCTCGGCACGTTTCCCTCGCTGAGCCTAGAAAGTCTTCTAGGGCGGCTACCGGAACGGCGTTTGTAATAATTTCGGAGACACATTTTTCTCTATGATAAATATTTCCTAGGCGTGCCAGCGTACTCTCTCTATCGCCGTCTATTATCAAGGGATGAATGAAATAAAGAAAGTGCCCGAAGATTAGCATACCCTTTATTATTTAGACATGTTAATGTACTAAAAATTCAAAAATTTCGACAGCGAAAAATGTGATCCTACTTTTTATGTATACCCTTTAATTTTCTTTATTTTGATACTTTTTAAACTCAGGTAATTTTTTATCATTATTTAGCATATAACTATTTCGAGATAGAAACGGAAATGTTGCCCACGTCGAAACGGAATATTCTTACGACATCCGTCCGCGTCTCAGACCTCTAGAAAAATCAATATTTGTTGTCTTAAATTTTTTTAACGTTAGCTTTTATTTAAAAGTAACCTAAATCCGCTTCCAGGGTCTAGGAGAAGGTATAGTTCCCTTGTAAAATTTATCGGTGTTATTTAACTATAAATGGAACTGTAAAGTACAAAAGAATACAAAATTATTAGATATATAAAGGTTTTAGAGATAAGAATCTTAGAAACCACAAAAAAAAAAAAATGTTATAAACTATGTCAACTATGTGTATATAAGATAATGTTGTAATGGGTGGACAGAGACAGGGGTGATTCTATTTTGAAGCTTGGTACTGATATTAATAAATATCAGTACCGAGCTTCATAATCGAATCACACTTGTCCCTGACCTGTAAAGACGCGGCACTGTGCTCAGGCTCGGTGCTCAGGCTCGGTACTCACGGATCGGTTCAGCTTGACGGCGAGGATGGTGTTGCTGTAGCTGTAGTTGCAGATCTCGGTGCCCTTCTTGTAGTGGCACACTATCAGTTTCCTGGAACGCCCGACCACACTTTTGTTATCATTTATATTTAACTTTATAATCGGTGACAACTTGCGGCATATGCAGAGAAATAACAAATATATGCATATATGCAACTACTTGTTCGACCTGTTCATCTCTGTACCTCGGTCCTACATTTGCCTAATAGAGAAACATTTCTGAACTTAATTGTTTATAACTTATTGTCTTAAAATTAAAAGTTTGATTTTTGTATGTGTTATTTAATTATGTAGCCCTTTTTAAGAGACCCGGGATAAAATAGATCTAACAACAGTGACTTTGATGTCCTACCAAATTGTTATTTTCCAATATATGAGAGTCTTCAACTCTAGAATGAATAGGTATCTTCTATGCCAGCATGCTTTTTTTGCGGTCTTTATCTTCACTTTGTATTCGGTGGCCGCCAGGTCAAATCCTTGTCTATTATTGCATAAAATACAACTTTTTTTAAAACGTTTTCATACAGTTCTTCAAGTTCTTTTCAAGGTACCACAGAGGCACAAAAAAAAATTGTTCCCCACTTATATATATGGGTATACCCATATGTATACATACGAATATATGTATACCCATACACATAAGCGGGTACTAAAATAAATGTTATTTTTTTATCTACTTTTGTACTCGTTGAAAAGAGCTCTGCAAGTAGAGTACGAAACCGGTTTTAGATTAAATCTATGTTGGCAAATAAACTCGATCTCGAAAATCACGATATATGTTAACGGATAATTACCCTTTATTTAACTTTATTTCTTATTTTATTTTATTTGGGACAAAAACAATTGTCCACTTAAATATAAGGTATTCTAATGCACAACCTACTACATTATCCACAGATTACAATGGTGATAATGTTTAAATGAACAATGATTTTTATGTGCCGCACTTCATCCGCAAATATTTAATACATCCTTGTGTATCATAAAATTAGGTAGTATGCATGTTAAGTTATTTACATTTCAAGAATGGCATCTATAATTAATCTGCGAAACTTGGAAGCGGACAATGCAAAGATGTCAACGTGCTCGAAGTGAGTATTATAACTTTTGACTAGTTGATGTAAAGGGGCTCGCAAAACGGGCGTTAGTTCGACACGAAGACGTGGCGAACAACCTACCCGATCGCACCGTGCGTCGATGCACCGTTCGCGGTACACTTGTTGATTTAGTTCCGGTTCTGATGGATGGAATCTTGCTATGGGGATCTGCTGCCGATGTTGAAACTATTTTTATTCTACAAAAGAGAGCGGTTCGTGCAATATATGATATGGGTCCACGCGAATCGCTCAGGGAATTCTTTAAAGAAACAGGCATACTTACCATGCCTTCGCTTTACATCTTTGAAAATATAATGCATGTTCGCAAAAATATTAGTAAATATAAATTAAGAAGCGACGCACACAATCTTAATACTAGATATAAGCATAAAATTACAGTGCGCGCATTTAGATTAAGCAAAACGAATAAATCTTTTATGGCAAATGGTGTTAGATTTTACAATAGAATTCCTAAAATCGTAACTGAATTACCACTGGGAAAGTTCAAATCTGTAATAAAACGGGCATTAATTAAGAAAGCCTACTATAAAACCACAGACTATATTAATGACAAGGATGCATGGAGGCAAACTGCACAGGCTCTTTCTAGCGACTACCATAATAACACCTAGGTTAAGAAACTTATGTATTAGAGATTAAGAATGTTTAAAAAAAAAAAAATGATTGAAAAAAATATGCGCCGCCGAGTTTCTTGCCAGGTTCTTCTCGAGATGGCTGTAATTTTGCGAATCTGGCAATAGATTCATTAACTTTCATGAGTGCCTCTTTGGGGCCCATGTGAATAAACGATTTTGATTTTGATTTTGATTTTGATGTGTTAATAATCGAGTAACGCGACCGGTGACGCTAGATGTGACTTATATTATGTCAGACGTAACAATTTTGACTTCGATTTATTAAGTAAGACGAAAACCACCGAAGCAGGGGGTCTATTCCGGGCGTCACATCGACGACGTCGAAATCGAACGATTTTCTTTTGTTATGAACATCGAATCAACTGAAATTTCAACCAATCGACTGTCGTATCGAAGTCGCATTAATTCGAACAATCGTATTTTGACGACCAGAATAGACCTACAGATTACCTCTTATACCGTTATACGCAATTTTATCCAAGAGCAACGCATGGTCTAACTTGTAGAAAGCTTTCTGAAAATCTGTGTAAACGGAGTCTACATGGCGAACAAAACTGGTAAACAACATAACATTATTTTTGAGTAACACCTGAGATGGATGAATGGGATATGCTGAATACCAGCCCTGCACAAACCCTAGTTTGTGCAGTCTTACATATTCCAATTGCCAAATATTTATTTCATGTATTTTTTTTTGTTTTGTGTACCATAATTGTGATTGTTTCCAATATTTAGCAATAAAATGATTTCTATTCTATTTCTATTCTTCTATTCTATAAGATTGGTACAAATTGACCTGCCTTTCACAAACCCATGTTGCTCATTACCAATCGCTGGATGAATAATAATAGGATATATTTTGTTGTAAACAAGTCTCTCGAAAAGCTTCGACAAGGCTGGCATGTAGAAATGGGACGGTAATTACATACATCATGTTTTAGACCGTTTTTAGAAACCTACCCTATTACTAAGACTCCGCTGTCCGTCCGTCTATCACCAAGCTGTATGTCATGAACCGTGATAGTTAGGTAGTTGCAATTTTTACAGATGATGTATTTCTGTCGCCGCTAGAACAACACATACTAATACACAGATTGAAATAAATATTTAAGGGGGCTCCCATACACATCATTTTTTTGCTGTTTTAAAGATAATAGCACGGAACACTTTATGCGCGATTCCGACATGCACTTGGCCGGTTTTTAAAAATAGAAGTAATATTTGTATGTTTCCATATATCTGGGAATAATCCCTCATTTAAGCATTTATTATAAAAAATTTGTAAATGCTAACAGATAGTTGGCGTAGTTTTATTTAAAAATAAAGGGTGTATATAACATCAGGTCCATTGTCTTTATTAGGGTCTAGTTTTTGAAGTTCGTATGTAACTGTGTCTATATCTAAAGATATATTACTTATAAGAGAGCTATTTTCATTATAACCTACAGGAGGAAACCATGAACCCATATCCCGTGTTGAAGGTTCATATACTGAATAGATAAATTTGCAAAACAGTTAGACATGGCGGTAAGTGTACTGCTAGAGTGACCGCCAATTGTCATCGTTGAAGGTATGATAGGCTTATTTTTTTAGATCAGATATATATCCAAAAGTACTTAACATTTACACAGATACTATCTACTATCAATATACTTTTCGTAAATTGTGTCACATTCTTTTTTAAATATAGTTCTGTAATGTGAAAAAATCTCATAATCAGTTTCCATATGTTTTCCATTTAACCCATTTACCCACAACATTTTCACATTAACAGTTCAGATTCACAAATTTTGGAAAATATTACAAAATCGAAAACGCCATATTTTTTTTTGTTATAAAATCTGATATGCGCTGTCTACTACAATTACTCCACTAGATAAATCTAATACTATAAGAATCTTTGCACTGACATACTGAGTCACTGACTGACTGACAGACTAACTGACTTAGAGACAACGCACAGCCTAAACCGTTGGTCGTAGAGACTACCTTTGGAGGCTACATTTGTCTTACTACTACTAGTACGTAGAGGTGTACTAAGAAAGGATTTTTGGAAATTCTACTCCTAAGAGGGTTAAATGAGGTGAAAGCGTTTGTATGAAAGTACTTTGTTTTTTTTTTTATAGCGATGAAAATTAGCATTTAATATTAATAATTACGCTATTTTTTTGTGTCAGGGCTGCATTAAGTTGATGCAATGGAGGATCAAAGTTCATGTCGAGAGTTCCCTATTTATGTTGTCACACTGATGGAATTTGAGTTGTTGAAAATTGTATCTGAGTAGTAAAATTAAATGTAATTTTATTAATAAGTCATTACAGTATATTAGAAATCCGAAAGTTCGTGTGTAAATGTGTTAAAATGGAAAAATTAATATAGAAATTATTAAATAGATAGAATTCATATGAAATTGTATATTAGATAAATTAACAGCTACTTAATCAGGAGGTGGCGAAACAAGCCCCGAGTATAATAAATAACATGAGTTAATATCATGTATTGAATCGAGTGATTAAATCGAAGTGTGGTTTTTATTACGTTCGCCGTACCGTCGTTCACGACATATTATTATGTTATTCGTGGTAACGCGGCTTGCACGTGTACAATAGGTATGGTTATAGCTCGCGCTTTATATCAATATACAATACAATACAAACTCGCGTCAGTGGACGCATAATACGCACGCGCGGACGTCATGGGGCCGTGAATCACCGAGCCATCCCCACTACCCTCCCCCATCCCTGCGCCTATCTATGACTGACATGCATAAATGATGATTACTAATACTTGTTTAATTAATCATATTATATCTTTCAATATTATTGTAGGTTTTTTATGCTATATAGGTAAGTATTTGGGCGCTATCTCACCTGATAAAAAGTGATGATGCAGTCGAAGATGCATACAAACTTACATGGGTAATAGCTATGCTTCGAGCGGATATGAGGTAAATCATACTAATCACACTCATATATTATTCCAAAAGTTTGGGTGTACATATGTTTTTTGTTTCTCTTCACGCCGCTGTAACGGTTGAACAGATTTTTATGAAATTCGGAACGTACGTAACTTATACCTATGATTAACATATAGGTTGCTTTTTAACTTGATAAACGCGGGCGAAGCCGCGGAGCACGGCTTGTCAACCATAAATGGCTTCCGTTTGTCAGTAAGTATACGTATTTCCCGTTGCCCGCGTAACCTGGCATGCTATTGCCAAGTCTAGATTGTGAAGTTTTAGTGACAGTTCCTAAATTAGGCATTACATTAAAGTAATAAATGTGTCGTTTTCACTTTTTTATCGACTTCACAAAAAAGAAAGAGAAGGAGGAGGTACTTAATTCGACTGCATTTTTATGTGTGTTACCTCATAACTTCTATCCACGTAAACCGATTTGTTTTTTTTGTTTGAAAGCTTTCCCTTAGGTGCCATAATGCCATTTAAATTTGATCATGATCTGATCAGTAGTTTTTGAGTTACCGTCAATAATGTGTGTTTAATACATTTAATTTGATCAAGGTTCCGAAACTAAAGCGGTGAAGTCGGTTTGTTTTAAGCTTGGCTTGCGTTTAATTATTTAGATACCGAAACAATTTCTTATTGCATTTTCATATATCGTTGCGACGTCGTTTCTTTTAATTTATGGTTTGTTAATAAATTATAGATAGCGCTGTTCTATTTACTGAAATATATTATCTATGAAGTAGTTCTTTTTCATTACTATGCATGTTAATCAATTTATTGTAGTTTTACTGTTCATTTTATTGTTGACTAACCTAATGCAATATTTCGTACTTCACGTTATCAACACCCGTGTGTATCGGTTATAATTAACAGGTGCTCTACTATTCGGGATATAGGCTATTCTACTATTAATGAAATTCTATTTTTAGGTATGTGTCGAAGCTGTATGTAAGAACAGCTTTCGCTTTATTCTGTGCTGTTCTGGCTAGTGGGCTGCTGCGAGTAGAACGAAATCTTATTGCTATAAAGTATCTGGATATTATTTAAAGTTGTTTTCTGTGTTCCCTAGTCTTAGTAGAGTACTAAGACGAGGGAACGTGTTCTGATACCTCGATGGCAGGCTGTTTCCTTAAGCTAGCTTCTCACGGCGCGAGGTATCACAAGTCGCGCCGTGATAGGGTGCATGCATTAGTCTTGTGGCGATGCAAACTGTCCAGGAGATTCTAAACCATACAATAACTCAGTTACCGTACGATTCGGTTAGTTATCGTACGATAAAATGTATTTTTAAAGAGAATGTTATCCAATCGTATCGATTTGGTAAGTTACCGAAACGTTGTTACCAGGGGGCTGGTCAAGTTTAATGCAACCAGACTCATGCATGCACTTTTTTTTTAACAAAACGGTGTCTATTAAAATAAATTCCTACTTTCCTGAACATATTCAAACCGGTAACTAACCATCATCATTACTTTAAAAACAACTCTTTGTTTCGGCACCTATATTCTTGTAAGAAACCTAACTGGAAGCCAAACAGCTCGTAATTCTTGCCAAGTAGTAGTGAGATGGAATATCATCCACAAGAGGCGAGTGTGTATCGTAGTTCAAATTCAAATTCAAATATGTTTATTGCACATCACATAACACTTCTTAACATAAGGTCTAAAATATAAAATTGTAGTGCCTGTGATACCCCGTAGGGGCGCTGCAACTTACGAGAGGGTACATTTATCTTAATAGTTTCAAGTTTATCGAACTATTCCAAATATTATAGGCAGTGCCATCAAGTGACTAAGGCGCGTGCTGTATTGGTAATTCAGAAGATAATGGTCAAACGTCGTTGACTTATCGAGTATGGAGCAACCTCCGTCTGTAAATCTGTAGCTTTGGTAAAACCGAGAGCAATAAGTAAGATCGTGTCATTACTCAGCAAACTCAGGTTTGCAAAGTATTGAGTGCAGCGCGAGGAAGGCGCAAAGTGCGCGGCCAAGTTCACGTCCACGGCGACACGAAAATAGCCGGGTTCTGGGTCGCCCTTCACGCGGCCGCGCCCACCCGCCCGGTATTATTAGTGTGGTCGCCGAGTCCGACTGCGCGACCTCTATCTACGATACAACAATACCCATTTAAATGTAATTCTGTTCCTACGATCTAATCTCCGAACTCTACTAGCGTGTCCTCCTGAAGGGAAACGCGATGGAATCTGCGCCCTGCGTCACCGACTATCGCTGCATTATTTTTACCCGTTACGATTTGTTTTCTGTAAACGCGGTAATCTGTGATAACTACCTACTCCATAAAGAAATCAACAAAAAATAAATTAACTCTATTATCGAGATAAGAGTAAAAAAAATCATGACGCACTGATGAATGACGTAAAATGTGAAACATAACAAAACAATACATGTAGGTACGTTATAGGAAGCAGCTTAGTACTAGTTGTCGGGTATTCGTTTTTAACATTTGTCTTGTTAGAATAGAATTTAAAACAGACAATAATTGTAGGTAGAGGCACATACGGTGCGATTGCGATCGGTTAACCTTGATGGCTAGGTGCGCGTCGAAATATATCTGCATGCGAATTGTGTACTCTGCGCGCTTTGTTTTCGTATTACGAAACACGCACGGCTATCAGCTGAGAAGAAAAACATTAGCTGCGTGATCGTACGCGAGCCGTGACGTCACGCGTGGGACGCGCCCGCGGCCGCGATAACAGAACCCGCGCTATCAGCTGTATGTAACGCCGCCAAGTTAACACGACATATCTCCGGCTATTGTATGCAACATGAACACTCGGGTCTAGGATGTTGCTCAATGTTAGTCAAGCAATGTAACAGAAGGAGGGCGCGAGGCTGTATTTCAATGTCTCACGTACTCGAACTGCGTTTCGAGCTGCTCGGTAACTCAAGCTGGCGGCTCTATCATTGTATTGCCAACTATTTGTCGGTGGGCGATAGAGCACATTCACCTTCAAATTCGCTTACGTAGGTACCTACTCGTATTTATTGGTATTGACTGAAAACTTGTTCCTTAATCATTTTTGGCTATTATCTATCAGCTGGCTAAACTTTAACACGCAGTTTACTACGCGTTAAAATTGTATTCACGGAAGAGCGCCGTATGATTAATTACTATTCACATCGACTGATATAACCTACTATACAATACAATACAAAAACTCTTTATTGACACCAAAAAATAAATACAACTTACAGAGAAACTTATAAAGATAGGTACAATAGGCGGTCTTATCGCTAAGAGCGATGTCTTCCAGACAACATGGAAAAATATGGCAAGATGGAAATATAAACGAAATGATAATGTAGGGATGGTGGTGCGGTAAAATGAATGAAATAAAATTTAAAATAATAGAACTTCGAATACATACCAATAATAATATCAGAATATACTTACATAAAATAAATAAATGATTACATATAAGTAACTATAATACATAGTATTTAACATATATAATTCACATAATTGAAACTGTGCGCTGGCATTTTGAGACGCAAGTTTTCCGATGACCTTAGCAACAGGGAATTGGAGGGGTCAAAGAAGTTTTCTTTCAAATATGAAGGAGTGAAGGAATTAAAAAGAATGTTATATAGAAGAGAGAGTAAATGAGTATTCCGACGTAGCCGTACTTTTTTTCTTTCTTTCTTTCTTTTTTTCTTTCTTTCTTTGATGCTCATAAGCGCACCTCCTACAGTATCGTGTTGTACTACTTATTACATTCTGGCCCGCTAATGATCACCCGGAAGAATGACATCTTTCGACCATCAGCACAGTGTCCGCGCGATATGCAGACAATAACCCCAAAGCTACTGACCGCGCCACACACTTATCTCACGAGTGACCCGGCTACGTAAATAATTTTTCACGACTATCTGTAATTGAATTATCATTAAGTTACTTTCATAAACGTATTGCATAAAAAAGTATGGTTTAAAATCTTGTTTTATTAGTTACCTTTAATTTCAGTCGGCAGACGTAAGTGGTCTTTATCGATAAGCTATCCCATTTTATAATGCTGTAATGATACTTCTATATCAATAGGCTCTTGCTTTAAATATATTAGTTACATGATCGTGAGTAGTGGTTAATTGATTGCACGCACTACGCTTCATTGCTGAATGAACATTCTGCCCGTTACAATGTTTCGTATCCTATCAGTTGTTTGTTATTGTTTGACCGCGCCCGCATCGCTTGACATTGTGGTGATAGCATACGTTACCTGTACATTCATATTTTGGCATGATTACCAACTGATAGATAAGCGCACAATGTCCTTTCTAATTGAACCGATAACATTTCGACAAGATTAAGATCCAAAACAGACAAGCGAGTAGGCAAGCTGGACGAATAGGACAACATCAACACATTCCTAAAGTAACGGGCCTTTATGCACTTTACGAAATGACGACATAGACATCATAATGTAAAGCTCCTAAGAATTAGTCGGCTAATCTTAATTGGTACGGCACGAAATAGAAATAGAAATCATTTTATTGCGTAAACATAGTTAGGAATGTTTAGTGCGGATAGGGTTTGGACTCTCTGTAATTAGAATCTGTAAGAGGAATTTTCTAGGCAATACAAACTACAGTATTCTATTGGCGTTTGTCGAGCTTCAAGTTCCATTATTATATCAATACCGTCCTTATCCGGTATCTTTTTTGAGTTGCTTCAGTTTTAATGAATATGAATAAATCCATAAAAAGGAGCAAATAATCTTATTGGGAAAGTCTTTCGTGAAATCAGGTTATAAATGCGCAACTCGATTATAAAAGCGTCATCGTCAGTGACGACCGACGCCCGCCTCTTTTCGATCACAGGAACAAGAATTACCCTAGTAGCTCGGTCTACTAAGCCGATTGCCAAGATTAACCAACGTTAAATACGCTGGCCGTATTTAATATTACTCCTTAAAACATCATATGGATGTGTGACCATTTAGTGGGATTTTCGAAGTCCCGGTCGCTAGTAATTTTTTTTAAAGCTTTTATTCCATTATTCCACAAATAACTTGCAATGTATGTATGTAACTATGTTTGTTCAGGTGGAAATCAATTTTGAAACAGATATCTTCAACTGATTCAGCTGAAATTTTGTATTCACGTTTAGTTTGGATGACAATGCATAGTTAGCTGTGTGATGTCATTCTAAATTCAATATGGCGGAACACCCAAAATGGCGGATGAGTAATTTTTAATACACTTCTAAAAGCTTTTTTTTTAGTTTTTAAAATGTAGCTTTAATTTAAATAAACAGCATTATTACATAATTTGCAAGCTGTGCCTATTCTAGTATAGTGAACACAGCATGCACAAACAATAATGTTAAATCATACTAATATTAAAATTCCGAAATGTTGTGTGTAAGTTTGTTCCCTCTACACGCTTTAATGGCTCAATAGATTTGGATTAAATTTGGAATGTACATAGCTTATACCTAGGATTAACACATAGGCTACTTTTTAACATGATAATAATGGGCGAAGTCGGGGGGCACGACTAGTATCTAATAAAGATTTAAGTTTGACAATCCTACTAATATTATAAATCCGAAAGTTTGTGTGTAAGTGTGTAAGTATGTTGGTTCCCTCTTCACGCTTTAACGGCTGAACGGATTTGGATGAAATTTGGAATGTACATAGATTATACCTAGGATTAACACATAGGCTACTTTTTAACTTGATAATAGCGGGCGAAGCCGTGGGGCACGGCTAGTGTTGTTATAAGTAAAGTATTTATAAGAAAAAATTGAATTGTGTACAGTAAGCCTTCACAAAACAGAAACACTAATAGGCAAAACTACACAGTTGTTTCATTTCAAATTAGGATCATTTTCAAAACTACTATATTCATTGATACCAAGACTGTTGATGATGTGATGTCCATACTTTACTCCCAATAGGTATAATCTCAGAGTCCTCAAGTATAGTGAGAGTATCATTTAGTAGGTATCTTCTAGGTAAGCAAGTACAATCTTCGGCCATGTCGTCACTTTTCATCAGTAAGAGAGTCAAGCATTTGACCACTACGAATGCTTGACTATCAAGCAAAAAATACTTTAAATTTAAAACAAGCAGGGACAAGAGTAGCGGTTTTGGTAGTCACCTGGGTGCGGCGACCGTCACGACGGCCACGAGCGAGCTGCTGAAGAGGCGGTCGACGAGGCACGTGTCTTGCCCCGTGCGGCTCGCATAGATCTCCTCCACGCCATCGTCAGCTGTCAGCGCGAACAAGTGGTACCCACTTGCCGACCCCGCCACCAGCGACCTGCAACCTCTCAAACCTTAACTGTGAACTGAAATCTTATTTTGTTTGGCTGCTAGAGCTTAGTCCGCCACTGAGTTAACATACAAAGGGAAAAAGTGCTAGGATATCTATGCATAGAGTATTTCATCAGAATGTCATCATAGAAATTTCAAGCTTGTTCTAGGGTTTGAAACTGTGACCACCCAATCGGAGGATTTTGGAATATCTGTAATGTATTTTAATTTGGCAGTTTAGTGGCTTTCTGTGTATATTGTAATAAATAATATTTCAAAAATATTTAATATTAATAATACCAAGCATCACTGATTTTGCCTATTTTTTTTTAAATTAAATCATTAATGTGAAAAAAAAAGAAACAGTTGTTGTAATTGAATTATTAATCATGTTCCATCTTTGGCCGCATCCTCACTTTCTATCAGGTGATATAGCGGTCAAATGCTTGCCTATCTAGTATAAAAAAAAAAAAAAAAAAATCAATTAAAAATATTTTTAATATGCATATAATGTTGGATATAAGATGGTGGTCAAAAGATTGCCTATCTTAAAAAAAAAACTATCAATGAACATATTTATCTTGATAATATCTAAACATGACACAAGTCAATGAACTTAGTGTGGGGCTGTGAGAGTGATTATACTATGGTATTTATCGAAACCAGAGATATGATAAAGTTCTCTGGATCAAAATCACTAATATTATGAATATGAATGTTTGTGTGTGTGATTATTTGTTACCACATATCTACATAACGAATATAACAGTTTTGATGAAATTTAGAATGTAGATCATTTAGGTTCCGGAATAACACATAGGCTACTTTTTAACTGAATTAACGCGGTGAAGCTGCAGTGCTAGTTATCATTAATGATAATTAATTGATGCTTTGGATGGATATACATATAAACAAAAACAAAACTAATTAGCAACTTAATGCTAAATTGCAATCTCTATTAGCCAAAATTATAAACAGGTTTTTTACTTGTATGGCCAAGGTTCCAACAACAGCAGTCAGCTGTTCCAAACAAAGCAGCTGGCTTGTTTGACAACAACAAAACAAGTTTGCACATACCAGCCGTCAGTCTAAGGCCCCGCCATGTTTGTTGAGGGAGCTCCATCCAGGGGATTTAATACGCGTTATGAAACATCTGACACTGAAATATTGCATCATCACAGCGTTGGTCGGACGCTCCCGCTCTCAGAATCAACGCTAATTGACACAGTGCTTTCGCAACCGTCACCGTCGCTAGGGAAACCTTGAGCCCTGAGACGCCCGGGGCTGGGCCTTCGCAAGTGGGACAGCGCCTCGCCCTATAGTATGCTACGTCAGACGCGGTCTCCTCTCTACTTACGTGCAATCCTGGTTAAATTGAACAAATATTCCTCCTGCATTTGAACCGTCTGTGTTTTGACCTCCCAAACTCATTGGAACGTATGAAGTGTACGGAGTTCACTAAATCCTAATTTATATAGGCGACATAAACCCACTACCTACTACAGTCTTTTCTTTCTTTTGAACACAAAATAGTCACTGTTGTAAATTAATACCTAGTTACCTACTGGTGAAATTATCACAAGAATATTTTTTTGACACAAAGAACGACCTTGGCTTCCTAAAACAAGCCCCCCTTCCGCAGAAGACAACAAAAAACCAACAGAAATCAACAGATCCAAAATCTGTCAACTTTCAACCAATCACACATGAATTCACTTTCATTCTAACAAATCAACAAGCAAATCATACACTAACCCTGAAAAGTGATCCAATGAACTTCCATGAGAGAAAATATTAAAAAAAACAAAAGTCAATGTTTGTCAGTGTCAAAGTCATAGTTTGCTAGTCATTGTCACAAATTTGGTATAACCATAGAGATAGGAAACACACCTACGTTCTTCAGCTACAAAATCCTTGGGTTACTCTGCAATTTTTTCTTTAGCTTTCAATCCGATTTTTTTTTTATTCATGTTAGGCAAGCATTTGACGTCAATCTCACCTGATGGAAAGTGATGATGCGGCCGAACATGTAACATGCTTTGCTTAATTCAACGTCTCCAATGCAAACTAATTATTACTATTAGTATTTGGATGACGGAACTCTGGGAGAGATGTGAATATTGTCTTAAGTGATATAAAATTACTAATTGATGAATTTAAAATGATTGGGCTTGAACAAAATTTTTCGAAATGCGAACTTTTTGTTTGCAATAACTGTTCAGACAATTGTCGATTAGGACAAGTGTTCACTTCGACTTTTAATGTTCGCCGATATTAGATTAATCAATTGCACCTTTTTGTTGATTCCCGGCAGGAGCACAAATTCCTTCCCAAGGGATATTTGTGCTTCTGGTTCTGGGTGTAACGTGTGTGTGATGTGAATGTTTCCGGCACCCACGATACAAGTCTTTGAACTTAGTGTGGGGCTGTGAGTGTGAATGCGTTTGTTTGTTTGTTTGTTGTATAAGAAACAATTCAAAATTTTAAAAATTCTTTCGATAGATTGCACAAAACTAATACTCATATGACCTTTAAAATTATTAGATTCTGCCTTTTTGTTCCAAAATTTACGTATTCTTTAAGATGTTGTCCGCTATGGAATCATGGCGCACTCCTCAAGAGCATGGACAATATCTTAATGAATACTTACTCTTATATCGGTTTTGAATATTGACAGGGCTTGGTCGCAAGCTTCTTTACCTGTAAAACTAGGAGGCTTAGGTATACGTAAAATTTCTAGCGTTACCAGCTTTCTAGCCATTAGTTCATGGTACTTTTAAATTAGTCAAAACAATACTTTCACATGGTTTGGGTTCTTTAGAAATAGCAAATTTGACTGAGGCCAAAAGCACCTGGGAGATGGCATGCACAAATACCGGGCTCCCTAACCTACCCATAGCTGTCAGTGTGGTACTGCTGTTGACCGGCTCGGTTACCACGGCCTCTCGTACCAGAAGAGTGCTAGCCGAATTTCCCACCACGCCAGCCTCAACGATATCATCTACCGGGCTTTTACCAGTGCCTACGTTCCAGCCATTCTCGAACCGAATGGTCTGATGAGTGACGATGGTAAAAAACCCGACGGAATTACTTTAATTCCATGGAAGATGGAACGGCCTTTAGTGTGGGATGCAACTTGTGTCGATACTTTAGCTCCGTCACATCTTCCTGAAACACAGAATGGGGTTGGCGTCGCGGCAACTTCGGCAGAGCAGCGCAAACGGTGAAAATATGGCAACCTCGGCAGTGGTTAGGTACATATTTGAGCCGTTTGATGTTGAGACACTGGGTCCGTGGGGACCGGACGCTCTTTCTATTTTCAAAAATCATTATTCTCAAAACTAAAAAATCTTCGATAAAATGCGAAAAATAAATGAAGAAGAAAATAATTAAGAAACATTACCATTCATAGATAAATTTTAAACGTCCTAATATGAGCTTTTCTCTCTATAACTTCCTTCCCCCTCAAATATCTCGTCCTGTTTCTCTTAAACACCTACTTTCTCTATATTTTCACCCGCTAAACAGTTTTGTTATGTAAATATATTGTAGCTAGTAAAATTAAGTTGTAATTATCATGTAAATTCTTACCATTCATAATTTTTACATGAATCTCGCTGAAAATATGTTTTATTTTGTAACCACTTTCTTTTTTGTACTTATTTATGTAAATATTTTATTTTGTGTCCTATCAAGTCCTATGGTCTCACATGACATTGGCGAAATTGTGGTGGCGTTACCTAAACCATAGTAGAAACAAATAAGTTTGCTATCTTCATAGAGTGGTACCAAACGCGGCTTGTATGTGTGCACGGTCGTACGCACGTGCCTCAGCACGCACACTATGATAACTTACAGAGCGCGACCTAGCTGGCGAAGCCAACAAGACCCGGGCCGCCGCGCCCCCGCGCTCGTCGTCGGCGTTTCGCCGTGTTCGCGCCATTCGCCACGGGCCTTTCCACGCAGACAGATATCGCGTGCCGCGCGCCGCGTTTCGCCTCGAATTATGTCTACATCGATCAATCGGACCTATTGTTTTGTTACTCTACGCATTTATTCAATTTAATAGCTATGTAAAATTTTAAATTGAAAACTTCTTTAGGCGCATTGAGCACTTTTTGGGGGTACAAAAATCATGGATCTTTTACCGGCTCGTAGACAAGTACATGCTGCGAACGTTGTATTTATTGAATCCTACTTAGCTATGATCGTTTTCCTTTTAACTTCGCTATAATATATACTACTACCGTGATTTCTTTTCAAATATAAAAAAAAACTTTTTTTTTTCAAGATTTTGTTATGACTCTGTCGGCGTGGCTACAGGCATTTGGCATAATAATGCCAAATCACAGCTTTCATGCAAATGAAATCGTATCTTTTTTACCACCACATTTGATACTACATATTTTATTGTAACTACTTGTAGATTTGTTATTATATACATTTTACATATATTTACATTTTACGTATTCGGCTAGAGTAGGTATTTGAATCTTCTATTAGGCCTCGAGTTTTGTTTCAATTGTGCCTAAACGGAGTGATTACATTATCTTTGGCGTTACCACAGAAAGCCACAAAATAAATTAATAAATTGAATCGAAGATATGTACATAGTACTCTCTGTGGTCTGTGATATTATGTGTATTGAAACATTCTTGGAAAAAGCTTAAAAGATCTATCTCACCCTATAATCAAATAAAATGGGCCGAAAAATACCAGCTAAAAAGCACCGAGGTGTAAAAGATCCCCTAGAACAACAAGCGAGACGCTTACAAAGGTATTTAAAGTGGACCATTCGATTTTTACAAAAATTAGAACTAACCTCAAACAAGATTTTGTTCATGATATTACAAAGATTTTGTGGAAATTATAATATACTGACCCGTTCCGGCTTTGCCTAAGTGTAGAAATAATATAAACTCAGCAAAACTTAATTGGTGTACCTATGTCATAACTTAGGTACACAAATAAAACAGCCAGATTTACTTTTTATTATTTAAAAACAAAAAAGTATAAGGGTCAACAGGTCGATTGCCGATTATAATTCCATAAACGACATTGAATCTATGGGTTGGCTATAGATTTTTTAATTTTTATCTTCTAGAGTACCTTCACAAAGTACCCTATTATAATTACAATCTAACCAGACTATGGCTAATCAGTAATTTAATTTTAACTTAAACTCCGACTAGGAATGTGTTTATTAGCATTAACACTTTTCTTATTGTCTCTATTAAAGGGTAAGAGACTTTGTTCATGTGTTCTTTTGCAGCACTCTCACTATATATTACACTGATATATACTAACAAACATTAAACAAGTTCAAATGGTTTAGTTATTTTAAGTCTTCTTACTCAGTTTGTTACATCAAGGAGCCGGTTTGTCTCAACATTAACGTGATGATGAAGTCTATATTGGTGAGCTTCTGCGTATGTATTTATGACTTTATCAATGATCGCTATCTTAAGGTTACTATGAAGATCATCATTTGTGACGTGCCAGGGGGTGTTGACAATTGCCTTAGTACTTTGTTTTGGAAGGTTGGATATTCATTATATTGTTCTGTTTGGTACAGCCCCAAAGCTATATACCATAAGTCCATACAGGCATAAGGACTTGTTTGTACAGCAATATCTTGTTATGCAGAGAATAGGTACCTTCTAGGCAAGTATGCTACATCTTCGGCCGCATCATCACTTCCCATCAGGTGAAATTGTGGTCAAATGCTTGCCAATTAGGCATAAAAAAAAAAATGTGTTGACACCAAAGAATGTCTTCCAAACAGCCAAACATTCTTTTGTATTGCATTTCTAACTCATTCTTTTTTTTCTTGATGTGTGCTTTCCAGCGTAGCTTTCCATGAAGTGTGATGCCAAGATATTTGGCTATGTTTTCATATTATCACTTCAGCAACTTTCCATAGATCTGGGACATACTTGAGTCTTAATGAAGCATTGATAAGGGTTGTCATCTTTACTATGCCTTTCTTTGGGAGGTTATGTAATATTTCTCATATCATTTCCAGTAGCTTTACGTAGACTTATGTTGAGCTTTATTTCTCGTGAAACTTCTCTTGGTGTAACTAGTTTAATGGTATCTTCAGAGGTGCTGTAGTTCATTTCATCGAAGGAAAATCTTTCATTTGTTTCATTCTCATTTAGCTGAAAGATTTTCACTAAGTGTTCTGCAAATCTTTTGGCTTTTTGTTAATTGTTTATTGCCCATCTCCCATTTTCTTCCTTAATAGCTGGAAATTGAGTAACTGGTCTTTTGAGGTTCTTGGTAGCTTACCAAAGTGAGTATGCTTTCACTGGATAGCTTCTGGAGATACTTACAGGTTAATTCATCATTGTAAGTTTGAATTTGCCTTTACACTTTTTTCGTCATAGATATCTGGCTATAGATGTCCGGTACATGATTTTAATTATAGTAGGGGTCTAGATCAGTGAATATAAAAAACAAAGGACCTTCATTTACATTATTATCCTGTCATGTCTACTCTCCATTAACCCATTGAATGGAACTGCATGATTTAGTTTCCCCATCCCCATTCTATCATCAGACAAGCAGAAAAACTGCTAAGCGACACTGCTATAATCCACAGATGCGCACAAAGTGCTTTCACATTCATTGTGCGAAACGCAAAGGAATGGAACTCCTTACCTGAGTAGGTGAATTCTGATGAGTACAATATGGGAGTCTTCAAGTCGCGAGTGAATAGGTATCTTCTAGGCAAGCTTGCTGTCGACCACATGGTGGCTTACCACCAGGTGAGATGGTGGTAAAAAGTTTGCCTATCATGGATAAAAAAAAAATATATTTTATAGCTTACCTATAATCATTGAAATACAAAAGCACATTAACAATATTAAACATAAATAATGAGTTTAAAAAAGTTAGAGTTTTGCCGCAAATGTGGAATAAATTGCATTGTTGATTTTGTATAATTTTACAAAACCTGTGATTCTTTCAGTATTAATGTGTAATAATGCTGGACTGTGAACCGTTAATTCTTAGTAAGAGTGCATAATGGTAGACAAATTATATGAAGTTGTAAAATGTGATTTTTGCTCCTAAATTTCAATAGAAGTTGGTACAAGTAAAGTTTCTACCACTTTACTAGGGCATGACTTGACTTTGACTGCACCTTGACTTTGACCGTGACTTGTGCCGATTATTATAAAATTTACTTGAAATACTTTATAACTTGGTACTGGCTAAATGCACAATATTGACAAGCCAAAATTAAAAAAAAAGTAAGGTGCCACTTCTGATTCTTCATCTGATGAATTGTGATGCAAATTACATGAGGTCACCCCAAATGCGCTTTTCTTTTAGTGTAGTTAGGTGTCATATAAGGAGTATCTCTTCATGAGATTTGTGAAGAAGGCCTTATTTTGGTATTTATATTTGTAATTACTGATAAATCTTCTACCTACGGGCTAATTGCCTATATTTCCTTAAAATTAACTAAAATTATACACAGCAAAGAAATAAATAATAATTAATTAATTGTAATTACTTATTTGTAGCCTCAAGACAAAAATCAATGCTCCTCCAACGGATCCCGATGAGCAGCCGGTGCCAAAGTCACTGGTGAGGCTCTTCGCCTTCAAAAACCTACAGGACAGACACAACACTAAGAAGAAAGGCAAGAAATTACACAACAAAGGTAATAACAATTAGCTATAAGACATTCTCTCATCGAGAGCTCTTAATATAAGGAATCAAATTAAATAATACACTAGCTAACCTTGTATGCTATTCTCTGACTATTTGCACTTGGAATGTTGGTAAGTGTGGTAAAAATTGATTCTACATCTTTATTCTCGATCTCACTTAATGGAAAGTTAGGATGTGGTCAAAGATGGAGCATGCTTGCCTAGAAGAACAACATCACATCAATAGCCATTACGAAGCCGGCGCGCGGCAGTGCACGGTGGCGTGAATGTTCTATTGAAGTAAATCCACTGAACAACTACCTACTTACACTATATGTATGGTATCGTTTCCCAGATAGCAAAGGCAGTGGAGAACAAAACAACCCAGTGTCTCGGCTGCGGAAGTTGCCGGGGGAGTCCGGGCGAGGGTTCTCTCTCCGCATCAACGGCGCCGTGCGAGCCCTGCACGGGGACCTCGCCTCACAGGACTATCCCGTAACTACAAACAGGCTTCTTGTAACTCTAACATATTGTATACTAGCTGCCCCGCTGCCCTAGTAATTTGTTAAATATTAATTAACTTTCAAGATAGAAATATTAGCCCAGGCAAATTAGCGATGCTTTCTATGGGGAAATTGCATTAATTCGTAGCCAGCCATTTTTTTTCTAATTGTATAGTTTACATGTCTATAACATGTCAGTAAAGAATCCAACAACATTATGACCAAGAACAGAAATTATTATATCTGAAAAAGTTAAATAATGAAATATGCAAAAATAATAACAGTATATTTTATTATTATATTATTTCACTTATTATATGCTCTTTCATCGGTACAATATACTTACTTTTTAAGCCAAGAACATCTAGTTTTTCTAAGAGTAATGTGCCTTAACGTTGAAAATGACAACCCCAAAGCTTTTTGGTCGTACATTCAATCCAATAAACAACATAATACTTATCCATCATCTATGTCGTACAAAGATCAATGTGTTGAATCAGGTGCAGATATTTGTGGAGCTTTTGCTGATTATTTTAACTCAAACTATTTATCAACCTCTTCTAGTACTACAGGCTCATTTATCTCCGATCCAGTTGCAGTATGTCCGCAGAACTCTGCGATTGACTTAAGTTCTATCTCACTGCCTTCCCATATGATTTTAAAACTCCTAAAAAACCTTGACTGCAATAAATCCGCTGGGCCTGATGGTTTACATCCGCATCTTATTAAGAACTGTGCTAAAAGTTTGACTTATCCCGTTAGTGTCCTCTTCAATAAGTCACTTACTACTGGGATAGTGCCCAAAATCTGGAAAACGGCATTTATAACGCCTATTCATAAAAAAGGTTCTAAACGGGATATTTCAAATTATAGGCCAATCTCTAAACTATGTGTTTTTGCCAAAGTGTTTGAAAAGTTAGTCCACATCCAGATGTACGCCGCTCTAAAACATTACTTTATAGCACAACAACACGGTTTTCTTAAAGGGAGGTCCACAACATCCAACCTAGTGTCGTTTACTGATGCTGTGACCGCCGGCATGGAGGGTGGGGGGCTAATTGACGCGGTTTACACGGACTATACCAAGGCCTTTGATCGCATTGACCATTCAATTCTTCTTACGAAGCTATATGCGGCTGGCATAAGGGGTGATCTTCTGCGATGGTTCACTTCTTACATTAGGGATCGGTGTCAAACCGTGGTCCTGAATGGGTATTCGTCCGCTCCATCACCCATCCCTTCTGGTGTGCCCCAAGGTTCAATACTTGGTCCGTTACTTTTTATCATCTTTATAAATGACATCGGCAAATGCTTTTTACATTCTCATTTTCTTTTATTTGCTGATGATATGAAAATTTATAAGACTGTCAAAAATAGGCGTGACAGTGAGTTGCTTCAGGAGGATCTCGATAGACTTCACAACTATTGTATGCTGAATAAGCTCGATCTCAATATTCTTAAATGTTGTTGTATTACCTTCAGTAGATCGGCTAAGACTCATACTTATGACTATAACATTAATGGCCAAGCTCTTTTTAGGACTGATTCTGTGTTGGACCTTGGCGTCACCTTGGACTCCAAGCTTCTCTTCGACAAGCATATTGAAAGAATCACAGCTAAAGCTATGAAAACTTTGGGCTTCATTGTCAGAGTTACTAGAGATTTCAGGATCATTAAATCCCTTAAAATTCTATATTGCTCCCTAGTTCGGAGTCAACTTGAGTATGCTTCCCAGGTTTGGAATCCATTTGTTCATTTAAACTGGATATTTAATATGAGAAATTATTCGACATGTCATCTTATTGTGAAGTTTAAATGGACATATTGTTAGTTTTAGCAATAATTAATTATTTAGTTTTCGTGTACCTTTACCGAGGTGTTTATATAAGTGATAACCTATGTTGGCCTAGGTGCTCTCATTCTCATGTTTCTGACTTATTTTGTAAGAAGGCTGTTTGGTTTTCCAAATAAATAAAAATAAAAATAAAAATACCTGGCTTTACTCGGTGTTTTCCCACCAGCAAGATGTGGAGGAGGAGGGGGACTCCCGCGGGTCGCGCATGTCGGAGCTCCGCGAGCGCCGCGCGCGCCGCCGCCGCCGCGCCGCGGGCGGCCGCGACCCGCCGCCGCCGCCGCCCGCCGGAGACAAGCTCACGAGGACGCACAAACTAGCGCTCAAGAAACAGGCCAAGAAGGACAGGGCCGACGAGGTATTTACGATCCGAGCCCGGAGTCTCGGCCGGGGTTGCGGATGAAACGCCGTATACTCGTCAAAAGCGAGATCTACTATTGGTTTTCACGTTATGCTACAACGCCCCTCTTTCGACTCCTCCTCGATGATCAGTAGACTTCTTGGTGATGGAATATTTTTGTGTGGGGTGAACGTAACTCTCGTGCGAGTTTTGTTAGTTGGTGAGTAGCGACTCTCCCGGGGCCGTATTTTGGGCGATTTGGGGAAATCGGTCGCCTATCTCGAAGCCCGGTCGATTCGAGATGACTCGTTGTTGTCGTGGGACGACAACCCGAGCACTCCATTTTTCATTTTTGTTAAAAATTTAGAATAGAAGGAGCTCGAGAACGCTTTCTTCTCTAGGTCTCGGTCGACAATATTGAACTCGATCGTATTTATACCCGGTACTTGTACATTTATCATACGACAAAACCTATACGTATAACATTCCGTTCAGGTCACACGTGACACCATTTTTGAACAAACACCTACTTCTAAAAATATTGCATCGCCGTAAGCTTCACTTAGCGTGTCTTTTGTTCGGTGTTATTAAACACAAAGAACCGACTTATCTATATAATAAGTTGTCTTGGAAAGCTAGTCGCAAGTCCCTTGAGCCTCGCCAGTGCTCAACGCAGCTTATTACGGAGCAGCATAGATCAGCTGCATTTCGTGGAAGTTTCCGGTATGCTGCGACCAAGTGTTGGAACAACATTCCACCGCCAATAAGGAACCTGCAAAGTATATATGTATTTAGACTAAAGCTAAAAAGATTTATTTGCGCGCACCAAAAACGCGAGGAAATTCTTATTTATGACACAAGTGCTATATAACAGACTCATACTTACCTACTTTTATTTTATTTTCCATGTTATGGTTTGATTTATAAAAAACACATTTTGTAAAACTTGTAAACTCCTCTTTAACTAAAATGTAATTTCTTTAAACTCCACGGGATACATTGTTCAAATAAATTAATTTGTTACGGGTAGTGTGACGACAATGTTGCCACACTACCCACTTCACTGCGCTGCGTTTATGTATTTAAATTATATTGCCTGTTTCACTTAACTTTAATAACTAATTGTTTGTAATTGTTTTCTTGTCACCGCTGTTCAGTGTAATGTTGTTTTTTCGTGTGCGACGTCACCTGCCGTTCTCAACGGAAGACCAGCGCTGGTTTTTTAACCAGCATTATGCTGAGTTGAGGACGGTTTGTGGTAAAAAAGTAAAAAAAAAAAAAAATAATTTGTACCTTTTGTCAATTGAATTTTTTTGCCACAAATAAATATATGTCTTTATGTCTTTATACGAGCACTCGAGTACTGAGAATTTGCCGTTTTTTTTATGACACATGGGTAAGCATTTAGCCGCTATCTCACCTGATGGAAAGCGACGATGCGGCCGAAGATGAAGCTTGCTTACCTAGAAGATACCCATTCACTCTAGACTTGAAGACTTCCAGATTATACTGTTTGGGGAACAACTGGGGGACGCGGGCAGTTCCACTCCTTCGCTGTACGGACAATAAATGTAGAAGCAAAACGCTTTGAGTAGATATGAGGTATGTCAACCATAAATGGATGACGTTAGTCTGTTCGTCTTGTGTTTCGATTATAGAAAGGGAATCAACTGGTGTAATTCGAGTGCACACTCCGAAACGTAAGCGATAGAACACCGACAGGTTAGCTACCTTACGTCGATGACTGAGGCTCTGCAACTTGGACTCAACTAGCTTGTCATCACTAATGAGTCGCTTTGTTCGCCTATCAATAGAGTCAAGAGCATCAAGCTGATACTTGGCTGATCCATCTCAAATGTGGGTGCAGTACTCCATACAAGATCGGACTTGGGCTTGATATAAATTAAGAAGCTGTCCAGGTGTGAAGTACTACCTGACCTATGCTAGGATGCCAAGTTTCTTAGCAGCTAGTTTTGTTCTAGATTCAAAGTATGGGCCGAAGTTAAGGTTAGACGTCAGAGTGACGCCAAGCAGCACGAGATAGTTATTAATAGGTAGCTGAACGTTTCGAAACGACGGGGCTAGATAGAAAAGCCGCCGTTTAGCGGTAAATAGACACGCCTGAGTGTTGGCGTCACCCCTGTCGGATACACCTTTAAGACTTAAGTTCGTACGTTCCACCATAGCCTCTCTATGGGACTGGATTTGTTCCTAACCAGCTCGGGCATCAGACATGTATCTTTCTTCAACAGAGCTATCGTCTGCGTACAAAAAAATACCGGGCTTGAGCAGACCATTAATGTGCAGCAAGAACAATGTTGCAGAAAGGACCGATCCCTTAGGTACCGCGGCATTAATTGCCAATAGATTGGACGAGCAGCCATGCACGACTACTCGCAAATTAAATTGGGAGGAAGACCATAGTCTTCCTCCCAAATTAATTTACAAAGCTGGAAGCTTGCCAATAAAGCTATCGTGCCATATTCTGTCAAAGGCCTCGGAAATGTCCAGCTAGACTGAAAGTGCTTCACCGTGCCTTTCCATGGCCTCACTCCATATGTGAGTGGCATATGCGTACTATAGAAGGTCTCCGGTTAGCGGAACCTATATTGCCGGTCACTCAGGAGGTCATTTGCTTCAAGATAGCCAAGGAGTTTCTTGTTCAGTACACGTTCCATTGTCTTGCATATAATGGACGTGACGGAATGGGCCTATAGTTGGTAGGGTCAGCACGACTTCCCTTTTTAGGAAAAGGCTGTACGTTGGCAGACTTCCAAGCTTTCGGTACTAGACTATTCTCCATTGAGAGGCGAAAAAGGCGGGTCAAGACGGGAGCCAGCTCAGGCGCAGACGTCCTTAGAACTATGGCCGGTATGCCATCAGGACCACCGGCCTCGTCCATGCCCAGATTGCGTAGCTTGCGTATATCAATTTGTCGAATGCGATTTCAGACAGTCTTCTCGCAGGCAGACAGTATTGGGAGTACAGCGCTACCGGCATCCACACGCGAAGACTCCGTAAAGAGCGAAGCGAACAGGTTCGCTTTTTCTTTTCCGGTACGAGCCAGTTATTCATCGGGCTTCAGCAGGGGAGGCGGGGAGGGGCGGCAGAAGTTCGATTCAAACCGATCGCGCCAAGGACCAAAACGCTCGCTCCCCGCAGGATGCGATTCAAGTTTGATCTCAATCCGGCTAACATGGTCGAAACGAGCCCTCCCAACCATCTCACGGGACTCGGCGGCTTAGAGGCTTTCATCGTTTCGCGAATATCCCGGGTCTCACGGGTTCGGACCTCGGCTCGAGCGGGGTGGTAGGCCTCACGCCGGAGCGCTATCTCGCTCCCGCATTCGGCCCCGAATCGAGGGCGAGTTTCGCCGGATAGAGGCGCATCAGAAAATGGAATGTAATATTCCATCATTCGACGCAATAATAACTTTTTAAATATATTTCGGACGGGAAAGGGTCACGATACGCACTCCCCTTCCTTCCTATCCGGGGAGCGAGAGCTAACATTCGGCACGACTAACACAATCGAACGCACGTAACGGATCAAAGGGAGGCCAAAGATCGACGTCTCCGTCATTTATGTAGATTCGCTCCCGAACTCGTATCAACATATCCGAGGTGAACGTGAACCTTCATTGTTTGTTACCGTGTGCAGAGCGCGCGCGACGAGCGGCCGCCGGTGTACGAGCGCGTGGCGTTCGGGGACGTCGCGCACGCGCCGCCCGCGCTGCGCCAGCCCGCCGCCCGCGCCGCCGCCGCCGCCGCCGCCGCCGCGCCACGGGTGAGTAGCTGTAATGTTCGGGGACGTCGCGCCCGCGCCGCCGCCGCGCCACGGGTGAGTAGCTGTAATGTTCGGGGACGTCGCGTCCGCGCCGCCGCCGCGCCACGGGTGAGTAGCTGTAATGTTCGAGGACGTCGCGCACGCGCCGCCCGCGCTGCGCCCGCCCGCCGCCCGCGCCGCCGCCGCCGCCGCCGCGCCACGGGTGAGTAGCCCCCGCGCCCGCTGTAATGCTGGCCGATCAAATGTCATGGACGGCCCAAAACACGTCGAAAAAGTCGACGTCCTTCGTCGTCGAGTTGACGTGTTTTGAGCCGTATCGAAACGGAACGTTCGCCGCGCGCCCCGGAATTTCGGGGGGAATATAAAATCGGGCGTCGCAATTTTGAAGGCCGCGATTCGACATCCCCCCGTGGCGGATGTGGCATCGCGCGGCGCGACGTAACGTTATAACGTATATTGTTTGTCGGCAGCCGGGCCGCCGCGACCTGCTGCTGTGCAAGCTGCTGGCGGGCGGCGCGGCGGCGGCGGCGGACGCGGACGCGCAGCGGCGGGAGCGCGCGCGCGTGGCCGCCGTGCTAGCTTACCGCGCGCTCAAGCGCGACAAGAACAGACGCGGCAATAAACCTGCCTGATACTGTGCCCCCCTTGTCTCGTTTCTGTTGTCCCTCCCGACTTCGGGGCGCTCGCCCGGATCCCGGGGTTGAGTATCTCCGCCGTTTTCCTAAATATGAATCGTCAAAAAAATTGTGTGTAATTATTTTGAAAATTTGTGAGCGAGTTCGCCGCTTACGAATGTTCCCGAGTGGTCGAGAATCGGTCGAGAACTGCGACCCGTGGGGGAGAACGGCCGGACGTCCGGCCGTCCGAGAACATTTTTGCCTAAGCTGCGACGGCGACGCTTCGTTCGCGCCGATCTCTGTCGGTGATGAAAACGTTGAGAGGAAAAGAATAGCTCCTTCAATAAAATATTTAAAAGGTCAATTTTGTGCTTAACCGTACGATAATTCAAATTCTATACCGCGTGGGGCGGTAGCGCGACTTTGCCAGATATTAAACCGTCAGCGGTGGTGTGCGAACATTACTGTACATATAAATAAACAAATAAATGGGTATCGGGTTCGATTCCCGGTGTGAACGTGAGATCGCCGTTAACGCCTGTTGAAAAACGTAATATTTGGTGCTGATTGCTAGTTATGCAAATCGGGCGTTTGCGATACGAACGATTATCGATTAACTCTGGGAACGAGCGAGCTTTTGCAGTTCTATACAGTATTATCTAACTTATATGCTTAATTAAATAACTGCACAAAAACGAGTCGTATAAAGTAAATTATTTACTTGTCGACTAAAATAGTAAACGGCTAATTTGCGTTATTTGTGACCAGAGCCGCATGGGACAAATGTAAGTTAGATGGGAGCGTCACGCGCAGACAATCCCATTTGCATATAGACGAGGAGGCGTATTATATGACGTACTTATGTTCGAGCGGGTCGGGTAGGTACCTACTGGCAATGGCTCATTCTGCGCGTCGCATGAACGACGTTTGTTTAATGGCCACGGCGTAATAGCCATAGTAACGTGTATTTTCAAAAATGGTACAGCCCCGCTCTGATTCGCCTGCTATAATCTGCCCCGTCTCGGTCGCCCCGGGCGCTGTGCCTCGGAGGCTCCGGCACGTGACCGCCACGCGCCTCGCTCGAACCTTGTAGCGCAACACTATTTACGGCAGATATTTTCTAAAAGCTCTCCTTATACGTCCGACCACGTCCATGATGCGGCCGGTTATTTTCCTGTCGCGTCGTACCTTCCTACCGGTCGATGACTAGTAATAACGACTTGCATATCACAAGACCAATTTTACCCATTTCATAAACGGGGAAATCCTTTGAGCACCCACGCGAGTACGTAGACGTGATCTGTCGTAACAAAATGACAATAACGAGTGGTTTATTTCCTTTTAGGTGTTACAATATTACTTAGTACTTACCTATTGTTAGTAAATACCAAGTAACAGTAGTTCCAGGGGAAATGTATCTACTTTGTAGTGTAATTATTGTTTTCAATCAAATTTTTCTTTGATATTTCGTATCAACATCCTCTTTTATGAATTACTGAATACCTACACGGGCTTACTGGTATACCTACCTACCTGGTTACATCGAAATTCGACAGATTAAAAAACGGATCTTTTAGAATTAATTATTATACATCCTCTGTATTGACATTGAACTAAACCGAACCGCAGCTATTATACGTAGATACGAGCTACGTCGATGCCACGTCAGCCGTGTTACCATGAATGCAACCGAACCGCAGCACCTCTACTGCTGCGGTGCGTCCATGTGCGTCACCGCGTATTTTACTTACTACAAGTAACGAAACGCTAATTAATGGAATACCCTTGTATTTTGTAACGCGGCGGCCTAATGATACTTGATACCATCCGCGTTTGCAAATATTCGACAGCGGGCCAGCGATTACAACACGAGAAGAAAGATCGTACTTAAACTGCAGAAAACCCGATACTACCGATCTACTTCGAGACGCAGCAATCTTTGACCGTTTTTTTAAATAGATTATCTTAGTTTCGTGCATCTGTTTCCGCTATACCCCATACGACCTGGTAAGAGATCCGTGCCAACACAAGAAGAAAAATCAGATTGATTGAATCTCGATAGCCACGATATTTGTACCGCGGATGCCGGAAACATTCATATCAATGACACGATACGTACAGCCAGACCATCAAAACCACTTCTGGGACACCCGCAGTACAACGTCCGCCGTACAATCAAATCTGCGATCGTTTTGCATTCCGCTCGTGAGCTTCCGCACCCATTCTAAAATGTTCGCAGCAGGCCGTAGTGTCAGCAGTTTACCAAAATGAACAGTTTTGGCGTAGATCGCTTCGCATGCAAACAGCTTCATTTTGGCTCGCTTTTCCTCGTCTTTACTACATGGTTAGTACTCCGTGCCACTACTTAAAACTAGTAAGCATAATATTAAACAATAACATAATCCAGATGAGTATTTGGCCTTGTCATGCGATAGTTTAAGATAACGCGTCTCAGCAGATATTTACGATAGTGTAAGGTCGATAACAAACAAGGTAGGTAAGAGATATTTTCTTCGATAACATGAATTTCTTCTGCTGTTTATCCACTAGAGTATCTTGCATGTTGATTAATGGCTGAAGTGGGAACTAGGCGAGATGGTAAGCATGCTAGAGCGGGAACTGGCTGTCGTGGATATCTTCCGGAACAACGGTTATCGAAAGTGCGAGTTCTTCTTGAAAGTGGACCTAATACTTCGTCTTATAGATAATCATGGTAAACTGCCATCCCCACTAGAATGATTCCAGTGATATTAGTTTGATATTAAGACTGATTAGTTTAGCATGTAACAATGATTTTGAATTGGAACTTCGTTATCAACCGATTATTATTATTATATAGGAAAATATTAATATCTATAGTTTATACATTATGCGAGTATCCTGAATCCTGTGTGCTGTATGCACTTTCGTGCACGACTTAAATGTTAGTAAAGTCATTTTTTTTTATGTTACCGAGTGAGGACTAATGCCCGTCTCCTGTCCGGTGCGGCGTAACACGGTACCTTCGGCCCGAGCAGTAGCCGGCCGGTCCGCTCCCGCTCCCGCTGCCTCTTGTCGCAGTTTAATCACAATCGAGGAAACGAATGCTTACCTACCTACCTAACTTGTTTATAATAAAATCCAAAAACTCAATTTAAAGGTCATGACTTAAGAGGGTATAACATTGTTCTTCCTTATGTGAAACGGGTTATGTACGAGCATGATACAACCAACTGAGAGACAAACGCGTAGGTAACCTACCGTTTGTTTATTGCTTCAGTGCTTTTATAAGGATATTATACTTATTTGACTTGTTATACTCTGTGTAGGTAGGAACTTATTATTTGGACATAATTTAATTATTGTGTCCATGACGAATCATCAAGATCGTTTAATTTTTTTTTTAATGCAAAATAGGCAAGCATTTGACTACTATCTCACCTGATAGAAAGTGACGATGCGGCCGAAGATGTGACATGCTTGCATAGAAAATACCTATTCACTCTTGACTTAAAGACTCCCAGATTATACCCCTCGGGGAACAATGACGCAGACAATAAATTCCACTCCTTAATAAAAGAAAAAAAATACATTTATGCGTCATGATTACGGATCCCGCACTCAGCATACGAAACCTTAGCCACTGACACTCAGAACATCACGTATTTCTATAGTTTTAGACAAACAGGAAATAACTCGGCCAGTGGCTTTAGTTTCCATTTTGCCTACCCTTTCCAAAATTCGTTCCTTAGACTCACTACCTAAGCTGCGTCACAGTCCTGTCCTGGCTGACTATACGACGAACAACAAATGAAGAACCGAAATTTGTTTTGTCGCCCACTTGATGCAGATGAGCTGGGAATAAAATACCACTGTATAATGTGGAGTAGTATTAAGTGGACAGGCGAATAAGAATCCCCCGCCAAACAATTATTACATAGAGATTAAATATACCCAACTAAGAATAAGGTAACGAGGATTTCAAAAATTATATGCCAAGTATCTGAATATTTCATAAATTTTATTCTACGTTACCGATATATAGGCATACATTTCGGTAATGAACCTGCGTGCTACGGAAAAGCTATATGATAATAAACAATAAATTAATGTATCGGAATATTACTATTACTAGGTATTATTACTATTTAGATGCCTTGAAACGGTTGGATCATTGACATCCAAGGTCGGGCACGTAATAACATACTTTTACCACAACATAACAATATCTTTCCTGGATTGTAGAACTATGCTATTAATATAATAATAGTCGAACTAGTAGTTACATAACGTAATACCTACAACCATCTTACGGTCATTTTTGAGGAAAATTAAGTTAAAAATAACAATATTAATCAATTACGACGGTGATTATCTGACAGGGTGCGGGTCTATGGAGTGATGACTGCAGATGAGGAAAACGCTCGAGTTACGCGAGTGAAGGGCTACCTCTATCCCTTGAAATGTTTGTGCTGTTTGTTCCGGTAGCACTACACGTTTGCAGCTCGTGCTACGTTGTATATCGTATATTATTATTATACCTACCTACCGGCAGTCGCAAACCGCGAGCTCCCTGCATAAAACAAATCTGCCGCAAGATATTGCGGAGGTGATGATAGTGACAGAATGCACGTGAGAGATGTCGCGCTGTCTACACTATCTACCTACTTATCTATGCCACGCGACCGTTGTGATGGATCTCTTATAGATCACTTATCACAAATGCAGTTACATAGCCCATACTTTAGATGTATTTGAGTAAGATGCAGAATATTTGATAGAGCACAAGGTAGGTAGGAACCTAGTGAATAATTATATTATGCATACCTATTTCAATTAATCAATGTTTTTTTACCCGAGTCTTCTAGGTAGATACTAACATACATTTACAAGTGTGGTGTCCAATGCTACACTGTCATTCGAGAACAAGCGTTTTTTTTATGACCGATAGGCAAGCATTTGACCACAATCTCACCTGATGGAAAGTGATGATGCGGCCGAAGATGTAGCATGCTTGCCTAGAAGTTACTTATTCACTATAGACTTGAAGATTCCTAGATTATACCGTTCGGTAACGCTTTGAGCATCTTGTGACATTAATAATTTGGTTATTATTATTTATTACTAAAACTTTATTTCAGGTAATTAGCACCCATAAATACATAAAGAGTAGCGAATTACATTAAATAAAAACAAAATATAGGTAATTATAGGTGATATAAAACGTATGATAGACATTCAGCAGCGGGTAGGTACATAAAAACGTGCCAAGTAATTTAATTCGTAGAAAGACGCGAATGGGTCACTAAATATCATATTCTATACTATAGGTACATATACTATCTCAGAGTCGGTCAATAGAAGTCCAATAGTATAAACATTCGGTACAAGTCTATGAGATATATATATATATATATATATTATGTAATTGCATGGCGGCACGGGTTATTCTGTATATGTACCTACTTACTATTAGGTATCGGCGTTTATATATACGTAACGCTCGCGTGGCGGACACGTCATGCTATGGACATTGGACAGTGGACATGCGCGTTGTTGTTTACAAATTCATTAAAATCCTCCGTTACGGTGTAATCGACCTTATCAAATCAGTTTATTGGCAAAATAAACAAAAACATGTTTTATGATGCTGCTCATTATTATTTACCCTTATGTACACATTACAATTGCACCATGCTAAATTGACTAATAATATAATAATACTACAACAACGGTATTTACTTAACATTACAAGCACAAACATTATATTGTTTATTTCACACCATTCTAAATTTGTAATATTAGTACTATTAATAAGTGTATTGTATAAGAAAAATCCTAATATTTAACATTGTGTACCTAACTTATTATAAAAATAATTAAATAGTCTCTAGAACCTAACGGTAAATTGATATTTGGACACTTTTGTATAAAATACAAATTGCTGTCGTTAAAAACTGTATAGTATTATTAGATCATAGTTTGGGCTAAGTTATTTTAATTAATATTTTCATTGTTACTCCACTAAATTTTTCTTACAATTATAGTCACAGTCATATACAGTAAAAGTATAATAATAATTGTATTACCTAGATATGTAAAGTTACACAAACGCTAGTTTTAACTTTACATTTCTGTTACTTAAGTAATATATCCGGCGGAGGTCATTTATATGCCATTACACAGGAATTTCCTAGTTTGGATATGAATGTCTACAAGTCTGTAATATTGCCATTATCTGTGAAAAAATGTTAAATATACTTGTAAATGTTAGACTAAGTAAGTTAAAATTTAATAAATCATTCATTCATTCATTCATTCATTGTATTAAGCAACTCCTTTTTTGAAGTCGGTTGAAAATATGTATTTGAGTGATTACTTAAATAGTGATACTATGACTTTAGCAGCGCCCGCGAATTACGAGTTGATGATAAATATGAATCCTACAAATATTATAAATCCGAAAGTTTGTATGTACCGAAGTATGTTTGTTCCCTCTTCACGCTTTAACGGATTTGGATGAAATTTGGAGTGTACACTGTGTAAATAACTTGTACCTAGATTTAACACATAAGCTACTTTTTAACTTGATAATAGCGCGCGAAGCTGCGGGGCACGGCTAGTCGGTTCATAAAACCCCTATACGACTCCGGTCAAGTATACGATTTTAGGGATCCGTACCTCAAAAGGAAAAAACGGAATCTTTATACTTTATAGCATCACTTTGTTGTTCGTCTGTATGTCTGTCAATACGTTTTTTCTCAGGAACGCGTGGAGGTATCAAGCTGAAATTCATATGAAATACTCAGGTCTACTGTCTCTTGGAGCTGTTAAGAAATCAAACATCTAAGCCAACGCTATCAAAAGAGCCTTTTATGCTGCAAATTTTCGACATTCGCAAGGGAAAAATTGCGAAAAGCATGTCAATTGTTAGTTACATCATATAATAATTTCATTTAGCAATAAAAATACCTAACTTTTACTTAATATACCTACAGTTTTGTACGGAACCCTCGGTGCGCAAGTCCGACTCGCATTTGGCCGGTTTTTTTAATTTTTCGGTTTTTGCAATGTCAATTCCTGTCTTCATTCAGATGAGTGAACATTGTGTTTGTTGGTATTCCTCTTCGCACCCAAACGATAACTAGGTACTTACATACTTTTCTGCATTTAAAATATTAGCACCAATTATCTATTGTCAATATTAGGTGGGATGTCAAGTGATACTAATTGTTATTTAATATGAAAATTAAACGCAAGCCAAGCTTAAAAAAACCGACTTCACCGCTTTATCTTCGGACCTTTGACCAGATTAGATGTACTAAACACGCAATATTGACGATACTTCAATGGGACTACATAAAAAGCATCAGGTTTCAAATAAAAAAATAATCATCAAAATCGGCTCACAACAAAAGAAGTTATGAGGTAACTTTTGAAGTCGGAAACGAGAATATCCTCAATGTAGTCCACAGGATACGCATTATTGACGATATTACAAGAACTACTGATCAGATCTTGAGCAAATTTAAATGGGACCAATTGGAAAGCAAACTAAAAAAAAATTTTCGACATCGGTTTACGTGGAAAGAAGTTATGAGGAAACACACCTAAAAAATACAGTCGACTTGAGTACTTCCTCCTTTTTTGGGAAGTCGGTAAAAATATATGGGAATGGGTGTAAGAAAAGCAGTGGGCCGCTATCGTCATTGGAAGACATATCTGATATCATACATACCTTTCCACTACCTCTCTCTCTGTAAATGGCGCGCCATTTATGATCATGTCAATCGCGTGGTCGCTCGCAAACCTCATTGAAGATGTCAAACGACTGATATAATACAATAACATGGAAGATGTCGACAATACCTACATAGTTTTCTACTACATATTAGGTAGGTAATATTGATTTGTGCGGCTGATATCTTGATTGAGTAACGATTGTCTAAAGATCCACAATCATCTTGGATAAGAAAGCGCAGTAACTTATCTCACATTTAATATCTGAATATCTCCACTAATATAGGCAAAATGTCAGAGAGTACTGGGATTATGTACTTGTACTACTTCAAAGGAAGCGATAACAGATGTTAGAGATAGAGTCATCATTCATCTTTGATCATCGCATATACCAATCCTACTAATATTATAAATCCGAAAGTTTGTGTGTAAGTGTGTAAGTATGTTTGTTCCCTCTTCACGCTTTAACGGCTGAACGGATTTGGATTGAAATTTTGAATGTACATAGATTATACGTAGGATTAACACATAGGCTACTTTTTAACTTGATAATTGAGGGCGAAGCCGCGGGGCACGGCTAGTATCTTTATATTTATTAGTACGGTTATTTCATTATTATTCTTTATTTTTACCAGCAGTGCCCCGCGGCTTCGCCCTCAATTATCAAGTTAAAAAGTAGCCTATGTGTTAATCCTAGATATAATCTATGTACATTCCAAATTTCATCCAAATCCGTTCAGCCGTTAAAGCGTGAAGAGGGAACAAACATACATATATACTTTTTTTTTATTTACACGTAAACATTCGCATTTATAATATTAGTAAGATGTATATTTTGATTTTGTAAAGCATTTGTTTGCTCCACATCAGAAAGATGATCTAACAATATGATTAAACTTTTGAATGTCCAAATTTTAAAATGCAATTTTGGGAAGATCTACCCAGGGAAACTAGCCATGAAGCCAGAACCGAGAACTCGAAATGAATTTATCGATGGGCCGAATGCATGTCCCGCAGTCCCACCTGATGAATGTTCCTTTGTCGACCCAAAGTGGTTATTTACTAAAAAAGAAAAGAATAGCTCAGCCCACTGGGGTTGCTAAGGCAACTGCATTCATTATAAATATTAAACACAATTCGTAGAGTTCACATAATTATATCACATGATTGAATACCTCCATACCTAATATATTAAAAACCATTCTATAACAAGATAAACTAATGAATGTCGTCAATTTACGTTTGATATACCTTCTTATCGGTAGAAACTTCTTGAATGAATGTACTCATTCATGAACAGCGAAGTAATGGAGTAAAAGAAATGCATTAACCACGCTCTATCTCCTGTGACTCAGTTACGTACGGTAGAGTATCACGGAACCAGGGAACAGAAAAATTGGTCGCCATACAACAATGTTAGAGCCGGTAGTCATGACTCGGTATTTAGAGTGTGCTGTGGAATTGAATTTTCTAATACCTCCATGCCCATGCCACCGTAGAGTGTGTTTGCAGATAAGTACAATCTTGAAGTCTTCATGTCGAGAGTGAATAGGTATTTTTTAAGCAAGCGTGCTCCATCGACCGCACCGTCAACCGCCTCGTCACTTAACATCAGGTGAGATAGTAGTCAAATGTTTGCTTATCATAGAAAAAAAAATAGGCTTAGCTTGCTTACCTACTCCTCTAGACTTCATCATCGTTATAAGCAGGTGATGATTATAGTCATTATAGGTTACGAGGGTTGGGACCCAGATGAAATATCTGGGTCTCATCCTGGACGGGCGGTGGGCTTTCGGGGCCCACTTTTCCCAGCTGGCCCCAAGAGTCGTGGGGGCTGCGGCAGCCCTGGGAAGGCTGCTTCCCAACGTGGGTGGCCCAAGCGCGGCTTGCCGTCGGCTTTACTCCGGAGTGATCCGGAGTATGGCCCTGTACGGGGCGCCGGTCTGGGTGGACGCCCTCAACCGCGGGAACAAGACCCTGCTGCGACGTCCGCAGCGGGTCATCGCAACGAGGGCAATACGCGGATACCGGACGGTGTCCTGGACGGCGGGCTGCGTGCTTGCGGGTGATCCACCTTGGGAGCTCCAAGCGGAGATCCTCGCCGAAGTGTACCACTTCGTGGCGGCGAGGAGGTCTCGAGGTGACCCCCCAGCGTGGGAAGAGATCACCCGCATGCGGCGGCAGGCGCGGGCCACCCTGTTGCGGCGGTGGACTGAGGACCTAGCTCCACCTGTCCCCGGGCAGAGGACGGTGGAGGCCATCCGCCCGGTCCTTCAGAGGTGGGTGCGGCGACGATTTGGCTCGCTGACCTTCCGGTTGGTGCAGGTGCTTTCCGGACACGGATGTTTCGGAAAGTACCTGTACCAAATTGCAAGACGGGAGCCAACGCCGGCCTGCCACGAATGTGGGGCGCTGGAGGATACGGCGCTCCACACGCTGGAGGTGTGTGCCGCATGGGGCCCACAGCGGCACACACTTTTGGCGAGTATAGGTGGAGATCTCTCCCTGCCGAGCGTAGTAAACGCCATGCTCGGCAGCGAGAGATCGTGGCAGGCTGTGGTCTCCTTCTGCGAAGCGGTGATGGCGCAGAAGGAGGCCGCGGAACGGGCCAGAGAGGTCGATCCCCTTTCTGACCCGGTCCGTCGCAGGCGGATGGGGGGGAGGAGGAGGCAGTTCGCCCGCCTCCTCTCTCCTCCTCTGTAGTGGGGTCACTGGTGGAGAGTCAGGGAGCTCTCCACTGGCTTGCACGGCCTCACAAGTCTGAGGGGTGGCCTTGGTGAGCAAGGTCACCCCTACATGGGCGCAATGGCCCGGTTTGTACTCGGGCCTACCGCCGGGGCAAGATAGTGACTGCTAGCGCGACCCTATCTTGCCCCACCTCGGCGAGGGACTGCTCACGGGGGGGTTTTTAGTGGGTTCGAGCCCCACATACCCCCTTCCTTCACCCCTGGGAAGGAAGGGAAGTGCAAGGCATTTTCCCCCCCACAAAAAAAAAAAAAAAGGGGGTTTTTAGTGAGTTCGAGTCCCAAACACCTCTGGGAATGAATGGAAGTGGTAGGCCTTTCCCCCCACAAAAAGAAAAAATGGTGCACCCAGCGTGCAGCGGTTTGACAACAGAACAGAAGTGATTCAACCCTCACATATTAATAAAATAATATTTGCTTTCCTAGTTACTGAACTACATGAAAAAGGAAATGATATAATAAAGTTAATATTATTGTCTAGTTTGTATTGTTACATTGTTGTTTATTCTATTTCTTCTAAAGTCATCAAATCTATAGCAGGTGTCAGACGGTAGGTGGTGAGTCCTGGTTTCTAGTGGCTTCCATTACGCAAAAACAGTTCGCAAACGTCGAGAACAATTAATTCATCAGCTGTTACCTACCTACATTTTTTATTTATTTATTGAACAAATTATATTATTACAGTATTGGTTGTATTGTCTTAAACCTATTTTAGGTTCGTCGGGACAATAGGTTCTCGAGATTATTAAATAGAAAATAAATCTTAAATATAACAATTAATAGTGATACCTCATCTTATCTAACAGGATTAGTGGTTAGGTGAGTACTGCGCCTACGAATGAAACGCCATGAACTGCTCGTTGGCTTAGTTTGGGTGGTGTTCGCCTTCTAAGCAGGGATATCGGGTTCGATTCCCGGCGGGAAAACAAGTTTTCTCCACAAGGAAAATTTGTGATTCTGTGACACAAGTCATTTTTAGGGGGTCCATGTCTGCTCGCGTCCGCGCGTCTGTGTGTCTTAGCCTTAGTTGTCCCACACGTGGCCCTCGGGTGGCGCTAAAGGAGCAACATCATAAGTGTTGGTAGGTCTCGGCCGCCGGCTTTCCAACAACCCCCCGGACAAAGTCATGGTGTCAAGCTATTCGCCAAGCAATTCGTGTTCCACCTTGTTGTACAGGCTAGCCGTTTAGGAGGACGGGTCGGGACAGATGAGCTAATGAAGATGACAGGATGAGTGTTACACAGTTGTAACGCCGCATCGGGTGGCCAAGATCGGAGAGCAGCGGGATCCGAGGCACAGTTCTCCACTGGCCGACCGCAGATAGTTGGGGGCCCAAGTAGTGAGCTAGCCACTCATGAAAGGCTGTCTCGCCATCTAGCGAAAAATCTCAGGAGTGCGCCTGATGTGGGGATCCGATGGACACTCGCGGGGGGGCTCGGGCGTCAATATCATCTGGGCGAATAGGAATCTTCTAGGCAAGTATGTCACATCTTCGGCCGCATCATCCCTTTCCATCAAGTGAGATAGTGGTCAAACGCTTGCCTATTTAGCATACAAAAAAGATATCTTCTAGGCAAGTTTGCTCCATCGTCGAGCACAATAGAAGACGTATTTACATGGGATTTTAATTATGTATATTACGAACATCACAACTTTAATATAAGTATTGTAAATGGTTACTAACCAATTTTAAATCGTTATAGATCCTTAATGGTCATTCCAATGATTCCCCATTTAACAAGTTCGTCAACCTTCATATTTTTATTTTTCACTGGTGAGTCGCGATAGTGAGTCAATCCGGTGGATAAAAAAATGTTAAATACAAACCTTGCCCTGACAATTACGAACGCTATAAAAAAAAGAATTAGCCAAATCGGTAGAGCCGTTTTCGAGTTTTTGCGAGACTAACGCTGAAAATTGATTTATATGTATAGACTAGTGATTCGCCCGGGTGCAATTTTCGGTGGATAAAATAAAATGTTCTCAACTGGCCGCAAAAAAGTTAGAAATGCTTATTTGCAAAGGCGAGACAAAGTAGGTACTTTATTCATCGCAGACATTATTATTTCGTTTATATACAGCACTTTGTCTCTGAAGTTGGTTCCTACTAAGTACAATTTTTTCTTTCGGTGGTACAGCTCTGGTGCCAGTTGGTACTAAGCCTAGTTAAGTCAAGGCACTAGGGACCATTGAAAAAAGAACCAAGAAACTAATAAGTAGTAAGGCAATGACCGGAGGCTGTAAAAATGGGACGTCTTATAGGCTCAAACGTTGCATCGCGGTTATATTTTGGTATCTGCTCAAGGGTATGGTAAATAGGGGCGTGCAAATTATGCATGATAGCTCCATTATATGATTACACTCCACTTAATTGCAAACAAACGAACCGAGCCACTCCGACAGCGTTACGGCTTTGTGGAGCTCTCTATTTATTGTATATATATATTGATTTATACCGAAACCGGAACGAATCCATCGCGATTGGAATTGTTCGCTTTAACACTTCGATAACGATATTTCATTATGTTTCGTGTTTATCTTACCTGAATAATGGAGGTAGCATTATACAGGTGATCGATATGTCAGCCGTAACAAATCGAAACGAAAATGTAGAGCATTCACTATGACGAATGAAAACAAACAATGCAATCCTTGCAAGAAACGTTTGCGTTACTCACTGCTGCATAATAATAAATATGCATTATTGTGAATGTGTACAGTTGACATTGTGAACTAAGAACAAATATTGCTTGTAAGCAGCGGGTATTTACATATGGGACTGTTTCCATTGATAGCCGTCATTGTCATTGTACCCGTAAAAGTGTTTGTAAATGACTTTGAATTGTAACATAGAAACTTAATGATTTGTATTATTATTTGAGAGGCAGCTCAGCGGCAAGAGTTGAGATATTGACCATTCAAAGGCTTACCTAGCTACTTAAGATATATTACCAAAGTGTAGTATGAGATTTGTTTATCTGACGGTTGTTAATATTTCATGGATGTATTAATCGTATAACTTTTTAATTTTTCCCGATTACCCTGACCCGCTTTCAGCTGGGCAGATTTTGACGTGACTTTGAAAAAACAATAGGTAATCTGGGATAAATATATTATTAATGAGATTGCAGCTTTTGAAAGCAATTTGGATCAACTTCGTTAATTGTAAAAGACGCGTCATCTTAGGGTAACTTTATCTGTGAATTTCTATTTACACAATATTATTGACATGCAAAGTAAAACGATAATTTGAAAAATACAGTGGAAACGCAAGTGCGAAATCCAAATAAATTCGTAATCAGGTTTAGTCGGAGGGCGCCTCCAACGAGTCGTGCTCGCATGCCTTGACCCGGTGCGGCTGCTTTCTCCGGCTCTCCTTGCACCGCCTCCTGCGAGTCTCCATTAGTAAATGAAACAGAATAACAATTAACAGATATGCTTTGAAGCGATTATAAAAACGGTCTTTCTTTATAATTGTTTCAAAACATATCTAGCTCCATCGTCGACCACATCGTCACTTACCATCAGGTGAGATTGTGGTCAAAAGTTTGCCTATCTTAAAAAAAATTGAATAAAAAATCTGTTGGACCCGAAAAGGTTCTGGGAACCCGAAAGGCGGTCAAGGTCTCGAACGTTACAGAAGGCAAAGTCGAGATGAAATTTATGGTAGTTCATGGTATCCATGGTATTTTCTCATGGCCTGGCTTGCTTGCTACATTACACTGAAATGTAGTCGAGTTTAATAAATAGAGAAAAACTATCGCCCAGATATAAAATAAAACGCCAGTATAAAAATAAGTTTTTATACCAGTTTCTTCTTTTGGTTACACGAGAAGCGAAACGTGATTTGTACCAATTATGTAGGTAATTAGGTACCCACCGTTTGGCCCGGGTATAGGCATAAATTGTTAACTGTTACCTACTAAGCAATTATATCACAGGGTATTGGCTTGTATTTGTCCTATATGGTAGCACAGTCTGCCATGTAGGTTGGTCCTGTTCGGGAGATCAGAAAACAACTAAAAGCCCTGAGGGACGCCTCTACCTATATCATACATATTATCTCAGATGTTTACTCACAGCACACATGCATTGAAGCAAAAGGTCACGATCACGAGTACCTATGTTTACCGTTCGTTAGACGCACTGTCTGCATTCTGCGCGTCTGTCACCGGCCGCGGCACGCGGCGGCGGCGGCGATGAATCCTCAGCCGTCTTTATTTGTGTTTTTGTGTGTTCTTACCGCATTCCTGATTTTATAATATGTTTTAGCTACTCCTACAGATTTACTCGCTGTCTTCTGGTGCGACTTAGAACAATGTCGCCGGGTATAAACTACCTAGTTAGTATAAAAATAATAAACTAACAGTGTCCTGCGGCTCTGACCGCGGAACATGAAAATAAATACTGTAATATTATGTCTTACCAAAATCTAGCTATAGGTAGATTGGTTCTTATTAGTGATTTCTTATTAGACTGATTAGTCTTTATTAATATTTTTATACTATTCAAAGATGTTTATGTTATCTTTGATTCAAAGGCAAGCAAGTAGTTTTCTCGACGACCGCGACCGTTTGTTAAGGTTGAACACAAAGGAAAATATGAAAATGAATTGTTTACGCGGCGTGCTGATATATAAATGAATTACTGTAATGCAGGCGTGACGGTTAACACCGGGCCAATCACGCCTGCAGAGCCAACTTACCGCGTGACATTGCAAATATTTTAATGCGCTCCCCCTTCCTCGCAACGATCCTTGAATCCAGTACTAATTACATTGGCAACGTTGCTAGCTTTTAATCAGAACCAGTCATGTAACGAATAGCAAGAACTCCTACCACTCTAGTTATTTGCTTAAGTAGTTCTATCGCTAATGCCTTTCGGTTACCGGGTAGCTAAAATTGATCGTGTTCGATGTCATCCTCGACGTCCCCGACTACTCAACCACACTTTCTATCACGTGCTATGGTGATTAAACGCCGGTCTGCCCCACTCACACTCATATTACAAAGTTACAACAATTAATTATTAATAACTATTAATTATAATTTATAACTCACTCGTACATACCTACAAGTGTCGGCCCGCTTCCGCATGCCATCGGTACAGATTCTTTACAATCTACGAGCAGACAAGCAGACAAACTGATAAGCGACACCGCTATATGGTAGACATCCAAAAATGCGGACGAAGCGTTTTGCTTCAACATTAATTGTGCGAATCGCAAAGAAATGGAACTCCTTGCCTGAGTCGGTGTTTCCTGATGAGTACAATATTATTATGGGAGTCTTTAAGTCACGAGTTAATCTCCGTAAAAATTACGAGTGCATCTCCGTGAAAATCTTCTCGACTCTTGCTCCATCGGCGACCATATCGTCGCTTACCATCAGGTGAGATGGTGGTAAAAGTTTGCCTTACTCGAATAAAAAAGAAAACCTAAGTTATGACTATCTCTTACAAAGCGTAGGTTTGTTTCCTATTTCGATGGTCTGACTGAAGAATGTAGAGTAACGAAATTCATACATGAGTAGTTTGACCTGTGGTATTCTAAATGCGAAAGTGTGTTTATTGGTTTGACTTTCTTTCACGGAGATCAACAATAGATCAGCTTTTTTGCATAATACTCGCAGATAGTCTAAATGCCGTTAACTACTTGTACTATTATTTATTCTGACAGGATAGTGACATAAACTACTTTCTATCACGGTACAATCTGGGTGTCTTCAAGTCTAGAGTGAATAGGTACCTTCTAGGCCGCATCGTCACATTCCATCAGGTGAGATAGCGGTCAAATGGTTGCCTATCTAGCATAAAAAACACGGAATGCTTGATTGTCATAAAATAGATCTGAAGCCTATTAAATTTGTTTGAGTCGGTCCAATTTGTTCCATAGAACATTAAGTCCGTGTGTCCGTCCCTGGACGCATAGTGACAAAGGCTTAAAATAAAATCATAACATTTCAAATTAAAAAATCAACAAAAAACTCAACTGCACGAGTTGGTAATTAAATACCCAACTTATAAGCAATGTACTACAAACATTTGGATGCATTGAATGCCAATGTATTTATTATTCGTAATTAAAGAACAATGGCGAACTCCCATACATCATTTTAGTTGAAGTAAAATAGCATCGTATATTGATAAAAAACTAACTATAGATAAATATCTTACGTAAGGCCGGTTGCCTTCTGAGCTTCATTTTGAAATAATTATCGTTTTAGAAGGCCTAGTTATAGAGATATTAAACAAAACATATTTGTAGGTTATGGCTCGGCACACTTCGCCTATCTCTTTTTTAAGAAGCAAACAGTTCTGACAGTCGTGAATTCGTGATAACAGCCCATTCCAAAGAGCCACCACAACGTTTTAGCCCAAGTTTTAACTTTTTACAAGAGTTGGACGAGAAAACAAACGTCGCAGTTTTACCGCGAAAGTGAAAAAATGGCGTTGTTGATTTTGTATAATTTTCAAAACCTGTGATTCTTCGACAGTTAATGTGTAATAATGGTAGATTATTACCCGTTAATACTTAGCAAACGTGCATATATCGTACAGTATTGAAAATCGTGATTTTCGCCTTCGCGCCAATACTCCAATAGAAGTTCTAGTAAAGTTTCTACCACTTTACTAGGGCATGCCTCAGCTATGATTGGACCTTGATTATTTTACTTGACTTTGACTGTGACTTGTGACTAGGACTTTTAATATGAAATAAACTTGAAATATATTATTACTTGACACTGGCAAAATGCACAAGATTGCGAAGCTAATATTAAAAGAAAAAAGAAAAAAAAAACAAACGTCATAAGTGAAAACGTCATTCATACGACAGTTTGGTATTGCCATGACATTTGCTTTTTCCCCTTAAATGTCGATGACTGCAATCGCAACCGCAGCTGTTTTTAGAAAACCTGTGATTGACAGACGGATTCTAGGCAGCTGATGGTTCATACATAATAAGCCTGAAAAGTACTACCTAACAGTTACCATAGTATTTTTTGTTTTATGCATACATCATAAGCATTAGTATTACGGCTTAGGAATATAGAGATGACAATGCACTAGGGTAAGGCAATGGACATGGTAACATCTTATTATATAACCACAGCATAGACAAAAACAGAAAAATGAAAAATGGTTGAAAGTAATCGTTTTGTTTCTTTTAATGTGTATTTTTTTACCTGGCTTCGTCTGCCTTTTCTGTTGTATTAGTAAATCTTTGTAATTTATTTGAGTGAATTTCGTTAATTTCACATTTAAATACGATGAAACATAGGCCAAAAAAAATTTCGCCATTGTTCTTTAAACATCTGAATTTTTTTTTTATTTTAATTTCCTTCATTTTATAAATACCAATACCTGCTCGATAGGTTTGGTTAAAAAATATTAAAGACTTGCAATTTAGCGCCGAAAATCCGCCATTCAGTTTGTTATTTAGACACCTATCTAGAAACACATGGGTTTTCAAGACAAATCTAACGCTACAATGACTGTAAAAATCCATCCAGCCGTTTGGAAGATACGAGGTTACACAGAAATCTACAAACCTACATACAAGATACGCGCGAAAAACATAACCTTTCCTTGGCAGTCGGGTAAAAACATCCATTATTTTTACACAACTTCAAATAAGAAAGATATATATGTTGTAGAGGAAGATTCTACTTCCTCTACTGTATATTTTAAATATTAATTCATAAAATGGCATTAAGTAGTCCTCACCTGAGAGACGATGAGGCAGTGATTGCCTTCGAAACCGGTCGAGTCATGTTAAATAATGGCTTTATATTTACCGTACGTTCAACCAAATATGAATAATAACATCAGTAACTCGACCGCGAGGTCGACTCACCACTTTTAATTTTTCAGTAATTTTTTGGTTGTTAACTCGACCACTATAGGAAATTAGTACAGACAGGTAAAAAAAGTGTTAATTTTTTTTTTCTGATAATCTAATAAAACAACATGAATGTTTGTAAGGACATCTTTATTTTTTTCTTTAAACAAATAAAGATAGAACTACATGAAATTCATATACTTAACTTGATTAATTTTCACCCGACTGTGCGCCGTAAAGCAGTGTTAAATTAAATCGGTTTCGTAATCGATACACATATAAAACAATTAATAAATTTTAATGCGTAATATAACAACTTCAACAGTCAAGCTATTGAAAATCTAGACCGGCTTTCTCAATAGTCCGAAAGAAAAACGGAGAAGCTACAAATTACATTTCGCGTCCGGTCCTCATTAGGGCCCGAAGTTTCGGATAGTGAACATTAGGTGGTCATATACATATATATATATATATATATATATATATATGTCATCAGGTTATAATAAAATCAGGATAAACAAACGAAAGTATGGAAATCAAAAGGTTATGGGTAAAAACAAACATATCTGACAAGATCTAAATCGATTTTTAAACGATCGCATAATTTAATAATTCCTTTGCACCCGAAGCTTAGTGTGACGCTACGATCGACATTCGTTGTGTTTTTGAGTGGGTTTCTGTACTCATCGCTAAGAGTGCTCTCTTTGTAACTTGTTTTAAATGTCCCCACATTATACTTAATTGGAACTTTTAAAACAGAATATAATGCGGCATCATCTGAAAACACTTTTAATATTTTCATTAATGTGGCTTTCTTCCTTCTACATTCATTATTTATTTTTACGTGCCATCCCTCGACAAAATTGTTTGTACGATGCATTTTGCCAATAGTATCAATGAACTGATTATCTTTAAGTCGATAATTTTGCATATCTGTAACCAGAGAACACAATTTATTGTCGTTCATATCTAAAAATATATAAACACGTCTGAATTCAGAGTAGAGCTTGTCGAGCAGAGGTCAAATCCATCGACAGATATGTGTCTAGCGAGTTGCGCTGGAGTGGCGAAACAAAGCTGGTGTCAGAGCGTGACGCACGCGACTAATGTTTACCGATGTTAAATAATTGTAATCGTTTCTACAAGATTTACAAGCAAACACTTGAAGATTATGCAGAGTTACTGCAGTCTCATTATGCTAATTATGAATAAACAATAAGTACGACTTTGGTGGAGTGGGTTCCGAGGCGCCCGTTGTAACAAATAATAACTAGTAGATCCTGTGTCATAACAATGCACCGTCCACGTGGTTTGCTCTGCCATCATTTAGCTCAGAGAAATCACAGGTCTCGATGATTGATAGTACATTTGAATCAATTTCCTGTATTACATTACAACAGATCGTACAATTTATTCTCAAGTCATAAAAATGTTCTTTTCCTGCAGAGACGATTACGTATTTATTTTGCAACGGTGCTACTATTTAAGACCTTGTTTTATCGAGTACCTATTTGTAAATTATACGAATTGTCTTTTAATAAAATCCAACAATTAGTGAAGACATAATTGACCTGTTGCATCGGGCGGGTAGTTCCGCAGCGTTTAGCTTGCATTGCTAGTTGCGACACCTCGATGGGCTACAATGGACGGAAGCGGACAGTTTGAATAGGTTATATTCAAAAAGTATTAAATAATTATTTACAATGTTTATGTCAGTGTATATTTTATAATCAGGTGTTTGATCTCCGATCACATGGTTGGTAGTTGTTTATGAGTCAGGGGTGCACGTGGGCGCAAACAGCCATGCGCGGCTTAGGTGATTAAAGTGTTGTGTACTGATCTTAAACCGTTTTAACAAAGCAAATACCATATAAAAATATCAGTAAGTATAATATCTGATAAGCCAACGGCAATAATGAAATCGGAGCAAAACGAGTGCTGCCGAATGAACCGACTGTTGAGATAGGCAATAATTATATTGCCAGGGCACCTCAACGGTCGGTTCATTTTACCAATCTACCAGTGTTCCTCTGGTAATCCACAGAAACATGAATCCGACACGTAATCCATATGCTAGAAGCTTGGAACGCTTAGCGGGATTGCAAGTGCTTCTCCATGTTTTCTAAGGCTCCACTCCATAGTTTTGTATCTCACATATGAAAGAAGACTTTGTTTAAACTTTTTGTGCTCTTCAGGGTCTATAATGAACTGTACTTAATACAATGTTACTATTATAGATTGCAATAAATTAATATGACTTTGAACCCAGTTGACCGCCTGTGGCCATACTCACATGCCGGTCACTCAGGAAATCATTTCCTTCGAGATAGCCATAAGCTTTTTGATTAGTACAAGTTTCCATAGTCCTACAGCAAATGGACGTGACCTACATGGGTCAGCAGTGGGCAAGAAGCGCGCCTTCTTTAAAACATTTTTGCGGTTTGTTCAAGGCCTTCTTCTTTTCGTGTAAGTCCTCAGCCTTGCGGATCGAAGCTAGCGGTGTAGGCATCATATTTTAACGCTACGGTGCTATATTCGGAAATTTTGTCGAAGCTAAACGCATAACATAGACAATTAGTAGTGCGATCATCCTGTTCCACAAGAACGTGCGATGTAATTTATTATATCGATATTCGCAAATATCCATTATTGTCCATTGTGTGGTGTGGACGGATGACTCGTGGAGCCGCCCGCTGCGGAACGCCATCACATCTATTTCGGATACCTATAAAGTTAATTAATGTCATGAGTTCGATGTGAAGCGGTGTCCTTAGTTGTAGGTACCTATGCCAAATTTTGTTTGCCTTTGTTACAATAGTCAATTTGATTAAACTTCGGCATTGCTATAACTCACTTTGGACTATGTGATGCTGAAACCACTGAATGGGTATAGAAAGGTCGCTGAATGGGTATAGAAAGGTCGCTGAATGGTAAATGGAATACCACAGAATTGTAAACTCTTGCCTTGGCATATTTCCTAGTTTGTCAAATTTTGAACGAAATTGCAGTTAAAGTAATTAACTGTATTAAATGTATTGTATTGTATGAGTCTTGTATCTCGATGCAAGTTGTAAGTTCACTTGTAGGGGATTTAAGAAGTTCAAACAAAGTTTGTGGAATTTCTGTTAACGCTACGAACGCGACATAGTTCGGTCGAAGCGTTTCGTTTCTACGTTCATCATCCGTACAGCGAAGGAGTGGAATTCATTACCTGCGTTTTTGTTCCCCGAGGGTATAATTTGGGAGTCTTAAAGTCAAGTTGAATAGGTATCTTCTAGACAAACATGTCACATCTTCGGCCGCATCATTACTTTCTATCAGGTAAGATGGTGGTCAAATGTTTGTCTATACAGCATAAAAAAGTAGATTTTGTCAAATTAAACTTTCTCAGAATTAGAAAATTGTAAAAATAAGTTGAATAATATTTCTGGTACTTCTTCGTCACATCGTATAAATGCAAGTAGACGTTTGTTTTTTTTATGCCAGATAATCAAGCATTTGGCCGCTATCGTACCTGATGGAAAGTGAAGATGCTGACGAAGATGTAGCAATATGGTTATCTAGAAGATATACCTATTATACTGTTGTCGTATTGTTACTTTATTTTTTGTTGGCATCCATTAGCACACATCCACTGCACCCGGTAGCGTATTATTATGCCGTAAAAAGTCCTAAGAATAAATAGGGAAAGAAATTAAGGCCCTGTACGATCATAGCAACCTTACTGTGATCGTGTACGGCCTTAATTGCATTCCCTATTTATTCTTAGGACGCTTTAGGTTATTATAATATATTTATCATTTCATCTCATTACATGCCTAGCGCAGGCAGTTGCAGTTTGTGCGACTGAACAGTAGTTTTTCACCATTCCATACGACGTCAAATTATTGTAGTTGACTGAGATCGGTTAGGGATCCCATTGATGTTCTGCCGTGGGCCTGTTGCGGACGAAGTCGCGGGGCACAGCTGGCAAACGTTTTCTCTGTTTCCCCTTCCTTTGAATATTCATAAAGCGAGAAGCAATCACGATTCGCGACCCGTGAACCTGTCACTCAACCGACGACGCGACGTGGCCGGCGCGGCGCGGCGCCGCCGTTGAGCCGCGCGCCCTACGTACCTACTAACAGAATTACGTCATAGTTTATTGAATACAATAATATTATGTACGATCTGGCGGTAAGTGGCAATAATTGGGCGGAGACACACTCGTTTACGAGTGCGGAGAGTCCGTCACGTGACGGTGACGCGCCGGACCTTGGCCGATTTGCAGGCGCCACCGCCACCGCCATCGCCGACGACGCAGATACCACCACTCCTTACCCTCACTTTATTTTCATTTCAATATTAAGTAAATGTTTTGAAACCTTGCCTGAATATCTGTATACGCAACGATCGCTTCGAACGATTATTAAAACTGTACTGTGTGGTGTTTTGTCTGTATTATTTTTATTTACTCTTATTATTATACCATAATATTTGTAATTGTTCATTTTGGTGAGCAAATAAAGAGCGGTTGCGTTGTGTTTTGTATGTAAATAGTAAATACACATAAAATAATAGTTTTCGCAAACAACATAACTTTTGTTGTCTATTATAAATTTGATGGTAGTAGGTTCTTTATTCAAATTACAATAATAATATATCTTTGAAATATTTTATTTTTAAGCCTCTGAAAAATAATCTTTGTAAATGTGTCTGAGAGTGTGTCTGTGTTTAAAACCGGATATTCTATAAACGTATTTGGATGAAAGGACCGAATAAAGTAGATAATCTATTTACCGAAAAATGAACAATAAACTTAGCATAATCAAATACGAACTAAAAAAAGTCACTACAGATCTAACAAAGTTATTTTCTTATTTTATTTTCTTTAATAGTTTAGCACAAAACAGTGTACAAGGAATAGCTTAATGCTATGAAGCATTATCTACCAGCTTTCCTGGGCGTGTAAGAAAAGTGTTTGGGCGTGCAGCTAAAAGATACGCGTACATAAAATAAATAAAAAAATGAGATTTTAGATCTTATTCAAGATAGTCAAACGTTTGACCACTATCTCATCTCATCGATGGCAAGCGACGATGCGGTTAACGATGGAGCACGTCTGCCTATATAGAAGATGCCTTTCACTCGCGACTTAAAGACTCTATTTTTTTAATAAATAATATAGGTAGTATTACTACCCGCACTAGGACTGGCCTGTTGCGTGTGTGCTTGGGAGTTTGAAGTTGTTCTCATGTATTCTGAAATGTAGCAGCAAGCAAAACAACGCAGTGTGGTTCTTCCCGCTGCTTTTTGCTGTCTATTTTTCGATGCTATGCTAATCCTGATACGGTTTCAGCCAACAATATATAACCTGTTTAGTATAGGTCCTACTGCCACCTGATATTCCACAGCTCTCTCGAGCCCGATGTTGTTAGTTGGGGTCTGCTTGTATTCAGAACATTCGCAGCTTATCTTACACCCGAAGATATGGCTTTTTGGATCTCTCTCTATCTTGGTACCTGCTTGGTTTCATCTAAGCGCACTCTCAAGAATTTTCTACCGACTTCAAGCACTACTCCAAGTTGACTGTATTTTAAAAAATAATTAAAATATCAATTTATTGCCAAATAATTAAACGCAAGCAAAGCTTAAAAAAACCGACTTCACCGCTTTATCATCGGAACCTTGATCAGATTTAATGTATTAAACACGCATTATTGACTATAACTCAAAAACTAGAAATCCGATCTTGATCAAATTTCAATGGGACATGAAAAGCACCAGCTTTCAAATAAAAAAAGAATCATCAAAATCGGCTCACAACGAAAGAAGTTATGAGGTAACTTTTGAAGTCGGGTAAACGAGAACATCGTCAAAGTACGCATTGTTGCTCACAAAATAGGCATTATTGACGATATTTCAAGAACTACTGATCAGATCTTGACCAAATTTAAATGGGACCAATTAGAAAGCTACATCTTTCATCTTTTTTTTTTTTTCGAAATCGGCTCAAACGGAAAGAAGTTATGAGGTAACACACATTAAAAAAAAAATACAATCGACTTGAGTACCTCCTCCTTTTTTGGGATGTCGGTAAAAAAACACATTACAACATAAAAACTCATTTACATCAAAATTTTACTAGTGTTAGACGGACCGCTTCAGTCTGAGGGACAAGGTTAGTGAAAACTAATTTTACCAAAGCCAAGACTGAAACAGTCGCATTTATCAGTGCACTTTATGGCAATATGGGTAGATTCAGCATGTGCTGCGAGTACATCCGTGCATGGACTCGCAGCGCGGTTTTTCTTTTTATAGCTGTTTTCGGTTAAGATGTTCGTCGAAGTAGTGTTACAAAAGCGGGTGTACAAACGAATACATAATAATTAAACGCAAGCAAAGCTTAAAAAAACCGACTTCACCGCTTTATCTTCGGAACCTTGATCAGATTTAACGTATTAAACAAGCATTATTGACAATAACTCAAAAACTAGTGATCAGATCTTGACCAAATTTTAATAGAACCTCATGGAAAGCACTAATCATCAAAATCGGCGTACAAAGAAAGAAGTTATGAGGTAACTTTTGAAGTCCGTTAAAAACGAGAACATCGTCAATGTAGTTCACAGAATACGCATTATTGAGGATAACTCAAAAACTACAAGTCAGATCTTGATCAAATTTAAATGGGACCAATTGGAAAGCAACATCTATCAAACAAAACATTTTCAAAATCGGTTCACGTGGAACGAAGTTATGAGGTAACACACATTACAGTCGACTTGAGTACCTCCTCCTTTTTTGTGAAGTGGGTAAAAAAAAAACAGTGACTCTTAAGTTACTTTTTATGTGTCATAACTCATAATTGCGTTCCAAGTGAACCGATTTAGAACGTTTTTTTTGTTTGAAATATGTTGCTTTCCAATTCCATTGGTCCCATTTATATTTGATCAGTAGTTCTTGAAATATCTTCAATAATGCGTGTCTAGTAAATATAATCTGATCAACGTTCCGAAGATAAAGCGAAGTCGGTTTTTTTTAAGCTTTGCTTGCGTTTAATTATATTACATTGTCACACCTGTCCTCGATTTCTAAGTTTATTTTGAGTACTTCTGACTGCTACTACCAAGACTTATTACCAATAATAGAACAGGTAAATTGTCGTCCAGTGTCTAGTGTTTTTTTCTTTTAATTTTGGTTTCGTAATCTTGTGCATTAAGTCAGTGTCAAGTAATAATATAATTCAAGTGTATTTAATATTAAAAGTCCTAGTTAAAAGTCACAGTCAAAGTCAAGTATAAAAGTCATAATCAAGTCATGCCTCTAGTAAAGTGGTAGAAACTTTACTAGAACTTGTATTGGAGTTTTGGAGCGAACGCGAAAATCACGTTTTTCAACTTGGTATCATTTGCCTACACTTATGCACGTTTACTAAGTGTAAACGGTTAATAATCCACCATTATTACACATTAACACTCGATAAATGACGTTTTGGAAAATTATACAATATTAACAACGCCATTTTTCATTTTCGCGGCAAGTATATTGTTCTATATTCGGGCCGTAAATAGAATCTTAACTTTTCTCTCTATCTCGCACTCGTTAGAAAACAGAGCGCGCTAGTAATGTGGGTAACAGTAGTAGTCCATTGAATAATATCGATAGGTAACATATTTTTTTATTAGCACCATTTTTTTTTAATTTTTGACCCTACCTTTTGCGCAACTGCTGTAACTGAGGTCATCAATCAGGGAATGGGGTTTTTTATTCCATTCTCTGTTAAGTTTTTAAACGGTAAAGCTCGGCCCTGGTTTGGATCCAATATTCAGCACGTAAACTTGGCTAATGATCGAAAGCGTAAGTCTCCCGACACAGGCGAAAATTTAACGTTGCTGTCAAGATATGCAAGAAAACCTTAAACTAGGCTCGTTAGAAGCACGTTAGTAGAATAGGAACCAAACTGGCTTCTTACCCCGCTGATAGTAAAGCGTTTTATTCCTTAGTTAAATCAGTTGAAGCAAACTTCTGCCGCTCCTCACTTCCTCCTCTGAGGAAACCTGATGGTTCGCTAACTCACACTGCCGAAGAGAAGGCAAACTTATTTGCGAACCTTTTCGCAGAATAATATTATTAAAATACGGCTATCACTCGCGTCGTTTGATCGATATTTTCGACCTAGGTTGCGAGCATGTACGATGCTCTTCTTCGGGATGAGTTTACGCCGCGAGATCGCGACGGAGTAATGTCTAATTCTCACGAAAACTTTCCATAGAAGCTTCACGTCTAGATTCTGGTGAGGTACTTCCCAGCCTACCTCACTGCGGAGATTCCATGCCTGCAATTCGCATCCGGCATAAAGATGTACTTACAACACTTAGAGCTCTAGACGGAAAATGTAATCCTAAATTATAATAGGATCGCGTGCTTCTCCCATGTTGAAATATCGACTATATAGACTACTAACTTATAATTTTGTCAAGCACTAGCGTATATGTAGAATAAATTGCTTTTTTTCCATGTATTTGTAAGTTCACAGACAAACGTTTGTTCATGTGTTAGAACTAATCACAGTGAACGATTCTTTGTGAGGCACTGTTTATGTAGGCGTGGCTCAGCGTTTGAATACGTATATGCGTATGTAGTAGTGACAGTAAGGGTTGCAGAAAGGTTGCAGCTAGTCGGCGATAAGTATTACGTAAACTTTGAAACTTTTCTAGTACCTTATTATTTAGATTTCTGTGACCCCTACTATCTTGTAAATAAGGATTACATGACTAACGACATTGGACAACTCGTTATAGCATAGGGGCACGAGGCCGCACGCTGTGCGGATGGCTCGCTGTAGCACCCACATGTTGCGAGGACTACTATTAATAGTAACAAACATTTATCAAAATGACTAAATAGACTAAAGATTCTATGGATTTGTATTTAGTGCGAGAACGAAGGCTGGGTCAGGGTCGGCCGTGGCGCTGGTCTCCGCAGCCCGGGGCGCAGCCACCCACGCCCCCTCACCCCCCCCCCTTCACCCCCGGCACAGGTGCCCTAGATATCCTACATTTATTGAACGGACCCATTTCCGAACGAGATCTCTTTCCTAGAACCTTAAAATGCATAGCGCGTGATACGGAAAAGTCGGTTGTTACCGTGCCGGCTCAAGGCTGTTGCGGCTTAGCCAGCCGGTGACCCCTTATCATGTCGCCATTCTTCTCTTTTTGGGAAATCGGACGCATTTTGGCAGTTATTATCCGAAAATACAGTGAAGATGCGGTCTGTATTTTTATTTAGAGAGCGCACGAAGATGCAAAATGACAAACTAGATATATTTATTCATTTATTGCATCAAGCATCTTCATCAGCATTATATTATAGCAGCTTTTTTTTAGATGAGACAGTGGTACCTACCCTGTTTTTATTGCCGCGTGCCGTGTTTCTGGTGTTAAAATTACTTCAACCACATCTCTATAAACATTTCCAATGTCAAAAAGCAGCACCCACGAAATAAATAACGTAATGGCCATTGCAGCCTTTAGCCAGCAATGTCTCGATCAAGCTCAGTCCCTCGAGTCAGGCGGAATGCTGTCGTGAATCATGAGGCATTCTTAACACGCATACACATTTACACATCCTATCGTAACAGTTATTTTGGTCATCGATGATTGATCGATAAAATAAGTTCAATATTGATGAATGCGGTGGATCAATACCCGCTGATTGGTCGGAATGCCGCGGTAAGTACCCGCCACGTGTCACAGCTCGCGCTCGCCTCAATTGGTAACATCGTCGAGCTTATGAGACGGCTCATGTGACTCGCGACGTGCAATCGCCCAGCGTCATTCATTTCCAATAACTAAGTATACCTACCGTACCTAAACAAGTAACTCGACAGTCTCTCGTTGATCGGATGCTTCTGTGACTAAAATACCGCACACGGACAGTGTCTAGTGTCTATTTGCTATCTATATTTAGTTCCATCTCTGTGATTTAGTTATTCAGTTAAGCTATATTAATTATTATGCTAAGAGTAATAAAAGCACTCGAGCTGATCGATTTATCTTTCTATCCACGTTCAATGTCCACCACGGAACAAGTGATGACCATTGTAGGAAACATAATATATTTAGTTTTATTGCGCTTAGTCGCTCTTTTTGTAGAAAAGGCAATATTGCGAATATGGTTTTAGACCACTAAAACAATGCATTAAGCATGAAGTTGATTTTCGATTTTGCCAGAATTTTGACAATTTTTTTCCAGAATTTTGACGTCTGTTGGATTTGGTAAAGTTTAAGTTTAAAGATATTTATTCTCATATAAGATATACATTACTTCCATGAGAACATTAATTAAAAGAAATTATAATACGTTCGTCGTCTACATCTAGCAAAAAACTTAAATAACAAACCATAATTCAACCGAATCAATCACTCATCACCCCGTCCAGCGCAGTAGCTTTAGTAGGTAGGCCTACATAAAACAGCTGATTTTAAAATAGTGACTCGACTGCTAGTACAAGCTGGTAAAGCACTAGGCAGACATAAACATGAAACAAGTAAAACATTTTTTCTTGCCTGGTACATACTGTTAGTCGGTTCATAAATGACGGAAGTTGTCAGGTTACAAACATAAAAAAAACAACACGATTTGATAACCTCCTTTTTTGAAGTCGGCTAAAAATACAGTCCGATGTAGAGCTAGACAGGTGACTAGCTAAAGGCGGCCGCGCCGCCGCCGCCGCCGTGTCGATCTAATATAAGTCGATAAGCCGACTGTCAACTGCACCGACAATATTGCCTTTACTCTGCTGATAAGTAATCGCTTTTCTCGTCTTCATAAGAATACGTTACTATTTCTGTACCTGACCTCGGCAGTCACAAACAATTACGACCTGTAGGTACATTTTACTTGATAGATAATGCCTACAATAGGTTCGCTTTCACGCAATGTCCTCGTGTCATCTGTAACATAGTATTTGTTATGGTTTATGAAAGGATGAATAAATTGAAAATGTAGCTTGAGAAAATCATTAAAAGGAAGGGAAAGAGGGTAGGAATCCCCCATCACGAAGTTGCTGCATCCCGATTCGTGCCTTACGACGCGCCGCCGCGCCGCGCTTATGGACTGTTGTTATAGGTGGTCAGCCTGTGCAATAGTGTGTAATACTGCCCGGGAGGCTGAAAGGCGAATCGTTGTGGATACATCTTCGGCTTAAGGCATATACTTTTATTACAACATTGACCGATGCTTCGACCTGTTGATGGCCAATGCCATCAACAGGTCGAAGCATGAGAGAAGAGAACAGAGAACAGAGCCAATGCTCTGTGCATTGGCAGCTACTGATACTATGGACTGTGTCTACTTGTACATTGACACACTCTCTATGAAGGTTATTTTAAATTAATTTTGCATATGACATTGAAAGTATGCTGCATATCTCACTCAGCATTAGCATATTTAATAAAGTTAGAATTCAAAAGGAAAAATTAGACATGGGACGGTTACCTGGTTTAGATCTGGTATCCGGCGGATCCGGCACTTTTTTTAGGATACGGCCGTGCCGGGAATTTAATTGGCATAAAAAAATATAACAAATGGCAATCGATGAAAACATTTATTAAGTCCAAATGGCATAGTAACAATATGGCTCTATTATTTCAATGTTAAAAAAATTCAAGTGGGCAAATTGTGTTGTAAAAACACCAGTTTTTCGGCACGTTTGGCATCAGATCCACTTTTTTCATAGACTAATCCTGCCTCTTAAAACAGGCGTTCGCTGTAAACAGAAGTTGCGGGCGTCGAATAAATCTCGCCGCAACTTTTAGTAAGATTGGATAGCGCCCTTTTTAGGGTTCCGTACCCAAAGGGTAAAAACGGGACCCTATTACTGAGACTACGCTGTCCGTCCGTCCGTCCGTCCGTCCGTCTGTCACCGGGCTGTATCTCAAGAACGGTGATAGCTAGACATAGAAATTTTCACAGATGATGTATTTCTATTGCCGCTATAACAACAAATACTAAAAATAAAATATAATAAATATTTAAGTGGGGCTCCCATACATCAAACTTGATTTTTTATAGATAATTTAATGGTACGGAACCATTCGCGCGCGAGTCCGACTCGCACTTGGTCGGTTTTATTTAGAATCCGACCATTCATCCACGTCATCAGCGCTGCCGGGTACCCGGCACTATCACTATACCCGTCCCATGTCTAGTAAAAATATTCTATATAGCATTCGTTGCTAATTATCGCTTTCCTTTGTCGACTCCATTGCATTTCATTTATTTACATATGTACCTATCTAAAAGTACATTCGGCAAGATAGCGCTAGTCTATAATAATGTACAACAGTGACAACAATGAAAACGTAGTTACCTATCTGTCACGTGTGACTATGTTCTTTGTGAACGACAATATCTTCTAGGCGTCACTGAAAATCCAAAACAATTGTGACATATTGAAGAGTTAAGCCAAGATAAGTGCTATCAAGTACGAAGAGACAGCTCCACAGGGCCGCATGTGATGTGACGGAACGCGCTACACTGACGTATCCACTTCAGGCGATAAGAGGTAAGAAACGATTGTCGTGTAGAATCTACTTAGCTGCTTACAATACTACACAGTAGTACTTACCCAGGTCGATAGTTTTGCGCTAACAAGTTCTGAAGCAATGATAGTGCAGGGGCAGCAAAGGCGGCCAATTAAACTGTCATAGTTTCTAATTCCACCAGTTAAAGCACCTAGTACAATTAGAAATTATTAAGAAAATAATATTTTGTAGAAAACCAAGACTATTCTATAAGTATTAGTATACCACCACCAAATAGAAAAATAACTCGCCAAACACAATATTGTGTTCCATTCAAGAAAATCCGTGCTTACTTCCCGCGATAATTTATCAACAAGGTCGTATTGCTAGCCTTTATTATTATCATTATAAAATAATATAATCTTTTTTTGTATGTAATTAAGAGACGAGACAGCATCAGAAACAAGAAGAAACTCTTCGACATGATACTAATCTAACCTAACCAAGTTTGAAATAAATAAAATCTTGACCTTGTTTGTTTACTTCAGACGTTCGTAAATATAGTAACCGTTAAATTTTAATGAAAACACTCATATTATTATGTAAATTTTTCTTGGTATTTTTTTTTACCAAATTATATTCTTGCAATTTACTACATGTTTAATTATAGCTATTACGGACTATGATGATTCAGTTTCTTCCTCATTGTTTTGTTTTGTTTATTCATACCTGTGTGACTTCAACAAGCGGCTCCGGCGGAAGACCAGCGCTGGTGTACAACCAGCATTATGCTGACTTGGAGCCGGTTTGTGACAAACTGTTTTGTTACTGCCTTTTGTGTATTTTTATGTTTGTAACAAATAAATTATTTCTATGCTATTCTATTGTGATGGTAAGAGTCACGCTTGCCCATTGCAAAACAGTGCCACCCAGAACTATGTATATAACTCTAATGGTACAAAGTACAAATCAGTGCCACCCAGAACTATGTATATAACTCTAATAGTACAAAGTACAAATCAGTGCCACCCAGAACTATGTATATAACTCTAATAGTACAAATCCAATACGGCACAGCATTGCGCCCAACACCCTGAGATATTACACATTAATTTTCGTTATGCCCGTAATTCCACTGGAAACATTGTCCATCAATACAATACAGTAATGTTTATGTTTACTCTCTATGGTATGGTACTGCCCTAGGCGGACTCTGCAAAAGAGTCTTGGTATCACTACCAAATCTGATTAATTGCCGTCTCGTATACTTACGTCGACGTATACTTGGTGTGGTACAAGTTGAGGATATACGGAGCTACTGAGATTACCAAATAATTTAACAACATAGTTGTTTATGTTTATTTGTTCGAGCACCAGACAAAAATTACTAAGAAAATTTTCTGACACTTTTAATTAATGATTTAATAAATATGTACGGATATTTCAAAGAATTGTTTAAAAATATATTATTGCTCAAGAGCACAATAGAATAGAATAGAAATCATTTATTGCAAAATATTTAAACAATCACATTAAGGTACACAAAAGAATAAAAAACATCAACCTGTCGCAGTGGTGTTACACACTACACATTATACCACTTAATATGAGAGTGTGCGCAGGAATTGCACGAGTTAATTCCCCCATGCCCTTTTTACCATCTAACAACAAGACAAACTGTCAAAGGTCATCCATATGTGGTTGACATACCTCCGGTTCGCTCCAAGCGTTTCGCTTCCTCATTTACCATCCGTACAGAAAAGTACTGGAACTAATTGCCGGCGTCTTTGTACCCCGGACGGTACACTGGGTGACTTCTCGTTTAGAGTGAATACGTATCTTCTAGGCAAGCATGTTACGTCTTAAGTCGCATTTTCACTTTCCATCAGGTGTGATAGTGGTCAAATGCTTGCCTATGTAGCATAAAAAAAAATAGACTTATATAGCTGGCAATCAAACTAAAATAAACGTTAGTCCTACGCTGTCTTCGTGTTCTCTAATTATACTTGGAACAGTGTAAGTAGCACAGAATACCCTGCTGTATGACATAGTAGTGACGTAGCTAGTATTAAGTGGTGGGGGCGAGCCACGTGGTGCGGGAAAACCCTCCCGCCACGGAGAAACCTCCGCGCGAGTACTTTCTAAACTGGTTGCAGCTGGCAGTGGATAATAGGTAGGTGCCTAGCGAGCGACGCGAGGCGGCGCGGCGGCGAGGCTCGCGGTCCCGCTAGCGTGACGTCACACGGGCTGCACTCGGCCCGCGGGAGGACGCGGGCCCCGCGCGCAGTCACATGACGCTCGCGGACGGAACCGGCCCCACTTTCCTGTTGCACTCCTCGACTCCCGCGCCCCTGCGGGGTCGACGACCGGACCCGCACAGCCTGACACGTGACTTTTCAGAGGGCGCGCACACGCATGCAACCTTACATACTAATCGCCCTACATAGTCACTCAAATATCGCATTCCGTTTTTAAGTTATGTTGGCCTGTGCTGCGCAAAAAGCTCGGAGCCGAATATGTCTGATTTGGAGCTGTCAAAAACTGACGATAGTCATCTTTAACTTTATGTAAGAAAAATATTTGGATAGAAATTATAACAACTAAGCTCTATGTTATTTAGAAATATACTTATTGATGACTGAACTGTTGATTTTGCTATCTACTATACGTGGATAATGATCATTTATTCATAGCTAGGTAAGTTTTTATTGGGTTCGTGCTCGCAACATTGCATGCAAGTAACATTACCATGGAAGAATAAACTATGACATAACCAGACTTTACCATTTGAGATCAGTGATGAGAGATGAGTTCAACGAATGCGTGAAACTCATTTTATTACAAACGACGGGTACTTCCCAACGCATCATGGATTACTGTTGCATTTCCAGTAAGCTCTACCTTGGCACCGCGGCCAGTTCTCTGCCAGAGCAGAGAACGCAAGTCTAAGGTCTAGAGCAGAACTACTCTAAGAACAACTTGGACAGTTTTACAATTGGCGATATCGGTTAGCCGTCAGTCCGTCATAAACCACAACCAGAGACCTTCATTCTTGATTCTATTATTGCAGTGTGGAATGTGAACAGGTCCTATATCACGACTACGAAAAAGAGTATATGAGAACACTTTTGGTTTCTTTAGTTGGCTTTGGTCCAGTAGAGAGAGAGAGTGCGTGTCGTGTTCTATCAAAGTTAGAGTATTGACCGCGCAAGTTGCGTGGGAGCAAGCAACAGGTGGCTGGCGCAGAGCTAGCCCGGCAGAGAATATAGCACAGGGAGTGTACTACCCCTCGCGGCCGGGCGGCGGGCGGCGGGCGGCGGGCGGCGCGCGGCGCGCGGCTGAGTGGCGCGGTGATCTTGACATTGAGCGCCGCCGCGCCGCCATCGCGGCGAGGCGCGGCGGCGTCGCGCCCTACCTTACCGTAGACAGCATTTTGCTTTCACCCTCGTTCTCGTCTGCGTTTATTACTCCAGCTCTACTCAGACACGACCTATCTGTTGCTTTGACTAAACTTTTACATCATTTAAACTAAAAAATATTATGATGGTGGTATGTGAATGTATCCGGCAACATAGGCACTAGTCCTCTAAATTCGTAGCTGTGAATTTAAAAACATTTTGTATTTGTGGTCGTAGCCTAAATATACCATAATGACGAATGAACAGATACTATTAAAGTGTCTTAAGTCTAAACTTAAGAGGATTAGGGAGCTTTAACCGAACTGCTATTACTTATTGAAAGTAGGTCCCTGTCAGACGATATCATAAGACAACAATCATAATATTAAAATATGAAATGCGGTCCGAGCTCACGTGACATAAACAACAACAGTTAAAATCAATCAAAAAGATGTACTTAGATACCGCAGCCGCCGCAACCTGTCTCATGAATAAAAAATTGAATGAGAACTACTGCTGGATTTACAACTTTTATACCTAATTAAGTCCAGGTGGAGAAGAGCGGGCGCGAGGCGGAGTGGGGTGCGGCGGGATCTGGACCTTAAAGAGATAGTCATGTGACTGCGAGACATCACGACACGACATGACTGTACGCACCTTATAGACTACACAGTAGTGCACTATTCAGTCAGTGTACTGAGTACACAGATCAGGCAGCACGCCATCCATCCTAAGCGACGCGACGCCGGCCGGCGCGGCGCGCGGCGCCCGCTGCATAGCACAAGGGACCCTTGTTAGTCCTGACACGGCCGCGCCGTCTCGTGACTCTTAAAATATATACAGGGTTAGCCAAACATGTAGACGTGTAGTTGGACCTATTTGGAAAATACAAGTTCGTGTAAAGGCCGCTAGGTGTTATTTTTTAAAAATTCCCGAAAGGTTTTTACTCTTCTGTCTTAAAATTTTGTTTAACGTGCACTTTTCTGGTCAATTTTTTTTATTGTAATGGCCTCAGATGTTCTTTTGGACTACTTAAGGCTCTTTTAAATCCCCAAAATGCCAAAATTATTCGCTTTACGCTCTTAATTCTAGGAAAATGAAAAAAAAAAACTAATGTCTAGAGGAGACCAGGAAGTCTCCCACTTGATTTGGAGCTCAATAAAATAAAAAGAAATGAAACCAAGGAATTTCTAAAGAATAAAAAAATTAACGAAAAAAAAAACAACAACACCTAGCGGCTTTTACGCGAACTTGATGCGAAATGAACTTGAAATAGGTCCAACTACGCGTCGACCACGTTTGGCCAACCCTCTACCAAACACCTGTATATGGCTTGAGTAAACCTCAAAAGCATCCCTGTCTCATAAACTAGTGTAATAACTGTAATCTGTTTTGTTGTGATTACAAATTATACTATTCGGCGCTGTTTGAAGCTACGTATTCGTATGCCTTACTTTTGACATAATTTACATTCGCTAGGCATCCGAGCTATGATTATGAGTAAAGGTACAATGTAAGGTCATATTGATGTGGGCATGGGAATTTCCCTAGGCCAGATAACTGAGTTATCGTATGGTTCTGAATCAGGGGGCTTAACCGGCTCGCGCGCCGCCCGGTTTTGAAAGTCAGACTTTGGAACCTTTTTCATAGTATTCCTTATTTACAACCACGTTAAAAGAGGAAATCTGATACCCAGACTAATAAGCAAATAGGTAAATATATTTAACTAACTGACAATAACATCATAAGCATTACACTGTACGAATATATTATAAACTATCCTAAAAGTGGTAAGTATTGAGCTAACTTAATATTTTTGCGGCTTGTCCATAAAATATGTACATCAGTATTGATATGAGATTGGCTCATTCATCCATCGCCCGCTGATGGCATACCGCTGATGGTACAACGAGTTTACTTTTGAGATGAGTTGGTGCAATAAAGCGCGGGATGATGTCACGTCATTGACGACAATGTTGCTGTTGAAGGCACCGGTCTCCGGTTAGCAATATTTTATTTATTTGGGTGCGTGCAATTAATCAGCATTCACATACGCACTGCACTTCATCTGTTGCTGGACTTACTGATGTAGTACTTTCTTATTATTAATTTTGATCATCCCTTTAGCTCTGATATGCTAGCGTTGTAGCACGAATGTTTGTTTGATTTTTTTTATACAGACATAACTTACTAAAATAGCGGGATAGTGGTCAAGCACTAGCCTGTCAGAGATAAAAAGCACCTATTTGTATATGTACATGTATAGGTAGACATGACTACAACATTTTATACAGTATTAGCTTAGCAGTGTATTTTTTGAGTAAGTATGAGCAATTATATATAATAATATGAACGAAATAGAATAAAACATTAAATTTAATATTTAACTTATTTGTTAGACGTTCGTTAAAAGATTACCGCAATAATAAATAACGCTCGTATTTTAAAACCATGTTATATAAAAGTTATCGTGACTGCGTCAAATTGTGTGATTTCCGTGTAGGAATCCCGCGATATAGGTTTGGTATATAGTTATATACCTACATCCTCTGCTAGTAAGTTTTTATGAGCATGCTGATAATTATTGACCGAGCCCAAGCTAAGCGAAATCTCTACGTTCACTTCGGTGATTCAGCACTTTGTCCAACCGTCCGCCTGCCATTGAGATTTTTTTGGAAATAATAAATGTTTTTTTTGTTGAAGCATTTAGCGTCTATACCATACAAGTTAATAACTTCAAATTCTTAGAGGTAATGTAAAAATGTGGCCTAAAACCAAAAATAATATAATTCATTGTAAATTTTGAGGGGCACCAATACACGTAAGTTGGGGTAAATATATTTTTCTGCCCGTGCTCTTTTACTGGCTCTACAAAAGTAGAGAAAAAAGCCGTTTAAAAAAATTACTTTGAAGAATAACAATCTGGTAGGACAACAAAGTGACTGTTTTGGATTATCTCGAACGCTGAAACTTCGTTTAGTTAATATATGTAGGAATCCTGTAATTTATCAATATAATATAAAAAAATTAAATATCAAACAATTATAATTATGAAATGAAGTTACAAGCAATTAACCTCATACGGTTTTTTTCTCTATTACACTAAATGTAGGCGCGAGGTCTCAGTTCGGGACGAACGAGTAGTAAGTTTGAATTCATGAATATGCGAGAGATTACAAAGTATTATATGCAGCTTTGATCTTTGGTTCCATTTGTGACACAGCTCGTATGTACATGCGATGTGCAGATTTAGATAGCATATTACCCGGCCCGGGTCCTAAGAGATATAAGCGGCGCAGGACCCGGGAGTAGTGCGCCTGCGCTTTCAAAAGAGTTCAACGCGCGCAGCCCTTACGGTTTTCATTGTTCCTTTGATACTAAAAAGACGTTTTATTATCTATATTTAAAACATTTGAAATGCTCAATCATTTATTTATGAGTGCATAAGTATACTTCGCCTTGTTGTTGTGTTTTCTAAAATAAACGAGACAAAATGGATAATATTATACAGCCCTAATTTGACTTGTAACCGTTTCGCGGGCATCGAATGGTTGGTCTCAGACTACTTTTATGTTTCCGGAATTGTATTGTTTTCAAGGTCTCGAGTGAAGAATAATCGCCGGCCATTGTCATTCATTTCAGCAGGGTCCGACGAGGATTAGTAAGCGTTAACTAATAATAATATCCTGTTTTTAAATTTCTATGCTTTACGATTATTGTGTTTTTGTTAGTATCCGTAGACTGTGTCTATGTAATAGTAACTATTATCATTCGTTTGACAGGAGCCGGCAGCCAAAGAACATCAGCCCTGTCCAGAGCACTTTATTGTGGAGACTAGGTGTCTCGATAATGCGAACGATGTGATCACTTAGGGTGGCTGGCGCATATGACGTAACGAAGGCCGCGGTGATCCTCACCCCGAGCCACCCCGCGGGAGGCGGGGCGGGGGCGCAGCCTCCGGCGCGGCGCATCTCGACGGAGGCAGCAGTCGGAGACAGCAGTCGCGCCCGATCCGCGCAGACCGCCACACGTGTCTCGCTCCGCTTGACGCGCTCCACTCCGCCGCCAAAACGTCCGTGCCCGCGATCACCGCGCCCGTTGCTCGTGCCCGTACCGGCATGCCCAGCTGACCCCGGCTCCTGCACCGTACAGCCCGCTTCCACAAAGACCCCCACAAGTGAGTGCGTCGGTCACAGCCTGCCCCGGCCGCGGCCCTGGGCTCGAGCCCGGATGCCCGCGGAGACGAGCTCGTGGGGAGGCTCTCGAACCAAGCTCCAGATAACTTGCAGCCGCCACGCGCCCTGCGGCGGCTGTATCGATTAATCAATATATTGCTTCGTATTATATCATCCCTGTTTGGGCTATCGGCAAATCAGATTCAGTTTTCTTGAAAGTAGTGATATCTGTTTAATAAGTTGCGCGTTCAAATTGAACGGTGTTCGTCCAATCAGAAGTCCAGTGTTATTGAAACGAAATATTTCTTCCCTCTTTCTTGACTCTCGACCCTTCCATGCGTCTGCGTCCCTGCAAACACGTGAGGGCTTGAGTGTCACGGATGCACGGATGTTAAAAACCGTACGTATTGGACAGGCATGTGCAAATGCAAATAAAACATTCCTAGCAATGATAATAATATAATATGCACAATTGGACGTGTGAGTATACGGGCAGGTTAGTTTTCCATTGAAAATGTAGGGGTGAATACTGATTCTCAATATATATAAAATATTCTGCATCACCTCCTCACTAAGTACCCAAACTGATCCTTAACGTAAACAAGGCGAAGGTATGTTAACAAAACACTTATTTTTGTAATTATGGTCTTCAATTCGACTCAATGTTGCTATAGAAACTATTACGTGTTTTCGACTTGTATATCACTAGGCAGGTAACAAATTGTTCTACCTTTTTAAAAATCGGAAAGTTCAAGGTTAAATATTAAATTCAATAATATTAAAATCACTCAATCATTATAAATCTATTATAACTAGTCGAGCAGAGAAATGTGAACGACGCGCGACGATAGCCAGAAATCGTCTGATCCGATCATTATAAATGTAGTTAGATACCTAATAAATGAAAACTCGTCTTCATACGTGGACCACACGTGGATTTATTTATAAAAACTACTTGACAACTATTTTATACCTACATGTACTAAATTATAGTCGGTATAATGTTTATTGTTGAACTATGTCAATACTAATAATATAAAATTTAATAAAAACATATCGTTATAATTGATAATATTTGAAAAGTACAATTTAATATCTAATTTGTTTTTTATATAACTGGTTGGTTTACTAAATATATTTATATCTATCTATCAATTACAAGCTCAATGTATACTAATTCGGTATGATCAAACCTCATCTATTAAATAAAATGGACCTCCTTTAATTACAATAAAGATAAGCTCCTATCATTACAGCAAGTAATTGGGGTCAAACATTAGCATAATAATATCAGACTCTAAGACAAGTGTAAACCCGTAAAGTTTAGAACATACATGAGGTAACTAACCTGTAAACAAGTGGTCGTCCTCATGCCTAGCTCGCTGTCACCATTCCACACTCCACCTTCAAACTATTTGCTTTTGTATTTGTACAACACATTGTAAACAAACACCAAACAACGTTTTAGAACAGTAATTATAATACTTACGCGTGACATGATTGTCCCATTTTACATAAACAAACGTTCCGTTTGATTATAAAATTGTAAAAAACCACATAGATAACACATATTGATAGTTTTTTCTGACTCAAGATATTTGGGATTAACCCATAATAATTATATTTTTATTCGTTCGTTATTTAAACGTTCACCACTATCTCATCTGAACCATCAATCAAACCAAAGCGACGTTGCGGTCGACGATGGAGCAAGTTTGCCTGTAAGATATATTTACTCGTGACTTGAAGATTCCTGTAATATTTTTCTTACAGGAAATACCGTTCAAGCAAGGAGTTTCATTATTTTACGGTACGCACACATGTCCACATCATTTATCAACAGGTGAGATAGTTGAGCCTTTCAGAAATAAAAAGTAGACCATTTAAATCGTATTTATATTATAACGAGTCAAAGTAATAATTTGTAAATAAAACTAGTCTAGTAACTGTTTCGTTTTTTGTCTTCATTCAGGTGTTCAATAACGAGTTTATCTATCTAGATAGTCATTCGCCTCGAACTGTGGTCGTGCGCTTAATAGAGAAAAACTTTTACTAATAAAATTAAAAAAGCATTTATTACCAGAAACATTTTTTCTTATATTCTACAATACAATATCAAGTGTAAAATAACAATAAAATTATACAGATAAATAAGATAAACTTACATATAAAATAGTTACATACATAGTTACATATAATAGACAATAACAATAGTGGTTTGGAATGTCTACGGTGAGTGTGTGTGTGTTTGTGTGAATATATTAAGTGTTTATATGAACGTGCCTGTGTGTATGTGCTTAAATGTGTAAAAATGTGTTTTTACTTGTTTTATAAATTGATTCAAAGTTTATTTTGATGCGTTGGTCCCTTTTTAATGGTAATGTTTTATAATAAAGTTTAAAAATATGAACCGGATTTTTTCCTCTCCTTTTGGACGCACTATATTAGAAAGCAACCTATAAATCTCGCAGTATTATGCTTGGGAATTGATTTTGAAATTTTTTAATTGATATTCTAAGCAGGAGCTTATTGCGAGTATTGATCGAATGTATAATAACTTTGGAGGCCTACAAAATTGATATTTTCAAACATAGATAAAAGAAAAAAGATTTTGTACTCGAAAAGTTCTTTTCAACGATAAACCACAAGGGTAGAAAAAAAAATTTTTTGCTTTCCACTCGTGTTTAGGTACCACTTTAATATGATCTTTTATACTTTTTGAATTACCACCTTTGGCTTTCATATTCTCTGAGAATGTGAAGTGATTCGCTTGTATGGTTTAAGACGCTAGATGCCTCTGACAGATTTTTATTAAACTAATAGCCGTTCGCCGAGGCTTCGCCCGCGTTCCCCAAATTAAAAAGTAGCATAAGCTAAGTAGGTATAAGCTATACGTTCCAAATCCGTTAAGCGGTAACAACGTAACAACATACACACTTACACACAAACTTTCGTATTTATACTATTAGTGTGGAAATCGATATTACGTAACTGCCACCGAAACCCTTTATCCGATTCAAACATTTTTTATCACCACTATACTACTACTAGTCGGTCAGCTTACGTCAATTACCTGATTATAAAGTCGTCCAAATAAAATTGCCAATTTGATTCTATTATTGAAACTGGCTACATTATACTCACTTTACTTACGGGTAGTAATGGTAAAACATTAATAAGTACTAATGGTAATAACATTGGTCAAAACATTTACATTCATAAATATTTGCGAATTTAACGAGGCCACATTTAAGTTATATTGTACCTCGTCCTGTTTGGATATCTGAAATTTATGTATTGAGCTAGATACTCATACAAGAAGATACCCAAAACACGAGTCGCGGTCGCCTTTCTTGGAAAGACGCCGAGGGATTGTATTTTTTGTTACCTACGTTTGTGCTTCACTTTATAAAGGGTAGATTTTTTATTAAAGGTTGAACAAAGGAATAACTCCAGGAGGAATGTGGGATTTTAAAGTAGCATCACATTTTTTCAGTAGTGACGAAAAGCAGACAACCGGTATAGAACGTTTCCTTATGAAATATTTGTCTCAGTATAATAATTGAATAGTGTGATTCCTCGCTTATAAAGTGTTCAATGTAAGTAGGTAGTTACAGGTAAACGTATCTCTGACCCACGCAATGAGAAAATAAAAACAATCTGGCACAGTTGCATAGCTATTTGTTTCAATGTAAATCGCAAAGAACATTTCAAACAAGTTGGGTTTCCTGTGTAACTCACTTAGGTACTCGTATTGGTAGTTTATTTCAAAAACCCGTATTTTACCTGTTACGCATTAGTTTCCAAGTATTTATCCTGTTAACTGGTACGTGCTTCGGTTCTTTAAATAATTTAAATACGAATTAATTATTGTCTTTTTGTAACTTACCAAATATTATGATGTGTTCCGTTTCCTACATGACATGACACTGATCTGGTAAGACTAGTTTGTTCTTATTTATTGCAATCGGGAGTAATACGCCTGATAGAGAAAAGAACAGGGGGCATAACCCGCGGACTCGTTTTATTTATTTTGATGCTTTGATTCATCTTCGTGTCGAATTCGAAAGCGTTTACAGATTTAAGCGCTAATTAATTTAGTCGGCCCACCTGGTGCTCTAGATTTGTACGGTACGGTACCAAGATTGCAGTGGGAATAAAAAATTCCCGATGCAACCTCGCTACTATAGTTAATTGCTTATAATAATTATCAACTATCACTGTTTGTTGTGCGTGTAAATGTACTTAAACTATGTTCTCTTATTGTTTGTCAATGTTTGTTGAATGTACCCGTGGGCCGCGGCAGCAAAAATAGCACTGAATACAAAATCGTATTTTTTTTTAATTCAAGATAAACAAACTTTTGACCACCATCTCACCTGATGGTAAGCGCCGATGTGGTCGACGATGGAGCAAGCTTGCCTAGAAGATACCTATTCACTCGCGATATAATATTGATTCCTCTATGCTTGTTAAGAGTAAATCACACTTTATACAAAATAGTATTTTATTAGTTAGGTAATTACCGCGACACGCGTCATGGAGCAAAGTGCAGTGTAAGATGTCCGGGTTTAATCCCGAAAAAGATTAGAACATTTCTTCTACTACAGCCATCAATTCTGCGAGCCTGATGATATATGTTTGTGGTTCTAATGTTTATGTATAGGTAAACTAATTAATATTGCTAAATTCGTCAAATTTCTAAATAACACGATCGACGTTCTCGGGCTACGTAAGTATACGTATCTTTTGCGGAATTCCTATATTTGAATTATATCACGTAAAGTAACCGAAACCTAGCTAATCTATCTCTGTAAATTAAATCTTTGAATAACTATCATAGCATAAGAATTAACCCTGAAATCCGGCTTCTATTAATTTTTCTGATGATAATACAACATTATAAGTAGCTATAAGATAGTAAGTGAAGTAGTTTTATAGGTGAAGCCATTTGCATTTTATGGTATTAATTATATGTATAGGAGCTCGTTGGTCCATCAATTGGTCTGATCAATGGTCAATTTGTTGAAATTGATTTTGATGTCGACACAGTGTGCGTCACGGGCCGGCACGTGTCGGAACTGCGCCGGCACTGCAGCCCGGAGCTAGTTCTCTGGCTCGGAAACTACGTATCTCAGACTCGAGCTATGTGTTTCAATGTCGCTCTCCACTCGAGTTTGTGATAAGATCGATGGCTACTTGAAATACTAACTCGAATTTCTCGACCGCCACTTTGAGGGTGTTCGATTTGACGAATTTGTACTGCAGTGTTTAGCCATAGTATTGGATAAAATTACTATTTGGATAGTATATACCATCATTATACGTTCCTATAGTATATGTTATATTAGGCTGACGGACCTCGTGCCTCTGTTCAGATAAATCCTACTAATATTATAAATCCGAAAGTTTGTTTGTAAGTGTGTGTGTAAGTGTGTAAGTCTTGTCCCTCTCACGCTTTCCTCTCTCGCTTCTCACGTTTAACGGCTGAACGGATTTAGATGAAATTTGGAATGTACATAGATTATACCTAGGATTAACACATAGGATACTTTTTAACTTGATAATAGCGGGCGAAGCCGCGGGGCACGGCTATTAAAGTATAATTAAGCAATTTATTTAATTTTACTTTAATTCCATGAAAAAGGGACGATTAGTGTGGGATGCAACTTTGTCGACACTACAGCTCCGTCACATCTTTCTGAAACACAGAATGGGGTTGGCGTCGCGGCAACTTCGGCAGAGCACCGCAAACGGCGAAAATATGGAAACCTCGGCAGTGGTTACATATTTGAGCCGTTTGGGTTGAGATATTAGGGCCGTAGGGACCGGGGGCTCATTATACGCTTTCTAGTAATTTTAATTGAAAAAAATATTCAATAAATTATAATATTCATTCAATTTGAGTGGCGTATCAGACGCCCCACCTCATGTTACGTGCAAAATGACGTGGATTTTTAGGTCTTGTCAGAGTAAGTTAGTTCTTCACTGTGTTTGTAGGTACTTACATGTTAAACAATATTTGTGTCATTTGGTTTGCGATAAAATTCCAGAGCTCATTTGTTCAACAAAAAAATATATATAGTCATAATATTATTCGGAGTCAATTAATTTATGCAAATTCAAATATTAATTTACATAAAATAGTCACGGGTAAATAAGTCGCAGCATAAAGAGGTGAACTTGTTTTTCGTATTTATATAAGTAATAAGCTGCAAAATTAGGTAAGTTTTTTAGTTGTAGGTCGCAGTGACAATGCGCTTTTGACATGTAGCGTGTCAAATTGCTGATAGTAAAAAAAGCAATTAAAATGCTAATTTTGTGTTCGATTCGAGTGAAGTACCTAAATCGTTAAACGTATTCTAATTAGCGTAGGCGTGACAAAGTTGGGCAGCAGTCGGTTTGTGATTACAATAACGGCAGTGACGCTCATATTATGTGCGGCTGGCACGCGACCACACGCGCCCAGTCCACCGGCATCAGCATCGGCTCCGGAGCTCAGAGGGTAGACCTAGAAGGCGTCGTTGTTCCGATCGTCAGGAATCGTCCAACACTAAACTAACTTGTACCGCTATCACGATCACAAAATCCTGGCTTGCGTGTGCTCAACTCATTCACATTACACGCACCTGCGCTGCCCTCGCGGAGTTCGACGAGTGCTGCTATTATTTCACATTCTCTAACTAGAATATTGAATTGTTTGTATTCTTTAACAAAATGGTAAGGAGCCATGTGGTAGATGCAACGCAGATCAGTGGACGATATCAAATAGTTGAGTCAATACTTTATCACACTAATTAAAAAAGCCGAACCATGTCTCTCTGCCTGTCTGTTAGCTTTCAACGGCTAAGTCGTTGGAAATGTTTGTATTTAAGTCATAAATAATAACGTTTTATGGTGTTTTTAAATGTCACGGAATACTACTCTAACTCTGGAATCAATTGACCGACGAACTAAAAGACTCATTGGCGATATTCAAATCGAGTCTCGGTCATCGACGACGTAAGGTAGCGATCGAGCTTATCGGTTTTCTATCGATTACATTTCGGGGAGTGTGTGCAGGAATTACACGATCTAATTCCTGCGCAACAACAAGACAAATTATCAAATGAACCCAGATTTCTATTTTTAATTCAGCCAACTTATTAATAAACCTTTTCTTTGTCTTTTTTAATCTTTAGTGATCTTATGTCAATCATATAATTATATAAAAAGTTACTATGTTCCGCATTTGAATTAATTTAACTTGTTTTTTACATTCGGGTTTTTTTATTTATGAATTTATTCGTTAATAAGACTTATTATGCGATTAAATAATAAATGTAACACGGCTTTAACTTAACTGTAAATCGTTATATATTCTAAACGGTCAAATAAAAAATAATAAGAGATACCTAAAAATAATTTTCAGATACCCATTCAATGGTGCTAATTCTGTTGAGCACCGAACTAACCTAAACTAAACTAAAAATAAACCGAACTAACCTAAACTAAACTAATTTTAAGCACCGAACTAACCTAAACTAAACTAAAAATTAACTAATTTTAGTCAAAGAATACCTAAATGCTATTCTTTTAAGTATAAGATCACATTAAAAATAATCCAGATCCTTTTCATGCAGACTAATTTGAGTAATTTTTTTTTATTTTTAGTCTTAATTTGACGTAAAACATGTACATCAGAATAAGAATTTGGTCATTTTCACTAAATAGAGTAACTAAACTAACTTAGTCCTGTCAAACTTAATTTTAGTCTAATCTTGCATTTTCTGAATAGGTTTTGGACTAAAGCAGGACTAAAACTAATTTTAGGCTAGTTTAGTCTAATTCTGGACAACAGAATCGGCACCAATGACTACTTGACACAGTTTGTCAATTTTTTATTTTTATTTTTCCCATTATGGTATCTGGCGGTCGCCATATTGTATTTTGATTAATTTAATGTCTTTAGTGATACTCCCACAATTAAGACAAATCGGTTGACGTAAGAATAATCAAAATCGGTCCACGCGTTTGGTCTCTTCAATGCAACGAGGGGCGAAACATACATACACATAATGGCTGATAAACACATAATACTTCTCCTTTGCGTTGCACAGTAAAAACACTGTTTGTGTGTTTACGTAACAGGCTACGTAAACACACAAGCCGCTTGCATAAAAATATGTTGTATTGATTATTTTAGTTTTATATTTCGTTTACCGAATTTGATCAAATACCTACAATATGCCCAAATTCAGAACTCACACTAAGACTCTTTGACTTACGAGTTCCCGATACTCATGTAATAGTTGCTGATAGTTTTATTTATCGGATCAGGAACGAACTATGAAAAAAGTGTTTATTATTAAATTCAGGTTAAAAATAATGTTTTTAATTTTATTAGATTGTAAAAATACGTTGTCAGTAGAACAACAGACAAGATAAACAACCACGTGATAGGCACGGCTCACCCGCGGAATAACACGTTCAGCTGCGCAAACTCGCTTTATCGAGGAGCTCGCGCCGCCACCGCCGCTCCTCCACCGCCGCCGGGTCGTCGCCGCCGCCGCGCCGCGAACGTGTACTGCGAGAGGATGTATTGAAGGATGTGCTAATGACGCTGTCCCCTCCGTTTTGTAGGATGATTCCCCGGAGAAAGCACAACGCGTCGTCCGGCTCGCTGCCAACCGCACCGCCCGATGACAAGCACGCCAGCAACGACTACATATGTAAGTTCTCCTAATCGTAGCAGGCCAGCTACTGGCCAGAGACTTATTTTCCCACTGGGAATCAAATCCGCTGCATTGAAGGCGAACGCGCACTCAACTAAGCCAGCGGGCAGTTCACAAACCAACAGACGATTTTAAAATACGTATGTATTCAATGATTCCCCATTTCACACTGGTTGTCGATTTTTTTTTTTTTTATATTTTACAATATGGCGTACAAACTGCTTAAAAGAAGGTATTTATAAAGAGATAACAATATTGCAAGCAATATTAAAAGGAGGTAAACCCTCGATCTACGCTAGATGAATAAATGATGTAAACCAGTTTTAATTACTGATGTATATTGAAGTGAACTCTACGGGAATCTTCTGAAAATAAATACTTAATTCACAGATATTGGAAAAAATGTGTATAGACATTAAAATTTAATAAGTATGTTGAATTGCTAAAAAGTTCATCGAGGTAGATACCATAGAAGAAGAAAAATCTTCTGTAGTAGGTACCAAGCCCAACGCAGTTATCCACCAGCTGCATATCGAATGTCGAGCTTGTTTAGCATTTTAATCGCAATCGCGTTTTTATTAAATATTTTACAATAATCTTCCGGTAACAAAAAACATAAATATAAACGAGCGCAGACATTCACAATAAAATTTGTTATACTGAATTGCCTTTCCACGAAATAAAAAATAAACAAGTTAAGTGAAGGTCGCGTTGCGTGTGTAATCGGGGCAGTGCCGGTGTGAGGCACGTTCTGCAATACCGCGCGCGGCGGGCGGCGGCGGCACATGGAGTATGGGCCGTGAAGTGTGCCCCTGATCTTGACCGGTGCCGATGTCGCTCACGCGCCGTGCTGTTGCATTGCAGTGTCGGAGTCTAAGCCGCGTGGGGGATGGCGCGCGGCCTTGCGGCGCCGCTTCAACCGCAAGACGCTGCACAAGCGGCTGCCCGTGACGGCCTGGCTACCGCAGTACAGCGCGCAACAAGCGATCGGTGACCTGATCGCAGGCGTGTCGGTGGGACTGACGGTGATCCCGCAGTCGCTGGCCTACTCCAACATCGCCGGGCTGCCGCCGCAGCACGGTCTGTACGGCTCGTTCCTGGGCTGCTTTGTGTACATCGTGCTGGGCGGGTGCCGCGCCGTACCTGCCGGCCCGACCGCCATTGCGTCGCTGCTCACGTGGCAGGTGGCGGGCGGCGTGTTGGAGAAGGCGGTGCTGCTCACGCTGCTGGCGGGGCTCGTGGAGCTGCTCATGGGCGTACTCGGGCTCGGGTTCCTCATCAACTTCGTGTCGGGCCCCGTGTCCTCCGGCTTCACGTCGGCTGTGGCGCTCATGATAGCCACGTCGCAAGTCAAGGACCTGTTCGCGATCGTCGTCACCGGCGAGACTTTCCTGCAGCAGTGGATCTCCATCTTCCGCAACCTGCACGCCGCCGCGCTCTGGGACCCCGTGCTTGGCTTCATCTGCATCGCGTTGCTGTTACTCATGAGGGTGAGTTTCGACTATCATTCCTTCCGCCCGAACCTAACAACGTGCCTGTTTTGGCTCCAAACCGTATCTGATCGAGTATTATTTTGTTTTTGCAGAAGATTGGAATGATCAAATTAGGAGCGAAATCGGAGGATGGTCCGAGCACGCGTCAGAAGGTGATCACCAAGTGCATGTGGATGGTGGGCACATGCCGCAATGCCATCGTTGTGGTGTGCAGTGGCGCGCTCGGCTACTGGTTCGTGTCCACGCAAGGCGGGTCGCCCGTGCGCCTCATGGGTACGTACCGCGCCCCACACACCGCTCTTATTTGGTCACAATCTGATCTTTTCTTTTTCTGTTCCGTGTGGCCGCAGCCGACAACATCCTTTCCGGTTAGTAGCGTAGCGTAGAGAGAAAACTTCATTACCGCTCGCTCTCTCTCTCACAGACCGCCCCACATTATATAAATTTTTAGTTTTACCTATAGCTCACGCTCCTCATGAACATAACGTCAGTAGCAGTCATCCGCGCAACATCAAACTATACCGGAGTTAGTAGAGTGATGGTCTCGACTCGTTGCAGGCCCCATCCCGTCGGGAGTGCCTTTGCCGTCGCTGCCGCCGTTCAGCTACGTGCGCGCGGACAACACGACGGCCGACTTCCTGGATATGATATCGGAGATGGGTTCGGGACTGGTGGTAATTCCGCTTATCGTGCTGCTAGAGGATATCGCCATCTGTAAGGCATTCTCGGATGGGCGTACTATCGACGCCACGCAGGAGATGATAGCCCTGGGAGTGGCCGGTGTGGCTAACTCGTTCGTGCAGGCGTACCCCGGCGGCGGCTCGCTGGCGCGCTCCGTCGTCTCCAATGGCTCCGGCGTGCGCACGCCCTTTAACGGCATCTATACGGGTGAGTACTGGCCTGATCCGCTCGCCTTATTTAGACATACCCCGGTACTAACTATCATATGTTTGCGCTACACAGGCGTGATGGTAATCCTGGCGCTGCAGTTCTTTACGCAGTACTTCGAGTTCATCCCGAAGGCTGCACTGGCGGCTGTTATCATCTCGGCCATTCTGTTTATGGTCGAGTACAACGTCATCAAGCCGATGTGGCGAGCCAAAAGTGAGTTGCTTTCCCTTTCTTAGCCCTGCTGGCTATAATATTATACCTCCGGGCATTAAAAATGAAGCAGTATAATGATGTCACTGTTTCGTAGCCCAGCAAGATAACATATCCCATCCGTTCATTGTTTATCCATAATTTATAACATAACAGATACAAAAAACCGATAGTAAACAAAAAAATACGCACATACCTACATTGGTAGAAAGTTCAAGTAGGCCAAATAGAAAGGAGTTGTAGTAACGGTTTGTAAGAAGTGTCATTGAATGCGGCATGGGCGCTAATCAAGATAGCTAAGTATCATGTTTGTCGTAGCTTGACTGTCGATATTGATACATGATGTTTTTTTTATAACAGACTACGCGAAAGATTGACAACAATCACACCTGATGGAAAGTGACAATGAAGTTTAAGGCGAAGCTACTTGCTCTGCAATTACCTATTCACTTTTCTTTTGAACACACCCAAATTGTACCTTAAAGGAAATGCAGATGACGGCAAAGCATTCCATTCTTTTGCTGTTCTACAAATGAACGAAGACACCAAACGTTTCGTACGAATGAACGGTATTTCAACCATAAACGCCGTTCGACTGGATGTAAGGAGGAAAAATGGTGAAGCGGGAGCAATGTAGTTCCTGTGCACTTTCACCATAATGTATGTTATAGAATACTGACAGGCTTGCAACTTTACGCCGTCGTTCAAGACTTTGCAATCTGGCTTCAACTAATACGTCATTATTAATTAGCCTCTTAGCACGTCGCTCTATTGAATCCAAAGCCTGCAGCTGATAGTTAACGGAACCATTCTATGGGTGACAGCAGTACTCCATACACGACCGGACCTGCACTTGATACAAGTTTAAAAGTTGTCCCGGTGTGAGGCACCGCCTAACCTTCGACAAAATAAGTTTCTTTACAGCTACTTTGGCTTTAGACTCAATATAAGAACCAAAGTTGAGGTTAGATGCCAAACTGTCACCTACTAGTAAAATATCCCATCCGTTCATTGTTTATCCATAATTTATTACATAAGAGATACAAAAACCAACAGTAAACAAAAAAATACGAACATTCTTAGAAAGTTCAAGTAGGCCAAATAAAGAGGAGTTGTAGTAACGGTTTGCAAGAAGTGTCATTGGATGATGGTGGTGAAACTGACACCCAATGGTTCTAGTTGATTGCCTATCGGGATGTGCACGTTATAAAAGACGGGAGCTAAAAGAAATTGGCTCTTTTTAGCAGAGAATAGACACGCCTGAGAGTTAGAAGCATTAAACTTAACCAGGATAAGAAGCAAAGAAATGCTGCATCTCGTCCCAATCTGCTAATTTATATTTCCACACGCGCCTGTGACTCTAAAACGGACATCACCAGACAGTGATCAGAGCTACCAAGCGGTGAAGATACTGAGTACCGGTCTGGTTCAGTTGTCATCTGCAGATAGAGGCAGTTGGCAGTATGGCCGTCAATGCTAGGCACCCGAGTAGGCTCTTAGACTAGCTGGGCAAGATTAAGCGTCAAGGCTAGCTTTTGCGTCTCCTTTGCCGCGTGGTCAGTGAACTGGTGAACTAACCAATCTTGATGGTGAGCATTGAAGTTCCCCAGAAGCACCAACTGAGCCCATATAGTGCATTTGAGCCGAATCTGCAGCCTCACTGAGATATTCAGTCAACTGAGTAGTGTCGCAATCTCCACTATGAGACCGGTAGAAACAGGCATAGATTATATGGGGCCACAGAAAATTTGGGGTGTTCAATATTACGGAGACGCAGACAGCAAATATCTTGCACATATATACACACACACCAGCGCGTGGGACAAATCGGTGCTCCAGGATGTAGCCAGAGTAGTCCAAGTAAGCCGTGTCAGATGGTTTGCAAATCTACGTCTTCGTCAATAAAAACAAGTGCGGTTTCAGGACACCTTCGAGATTTCCTTCCACCTTCAATTAGATAAATCGTTCATAACACTAAATGGGGTTTCGTCAGCTATCCATGAGAATCAGATATTCAAGGCCTAGCGTCGCCCACCTTCGACCACATCATCACTTATTATCAGTTGATAATCTAATCAAATGCAGATAAAAAGGCCACTAAGAATCTGGGTAAAGCTTAGGCAGTCAATCACACCATAGTAGAAATAATAATGATATTTCTACTATGATCACACCGAGGCGGCTTCTCAATTAGTATCAAGCTAAAGTCCGATCGTGTATAAACTACTTACTGCGACCTCCTCTAGGATGGATTAGCAAAGTATCACCTGGAACCTTTATCTATTAACCGTCAAGCCAAAATACTGATTGTGGCGATAGTAAGCTAGTTGAGCTCAAAATGCAAAGTTTCGCGGTCACCGACGTAAGGTAGCAAGCAGGCCTATCGGTATTCTATTAACACTTTGGAGAGTGTGCACAGGAATTACATTAGTTAATTACCCCCATGCCCTTTTTACCATCTAACAACAACACAAAAGCTTCTACGTTTTCATCAGGTATACATCTTATTTCTTCGGCCGCTTCTTCACTTTCCATCTGGTGATATTTCACCAGAACACTATTGGGTTCAAAGTATAATAAGTAATAGCTGTTAAAGATAAAGATTCAGTGAGTTTGAGGTAATATTTATAACTAACCGTGCTCCGCGGCTTCGTCCGCTATTATCGAGTTAAAAGTAGCCTATGTGTTAATCCTAGGTATAAGCTATGTACATTCCAAATTTCATCCAAATACGTTCAGCCGTTAAACCTTAAACAGGGAACAAACATAAGTATGTTTATAATGTGTAATGTGTAAGTACACATTTACACACAAACTTTCAGATTATAATATTAGTTATTAGTAGGATTACTAATTCTGGTTTTTTTATGTTATAAATATATGTATATTTATTTTCAATTTTCAGTTTCATTAAGGCTCAACATGTTGTAGATAATAGACAGTGTATTTATATAAATACATGAGACGCCACCATTCGTGACTTTATAAATTGGTCAATTCGACGTTCGGGGTACAACTTGGTCTTCATTTCGTAATTCAATTAACAAAGTTGGGTTAAAGAAGTAAAGAAAAAGTTGAAAAAAAATTCGCAAGGGCGGGACTCGAACCCGAATCTTACAACTCCGACGCAATTATTATTATTACAAACGTTCAATATTTTATTTTCATACATCACACATGTATGATGCACTACACATATAATATGGCTGGCCGAATTAATTAAAGGCATTGCAATAGTTACAAGATACGGGTTCTAGTATCGCTCGGGCAACCCTCACTGTTCGTGAAGCGTAAAAACGGGTGATAAATCGTGCTCATGTGTGTTCAGAACTAGACCTGGTGCCAGGCGTGTGCACGTTCGTGTTGTGCCTGACGCTGCGCATCGAGCTTGGCATCCTCATTGGTGTTATCGTCAACATCGTGTTCATCCTGTACCACGCCGCGCGCCCCAAGTTCTCCGTGGAGATGCTGAAGGTGAGTGTGTCGCGCAGCGATGAAAGTGGAACTCATCGTCCTCGTCTTTGTTCCCCGAACGATATAATCAGATTGTCTTCAACTAGCTTAACAGTCTAGGCGAGCATGCTACATATTCGGCAACGTCATCACTTACCATAAGGTGAGATAGTCAAAAAAGAGAGTCGACTGACGGTCGCGTGCCGGTCCCGGTGCCGGTGCCGTGCTGTGCCGTACCGTTTACTGACGCGGGCCGTGGTTGCAGACGGAGCGCGGCGTGGAGTACCTGATGATCACGCCGGACCGCTGCCTCATGTTCCCCTCCGTGGACTACGTGCGGCGGCTGGTGACCAAGTGCGCGGCGTCGGGCCAGGTGCCCGTGGTGCTGGAGTGCACGCACATCTACTCGGCCGACTACACGGCCGCCACCTCCATCGACCAGCTGACGGCGGACTTCCACGCGCGCCGCCAGCCGCTCTACTTCTACAACGTGAAGCCCTCCGTGTGCTCCATTTTCGAGGCGGTCGCCAAGCCGGAGCGCTTCACCGTCTTCTACGAGGACGACGAGCTGGACCGCCTGCTGGCGGCAGACGACCGCCTGCGGCCCGACAAGCCGCCGCCCGCTCCCGCCTCCGCCTGAGCCCTCCCCTTGTAGTGTTAGTGATCCGAGTACGAGTTAATCGCGGATGAGTCCTCGTTACGTTGAGATGTAAAGCTTTAAGCGGCCTAGAGGGTGCGCCCGCGCAGACGGCGGCTGCGCGTCCCGCCCGCGCGTTTCTGAAACGCCGGCGGGCGTCAAGTCTATTTTTGAGATAATTAAAGTTATTGTAAGTGAGAGTGAGTGCGCCTCGCGCCGGAGGTTCGAGCCCGTCGTTGCCTCCGGGGCTCCGCCTCGCAATGTGATCCTTCGTTGAACCCTATTTTAATTATTAATGTACTAAAGATAGTTCTATTTTGGTGATGTTATGAGTACACATTGATATCTATACATATTGAGTAGCTACGTAGCTATAGAGTTTGTGATCGACGTCTGTGACTTACGATAAGAGTAAATGTGTAACTATGTGCCGAGAAAATGTTGAAGAATGTAGATATTGAATTTCGAGTTCCAAGAACAAATTAATAAACTCTTTGAGAGTATCTCAGCTTTGTTTTCTTGACGGCGACCACATATGTACTTGTGCGCTTCGCCGGCGACTGATCATACATTTAAAAACCAATTTCATTAATTTTTAGTAGTCATTGTCTAAAGAAGCGCGTCAGATTTCCAAAAAGTCTCAATTCTTGCATGTACTTAAACAATAAAATTACTTTAAGATTTTTTTTCTATTTCTTGTTGTACCTTATTGTTGTATAATATACAATATATTCAGCGTACATTAACCGATTTGGATATTTTGTAGTTTGTTTGGGCTTTTAAAGTTGGTTCCATAAAGTTGTACTTATGTAAAAACGAGATCTGATGAAATGAAGGATTTCGGAGACAACGGGGGTGAAATCGGATTTTGAGTTTAAAAATGTTTCAGCCTTGCAATAGGTACGTTTTTTTTCTTTAAGGGTTAGGAAATCTTCTAAAGCCTCCTGGCTATTTTTAGGGAGCAACCTAGTTGTTTGTCATTTTCACTCACTTAAACTCTCTGCACGCGGCGGCCAGCTTAATGCTCACAACATCGAAAATGTTGTTGAAGATTTGGGTCTTCTTCAACGCGCCACAACAGTAGCGGTACCACTCCAAACTGCTGTCCTCGGCCACGTTTAAGTGGTGGTTCGAGCCTCAACTAAAAACCCTCATGGAGCCTTTTCAGTCGCCTCTGTACTGTAGTACACCTCAGTCCCAGAATTATTTTGCTATCTCCTCTCCATCCAAAGGTTGTCTGGAAGAGATCGCTTTAAGCGATAAGACCGTCCATTGTACTAGCCTAAGTTATTTTTAATGTAATAGTTTGCTGTTATTTTCTTTTTTAATTGGTGTACAATAAAGAGTTCATCTATCTCTTACGACAGGTAGGGGATTCCAAAGCAATATTCTGATGCCCTGGCTATTAGGCAATGCAACGCGTACCTGCATCCTGTAATTTATTTGTGACGACTCTTTTGGCGCAGTGGGCAACACTACTTTCTACGCCTCAGCTTCGATTCTCACCAGTGGGTGTGAATGTTTGCGGCCCTGTCAACTCAGTGTGGGGCTGTAAGGATGTGAGTCTGTTTGTATCTGCGCTAGAGTTCGCAATGTGAACGTCTAAAAAGTGTATTCACGCACAAATCCAATTAATACACGGACCATTTCGAGACCTAACATAACACCCTTTGTTCTCTTTTTAATCGCCGAGGATAATTTAAATAGACAGATAGCATGGAGCGGTAGATGAATGCTTAACATGTTAAAGAGAGAAGACAAGCAAGTCGGTCTTGCTTATAACATCTTTCTGAGCCACGGAGCTATTTTGTTAACATTGGAAATGTTTGTATTATTCATAGTTGTTATTCATAGCGACCGAACACGGCGTCAAAAATAGCTCCCACCATTACAACTAGAAAGCCAAATTAGTATACAACATAATATACTTATTAATGCTTTGGATTTTGTAGTGTCCATAATTATGTTATATTAATAAAGTTTCAATTATTTACAATACTATAACTCTTTAACCAAAAGATAAATACACCAAATAGAGAAACTTATAAAGATAGAAACTTATAGCGGAACTCAAGGCCTGCGTCTTTGTTTCCGAATGACTTAATCTGGGTGTCTTCAAGTCTCGAGTGAATAGGTATCTTCTAGGCAAGCATATTACATCTTTGGCCGCATCATCACTTTCCATCAGGTGGGAGTGGTCAAATGCTTGCCTATTCTGAATTAAAAAAAAGATTGATACAATGGGAGCTTTTGCTAATGGAAATATAAATGAAAAGTGACTGTACGGATGATGTGTGATAAATAAAAAAAACAGTAATAATAGTAGAGTTTTTATTCAAATAAACTCACGATACTCAAATAAAAAAAGGACTAGGCACTAGCCATGTTGGATAATTTAGTTAAACAACACGAGCTCTGCGGGATAGTAATATCGTCACAATACTCAGTGTTGTGTTGAATACGAGTACGTGGTGATTCACGTCAGAATGAAGTCACCGCGTACAGGTTGCTATGCAGTATTTGTCTGGCGCATCAAAAGATTTTTGAGGTTTTGTGATGGGTGCGCCGTAGTTATAACGAAACCAACTGTCGAAAACATCCAGCTGTTTGAAAGATACATGGTACTAAAGAAAGAAATTTACAAACGTATACTAAATACGTGCCAAAAACATTAACCTTCATTGACAGTCGGGTAAATACACTATACATATTAAGTGTAATCTACGGGCCAATTGCCTTTATTTCCCAGAACTATGTAAATCTATACAATTATCCTTATTGCTCGAGTTTTGAGAGGTATTGCATAAAAAATATGCCATATAATAAAATGTAAATAGTTGATTATGGCTATTGTTTGTGACATTATGTAATACGCCGTGTAAGTAAACTATGTTTGGATTATACCTAAGCTGTTGATTTCTTTTGAATGTCAAGTCAGAGTAAGTTTCTATTTATATTAGTACCTACTTATGTAACTACATAAGTAGATACTAAAACATAAGTACGCGAACGTAATGTAACTACATTACGTTCGCGTTAAATAAAAATCCTTTAAACAACTGAGTAGACCCTTATCAATATTTTCAATCGTTCTAAAGTTGAGAAAAATTATAATTTTGATGCATCAAGGCAAGAATTTTCAAGATAGTTATATTACGTCATACATCCTTCGATTTAAAGAAAGGAATCTCATTTGCTTACCCCGTGATTATTATTATTTATTTATTTATTCTAATGATAGATATACAAGCATTACGAATTTATTATTTAAGCATTATTTAGAAAATACCTATTCACTCTAGACTTCGAACTAGAAAATCGAAAGGAAACTTCGAACTAGGAAATCTATTTTTAAATAAAGTTTCTCACTCTACTCGCGACAAAAACTAAATCTAACAAACGAATCTACGACCAAAAATCCGCTGGCCGCCACTATTTTCCGGAAATCGTCCACCTGTCATGGCGGCAGAGCGGATCTATCATTCGTTTTTTCGAACTACCGAGGCGACGCTTACATCCGGTAGTTTTAACAACTTTAATCTATCCTAGCAAAAAAACAGATGGCGTGACCATCGCGTGTAGTTTTCGTGGCTGAAGTTGTAGATGGCGCCACGAGGTGAGGCGACAACAATATTTTGTTCCGTTCCATAATTATCTTTCGTCTATACAACATTACAAGCGCAAATAATGACTAAGATTAAAGTAAGTACTCTGAAAGTTATGGAAATGCCATTAAATAGAAGTCGTGTTAATTAGCACCCACTATAAAATAGTGCTATTGATAGGAATAAAGTATGATCTAATGCACTGTAATACATGGTAATACGCAGGATCGGTTGTTTTCCTGAGCCCAGTTAGTCCCGTAGGTAGGTACTGCGCGAACGATATAAATAGAGACCAATAATAATATTGTTTAGTAAGAAATTGCTATGATAGCCGTGTTTATGTTCTTTTTATTCGTGTTTTGCACATATGGAGCTTCCCAAGGTATGTGATTTTCTTACTACTAATACTTTTATTTTTACACAATTAATATTTTGATTATGCCTACAATAATATCATAAATCCCAAAGTGTGTATCTTGAGTGTGAGCGCAAAATGCATGAAATGAAATAAATCTAAAAAAAATACATACATTTTATGCAAAATAAATAAATATAATTCGAACAGCAGCTATCGGTTTTTTATAAAATTGTATGTATAGCCAAAATCCTGAAATAGGACATAGACTACTTTTTGTCCCGAAAATCAATGCAGTTATTATTAGATAGTTAGAAATTAAGTATCTTTGAAACTTATTACCTATTATTTATTACCAGCTGCATCAAACGGTTTCACCCGCTTTATGAAAAAATAAGGATAAATATAAAGGCTTGTGTTTAAACACCGCCCAAAAAAGTACCTATTTTACTACCAAAAAAAATCTAAACGGTTACCAAATTGGATAAATGGTCACCAAATTACGTTGGATAGATGGTCACCAAATTACGTTTCCTAAAATATTATGAAATAAATCAATTTTTTCGTATTATAAATATTTTTCTATTAATTATTATAAAAAAATAACCTTAACCTACTGTTATCCGATTCAGTTCTGTCACAGGATATTTTACTTTAGGAAACGTAATTTGGTGACCATTTATCCATTTTGGTAACCGTTTAGAATTTTTGGTGGCAGTCTAAATTATACCCTAATATAAATAGGATATTTTTTCTTTAAACTTCTATAAATGCTTGAATTTACCAGCTATATCTCTATCCACATCTATATCCCTTATATACTTATACAATAAAACCGAAAGTTTGTGTGTAAGTACATAATGTTCAAATAAGGTATCTCGGCGATTGCTGATGGTTCGCCAAATTAGGCATTTAATTAGCATGTTTACTAGGTATTTAGATATATTATGTGTTATATACATTTGTTTAGTTATTCTTGTCTTAATGTTGTGATTTATAACCTCCGTTTAACAATAAATTAAGATGAATAATGACAGTACTTTTCAGTATTATCTGACTACCTTGAGCAAATATTATTAAATCAACAATTTTACGTTTATTGTTTTTATCAGTTTACCATTCCTTGATGTAATATTTTGTATCATTGCATAATAATTCCTATATTTGTGAACCTCGGTTCCGATACAGAAGTCGCGCGGGCAGAAGCTAGTTCAATAAATAAAACACTGATTCCAACAATAAAACGAAGTATATTAACGTTATAAACACATTGTGTTGAATACCCACCTCTTCCAAGACGGCGACTCACCAAGGAGGAAAATGACCTAAGCCCCCTTTAGCTAGATCAAACTGGAATACCTAAATCAAAAGTAAATTGAAAGGAAACTTCTCAGGGCAGGCCTGCGCCTAACTGGCCACAACTAACAAGCTATTATTAATTAATTAATTAAGCTAATTATTAATATCGTTCCAATCTTGCGATTGGAACGATATTAATAACGCAAGATGTTAAACAAAAAGTTACATACATACTAATAGCAACAGTACCTATACCTAAACATAAAACGATACGATTTATGCAATATAGTAAGTATAGGAATAAAAACAATGCTATTATAAGATTAATTTAAAACACATGGGTATATTTGTATATTAAATAATTCAATAATAATAAAATACATACATACATATATATATATAATATATATATACATACAAGGTTACTTTGAATTAGCGCTCCATACTTCACAGGGGTGTCGGGTATCAATAATGCAACACAAAAAAAAAAAAAAAAAAACAATTATCCAACACGTAAACTCAAAAATAAAAAGCAATACAACTAAAATAGCTGTTATTGGTCGCATGCACCAATACGTTAACGCAGGTGACGCTGCGCGGCACCACTATCATCAATGCGTGCGCGTCTAGTATTGTTATACACTGCGCTTTCATTAACCAATTTCAATAAATGAACAAGACCTAATCAGTTTTTATCAAAACAAAACAAACACTTTTACACTCACAGCATTACCTACACTAAGTTTGAAGAGTCATGGTCATTCATAACCTACGCACTCCCGAGTCATATTGACAGCCGAGTCACACTTAAAACACGAATTTACGTGTTGGATAATTAGTTATAAGCGTAGCTCGGCACATAACAAACTTATAAAAAAAAAAAAGTTTTTTTTATATATTTTTTGTGTTGCATTGTCGATACCCTACCCCCCTGTGGAGTATGGAGCGCTAATTCAAAGTAACCTTGTATATATAAATAATAAATATGTTAAAAGATTAAAACATCATTAATAGCAGCTACACAAAATAGTATAAACATATGAATAATGCGTAAAGTTCACATTTATCAAGCTGTAGCATACCATTTGCTTACCAAGTGTGTGATAATATTGTTATAATTACGAACAATACTTATTGTTTAGTTGACAAAAATATTAGTTTCTGCAGGTGAAATTTGCGTGCAAGATGGCGTCCACGCTGTCGTATGCACCAGGATCTCGCAATGCCATTCCATCTTAGAAGACATCATGAAGAACAGATTTCCAAAGGTAAACTCAGAACACATCAAACGACTCTTCATCGAAGGGAATCCTCATACTGTCGAGGTCACGTGTTCGGCGATCTCCCATCCATCCTAGATATGGATGGATGGAGGCACTGAACACTGTTTCGAAGTTAAACTCCCTAGGGTATGAGAGGAATAAAATGGTTGCCGCGAAGCACAACAAATGAAACTTTGGTCGTACTTTATTGTTTTGGATGGCCGACTGTTGTAAATTATTAAAAGAATATTCCTATTGTCTAGTTTATCAAAACACTACCTTATTTGAAACATTAATAGGCAGTGTTTTGACTTCCGAGTTGCGACTGCCTGCGTAGGTTAACTAAATCGACGACAGTGGGCGCCACCGTCGTCGTCAGAAAAGTATTGAACAGTGTAAGGTACGGTAGCGATGTTGCAGTGTGAGTTAAAGATGTTAATTGTTTATAATAACTATCACTGTTTATTGTATATGTAAAATGTTCTTAAAGTACGTTCTTATGTAAATGTTAATGAATTGTTAATGTTAGGCTGAATGCACCCGTGTGCCGCGGTAGCCAAAAGTGCACTAAATCCAAAATAGTAGATATTTAATTAGTTAGGTAATGCGACACGCGTCAAGGTGCAAAGTGCTGTGTAAGGTGTTCGGGTTATATCCCGAACAAACAGAGGAGCTCTCAGAGCTCGACAGATTTTGAACAGACTTGTGTCGTGATACCGTAAACATCAACACCATACACACAACATTCACACTCATCATATCCAGAGCCAGAGACACAAACTTCCCGTCGGGAAACAACTTGTGTTTCCCGGGATTCAAACTCGCTGCTTTGAAGGCAATTGCACACCCAACTGCGCCACCGAACATATGAAAGTTCAAAAAAAATCCGCCCGTCGTCGTCGCACAGGTTATAAATAATAAAAAAAACATATACATAAACGATTTCACATTCACAGCCCCACACGCTAAGTGTAATGACTTGTGTCGTGGGTCCGTAAACATTCACATCACACACGGAACATTCACTGAGATCTCGCGCCTACATTTTGCCTCATAGAAAAAATCTTTTGAGAATACTTGCTTATATCTTTTTTGCTAGCTACTTAATAATTTCTGTATTTGTTGTTCAAGTACAGGATGTAACGGACTTGTGTCGTGGCTCCGTAAACATTCACATCACACATAGAACATTCACATCTAAGCCCTAACCAGAAGCAACAAGTTCGATGACTTGTATCGGCTGCCGGAAAAATATTTTGTTTTAGGGTGGAAAACATGTGTTCCGTCGGGAATAAAACCAGATAAAAAAAGGTGAAAGCTCACCTAACTAAGCCAACGGGCAGTTTAAAAAAACAGAAAACTAAAAAACAGTCGAATATATCCTCCTTATGTAAGTCGGTTCAAAACGTAGAAGATCTTACACGAGTAATGTGCTGGATTACGTAGTAACTGTTACCATCTGTTACTCATTCTGTAACCCGTCGCTTAAATAATACTTAACGATTTCTCCAAGACTATTTGTCCAAATTACATGCAGTAAAGGATAAATTGTATCTACATAAACTACGTAAGACGATGAAATAATCTATTTAGATAAGGATTTAATATTGAATGCATTAAAAAACCAAAAAAACTGAAGCTGCAATTTTTTCAAATTTATATAAAAAAAAAGTATTTTTTCTGAGCTAAACATACATGTTAGATATATGCTGTCGCGAACTTTTGTGTAAAACTAGCGTAGTCAAAGTAAAGTCCAACATTTTAGCCACACATGGTATTCACTTGTCTAACTATTTATCAGCGTACGCCGATAAAGCGGCCAGATTTTTCGCCGACTTGTCCTACGAAAATTATTACGAACTATAAATTATTTTGAACTGAAAACTAACTTTTATCCTACCAAAACATAGCCTATGGCACTAGCATATGAGGAATAGTGTAGTTTCAGAAATTACCTTTTAGAAACAAACTAACAAATCCACAGTAATGCCACCCGCGCGATGCCGGGCCGGATCGCTACTAATATATAAATATATCAGTATAGCATTTCATTCCTCAAACATACTACATATTTTATCACAGAGAATTGGCCAACAACACAATTTTCCTCCTGTAGGGATTTTTTAATTTTGTGTGTTAGTAAATGTAATGTGTACGAAGTATGAATATAGCGCGTAACATACAAACTAACAACAGCCTCTCGTAAGTTTGCAAGTGCTGGTGTTATGTTGTATGATAAATCACATGAGCCCCAAAGAGACTTTCGCAAAATTACAGCCATTTCGAGAAGAACCTGGCAAGAAACTCGGCGGCGCATTATTTTTCATTCAGTTTTTCAAATATTCTTAAACACTAATACATAATAAATGATTTTAACATAGGTTATTATGTAGTCGCTAGAACGCGCTTGTGCAGTTTGCCTCCATGCATCCACGAGCTTATAGGTAACTCAAGTGCTCAAGCCCACTACCAGTGATTAAAAATTAAAATTAAATATTATAAACATTGGTGTAAAAAAATACACGTTGGTGTAAAATAACGGCCTCTTACTGTTACTAGATCTGTGGGGGCACACCGAGCGGCGAACCCTTGGTGTGCTGTGTGCTACGTGACGTCATCACAACCACCGACAAGCCGGCCCGTTCCACCACCGAGCGGTATGTCTACTCGCTATTCTCAAAATGTCGTAATCTGACTATCCGCTTATTACGCGTAATAAAACATTGTATCCTCATCTATAACATAGAATCATTAACTTTCGTGAGCACCTCTTTGGGGCCCATGTGAATAAACGATGTTGATATTGATTTATAGCTAGCACTATGGCGTTACAGTAAAGTCACTAAATAGGTTATTAAGTTATTACATTACATTACTATGCCATTGAATCCTTACATACCATATATTAATTAGATTATTTTAAAACTCGTACGCATAGGCTGCACACTAAGTAAGTCAAATTATAAGAAATTACATATTATTATACCCACTTTATGTAATATAATTGATGCGCCCATCAATGATTCAATAATATTACATAAAGTGGGATATATCTATAGGATATTCTTGTACATAAATATAGGTACATCAGCCTATAAGTACTGACATTATTTCAATGTTATTATTTTATTGTAGTAATTGTTTACGGCCTCCTGCTTTACAGGTTTACCCTATGAGGGAACAACTGTGAGTTATGTGACTTGACAAGATCAAAGTCGTGACGAATAAAAGTTTTTTTATTTGAATTTTTGTTACGGTCCATGCGTGGTTGCGGTTTCCGCCGAGCAGATTCTGGGAACCCACGTCTAGTACGCCGCCGTCGCCGTCGCCTGCGCCGGCGGCTGCAGCGTCGGACCGCTGCCAGCCCATTCCGCCCGCGCTCACCGCGCAGAGGAACGGCCGCGGCCGCAAGGCCTGGGACAGTACGTGTGCCGCTGCTTCCTCCTCCCGTGCAAACTACACGCTCTACCCTGTTCAACGATATAATAACGTTCTTGCCAGACTTACAGATAAACACAATGTACTGTTGTTTTTATGGCTCGGCGTAAAGTTGCAAGCCTGTCGGTATTCTATAAAATACATTACGGTGAATGTGTTCAGGAACTACACAACCTTGTTCCCACTTCATCTTTTTTCCAACTTACATCCAGAATGACGGGCGTAGCGTCACCCATTTATGGTTGAAATACTGTTTATTCGCACGAAACGTTTCGCGTCTTCGTTCATTTATACAACAGTAAAAGAATGGAACGCTTTGCCGTCATCTGTTTCCCGAAAGGCCGCCAATTTGGTATGTTAAAAAGTAAAGTGAATAGGCATTTACTGAGAAAGCGTGCTCCAGCTTAGACTACATCGTCACTTTCCATCAGGTGTGATTGCAGTCAAACGTTTGCTTAGTCTGTAATAAAAAAAAAGCTTTTGGATGTCCACTACAGCGACCATTGCGGCCGGAATGCCATGATAGGCAGGCATTTTAGAAACGTGATTTTAACAGTATTGCTAATGTAAAATACCGTCATTGGATGTCTTCGAGCGGTGCGGTGTTTAAAATCAAGCGAGCTTACTCGTATAAAAAAATTCCCGACAGAAATTATATTTTGTTTGTTGTTGAATTTCTCGAAAAGCGCTATATCAATTTCGATAAAATGTATATGAGACCCCATCTAATAATGATCAATCAAACGAAAAAAGAATCATCAAAATCGATTCATAATTGGCGGAATGATGACGTAATATACATACTAAAAAAAAAACGTACAGTTGAATTGACCACTCATCCTTTTTTGAAGTCGGTACGGTGGTACTGTACACATAAATAGGCAGGTGTGTCGCTTACCATCAGGCGAACGTCATGCATTTGTTGACCGTCTTAATTCACTTGTGAGGTTCAGTACAGCACCTAATCCATCCGGCCGTCTATTCGTTCGTCTGTCAGAGGCATTGAGCGCCTAAACCAAACACGTGAACAACTTCAAATTGTACACAAAGCTTTACTAAAAAGCTTTGGCCCGAAACCAAAACCTACTATTTATATAATTGGGTACCAATATAAACCACTCATACACGTAAGAATATAACAAATATATAAATATATGTGAAACCATCTAGAAACATGGAAAAGCACTTGCTGTCTCTTTAGATATCTCGAAGGCTTTTGAAAGGGTTTGACATGATAGTCTTATAAGTAAGCTTTCATCATTTGGCCTGTTAACTAATCTCTGTGCTCTCCGCAACACTTTTCCAACGCACGATCTAGTGGAGCTCAAATCCAGTCCAAAAGGTTGGACTCCCTTGAGCGTCAAAACTTGCAGGTAGTCTGCAAGGGGGGCGATGCCAACCTACTCAAGTTTAACGCCACCAAGACGAAGGCGTGTTTGTTCTCAATATTTATGAAGCACTAGTCCACTCATGAAGGAGTAAGCTGTCCTCATCTTTGTGATGGTTCAGCTAACTACCAGCTTGCGGCTCTTGATACCGTTGAGCGAAGAACCAAGAGGCACATTAACAGCGAGCATTTGGCTGGAAGTCAGGCCGTCATAGGCATATCAGATTAGTTTCAGTTACCCTATCGTTTCGCGTTATTTTCATCCTCTATTACGATGAGATATTGTTATAACTTTTTTTGGCATCATACATTTGGTCTCCTTATCTGCTGACCAAGTTTTTTTAATTTTATACAACGGCTTCTAAAATTGACACACTATTTGACCTCTACTGCAAAACGTGCCAAACTCCGAAACTAGTAGAACAAAAATGAAGTCAAAATTTCTTACTTGTTTTAAGGAACAATAAATCAATGACTCCGTGGGACAGCAAAGTTGCCAATTTAGACCAATTTTGCCCCGTGATCATCGTGATTTAATATTACGTGATTAGGTCTACGTTTAATTTTATTTATCCTTTTATTTTTTTTAACAACAAATACAAGACACCAATAATTAGAAAAAAATTACGTTTACTTCCACTAGGTAAAACGTTGGCGCGAGGTTTCAATTCTCGGCTAACAACTAGTTTATTAAATTTTTTACCGACTTCCCAAAAAAGGAGGAGGTACTCAAGTCGACTGTATTTTTTTTTATGTGTGTTACCTCGTAACCTCTCTCCACGAGAGCCGATATCGAAAATTTTTTTTTAGTTTTAAAGATGTTGCTTTCTAATTGGTCTCATTAAAATTTGATCAAGATCTGATTAGTAGTTATTTAAATATCGTCAATAATGCCTATTTTGTGACGAATAATGCGTACCAAAGTACGCATTATTCGAAACGATGTTCTCGTTTACCCGACTTCAAAAGTTACCTCATAACTTCTTTCGTTATGAGCCGATTTTGATGATTCTTTTTTTATTTGAAAGCTGGTGCTTTTTATGTAGTCCCATTGAAATTAGGTTCCGATGATAAAGCGGTGAAGTAGGTTTTTTAAGCTTTGCTTGCGTTTAATTATACAATATTATTTTGTTTACAATATCGTATCCTAATGTACAACATTGTCATATTTATAATTGTGAGATTTTTTCTCCAAGGAATTGTTGCTTGGTAGAAATCGCTATTAGCGACATGATATCTCAATTAGTTTATTTGTTAATGATATTCGCTAAGTAAAATGTAAGTACCAACTAAAACAATTAACGAGTTTTATGAACCTACGTTTATTTTGTATTTACAATTTAATAAAATTACAAGAGTACGCTCTGTAACCGAGTTGTGGGCAACTTACAGAGTGCCTGGAATACCAGGAGCTGGTGTGGCCATGCAGGAGGTCCATGGCGCTGTTGGGAGACTTTAGTCGCTCTTACAGATGCTTCCACGACGCGGACGACCTCATCGTCGGCGGCTCTGACGCCTCGGAACACGAGTTTCCACACATGGTAACAATACCGGACACCAATATACTCTAACCTATAGTAGCTAGGTATTACAAAACGTCCCCGCACGCTGAGACTACATGTGTTACGGCTGTTATAAACGGGAGAAAAAACGAAAAAAACAGTTTTCAGACTCAAATTACTTACAAAACAAAATAGGGCAAAACGCCTTAAATGGCTTCAAGATAATCTATTTTCTGTATACTACTATCATATCTGCTCTTTCACTTTAATGAACATAAAATATTACATGATCACCAGCTTGAATTTACCAAAATATGTCGATCAACAGTAATTGCCGGTGCTAAGTTAGTGTCACACATTCTCGGGGCTTGCAGAGGGATTGCAGGATGCAATTGGAGTATTTTGTGACCTCTCCAAAGCGTTCGACTGCGTGGACCATAAAACACTTATTAGTAAATTAAGCCATTACGGTATACATGGGACTGCTCTTGATTTGTTAGATTCATATTTATCGGGTAGGCAACAAAAAGTAAGCGTTAATGGTGTGACATCTGAGGGGTCTACAGTTAAAATTGGCGTGCCTCAAGGCTCAATATTCATACTAGACACAATCTTAATACTAGATATAAGCATAAAATTACAGTGCGCGCATTTAGATTAAGCAAAACGAATAAATCTTTTATGGCAAATGGGGTTAGATTTTATAACAGAATACCAAAAATTGTAACTGAATCACCACTGGGAAAGTTTTAATCTGTAATAAAACGGGCATTAATTAAGAAAGCTTACTATAAAACGATCGACTATAATATTAATGACAAGGATGCATGGAGGCAAACTGCACAAGCGCTTTCTAGCGACTACCTACATAATATAGTTATACCTAGGTTAATATAGTTATGTATCAGTGTTAAGGAACGATTAAAAAAAAAATGCGCCGCCGAGTTTCCTGCCAGGTTCTTCTCGAGATGGCTGTAATTTTGCGAATCTGGCAGTAAAATCATTAACTTTCATGAGTGCCTCTTTGGGGCCTATGTGAATAAACGATTTTGATCAAAATCAAATTAAAAATCAAAATAATTTATTTGCTAGAATGTAGGTATACATTGATGGTGAATATTAATTTAATTTGTTCCTTATACATTCTACCATACAAGTTGGTGCGCAAATGTGTGATATTATTATATTTATTCTATACATATACAAATTACATTTAGTTATAAATCAAATAAACTCTTCCAGGCACAATCATAGTAAAATTATTATAGTATTATATTAATCTACCTTAACAAATGTCAATAAATATTAGTAAAATAAGTATTAAATGTCATGTGTAGAAATAATGTCAACGTAATAAATAAACAATAATAATCAATTCAATTCATTTTTTTTAAGATTATACAATATTAGTCACGGCCTTAAAATTCATAAACTCTTTGAGGGTATAAAAACAATTTTCAAGTAACCACTTTGTAAGCTGCCTTTTAAACATAGGCAGAGGCAAGTCTTTAAAGTAATTAGGTAGTTTGTTGTATACTATAATGGCATTTACAAATGCATTTCTTTTGTGTAGTTCAAGTCGGCATTGTGGTATGTAAAGTTTAAACAAGTTTCTTCGACTTGCCTGTCTAGTTACTACATCACAATGTTTTTTGAAGTAATGGCCATGTTGCGTTACAAAAATACACAACTCTCTGATATATATACATGCCAATGGAAGAATTTGAAATCGTTTAAATAATGGTTTGCAACTGTCCATGAACCAGGCTCCACAGATAGCACGAACACTTTTTTTTTTAATAAGGAAAGCTTTCTCAAACAAAACAGAATTTCCCCACAACAAAATACCATAAGAGAGCACCGCTGAGACATAACCATGGTATGCGCTGAGAGCAGCCTCTGTAGATACAGTGATTCTCAATCGCCTAATCGCATAAACGAATCTGTCAAGCTTGTTACAAATGTAGTCAATATGAGCCTTCCAGTCGCAGTGTTGATCTAACATAATACCAAGAAACTTAGTAGTTGTTACGTCTTTAATAACATCATTTTGATACTTTACGTTTAAATTTAATGGTTCTCTTTTGTTCGTACGAAATTGAATCATCTTCGTCTTATCCACATTAATCTGAAGGTTGTTGTTGTGCAGCCATTTAATAACATTACCTATTGCATTATTTATTTCATTTTCATATGTGTGTTTATCTTTGCATTTTATAAGAAGTGTTGTATCATCGGCAAATAAAATCGTCTCATGTCGAGTAGTGTTTGGTAAGTCATTTATATATATTAAAAATAAAAAAGGACCCAACACACTACCTTGAGGTACTCCAAAATTGTTTTGCAGAAAAATACTTCTGTGGCAAATCTTTTTGTTTTCGTGTATTTTGGATATTTCTACACATTGTTCTCGTTGATTAAGATAGTTTTTTAACCAGTCATTTGCTTTACCTCTAATACCATACCGTTCTAATTTATATAAGAGAAGATTATGGTCTACAAAATCGAATGCCTTGCTCATATCAAGGAAAACTGCAACAATGTGCATTTTATCATTAATAGCTTCCGTAATGAGCTTCATTAGGTTAAAACATGCTAGTGAAGTTGTGCTATTTTTCCGAAATCCAAATTGTTCGTTTCTAAGTACACCCTGATGAGTGCTGAATTCCTGAAGCCTTTTGAGCATTATTTTTTCAAAGATTTTAGATATTATTGGAATTAGAGTTACTGGTCTGTAATTGTTCATATCAGACATTTCTCCTTTTTTAAATAAAGGTTTAACTATTGATTTTTTCAAATTGATTTGATTTGATTCGATTTAAAAAGCAGCTTATAAAATTATTCAAAATGTTCTGTGACCACGAATAGTAGCTAACATACAGCATTTTTGTCGCATAATAATATTGCATGATACTTTGAGGCAGTTGCTTTGATTGATTATGCGATTTACATGATGTTATTGTGAAGTCTCATAGTAATATATCTAACTGTTCAATCGAATAAATAGTGCTTTCTTCGTCGATGTTACAGCATAATATTGATATTTGTTTAATCCAATGAATAAATAATATAATCGCAAATATGTAAGAAATCATTAGGTTAGGTACCTAACCGAGTTTGCTTATAAACATTCAGGCGTTACTGGGGTTCGGCGACGACTCTTCGACGATGGAGTGGTCGTGCGGCGGCGCGCTCGTTAGCGACCGGTTCGTGCTCACCGCTGGCCATTGCATCGTCAATACGAGAAAGTAAGTACTAAATCTTGCCTATCAATACCAACGCGCAGTGCGTTGCGAGGACCTCTAGTACCGACCGAACCCGCCGTATGCTAAGCCACGTTGACACTTACCGTCCACAAAAGTTTTACAGTTACGAGATAGTCCTCAAATGCTTAAAAAATTGCAAAGCGAAGTGAGCATTAACGAACTTTGGATCTCTGTTAACTCGGTAAATTATAGTTGTTATATTGCGGGTAATTCATAATATTTCGAAGGAAACCTGTTTGTACCACCGGGCAATTATAAAAAATAAACGAGTAAATCAAAAACCCGACTGCAAAAAGGCAAAATACAAATCAAATAATAATATTGTAACTATCAGTCTGGACTGATTAATAAATCTAGACCGGTTCAAATCTTTCAACGAGTCCCGAATATTAAAGTCACTCTGTTCCGCAATAGAATTAAAATGACTCACTTTTTATGCATCGCTTTCTGCTTTATCGCTGACTGAACAGGTGACATAGGTGAATACAATGTATAGCAAAAATATTGGCCTTTGTGAGTTTTACAAAAAAGTCCGCGACTTAAAACCAGGAACACAAATTTCCCGTTGGGGAGAAATCTTCTATTACCGCCGGAAATCGAACCCGCTGCTTTGAAGGAGAACGCGCACCCATCTACGCCAGCAAGTAGCCCACACGATCCCTCGCGTAAGTTTATTGGGTGCGACTACTAATCGAATAAGTAACTAAACTATGAATAAACGTTTTTTTTTTTTTTTTTTTTATTTGTGACAGGCTAGTGTTTGACCACTATCTCACCTGATGGTAAGTGACGATGTGATCAAAGCTGGTAAACACACTAGACCTGGAATACGCAGGCTCTCAAGGAACAAAAAAACGTAAAAGCAAAAAAAAATATTAACAGCATATTTGTTATATCTATGTGTGGCTTCATAAGTGAAGCCACAGCGGGGCGCTGCCGTGCTCTCAGAAAGTAAATGAATCAAGTGTCAAAATAACAACGACATCAACAGCCATGTGGAGTGTTAATGTGTAATGATTGTCCGCGTGGCGGTGGTGTTGCAGCGAGCCCGTGACCCACGTGGCGTTGGGCATGCTGCGGCGCTCCGACGCGGCCGTGGCTGGTCGCGGCTGGCACAGGGTGAAGCGCGCCGTGCAGCACCCACGGTACAGCCCGCCTCAGAGGTACCACGACATCGCGCTACTCGAGCTCCAGCGACCGTGAGTAAACATCTATTGAGGCAAGCTATTCAATATGCATATTGCTAATGTGCACCTAATATAAACAACTCGAACATTTTGGTCATATTTCTATCCTGCTGTCCATGATTTATTTAATTTACTTGTTTTTTTTTTTTTTTTTTTTTTTTATTGAAAACTATATTATATATAAGAGATCATAGAGAAAATCACGATCATCATATGAGTAACAAGTATACGAATAATGACCAGATGTTCCATTTCGGGCTGCCAATATGTAATTTGAAACTGATCCGAACAGGCCAAATTGGCAAACGTCCTCCATTTCTGGTAACGGTAGCGTCAAACCCCCAAACGATACGACACGGATTTAAAAAACCGTAAAGTTTTGTTTGTATTTTTGTACGCTCCACTCTAACTTGACTTGGGTTGTTCAACACTTTTTCCGTCTGTCAGATGCATCTAGCGTCTAAACTATACACGCGAATAACTTGCTTAACTTAATATTTAAAGAATAAGTAAAACTATGGCCCAAAGCCAGAAATGGTAATTAAAATTATTTAAATGAAAATATTACGGGGCCACCCATAAACTTAAGCGGTGAGCAAAATATATTTTTATTTTACTCGTATAATATCCGTTATACCCCGTACTTGAACAACAAAAACAGAAATCAAACAATTATTTTAAAGAAAAATGTTATAAACAATTAAATTCAAATGTTTTAAAAATAGTAGCTCTAAAGTTGCAGAATTTTAGGGCTACTATTTTTAAGACCGCTCTACTCCTGGATATTTAGAGTAGTTGCAGTGCGTCAATGGAACCAACTTCCGATAAATTATATTATTTATATATATATTGTTACGAGCTAGGGTTCAGGATAAATAAATGTATGCCAATTAATCCAAATTAACAATTTAATTCGCACCAACAAATAACTTTACAAAACACTTGTACAACAGTCTTTTTATAACACTTATACCGAGTACACTTCAGTTTACAGTTCACTAAACACTCCGTAGTATCGCAATCTATCGCGTACGAAAGCTCAAATTGAACTGACTCTCCCTTCTGGATCTTTCGATGGGCGTAACAATATTAAAAATCACCGTCAAAAAAAGTCTTTCAACTACAATAAAAAAGATGCCAGCACCAATATTACATCTTACATCTTTAATCAAATCTTCAAATTTTAAATAATTCATATGTGTGTATGTATGAGCCATCTCATATTATATGTAAAAGAATATTATTAATTATAATAACAATTAATATTATGGAAAATACACTGTTCTGATGCACATGGCTCAACGTTTTAGCATTTTAATTCAGAGAGGCAAAGCCACCTGAATGATGGTAACGCTACCCACTGTATTTTTGCGAATCTGGCGTAGAGTCATTAACTTTCATGAGTTCCGCTTTGGAGCCCATGTGAATAAACGATTTTGATTTTGACTAGTAGTGGGCTTGAGCACTTGAGTTACCTATAAGCTCGATGACTTGTAGTTAACTTGGGTCTTTGCTGTAAAGGTATATATAATATTAGTTAATTACAATTAAAATTATGGACAATACACTATTCTAATGCACACTTTCCTTTTATTCCCACCATTGCTGGATGAATGGTAGAAAATGCTCCTAGCATTAAGTCCTCTAATTGTACATTGCTTTTGTTGTGCAATTAAGTATAAATAAATAGGTTTTTCTCTACTAGGCAAAATGTAGGCGCGAGATATCAATTCGGCGCGAACTACTAGTAATATTAAGTGTGCATTATTATTGTGCAAATTGTGTTCACATCTAAAAAGTTTAAGCCAACCATGTGTCAGCCATGTTATGTTTTATTATAAGAATTATATTTTTTATCACATCGCTACCAATAAATTAAATAAAAAAACGGTGAAAATATGGAAACCTCGGCAGTGGTTACATATTTGGGCCGTTTGGTGTTGAGACACTGGGTCCATGGAGAGCTCATTCTATTTTCAAAAATCTATCAAATTGCCTGGTTGAGGCGACGCGTGATCAAAATACTGGCACTTATTTGGTGCAACGTATAAGCATTGCAATTCAGAGATAGGCAATGCCGCCAGCATGATGGGAACGCTACCCACTGGTAGTGGGCTTGAGCACTAGAGTTACCTATAAGCTCGATGTCTTGTAGGTAACTTAGTTCTTTACTGTATATATATATATACACTTTTAGTTTCGTTTTAGGAAATATAGGCAATTGGCCCGTAGATATATTATAGTGGTCATATACCTGTTCTTGTTTTGTTCTGCCAGCCACGAACCTACATGAAATAAGGACTGTAATGTTACAGCGTGCTGCTGAACGAGTACACTGTGCCGGCGTGTCTGTACACTGGCCAGGCGGCCGACTTGAGCCGCGCCTCCGCCACCGGCTGGGGCTTAACGCACTACAACACGATGCGCAGCGCTGACGTGCTGCAGAAGGTAAGACGTTCCGAAAGCGTGCGTCTGCAATTCAATTCAAAATAATTTATTTACATTGGCCTAAAGAGGCACTCATGAAAGATTCGCAAAATTACAGCCATCTCGAGAAGAACCTGGCAAGAAACACATTTTTATTCATATATCTTATTTAAACTTCGTTAAATGACTATTATAGAAATTATATTTACCTTGGTATATGCTTACGTTTGGGTGCAAGGCGCTATATTGCTTATGGCTGTCAGTATGGTACTGCTGTTGACCAGCTCGGTCACCGCAAACTCTCGGGCCAGAAAAGTGCGGGCTGTATTTCCCGCCACGCCAGGCTCAACGATATCATCCGCCGGGCTTTTACTAGCGCCAATGTTCCAGCCATTATCAAACCGAATGGTCTGATGCATGACGATGGTACAACACCCGACGGCATGACTTTAATTACATGAAACATGGGACAGCCTTTAGTGTGGGATGCAACTTGTGTCGACACTTTAGCTCCGTCACAACTTCCTGAAACACATAATGTGCTTGGCGCCGCGGCAACTTCGGCAGAGCACCGAAAACGGCAGAAATATGGAAACCTCGGAAGTGGTTGCATTATTGAGCCGTTTGGTGTTGAGATATTGAGCCCGTGGAGACCGGGTGCTCATTCTATTTTCAAAATCTATCAGAGCGCCTGGTTAAGGCGACGCGTGATCAAAATCCTGGTACTTATATGGCTCAAAATATTAACATTGTAATTCAGAGAGGCAAAGGCACCAGAATTATGGTAACGCTACCCACTGTATTTTGGCAGTAATTTTGCAAATCTGGCAGTAGAGTCATTAACTTTTATGAGTGCCTCTTTGGAGCTCATGTGAATAAACGATTTTGATTTTGACTGGTGTCTGGTGGGCTTGAGCACTTGAGTTACTTATAAGCTCGATGAATTGTAGTTAACTTGGGTATTTGCTGTAAAGATGTATATAATTTAGTTTAGTTTTAGGTAATGTAGGGAATTGGCCCGTAGACAGGCATATCTATAATATGTAGTCGCCAGAAAGCGTCTTCTATCCTTGTCATGAATACATTCATTTTTTCGTTTCATAATAAGGTTTCTAAATTAATACCCGTTTTATTAGTGATTCAAACTTTCCCAGTGGTAATTCAGTTACAATTTTAGGAATTTTATTGTATAATCTAACCCCATTTGCCATAAACGATTAATTCGTTGTACTTAATAAATAGTAAAAGTACGTTGGCATACTTTATGCTTACTTGGGCCAGATTGTGTCGGACTCATATGCTATATTGATCTGTGTAACGTGGCGCCGTGTGATCTGCAGGTGGTTTTGACCAGGTTCGGAACGTTAGAGTGCGCGGTGAAGTTCTCGTCCTACCGCCTCCTCGAGGACGGATACGACGAAAGGTCGCAGATCTGCTACGGAGACCGCACCGAGTCAAAGGACACTTGCGAGGTACTGCAAGCGTCGCCAATCCCGTGACGCTTTTCGTATAATATATCAATAGAAAAAGATAGTCGTAATGTAGCACCAGGGTCTAAATTATACGACATATACAGGGACTATACTAACAAACAATGATATAATAGTTGTCTAGTTGTCTATAAGTTAGCAAGTCCTAGTCAAAACGTTCATTTAGCGAATAAAATAAAAATGTACATCTCTTCTTTACATAGTATAAAACTAATTTATTTTACTTTTATTTTAATCTTATAAATCCGCTGTAAATATTACAAAACTTTAAAATTAGATCCCGAAAACTCGGGCTCGACAAACCATCGCATCTCGAGCACCCCTGCTCCCTTGAGCGGGGGTGCTCGCATCCTTATGCGTAAAATATTTATACATTTAGGTAGTTAGGCAAAAAAGCGCTGAGCATATTGCCCCTATTGCCAACCACTATTGTTTTTGTCTTTTTTAATACTAGATAGGCAAGAATTTGACCGCTATCTCACCTGATGGAAAGTGACGATGCGGCCAAAGATGAAACATGGCTGCCTAGAAGGTACCTATTCACTCTAGATTTAAGACACCCAGATTATACTGTTCAGGGAACAAAGACGCAGGCAATGAGTTCCACTCCTTCGCTGTACGGATGATGAATGTAGAAGCAAAACGCTTCGAGCGAACTGGAGGTATGTCAACCATAAATGGATGACTTTTGACAGTTTGTCTTGTTGTTTGATGGTAAAAAGGGCATGGAGGAATTATATCATGAAATTCCTGAGCACACTCTCCAAAATGTAAGCGGTAGAATACCGATAGGCTTGCTACCTTACTTCGGTGACCAAGACTTTGCAGTTTTGACTCTACTAGCTTACTATCGCCAATAAGTCTTTTGGCTCGCCGGTCAATAGACTCAAGAGCTTTTAGCTGGTACTTAGCGGATCCATCCCTAAGGTGGCCGCAGTACTCCATACACGATGGGAGTTGAGCTTGATATAAAATTAGGAGCTGCGCCGGTGTGAAGTACTGCCTGACCTTAGCAAGGATACCCAGCTTCTTAGCAGCCAGTTGAGCTCTGGCTTCGATATAACTGCCAAAGTTGAGATTCGACGATATGGTAACGCCAAGTAGCATATATAACTATGTATGTAACTATTTTATATGTAACTGTATCTTATTTCTCTGTATAATTTAATTGTTATTTTACACGTTATATTGTATTGTAGAATATAAGAAAAAAATGTTTCATGCAATAAATATTTTTTTATTTTCTTTTTCAAAACAAAGTCGCTTTCCGCGTCTGTCGGTCTGTGTATCCGCAAACTGCTCCTATACCACGCAACGGATTTTCATGCACTTTTCACCATCAGTTATATAAATTTTCACGGAAGATTTATATCTCTACATAGCATAAAACAAAGTCGCTTTCCACGTCTGTCTGTCTCTATATTATTATAAACTTTCAGTATACCCGCTAACTACTCCTAACTCGTAAGCCACGCAACGGAATTTGATGCAATATTCACCATCAGCTAGATAATGTTTCCCTGTAAATAATAAATTTGGTTTTATTTTATACTAGCTGTGCCCCGCAGTTTACCCGCGTAAGTCCTAGACCCACGGGAATTCCGGGATTAAATTTTCTCTCATAAGAACCTTTTCCTGACAATCATTATCACAGCAAAAAAAGAATTAGTGAAATTGTTCCATCCGTTCCCGCGTGATGTGATGACCAAGAGAAATAGAGATTAATTTATATATATTATGTATATATATTTACTGAAAAAGGTGGTTCAGGTTACTAAATAGTCAAGGTGTTTAAGCGAGTGATAGGTCATAGGCAGTAAATACAGTGTCGCGTATCGCGTGTTACAGGGTGACAGTGGCGGGCCGCTGCAGGTGAAGAACAACAAGATTGCGTGTATGTACTCAGTAGTGGGCGTTACGTCGTCCGGCCGCGCTTGCGGCACGGCCGGCCTGCCCGCTATCTACACGCGCGTCTATCACTACCTTGACTGGATCGAGGGCGTGGTGTGGCCCTGATGACGTGTGTAACCCGAGTGCCTCGCGCCGCCGTCCGCTCCAGCAGTATTGCCATTTATTTAAAAAATTGTATAAAATATAATAAGTGCCAAAAACCGGTAGAAATTGTTAAAATTCAAAATGAAAAATTGGTAGCTCTACCACCCTAATTTTGTAGAATTTTAAGAAAACAATACATAAAAACTCCTGAAATTATTTATTACAATACTCACTATACTATTTAAACAAATATTAATCAAAACCAGATAAAATTATAAACTCAGATTCAGATTGTTTATTGCCTCCACATATACAGTGCAAGGTGATATATTACAAAAGGTAAGTACAATGTCTCATATGGATCATCGTTTGTCGGCCGCAGCAACTTAGAAGAGAAGAGGACGCAATCTTAATTTTAAAATTTAAAGGTTATCTTTTAAATAGTCATGTATTGAGTAGTATGTTTTAGTGCATCTGCAGTCGAGATCACAAGCTCAAGTCAAATGTCACTGTTAATCTGTAACCAAAAGTAAGTTTTTTTTTTAATTCGCCGTGGAGTTCAGTCACAAAGTCACTACCTCATTTTATGTATCTGCTCTCAGTCAGATTCAGAAAGAAGAAAAAAGTTTCAATAATGGTGTCGAAAATTTTGGAAAATAGGTACATAAAGCTTAGGGTGGTAGACAGGTAGTCTGAGGGCAAAGTAGATAGATCTACCTATAAGTTGGTAGATATGACAACACTGCGCTCTACTTGTGTCGCCCGCGCCGCCGGTCTGCGAAAACTTTCATAGAAACTGTGAAGGATGTCACGTTTACAGCCTTTTGCGATACGAGTGGGATCATCCCACCAGTTTCATTGATATTTGTTTTGTGGAACAAGTTGAATATAGTGATAGCGCCAAGTTTCGAATTGGAATAAATTATCTGATTATATAATTATGTACGTCGAAAATTATATGTAATAGAATGCACGGCTAATGTAACGATTCCAAATATTGGCAAGGTTAAATGCCTTAATTAAATTAAAAAATACATAACGAAATAATTGGTCGTATTATTTTATTTTCACTGCGTGTTCATTAAAAATGATTGAACATCTAATATCTCAGGGAAACGAGCACAGTGTTTTGCTGCACAGGAGTTCGAATTATTATATTTATAGGGTTAAAACTCTAACCGCCGTTTTCGCCAAACTTAGGTGTCGCCTAAATGAGATGCCTAAGCATTTAAGAGCTACCTAGCACAATAATACGTTTTTTTGTCCCTGTCGCCGAGGCCCGGTCGGCGTGTTGCTCCCTAACATTATCAGGGATTTAGGGTGCTTTAATAATTTTTTCAGTCTTTATATTATTACATAATAAAAAAGAAAAATAGTCTTATTCTATGTAAACAATTAAAAAGTGCACCTTATACTAGTATCACATTTTTATTTATCAAATTAGTCACAACATAATAGATCTTATTCTAGTAAAATATTTTTTTCATGTGTCACTTTAAGTTTATAAAAGCTTAAATACATTTAAACAGTTTTAGTACATTTATACAATTATATACATTACTAGCTGCGCCCCGCGGTTTCACCCGCGTTGATAATGATGAAGAGTGATGATGATGATGATGAAAAATAGATGTTGGCCGATTCTCATAGATACCGGATAAGCACAAAAAATTTCATCAAAATCGGTCAAGCCGTTTCGGAGGAGTATGGCAACGAAAACTGTGACACGAGAATTTTATATATTAGATATGTCAATTTATCATTCTAACAATTTTCGGGAGATATCTCGACCGTTTAAGCATTTATTTTCTAACATATATTTATCACAGTTTATTCGATCTTAAATTTTAGTCTCGGACCTCTCCTACGTATTTCATTTTAATAACATGATATTAACAATATTTAGGCCAGGAGAGCTTCGGGAAAAAAATTGCGGTTGTTGTAGCCGTGCCTCCTGACTTATACCTCCGGTTCCATTCGTCATGCGTGTACAAACTAATTTGTCGCTTGCCGAATGGAATCGGTATTCAGTCATAGTCAGGATTCATTTTCGCTGTAAGGGCTGCGGTCTTTGCTAATTCATCCGCTCTCACGCCAGCGGTGAGGGGATGAAGTGAGTGGGGGCTTACTGCGGTCTCCAAAAATAATCTTGGAATCGCTGCAAAACCCCGAAACTCGTTCTGGGCTTTTGAAGACTCCTTGGTTGCTCTGTAATTGGCAAGCAATTGCACCAATTGCAGGCCCATTTTTCTGCTGGGTAGGGCATCTCCTGAACGCCCAGATTTTTGGCCGCAGACGCCCAAGCGCTTGCGGCATACATGGATTTTTGGCTCTACAGTTGCAGCGTATGTGTTGACTGTCACATCTTGGTGGAGGTTCCAACCATCCCGGGCTGCCTTTGACAACCGCATGTACACATTTAATGTCTTCTTGCACATTTTGGAAGCGTGACAGTTAAATGTCAGCTTGTTGTCAATGATCAGCTCTAACGGTTCGTAGTCTCCGTCAAGCACCAACACTGCATATTCTGCAGAAGCCTGGTGGTCGAATTCGCGTTGCTCCAGGCCCTTAAGAAGGGCATCAGGGAATGCACCTGGGACCACCTTAGCAGTATGCTACTGCTTGTCTCGCCAGTGCATCCCACTTTCGCCTGATGGCACACTCACTGCTGAAGGCATTGTGGTCCATCTTCGGCTGCTTTGCATGGATGCAGTTGCAACATGCAGGCGGTAAGTTTGCCAGGAAATCCGCACACTGCGCCTTCATATGAGGGCCGCCACAGTGGCTGCACTTCTCCACGGTCTCCTTGCAGAAGCGCCTGCCGTGGCCGTAGCCGAGACAGAGCGAGCACTGAACGAGTGGCGATTGGTCCGCCACTCTGACTCGCTGCAGGTCTACGAGCACTGTCTCGGCCTCGACCATGCGCTGCCACGATTCCGGGGAGACCCTCATAACCACGTGGCTAGTGTGCGGATTCCTAGTTTTCTTTTTATAGGCAACTTCGCACCTCTGGTTCTCTTGGGTTAGCCCTCCGAAGATAAGCTTGTTTTGGACCTTTAGTGCCCTCAGTACTTTCTCGTCCTTGTTGTACTGGAGTACGTCTTTGAGGATCACTAAAGGATCCTTGTTCTTTATCTCTTCCACGTGCAATTCAGTGGTCTTGGCTAACCTCTCCTTTACCTTTTGCCTTTCTTCCTTCGTCCTGCATGCTACTATTATTTTTCTATCTTTGGCCTTTCTTATCCTCTCTACTTCTACTCCTCCTTCCTTCGCTTTCACTGCTTTCCTTATCCTTTCCATTACTTCCTCCCCAGTTTCCGTCTCATCCTTTGCCGTTACAACTACCGAGTGTAGCACGGTCTACTCTGCTAATTGCCTCTTGGGTGGGGGGGGGGGGGGCAACTGCACTGGCGTACGTCTTGGTCTCGAGGGTCTGCTTGAGGTCTACCATTCGTCGGGTGTTCTCTTTTAAAAGCAACATGTGTGAATTGGTGCCGCACGTCGCGGTCAGGGGACTACACACAACTATATACGCACTTTAGTTCTAACAAATTCGAGAATGTATGGCGAAATTCGATCCCTTACATCGACTTTTTACAGAACGATGAAAAAATTTTTGTCGAATTTGGGCGTTTTCGGGGTGGCGATCGACGCGCGCACACGCAGCGACCCTCGCTGTTCAATTGAAAATGTCCTAATGCTGAAATGGAATTTTTTATGAATTTTTTAAGTTTATTTATATGCAAATTTTGAGTTTTCTGAAGTTTCCTGAAAATTTTGTTCTAACGTGTGCTTTTCTGTTTCAGGGCGTTCGAGAGCTCGCGGTGGCGCTTCCGAATTGGTGCCGCACGTCGCGGTCAGGGGACTACACACAACTATATACGCACTTTACACACTGAAGGTCCGCTATTTAAAATATTATTTCAAAATATCCAAAGCATAAACAATAAACTGCATATTTTAGACTCATTCGTAAGGGATAACCCTACCTATCAAGTAATATGCATTTCGGAAACATGGGCGACACAAGAGAAGATGGATTTGATTCAGTTACACGGATACAACATTATTTCATCATACTGTAGAACATCTCGGAGCGGCGGCGGCGGTGTACTAATAGCACTACAAGAACATATTCAAAGTGTACCGAGAACTGATATTACTGATATGTCTATTGAATACATCATTGAACTATGCGCGGTTGAGATCCCTAAACAAAATATATTAATAGTAATAATTTATTGGAATAGAAGAGAGGAAGAAGTTTTTTATAACCAACTTAAATTAATTTTAAACTACATAAACAATAAATATTATAGATATAAAATAGTTCTCGGAGGTGACTTTAATACAAATATATTAGAAAATAATTTAAAAACAAACCGACTGTTGGATTTCATGTCAGAATATAAACTATCTCAACATGTTAAAAAACCTACGCGAATAACATCAGCGACATCTACTTGTCTTGATTTAATATTTACAAATTTTAACGAGAGAAACCTTCATATCACAGTAGAAGAACTAGGGTTTTCCGATCATGCAGGAACACTTCTAAAAATGAAAATACCAGAAACAAAACCAATAATCTGGCAAACAGAAAAACGAATATTTAATAACGCTAATATAGAATTATTCAAAATAAAACTAAAAACCGCAAATTGGCTAGATATAATTTTAGAAACAAATAATATACACGAAAACTATCAGTCTTTTCAAAATACCCTAATAAACATATTAAACAAATGCATTCCTAGACAAAAAATTAAACTAACATGCAAAAAAAAACATTGGTTGACCGTAGGTTTAAAACGATGCTGCCGAAATAAAAGACTTTTAAAAATTTTAACTATACAATCACGCAATCCCATCCTCAAAAAATATTACAAACAATATGAAAAAATATTAAAGAAATCAGTCACTATAGCGAAAAAAATACAATTTAAAAATAAAATAAAACAATCCAGCAATAAAATTAAAGCAATGTGGCAGGTTATAAATGAGCGAACTATAATAAATGTAGAAAATTAAATAAATGTAATATCGAATTAAACATAAATAACTCATTAATATCAGAATCTAAATTAGTCGCGGATACATTTAATAACTTTTTTGCCTCAGTAGGTCAATGTGTACGGGGCTCGAAAACGGGGGAAGAGCCCCGCGGTCAGCCCGTGACACATCCTACCGAAAATTCAATGTATCTGCGCCCCGTAACACCTAACGAAACATATAAACTTATCAAAACACTTAAAACTAAAAACAGCTACGGTGTAGACGAGCTCCCGCCTTCCTTGATTAAGTTTTGTGCTGAGGAACTAACTTTACCTATGTGTGCCCTTATAAACCAATCTTTCGAAGAAGGAACATTTCCAGAACAACTAAAGATAGCAATAATAAAACCTATTCATAAGAAGGGCACTAAAACTGATCCGAGTAATTACCGCCCCATTGCCCTTCTGCCCACTATATCAAAAATATTCGAAAAAGCCATGTGCGACCGCGTCTATAACTTTTGTGAAAAATATTCAATTTTTGACGACAGCCAACATGGTTTTCGCAAGAACCGGTCAACAATACTAGCCGTATTTAAATATATACAAGAGGCACTAAATATAATAAATAACAGAAAGTATGCCATAGGTATCCTACTCGATATGTCTAGAGCATACGATAAAGTGCAATATAATATACTATTGACTAAATTAGACGGAATAGGCATTAGAGGTATCGCTTATAAATGGTTTAAATCCTACTTAAATAGCAGACAGCAACTTGTGGAAATTGAAAGCTTCAACTACCAAACAAAATCAATCACAAAAATCCAATCTGAATGCAAAACAATCAACGCGTCAATACCACAGGGCAGTGTCGTGGGATGCTTATTGCTCCTTGTGTACATCAACGACCTCCCAAAAATTATGGACGAAAAGTGTGTATTGTTTGCAGACGATATATCTATACTAACTACGAGCGAAAATAACAAAAACCTAAACAATAAACTTACCGGTATACTTGATAATACTGTAAAGTGGATGAACGACCACAATCTTCAGATAAATAAATCCAAAACCAAACTGATAATATTTCACCCATACCAAAAGTCTCCTTTAAATTACAATTTCGTCTATCACAACACAGAAATAGAAACTGTGAACAACTGCACTTTGCTTGGCTTAATTATAGACAAACACATAAATTGGGAATCACATATACAAAAAATTAAAACAAAAATGTCACAATTTGCGTACGCCCTCCGTGAGATAAAGAAAACTACTGACCTTAAGACTGCACTCGCATTATATCACTCTTACGCTAGTGCGTGGCTGAATTATGGAGTGAGTTTATGGGGGGCTAGTTCGTCCGCACCTGCACTCTTCAAGCTGCAAAAAAAACTTATCCGCATTTTGGCAAACATTGAGCAAACAGAAAGCTGTAAACCCTATTTTCAAAATTACAAAATTCTTACCCTCCCATGCCTTTACATTCATGAAGTATGTAAATTTGTCTCAAAATATCCTACCTTCTATACTACACGGTCAGATGCGTCTTCACGTAGCAATGTACGACATGCCAACCGATTAATGCTACCTTCATCCCGCATTAATATGCATTCCAAAGGGCCTCTGGCTATGTCTGTGAAGATCTTCAATAAACTACCGGATACTATAAAGAATCAATCCCAAAACAGAAACTTTGTGATGCAATTAAAACAATTCCTTATTAAAAAAAGCTATTACTCCATAGAAGAATATTTTAATGATAAATTTTGATCGAATACTTATTACAATTATATAATAATAATACATCGTAAATATTGAAAATAAAATAATAATAATAATAATAAAATAATAATATTAATTACTGTGCATGATTATAATATTTTTTTTCTAAATGAATTCTAAATATAATAAATGTTTATTTTGTCCTCCTCTCTTCTAAATTGTAAATTGCCGTGCCCTACCAGGGTCTATAAAGAACTGTTAACCAATTTTATTATAACATCCTTGTAATTACTTTATAGTTGCAATAAAATACTGAATACTGAATACTGAATACACTTTAGTTCTAACAAATTCGAGAATGTATGGCGAAATTCGATCCCTTACATCGACTTTTTACAGAACGATGAAAAAATTTTTGTCGAATTTGGGCGTTTTCGGGGTGGCGATCGACGCGCGCACACGCAGCGACCCTCGCTGTCCAATTGAAAATGTCCTAATGCTGAAATGGAATTTTTTATGAATTTTTTAAGTTTATTTATATGCAAATTTTGAGTTTTCTGAAGTTTTCCTGAAAATTTTGTTCTAACGTGTGCTTTTCTGTTTCAGGGCGTTCGAGAGCTCGCGGTGGCGCTTCCGAATTGGTGCCGCACGTCGCGGTCAGGGGACTACACACAACTATATACGCACTTTAGTTCTAACAAATTCGAGGGGTTAGGTTTTTTTTTTTTTTTTTTTTTTTTCCTACCCGTACCACCATCTAGAAATGGCACTATTGAAGCGACTACCTCTAACAGGATCAGAGAATTTATTCAGCAGTTTTTCTTTATTACACATTTCCATTCCAAAAACAACACTTTTCTTTATTAATTTACAGTTCTTAATTATAACATTTTAATAGCTAACATTATCCTATTCCTTAAGACTACCTAGTTTTCTTACATTTATACATGGGTTAGTTTTTGCTAGAGATGTATATATAATGTATATATATATATATTCTGCAAACTTATCTATCTATTTATTTCTATATACAGCTTGTTTAGTTACTTTTACGCAGTAGTCTATAAATATCTCCCTTTTTTGCTTATCCCTTAAACATTCATGGGCATTTATTGAGGTCAATTGGACGTTTATGCATTGCTCAGCTTCGTATCTCATTTTGCCGTACACGGGGCATTCAAATAAGATGTGTTCTACCGTTTCGGGCCTACCGGGTTCGCAAATGCACGATGGGTCTTCCTTACACCTGAACCTAGTCAGGTATTCTGAAAACCCACCGTGTCCTGTCAAGGTCTGGGTTAGTATTCCTTGTGGTTTAATTTGCCTTACTAGTTTAAAGGCACTGATAACGTCGGGGAAGAACATCTTTGTCACGGCTGCTGTTGTTCCGCTTTTGTATCTCATGTCCCATTCGCTAAGGGTCGCTGTTCGGATTTGTCTTTTAACGAATGAGATTGGGCAGAGATCGTATTTAGGCTTACTTTTTGTTCCAAGGGCTGCTTCCTTTGCCAGTTCATCTGCTCGCTCGTTGCCCTCTATGCCTGCGTGAGCCCTTATCCAATATAAAGATACAACTTTATTTCGGTCTTTACAGGTACGCAGGTTGTCGCGTATTTCTACAGCGAGAGGGTGTTTGGAGCCGTAATTAGTTGTGGCTTCGAGCGATGACCTCGAGTCGCTGTAGATTCCAAATGTCACCTGTTTGCTCTTTAAAACCTCCCTCGTGGCTATACATATGGCCAGTAATTCAGCCTGGTAAACGGTGCAGTAAGACGACAGTTTAAATTTTTGGGCTTTGGTCTCGGTTTCGCTGTTCCACGTTGATATTGCCGCTCCGACCTTACCCTCAATTTTACTGCCGTCTGTGAACATTCGAGTTGCGTAACCGCTGTGAGTGTTCACCTGCTCTTGGTTTTCCAGGCTTTCGAATTTCAGGTCCATATATTCCGCCGGGTGAGGTGATTTTTCCGCTTTCGACATTTTCTCCACCTCCCTGTCTCCTAGTTCAAGCCGGGGAACACCTCTCTTTGCCTCATACAGGGCGGCTGCTTCCTGTATCCTGAGGTCGAGTGGCAAGATTCCAGCCAGAACTAGTGCCGAGTTTAGGGAGACGGTCCGGTAGGCTTTACACAGTTTCTGGGCAAAACCTCGCTGGACAGCATTGAGGTGTTTCTGCATGCCCAGTTTGCGTGTTTGGGATGCCCAGACACTGGCCGCGTACATGATAATAGGTTCAACTGCGGCCGTGTATATACTGTGTATCACCTGCGGATTAAGACCTCAGCTAACCCTGGCGGCTCTAGATAGCTGTTTGTACACGTTCAACGCCTTCTTGCATACGCTTGCTGCATGGCTGTTGAACGTGAGCTTATGATCTAAGATGAGCCCCAGGATCTTGATCTCCTTAGACATACCAATGTCGATCCCGCCCATGCTCAGGCGCGGCGTGTCAAATTTAAGCCTCCTTGTAATGACCATAGCCTTGGTTTTATGGGGAGCAAACCTAAGCTTGTTTCTGACACCCCACGCCAGAACATATGCGAGAGCGGCATTCGCCTGTCTCTCTACTTCAAGTGCCGTGTCTCCTTCGAATACTAAAACGACGTCGTCAGCAAATGCCTGGCAGTAGTCCCCTCTGTTGTCAAGACCCTGCAGCAGTGGGTCCAGGAGCAAGTTCCAGAGAATTGGACCTCCGATGGACCCTTGGACACAGCCTTTGGTAGTTTGCCTTTCAATTTCTTCCCCCGCGTACCTAACCCTAACTCTTCTGCAGCTGAGGTAACTGTCCACGAGTCTTCTGATGTTCAGGGGACACTTTTCCTCCGCCAACCGGACTCTTATAGCAGGCCACCATGCACTGTCAAACGCACCCTCTATGTCTAGAGATATAAGTGTGATGAGTTTTTTCTCCTCCAATTTAGATCTTATATGTTGTGTAAGGACATAGAGGGCATCCTCCGTACTTCTTTGTGGCATGAATCCGTATTGGCGGCTACTCAGATTTGGGAGGATGTGCCACTTGAGTCTCATCACTATGAGCTTTTCCAGAATTTTACCCATCACCGGCAACAAACCTATCGGTCGGTAGGATTTGGCTTCCGCGTAGTTTTCCTTTCCCGGTTTCCGAAGTACTATCACGGTCGCCTCCTTCCAGATGTTTGGGAAGTGTCCTCGTTCTAGGCACTTGTTTGCCAGTGATAGGTAGAATTCCGGGTCCTGATCTATCGCCTGCTTGCAAATATCCGCCGTTAGACCGTCTGGGCCTGGAGCTTTTTTGGGGTTAAAGCTATTTACTGCAATTTTAACCTCTTCAGGGGTAAACGGTGGGTCATGATTACTATCATGGTCCCGACCGTTTACTTGGTCGGCTTCTTTTCTTATTTGCATGTGATCCCCATTGTCGTCTTCCTGATTGTCTTCCGGGTAGAAGGTTGCAGCAAGCATTTCTGCGGACTCCTTTGAGCTCAAGCTTACTCCTTCCTTGATCAAAGGCAAGTCCTCCTGCCTTTTGATCGTTCTCCCGATCACTCGGTAGATACCCTCCCACATGCCCTCCCGATCCTGCTTTTCACAAAAATCTTTCCAACTGGCTGTTTGTGCCCTTCCAGCTTCACTCTCATATCTTCCCTTTGCTTGCAGGTACTCATCAACGACTCCAGCTCTACGGACCGGCGCCGCGCATCGGATTCTGCGTTTCATGGTGGTGACTTCTTTCTTCAGGTGAGCCAGTTCTTCGGACCACCACGGCAAGGTAAGTACTTCATTCGTTTTCTTTTTAGGTATCGTATCTGTGCATGTCTGTTTTATTACTTTAATATATGTGTCTACCATTTGCTCTAATTGTGCTGTACTTTCGATTTTATCTATTTCTATTGCTGTAACTTTGTTTTCAGTTTTTAATTGTGCCAGTTTCTCACGAAACTGGCTCCAATTAGCCTTCTTTGTGTTGTACAGTCTGGTTGTTCTTTCGATTTTAACTCCTTTTGATTTTTCTAGTCTGATTTTGAAAATAATGCCGTTGTGGTCCGAACCTGTAATATCGTCTTTGACTTCCCAGTCTTCCACCAGATCCAGCATGTCCACGGTGCAAGCCGTTATGTCGACGTGACTGGCGTACATTTTCCCTCCCCTCACGGTGTCAAAAGTGGGAGTGTCGCTGTTGTTGAGCACCTGCAAGTTCATCTCCTCAAGAGCTCCGGACATGTCTTCTCCCCTGTTGTCTGGTTTAAGGCTACCCCACCAGCTGCACTTGGCATTTGAGTCTCCACCTACGATGATTCGCCTAGGACCAAATTTTGCTTCGATTTTCTGAAGCTGCTCCAGGTATGGCTGTATTGGCTGGTCTGGCTCAAAGTAGAAAGAGACTACAGTAATCTCCCATGCACTAGTCCGGATCTTCACCACCACGATGTTGTTTGTTGTGAGTTCCGGGCATTGAGTGACATCCAGGTCTTTGTCGTAGACGACTACTGCCGCCTTCACTGTCCCTTCTCCTTGACTAGTGCATTGGAAGACTCTCGATCCTCTGTAGTCCTTCATCCTTTTCGCTCCACCCACATACGGCTCCTGGAGCAGCGCAAAGGCTGCCTTTCTGTTACTTGCCTCTGTCATTAGCTCGTTGGTCGCTAGGTTTTTCCGCTGGAGGTTTGCCTGGATCACCAAGTAGGGTGTCGTTCCTGTGGGGGTACTTATGTTGGCTGCTGTATTGCCTCCTGTGTCGCCCTTAGCAGTATGCTACGGTGGCTCGAGCCAGTGCGTCCCATTTCATCCTTACTGGGCACTCGTGACTGAACGCGTTATGGTTATGTTCGTCCAGCCCGGCGTGCTTGCAGTTGCAGCAGGTTGGGGACCCCCCTGCTAACCAATCGGCGCAAGCGGTCTTCATGTGGGGGCCCCCACAATGGCTGCACTTTTCGACTGACTCTTTGCAGAATCGCCTGCCGTGACCGTAGCCCAGGCAGAGCGAACACTGCACTAAAGGTGATTGGTCGGTCACTCTCACCCTTTGCAGGTCGATGTGGACCTCTCCGGCTTCGGTCATTCGAGCCCACATTTTAGGAGAGACTTTCAGGATGATATGGCTTGTTTGCGGGTTTCTTGTTTTCTTGCGATATCGCACCTCTGCTCTATCGTCCTCTTTGCTTAGGTCTTTGAGGATACCCCCGTTCTGTTTTCTCAGGGCGCTCAAGACGTCTTCGTCTTTGTTGTAGTTCAGGACGTCCCTAAGAATCAGAAGGGGATCTTTATTTTTGACCTCCTCGACTCTGAGGTGAGCTTCAACGGTTTTTAACCTTTCTTTTATTTTCTCTCTCTGTTCTTCAGTCCTGCAGCCTACAATGACCTTTCTGTCCTTCGCTTTCCTCACTTTGTCTACTTTTATTCCGCCTTCTTTCGCATTCACTGCCTCTCTGATTCGGTTAAGTACTTGTTCTCCGGTCTCATTTTCGTCTCTAGAAGAGACTACCACTGAGTGCAGTGCGACTTGCCCTCCAGGCTGCCTGCTAGGTTGGCCGGCCGCTACACTCGCGTAGGTAGCTCTCTCCTGTATCTCCTGGTTTTTCTCTATTGTTATCCTTAGTTTTTCCATCCTAGCATTACTTTCTTCTATTAGCCTGGCGTGTTCTGCCAGCTTTTCTACTAGTTGGTTGCTATCTTCTGTCCTTATTTCCTTGGATCTCTCTACTATTGGTACTTCTTCCGGTTGCCTGTCTTGTGTTCTCCCATTTCCTTGTCGTTTTACACTGTCTGACTCCTTAACTAGTTGGTAGAGCCTGTCTATAGCTTGGATGACCTCTGTTTTTATTTCCGTCTTCGTGTTGCGCGATTTATCGAGGTTCATTTTTGCCTTTGTCACGCAGGCTCTTGCTTCCGTTAGTCTGTCCAGGTATTTCATGGGCGAATTTCCTAGTTTCTCCTTTTTATTCAACTCCTGTGGGAGCTTTTTTGGCTTTGGTTTTTGAGGCTCTGTTTCCACGGAAGGCCTTCTGTCAGCTATCGGTTTCTGCGGGGGGGTCCGGCAGACTTTTGCTCGCGCTTCGGTCTTCCCAGTTTCCCAATCACCGATGCTGCGTCTTACATTCAAGCTCCCGCTTGTATCAAGAGTTCCGGAAGGTCCTATTGTTATCGTCCTATTTACGTTATCCGATCGGGCAGGGGATGTCTGACGTTCCATGCCGCTAGTGCCCGCACTCGTGCTAGTTGCCTGTACTGGGGTACGGATACCAAACACCATTTTGGTTTGGGTCAATGAACACAGTAAAATAAATAAAGTAAAATAAAGTTTGTATAAGTTGTAAAAGGTTTTAAAGATAATAAAGGTTTAAAATGTGTAAGATCTTATACTGCGTCCAAACTTATAATCTAGTTATTTTCTAATCTAAGTTTTTTGTTTCAGGTCTTCAGTTTCTGTTTGGCTGACCAGCGCACGGGAGATGAGGGTGAGTTAATTGGTAAGTATTGACATAAATTTAAAAAGATACTTTTGTAGAGTTTGGCTCTATGTAGAGTTCGGCTCTACGCAGATCTCGACTCTATGTAGAGATCGACTCTATGCAGAGATCGACTCTATGCAGAGATCGACTCTATGTAGAGCTGGCTCTATATGGTATCTCTATCTGAGGATGGCTCTATGTAGAGTTCGTCTCCACTCTGGGTACTCTACTTACCTTTGGGTTGAATTTAGGGGAGTGCTGAATTTTCTAGTTTAAGTGATAATGAATTTTGAAGGTAAAAAGAAAATTTTGTTACAAAAGGAAACGATAGGTTAGGTTAGGTTAGGTTAGGTTAGGTTAGGTTTTTTTTTTTTTTTTTTTTTTTTTTTTTATTATTTATACGCTCCATTATCATCACTTTTTATTTTGCGATGGTTTATTCTTTGTTTTTTTTTCCATAATATTTTCAACTTGGGGTTTTTTTTTTTTTTTTTTTTTTTAATTTGGTTACTCTTTATCTCTTCTCTGAAACATTTCTTCTCTGATTCTTTTTAGATATTTGATTATTTGATGTTCTGATTTATGTAAAAATGTTGTTTTAATGCGTTGAAGCTTGATCTTGGTTACTTTAATTTAATTGTTGATCCATTTGCCTTTGCAGCTCGGCCTAAGGCTTCTTCCGCAAAGGCCAGAAAATGGAACCGGCGGTCGTCATCGTCGAGCAATGATGGTAAGTCTTCTTCTTTTATTTGATGACCCATTTTCCACTCGCACTCCAGTCTCTTTAGGTCATATTTTGAACACTTTGTAATTATGTGAATTATCGTTTCCTGAGACTGGTTGTCGCAAGTGCAAAATGGGTCACTAGCAAGCTTAAATCTATGAAGGTAAGATTTTATTCCTCCGTGTCCAGTAAACAACTGAGTTCTTAGATTGGAGATTTTTATTTTTCCTAGTATTTTATAAGCTTTTGTTGTGTTTGTGAAGAAGTTCTTCGTTCCGGATGCGGTGGAAGTCTCCAGGTACCTCTTTTGCCATTCTTGTTGTGTTTTAGTCCTGATGGTATGCCTTGCGAAGGACAGGGGGAACGCGTCATACTTCGGAGCTGTTTTCAATTTGAGCGCTGCAGTTTTAGCTAGCTCATCGGCTTGCTCATTTCCCTCTATGCCACAGTGTGCTTTGATCCAGTAGAGTTTTGTATTGGCCTTGCGCTCTCGGATTTCAACAGCAATTGGTTGTTCCGTTCCTGGGTCACAGATTGAGTCCAGTGCAGAACGTGAGTCACTCAGTATATTCCCAGATTCTTCTTTTCCAAGACGCCCAATAGCTCCTAGTATTGCTAGAAGTTCAGCTTGGAAAACTGTGCAATAATCGGATAGTCGAAGTTTGATTTGATGAGTCTCCTTTCCGCTCTTCCAGCATGAGACTGCTGCTCCTACTTTTCCCTCGATTTTGCTTCCATCAGTGAACAGTTTTGGCCAGTTGTTTTCAATCTCTTCTACCTCTTCTTCACTATTGATGAGTCCATATGAGAGAAATTTACGAGAGGCTGGATGTGGAAGTTGGAAAGGACTGATCCTTTTTTCCATTTCTTTTTCTTGAAATGGTTAGGTTAGGTTAGGTTAGGTTAGGTTAGGTTAGGTTAGGTTAGGTTAGGTTAGGTTGGGGTGCGTGTCAGTTAACCTCCTCGTGGTGCACTCTGGGCATCGGTGCGCGACTTCTCATTGTGGGTTCTCGCTGCCGATGGCGAATAACTGGCCAGCCTTCTCTTTTGCGTCCCTTTCCCTTATTGTAAGGGGGGGAAGCAAAAGGAAGGTAGTTGGGGAAAGCTTCTCCGCGTCCCTATGATAAGCATAGGGCGCAATGGACGAAGCAGGCATAGTGGGGGATCACTGTGCCGGGGGGACTGGGCTTGGGCAGTATGACTGCTCAGGCGAGGCGCGGCCGGCGTCCTGGACATTCCGGGTAGCGGTGGCGCGCGTCGAGGCGGCCTTGATTGGCTGCGGGGCCTGGTCGGCGTCTTGGCCTTATGCCGAGTAGCGACGACGCAGGTCGGAGATGGAGACCCAGTCGGCGCCCTGGATAGTCCGGGTAGCGGCGATGTGGGTTGGGGAAGATTTATCGCGTGGTATGAGCTGGGGCAAAGGTTGCTGCATAACATTGTGTTAGGTAGCGATGCGGCCCCAGCTCAGACTACACGTATGGCCTCAGGGCCGTGGGAAGGCTTTGTCGCGTTGGGAACACTTACAAGGTTTTCTCCTTGAGGGTGTTCCCACTGCGTTCTGGATCCCTAATCCTAAGGTTTGCGCTCGCCGAGAGGATGAATGGCTGGGGGGACCCCAGTCGCTAGAGCGCACCCCGGGGGACCTCACCCCCTTACAGAAAAGGATAAAATGAAAATGGCATCTTCCGAAAAAGATACCCCAGGAGGGTACCGGCCCCGTTGTGGCTCCGGGAAATCCCTCGGTGCTGTTTCTGGAGCGCATGACGCTCCAGAGACAGCATCCCGCCCCTCGTATTCTGGGGGGGGCAAGAAATGCCAGAAGTTAGATAGGGAGATGGGAAGAAGAGGTGGAGAAATGGAGAGGGCGTCCGACTCGGATGCGAGTTTGAGGACCGTGGGGTCGGCAAAGTCGCTGGACCGTGACAGTTTACTGTCGAAGAGGGACAGGGAGAAGGAGAAAGGCACGAAGAGGAGGCGGAAGGAAGTGTCTACTCCTTCTTCTAGTGAGAGCGAAGCCTCTGGAGGATTTAAGTCACCCATTCTGTCTGACTTGAATCGTCCAAGCAGCTCGCGGAGGAGCGAATTCCTCAAGCAGAAAAAGGACGAGGTGGAGTGTCTGCTTGAGGAGCGCGCTCAAGAATTGTTGACACAGAGGGCGGCCCTAAGGCTGCAGGTTGCAGGGGAGGACGACGTTAAAACGACGGACGCACTCAGTCGCATCGTCTTGAATGACGTTGCGATGGTGTGCGAGGTCGCGACGATGTCGAAAAACCTGAAGGGAACGCTCCAGCGTGCCCTAAAGGATTCGGCTTTGTCCATAAAGGCGGTGGTGGACGTTCTCCTCAAAAGGAACGTCGCCGATGAAAACGCTAGACTGCTGGCGGACAATGTCCGCCTGCAGGGCGAAATCTCGGCGATGAAGAAGGAGATGGCTGAGCTCAGGAAGGAGGTGGCGAAGGTGTCGAAGGCCAGTGCTTCGACGTCCCAGCGACGACCTTCTTCTGAGAGAATGGAGGCTCCGCAGCCTCTGCTCTCACAGGGGGACGAACGGCTGGAGGAGCTGTCGCGTTCGATTATGTTGCAAGTCGGCAACATGATGAATGCGCGGCTTGAAGCATTGGCGGAGCGGCTTCTTCCTGAGAAGCGCCTGCGCCCTCCGCTCGCGGCCGATAGGAGGAACGCTGCTGCGGCAGTGACTACTCCAAAGCCAAGCGCGGGGGTAGAAGCAAGACAGCCTCAGCCAAAACCTGCGGCGGCCCCGAAGCCCAAAAAGGGTAAAATGGGGCAGAAAGGAGCTGCTGTAAAAGCAGTTCCCAAGAAGGCGGCACCCCGCCCTTTGCCACCGGCGCCCGAGTCCATGGACTTGGAGTGGTCGACGGTGGCAAAGCGCGGGAAAAAGACGGCGGCGACTTCCCAGTCGCAAGCCACAGCGGCGATCGCAAGGCCCAAGAGCCAGCCGGCTCCGGTGAAGTTGCGCCCACCGCGGTCGTCGGCTGTAGTGATCAAACTGCAGCCGGCTGCCGTGGAGAAGGGTGCGACATACGCCAGGGTAATGCAGGACGCCCGCACAAAGGTGGATCTCGCCAGTTGCGGAATCAGCGGCCTCCGATTCCGCAAGGCAGCAACCGGTGCGTACATCCTGGAGGTTCCAGGTGTAGCTAGTGGCGAAAAAGCGGACACATTGGCCCAAAAACTGAGGGACACGCTAGGCGAGGAGCTCGCGACCGTGTCCAGGCCAATGAAGCGCGCGGATCTGAGGGTCTCCGGACTCGACGACTCCGTCTCCGCTGAAGAGGTGGTGGCTGCTGTTGTACAGCGCGGAGGGTGCACGAGGGAATCGGTGACGCACGGTGAGTTGCGGCGTGATTCCCAGGGCACCTGCTCCCTATTCGTGCGCTGTCCGGTGGTCGCTGCCAAGCGACTGGGGAATGGCGGGCGGCTTTTGGTTGGGTGGATTTCGGCACAGGTCAAGGTGCTGGAATCCAGGCCGAGGCGGTGCTTCCGGTGCCTGCAGACTGGGCACGTCCGTGCTCAGTGCACCGCGGAGGTTGACCGTAGCGATGAGTGCTATCGCTGCGGTCAAACCGGCCACATAGCGGCCAAGTGTTGCGCGTCTGCGGCTCTGTGCTCCCTGTGCACAGCCGCGAACAGACCAGCGCAGCACAGGTTGGGCAGCAAGTCTTGCTGCCCACCGAAACCTAAACGGGGGCCAAAAGCTGCTGCGCCAGCCGCCAAAGCCCCAGCAGCTACAAGCCGCCTCCCTGAGCCCGAGGGAGGTGAGGAGGCGATGACCTGTAATTAGGTTAATTATGGCTTATCGCTTTCTCCAGGCGAACGTCAACCACTCCGCCGGTGCGCAGGACCTGTTCCTGCAAACCATGGCGGAGTGGTCGATCGAGGTCGCGGTGGTCGCCGAACCATACTGCGTTCCTTCCCACGGTAAGTGGGTGGGTGACGTGGATGACTTGGTGGCCATCGTTTCTTCCGGTTCTGCTGGGGCTCCGCCCCTCTCGGTTATAGCGAGAGGGCAAGGATACGCTGCGGTGCAATGGAGGGAGACTGTTCTCATCGGGGTGTACTTCTCGCCGAACAGAAGCCTCGCCGAGTTCGAGGCGTTCCTCGGAAGGGTAGGGGCCCTCATTGGACAGACTCTACCCCGTCCGGCGCTCGTCGTGGGCGATTTCAATGCTAAGTCTTTGGCTTGGGGTTGCCCTGCGACTGATGCGCGCGGTGAGGCTCTCGAGGAGTGGGCGACGATTACCGGTCTTCTGGTATTGAACCGGGGATCGGTCAACACGTGCGTACGGCAAAGCCTACAAAGATCTACAATAGACCCCCCGGTCTATTGTAGATCTCTCGTTTGCTTCCCCCGCCGTCGCACGTCTCGTCCAGGGTTGGCGAGTCGCAGAGGAGGTTGAGACGTTATCCGACCATTTATATGTTCGATTCGACGTTTCCCCCTCTGCGGCCGACCCGGTCGTTCGTCGCCCTAGCGGGTACCCCCGATGGGTGTTAAGGACGTTGGACAGAGAGGCGCTAGAGATAGCGTCGATCGTCTACGCCTGGCAGTCCCCTCCGGACGCGCCAGTGGAGGTCGATGAGGAGGCCGAATGGTTCCGGGACGCCATGTCGCGTATTTGCGATGCTGGCATGTCTCGAGCCAAAACCCGACCTCCAAAGCGCGAGGTGTACTGGTGGTCCCAGGCCATTGCAGATCAGCGCGCCGACTGCATTTGGGCTCGACGCCAGTACACCAGGCACCGCAGACGTCGCCACCGCAACGTCGAAGAAGATGGACCGCTGTATGAGACCTATCGGGCGAAAACTAGGGCTCTACGGCTGGCCATCAGCAACGCCAAGGCCGCTGCAAAGGCTGAGCTCTTGAAGACTCTGAGTCACGACCCGTGGGGTCGGCCCTATAAGCTGGTTCGGGGGAAGATCCGGCCATGGGCGCCACCGCTGACTGAGAGTCTCGCACCTCAATTGCTGGACGGCGTGGTCTCTGCTCTGTTTCCGAACGGAACGGACCACATGCCTCCAGCATTGGCACCGTCGCAAGCGACGGAGGAGGAGGAGGATGCCGAGGTGCCACCTGTGTCGCAGGGAGAGCTTGGCGCAGCTGTTTTGAGGCTGAGGGCCAAAAACAAGGCTCCAGGACCGGACGGGAGTCCCGGTCGAGCCTGGGTCTTGGCGTTGGATGCGCTAGGGGACCGTTTCCGCGGGCTATTGGATGCCTGTTTGGAGTCGGGACGGTTCCCCTCACTGTGGAAGACGGGCAGGTTAGTCTTGCTGAGGAAGGACGGGCGACCAGCGGATTCTCCTTCCGCCTACCGCCCGATAGTGATGCTGAATGAGGCGGACAAACTGTTCGAGCGTATTATCGCAGCTCGCCTCAATAAGCATCTGGGCGGGGCGGGTCCGAATCTGTCTGGTCACCAATTCGGCTTCCGAGAGGGCCGGTCTACGATCGACGCCATCAGGCGCGTCAGGGCGTACTCGGACGAGGCGGTGGCCCAAGGCGGGGTAGTGCTCGCTGTGTCATTGGACATAGCGAACGCTTTCAACTCCATGCCTTGGGCCTGTATTAGGGAGGCGTTGTGTTTTCATTGCGTTCCTCCCTACCTCCGCCGGATTGTCGGAGCCTACCTCTCGGAGAGGTACATCTCGTACCCCGTGAGGGATGGCAGTACTCGCAAGACGGCAATGTCGTGCGGTGTGCCACAGGGATCGGTCCTCGGTCCGCTCCTGTGGAACATCGGGTACGACTGGGTGCTGAGGGGAAATCTCGATCCGGGCGCCGGCGTGATCTGCTACGCAGACGACACGCTCGTGATGGCCCGGGGGGAGACTTTTGAGGTGGCTGCCCGTCTAGCCACAGTGACTGTAGCGTCGGTTGTCGGCAGGATTGGTGCGCTGGGACTCCGCGTGGCGCTAGGCAAGTCGGAGGCTGTGTGCTTTCACGGTCCGAGACGAGCCCCGCCGCGGGGGTCCCATATCGTTGTCGGCGACACGCGCATCGAGGTCGGGGCCGAGATGAAATATCTCGGCCTCGTCCTCGATGCAAGGTGGAACTTCCAGGCGCACTTCAGGCGCATGGCCCCTCGACTGTTGAGTGCGGCGACTGCTTTGAAGCGGTTGCTGCCCAACCTCGGGGGGCCCAAGGCGAGTAGCCGCCGCTTGTATCTCGGAGTGGTGCGGTCAATGGCGATGTACGGCGCTCCCATCTGGGAGGAAGCCCTGACGGAGAAATCCATCGCCCTCTTGAGGAGATCTCAAAGGGTGATGGCCGTCGGGGTGATCCGTGGCTACCGCACCATTTCGTTCGAAGCGGCGTGCGTGCTGGCGGGATCCCCTCCGTGGGATCTAGAGGCGGAGTACTATGCGTCGATGTACAATTGGCGTATGGAGCTCCGCCTCCGAGGCGAGCGCCCCGCGCCGAGGGAGGTCGAAGTGTGGAAGTTCCACGCCCGACAGTCCATGCTGGGGAAATGGAGGGAGCGGCTGGCTCAGCCACGAGCCGGCAGCTGGACTGTGGAGGCGGTCCGCCCAGTACTGGAAGACTGGGTGGACAGGGCACACGGGTCGCTTACCTTCCGACTAGTGCAGGTGCTTTCGGGCCACGGGTGTTTTGGCAAGTACCTGTGCAGAATAGTCGGAAGGGGACCGACGACCGAGTGCCACCATTGTGACTGTGGGGAGGACACTGCGCAGCACACGCTGGAAATATGCCCGGCTTGGGCCCAGCAGCGCAGTGAACTCACCGCAGCAGTGGGGGACGACGGTTCGCTTTCGGGCTTGGTGAAAGCCATGCTGGAGAGCGAGACGTCGTGGGACGCGGGCATCGCCTTCTGTGAGGAGGTGATGACGCTGAAGGAGGTGGCGGAAAGGGAGCGGGAGATCGCATCAAACCATCCGATCCGCCAACGTAGAGCAGGGCGGCGGAGGAGACTCTACGCCCTCCTTCACCCCCCATAACCGAGGTCTGACGGCGGTCTCAGGGGACACCGCCGTCGCTAGACAGGCCTCGCGAGGTGGTGCGCGCAGTGTTCCCGCGCGCCTCTCATGGAGATAGAGGCGAAGAACTCCAACTTCGCCTCTCAAAAGGGATTGGGGCCCTGCGAAGGGCCAGCGCCGCCAGGGCTGTGCAAGCGAGTTCGAAAGTGTTCCCTCGGCCCTGGCAACAATGGCGTCCCGTGGAGCATCGTGTGGTTTTAGTCGGTAGGGGCACCAGCTGCTGTGGGAGTAGTTGGTGTCGAGCCCGACACACCCCGTCGTGTCTCCCCTGACGCGGCGGGACGGTACGTAAAATGTATTTCCACACGTAAAAAAAAAAAAAAAAAAAAAAAAAAAAAAAAGGTTAGGTTAGGTTAGGTTAGGTTAGGTTAGGTTAGGTTAGGTTTTTTTTTTTTTTTTTTTTTTTTTTTTTCTTTTTCCCGGGCGCAGAGGCCCGGTCAGCGTGTTGCTCCCTAACATGATCAGGGATTTAGGGTGCTTTAATAATTTTTTCATTCAGTCTTATAATTTTACATAATAAAAAAGAAAAAATAATCTTATTCTATGTAAACAGTTAAAAGTGCACCTTATTCTAATATCACATTTTCATTTATCAAATTAGTCACAACATAATAATTCTTATTCTAGTAAAATATTTATCTTAAGTCTTTCTAGTTAGTAAAACCACATTTATATTACATTTATACAATTCTGTAAATTGTATGTCAATTTATATTTCTAATACTTTTCGGGAGATATCTCGACCGTTGTAGTACAATTATTCTAACACATATTTATCACAGTTATTTTATCTTAGATTATAGTCTCGTACCTCTCCTACATATTTCATTTTAAAAACACATTATTAACAATATTTGAGGCCTGGAGAGCTTCGGAAAAATTTTACGGTATTTGTAGCCGTGTCTCCTGACTTATACCTCCGGTTTCATTCGTCATGCGTGTACAAACTAATTTGTCGCTTGCCGAATGGAGTCGGTATTCGGTCATAGTCAGGATTCATTTTCGCTGTAAGGGCGGTCTTTGCTAATTCATCCGCTCTCACGCCAGCGGTGAGCGGATGAAGTGAGTGGGGGCTTGCTGCGGTTTCCAAGAATAATCTTGGGATCGCTGCAAAACCCCGAAACTCGTTCTGGGCTTCTGATAACTCCTTGGTCGCTCTGTAATTGGCAAGCAATTGCACCAATTGCCGTCCCATTTTTCTGCTGGGTAGGGTATCTCCTGAACGCCCAGTTTTTTGGCCGCAGACGCCCAAGCGCTTGCGGCATACACGGATTTTGGCTCTACAGTTGCAGTGTATGTGTTGACTGTCACATCTTGGTGGAGGTTCCGACAATCCCGGGCTGCCTTTGACAACCGCATGTACACATTTAATGTCTTCTTGCACATTTTGGAAGCGTGACTGTTAAATGTCAGCTTGTTGTCAATGGTCAGCTCTAACGGTGCGTTGTCTCCATCAAGCACCAACACTGCATATTCTGGAGAAGCCTGGTGGTCGTTTTCGCGTTGCTCCAGGCCCCTAAAAAGGGCATCGGGGAATGCACCTGGGACCACCTTAGCAGTATGCTACTGCTTGTCTCGCCAGTGCATCCCACTTTCGCCTGATGGCACACTCACTGCTGAAGGCATTGTGGTCCATCTTTGGCTGCTTTGCATGGATGCAGTTACAACATGCAGGCGGCAAGTTTGCCAGGAAATCCGCACACTGCGCCTTCATATGAGGGCCGCCGCAGTGGCTGCACTTCTCCACGGTCTCTTTGCAGAAGCGCCGGCCGTGGCCGTAGCCGAGACAGAGCGAGCACTGTACGAGTGGCGATTGGTCCGCCACTCTGACTCGCTGCAGGTCTACGAGCACTGTCTCGGCCTCGACCATGCGCTGCCACAGTTCCGGGGAGACCCTCATAACCACGTGGCTAGTGTGCGGGTTCCTGGTTTTCTTCTTGTAGGCTATTTCACATCTTTGGTTCTCTAAGGTTAGCCCTCCGAAGATAGTCTTATTCTGGACCTTTAGTGCCCTCAGTACTTCCTCGTCCTTATTATACTGGAGTACATCTCTGAGGATCACTAAAGGATCCTTGTTTCTTATCTCTTCCACGTGCAATTCTGTGGTCTTGGCTAACCTATCCTTTACCTTTTGCCTCTCTTCTTTCGTCCTGCATGCTATTATTACTTTTCTATCTTTACCTTTCCTTATTCTCTCTACTTCTACTCCTCCCTCCTTCGCTTTTACTACTTTCCTAATCCTTTCCAATACTTCCTCCCCAGTTTCCGTCTCATCCTTTGCCGTTACCACTACCGAGTGTAGCACGGTCTGCTCTGCTAATTGCCTCTTGGGGGGGGCCGCAACTGCACTGGCGTACGTCTTGGTTTCGAGGGTCTGCTTAAGGTCTTCCATTCGTTGGTTGTTCTCCTTTAAAAGCAACATGTGCTCCTCGATTTTTTGCGCCAGTGCGCGCGTTCCATCATCCGCCCCCTTTTCCATTTCTCTGGGTCTTTCCTTCTCAATGGAATCTGGCTCTGTCTTGTTCTTTTGCACACCAGCTGCGTATCCCTCTTTGGCCAGTTGGTAGAGGCGCTCGACGGCTTCGATTACTCCGTTCTTAATCTCCGTCTTGAGGTTTCTGGAGCTGCTGATGTGCAACTTTACTTTAGTCAGGCAGCCTCTCATCTCTGCTAATTTTTCCGAGCGTTTGGTGCTCTCCGGTTTGGCTAGTCCCCCTGCTGCTTCTGCCGACAGCCTACGGGCTGCCGGTTTCGGCCTTGGGGGTTCAGCCCCAGAGAGCGCTTGAGGAGGCGTCAGGTTGGGTGTTCTCTGGGCTGGTTTGCCCACAACTTCCCATTCCCCGATGCTCTTCCTCACGCCCGATGTTGCTGGTAGGGTTCCGGCGGCTCCTCTTTGGGGGTCTGCATCCATGCTGGATTTTGCGGGCGTCCTTACTCCGATAAACATTTCGATTTAAAATTTAAAAGTTCAAAGATTCAAAGAAAGACGCGTTATAGTGGGAGAGATACGATTGCTAAGATTATATATTGTACAAATGAGTTGTGACTAATTTGCAACACGCAGTCAATGAGAGTAGTCTCTGTTCAGTTTTAAACTATATAAAAAAAAATACCAGAGATTAAACTCTGTTTTGAGACTACTCTATAAATAAAACAAAGTCGTCAAATAAAATTTACAATCCGAAAAAAGTTCGGAAAGTCAATTGTGCCAGTTGCGTGTAAAGGCGTCAACTGGAACACAAATTTAAAATATATTTACAAGTGTGAAACTTACAGCTATATAAAAACAAAATTTAAAAATATATAAAATATACTTTATCGTGACTGCAGTCGTTCCAATGGTCGAAAAAGAACGTGGACAAAGCGCCACTTGGTCGACTGCAGTGTCATAAAAACTTAATCTATATATCACAGTCGCACTTCAAATCAACACGTATAATTTTGTACCCCGGCTCTACCAAGTGGTAGCTCCGTCTGCGACGAACAATTTCAAAAAAAAAAAAAAAAAAATTTGAATTTATACTAAATTTCGTCCTAGGTCACCTAGATGCGGAGTAAAGTCGTTTCTAGGTCACCTTTGTCAGAGGAGGGGGGAGTTCCAGCGCCTTAAAAGCCCAATAGCAATCTGGACGGCCTATCAGCTGATGATGATAATTCAAGCTGATGATGATGATTATTATTCGAGCTGATGATGATAATAATTTTGGCTAATGATGATGATTATTTCTCGAGCTGATGATGATGATGTTTTTCGAGAACCTTCGATGACACGCTAAAGTAGTTGACAAACTACTTGTCGCAATCGAAGGCTCCAGACAGTTCGAGAAACGTCCAGATCTTTCGGGGGCTGGGGGCTGAAATTTGAACCTAAAAGCCGGGTGCAAAAAGATGATGCAATTTATTACAATATTACTAAGCCCGGTTACGTGTTGATTTTTCCAAAAAGTGTCTCAGAATGGGGCCAAAAGTTCCTAAAATCACCAGGTAGGTACTGTCGTCACCGTCCGCTGTCAGCCGCTGCCGGATGGATGCGATTTTAGGCGATTTTTCCAACCAAAGACGTCACTACTTTTTAGGGGTTATGTTTGGTCGGACGCTCTAAAATCGATAGCTTGAAAACTGTTGCATAGAAAATGCCGAAAATTTGTACACTTGTTTGTAACGATATGTTTAACTGTATAGTGTCCAAAAAGTATATCGTTACAGATCTTGTTTAGAAGTTAAAAGAATTTAAAGATGAAGTTGAATTTACTGACTTTTGAAGAGCTGAAATCTTCGTGGCGGCTGGTTGGTTTTCGATGATCGAAGTGTCTCCTGGTAGTGCTCGTCTGCGCTCACGTCGTGCTGGTGTCAGAAAAGCTCCAGGTCCTCTGGATCCTGGAACACGTATACACGTGTATTGGTGGTTTTTGGTATAACTCGGCGAGTTCTACCAGGAAAAATCCGGGACTCAGCCAAGTTATAGTGTCCTCCAAGGGGCGTCGACGTGTAGTATAAAAAATGTAGGTCGTCGCTGATAATCGTGCAGCGTATTTAGTTGAAACTTTTTCGGGAAGCGAAAAATCGGGTTTTTCACTGTCAATCAGTGAAAAACAATCCGATTCCGAAACTTTTAGCACTATCACGTGGCGCTGGTGTTGGCGCACACTTTCACTTGTATCACTGCACGATTTGCGTAACTTTACTATTTTTGCCGATTTTTGAGGCGCGGAGCACTTTAAAAGCTTGGCGCTTGCACTGACGGACAGAGTGCGACTGGTTAGGTTTTTTTTTTTTTTTTTTTTTTTTCTTTTTTTTTTTTTTTTTTTTCCGGGCGCAGAGGCCCGGTCAGCGTGTTGCTCCCTAACGTGATCAGGGATTTGGGGTGCAATTATTTTTTCACGTTGTTTTATTTATTATATAAAAAAGAAAAAACAGCATATTATCTTAAGTAAAAACAGTCTTAGTACACCTTACTCTATATCACATTTAAATTTATCAAATTAGTCACAACATAATATATTTTATTCAAGTAAAAATATTTATCTTAAGTCACTTATGTCTATAAAAGCACAGTTTTAATACATTTATACAATAATATACATTATATGTCAAATTATCATTCTAACAATTTTCGGGAGATATCTCGACCGTTTTATTACTTATTTTCTAACATATATTTATCACAGCTTTTCAATCTTAAATTATAGTCTCGTACCTCTCCTACATAATATTTCATTTTAATAACACAATATTGAGGCCTGGAGAGCTTCGGAAAAAATTTGCGGTTGTTGTAGCCGTGTCTCCCGACTTATACCTCCGGATCCATTCGTCATGCGTGTACAAACTAATTTGTCGCTTGCCGAATGGAGTCGGTATTCGGTCATAGTCGGGATTCATTTTCGCTGTAAGGGCTGCGGTCTTTGCTAATTCATCCGCTCTCACGCCAGCGGTGAGCGGATGAAGTGAGTGGGGCCTTGCTGCGGTTTCCAAGAATAATCTTGGGATCGCTGCAAAACCCCAAAACTCATTCTGGGCTTCTGGTAACTCCTTGGTCGCTCTGTAATTGGCAAGCAATTGCACCAATTGCAGGCCCATTTTTCTGCTGGGTAGGGTATCTCCTGAACGCCCAGTTTTTTGGCCGCAGACGCCCAAGCGCTTGCGGCATACACGGATTTTGGCTCTACAGTTGCAGTGTATGTGTTGACTGTCACATCTTGGTGGAGGTTCCGACAATCCCGGGCTGCCTTTGACAACCGCATGTACACATTTAATGTCTTCTTGCACATTTTGGAAGCGTGACTGTTAAATGTCAGCTTGTTGTCAATGGTCAGCTCTAACGGTGCGTTGTCTCCATCAAGCACCAACACTGCATATTCTGGAGAAGCCTGGTGGTCGTTTTCGCGTTGCTCCAGGCCCCTAAAAAGGGCATCGGGGAATGCACCTGGGACCACCTTAGCAGTATGCTACTGCTTGTCTCGCCAGTGCATCCCACTTTCGCCTGATGGCACACTCACTGCTGAAGGCATTGTGGTCCATCTTTGGCTGCTTTGCATGGATGCAGTTACAACATGCAGGCGGCAAGTTTGCCAGGAAATCCGCACACTGCGCCTTCATATGAGGGCCGCCGCAGTGGCTGCACTTCTCCACGGTCTCTTTGCAGAAGCGCCGGCCGTGGCCGTAGCCGAGACAGAGCGAGCACTGTACGAGTGGCGATTGGTCCGCCACTCTGACTCGCTGCAGGTCTACGAGCACTGTCTCGGCCTCGACCATGCGCTGCCACAGTTCCGGGGAGACCCTCATAACCACGTGGCTAGTGTGCGGGTTCCTGGTTTTCTTCTTGTAGGCTATTTCACATCTTTGGTTCTCTAAGGTTAGCCCTCCGAAGATAGTCTTATTCTGGACCTTTAGTGCCCTCAGTACTTCCTCGTCCTTATTGTACTGGAGTACATCTCTGAGGATCACTAAAGGATCCTTGTTTCTTATCTCTTCCACGTGCAATTCTGTGGTCTTGGCTAACCTATCCTTTACCTTTTGCCTCTCTTCTTTCGTCCTGCATGCTATTATCACTTTTCTATCTTTACCTTTCCTTATTCTCTCTACTTCTACTCCTCCCTCCTTCGCTTTTACTACTTTCCTAATCCTTTCCAATACTTCCTCCCCAGTTTCCGTCTCATCCTTTGCCGTTACCACTACCGAGTGTAGCACGGTCTGCTCTGCTAATTGCCTCTTGGGGGGGGCCGCAACTGCACTGGCGTACGTCTTGGTTTCGAGGGTCTGCTTAAGGTCTTCCATTCGTTGGTTGTTCTCCTTTAAAAGCAACATGTGCTCCTCGATCTTTTGCGCCAGTGCGCGCGTTCCATCATCCGCCCCCTTTTCCATTTCCCTGGGTCTTTCCTTCTCAATGGAATCTGGCTCTGTCTTGTTCTTTTGCACACCAGCTGCGTATCCCTCTTTGGCCAGTTGGTAGAGGCGCTCGACGGCTTCGATTACTCCGTTCTTAATCTCCGTCTTGAGGTTTCTGGAGCTGCTGATGTGCAGCTTTACTTTAGTCAGGCAGCCTCTCATCTCTGCTAATTTTTCCGAGCGTTTGGTGCTCTCCGGTTTGGCTAGTCCCCCTGCTGCTTCTGCCGACAGCCTACGGGCTGCCGGTTTCGGCCTTGGGGGTTCAGCCCCAGAGAGCGCTTGAGGAGGCGTCAGGTTGGGTGTTCTCTGGGCTGGTTTGCCCACAACTTCCCATTCCCCGATGCTCTTCCTCACGCCCGATGTTGCTGGTAGGGTTCCGGCGGCTCCTCTTTGGGGGTCTGCATCCATGCTGGATTTTGCGGGCGTCCTTACTCCAATAAACATTTTGATTTTAAGTTTAAAAAGTTCAAATAAAGACGCGTTATAGTAGGAGAGATACGATTGCTAAGATTTATATTGTACAGACAAGTTGTGACTAATTTGCAACACGCAGTCAATAAGAGTAGCCTCTGTTAAACTATACAAAAAATCCCGGAGATTAAACTCTGTTTTGAGACTACTCTATAAATAAAAACAAGGTCGTCAAATAAAATAAAAGTAGCAATCCGAAAAAAGTTCGGAAAGTCACTTGTGCCAGTTGCGTGTAAAGGCGTCAACTGGAACACAAATTTAAAATATATTTACAAATGTAAAACTTACAGCTATATAAAAACAAATTTTTAAAATATATAAAATATATTTTGTCGTGACTGCAGTCGTTCCAATGGTCAAAAAAGAACGTGGACAAAGCGCCACTTGGTCGACTGCAGTGTCATAAAAACTTAATCTATATATCACAGTCGCACTTCAAATCAACACGTATAATTTTGTACCCCGGCTCTACCAAGTGGTAGCTCCGTCTGAGACGAACAATTTAAAAAAAAAAAAAAAAAAAAAAAAAAAAAAATAATTTTTGAATTTATACTAAATTTCGTCCTAGGTCACCTAGATGCGAAGTAAAGTCGTTTCTAGGTCACCTTTGTCAGAGGAGGGGGGAGTTCCAGCGCCTTAAAAGCCCAATAGCAATCTGGACGGCCTATCAGCTGATGATGATAATTCAAGCTGATGATGATGATTATTATTCGAGCTGATGATGATAATAATTTAGGCTAATGATGATGATTATTTCTCGAGCTGATGATGATGATGTTTTTCGAGAACCTTCGATGACACGCTAAAATAGTTGACAAACTACTTGTCGCAATCGAAGGTTCCAGACAGTTCGAGAAACGTCCAGATCTTTCGGGGGCTGGGGGCTGAAATTTGAACCTAAAAGCCGGGTGCAAAAAGATGATGCAATTTATTAAAATATTACTAAGCCCGGTTACGTGTTGATTTTTCCAAAAAGTGTCTCAGAATGGGGCCAAAAGTTCCTAAAATCACCAGGTAGGTACTGTCGTCACCGTCCGCTGTCAGCCGCTGTCGGATGGATGCGATTTTAGGCGATTTTTCCAACCAAAGACGTCACTACTTTTTAGAGGTTATGTTTGGTTGGACGCTCTAAAATCGATATCTTGAAAACTGTTGCATAGAAAATGCCAAAAATTTGTACACTTGTTTGTAACGATATGTTTAACTGTATAGTGTCCAAAAAGTATATCGTTACAGATCTTGTTTAGAAGTTAAAAGAATTTAAAGATGAAGTTGAATTTACTGACTTTTGAAGAGCTGAAATCTTCGTGGCGGCTGGTTGGTTTTCGGTGATCGAGGTGTCCCCTGGTAGCGCTCGTCTGCGCTGACGTCGTGCTGGTGTCAGAAAAGCTCCAGGTCCTCTGGATCCTGGAACACGTATACACGTGTATTGGTGGTTTTTGGTATAACTCGGCGAGTTCAACCAGGAAAAATCCGGGACTCAGCCAAGTTATAGTGTCCTCCAAGGGGCGTCGACGTGTAGTATAAAAAATGTAAGTCGTCGCTGAAAATCGTGCAGCGTATTTAGTTGAAACTTTTTCGGGAAGCGAAAAATCGGGTTTTTCACTGTCAATCAGTGAAAAACAATCCGATTCCGAAACTTTTAGCACTATCACGTGGCGTTGGTGTTGGCGCACACTTTCACTTGTATCACTGCACGATTTGCGTATTTTTACTATTTTTGCCGATTTTTGAGGCGCGGAGCACTTTAAAAGCTTGGCGCTTGCACTGACGGACAGAGTGCGACTGGTTAGGTTAGGTTAGGTTAGGTTTTTTTTTTTTTTTTTTTTTTTTTTTTTTTTTTTTTTTTTTTTTTATACCGGGCGCGAAGGCCCGGCCAGCGTGTCGCGTCTCTGACATGATCAGAGAATTGTGTGCAAAATAATTTTTTTCAGTAATATCTTTATTTCAAATAATCTTAGTCTAAAAACACACAATTATTATACAAAGGTAGAAATAAAGTCACATCGTATAGGTCTAGTAAAAAAAAAACTATCCTACGTCAATACACATTTATAATCACAGATATGTACATATATCATTTATTCTTATTTATAACCTTACTTGCTACTTGAACACAAAATTCGATGAAAACATCTCGGATGTCTTTGTCATTTACAATCTTACAAATATTATTTACAGTGATAAGACATCCTATTTTGTGTTCTGTCTCGTACCTCTCTAAGCCATAGACAGGGCATTCTGACAGGACATGTAGTACACTTTCAGGTTTGCCCGGCTCACATATGCAGTCCGGGCTATCCTTACATTTATAATCATTCAAATATGCGGAGAAGCCGCCATGTCCTGTCAGCACCTGTGTTAAAATTCCGACGGGTTCTATTTTTCTCACTACACTGAAAGCCTGGAGCGCGTCGGGGAAGAACAATTTGGTAGTCGTCGCCGTGTCCCCTGACTTATACCTCCGGTTCCATTCGTCACGCGTACACAAACGAATTTGTCGCTTGACGAATGATATCGGTACTCGGTCATAGTCAGGTTTCGTTTTCGCTTTAAGGGCTGCGGCCTTTGCTAACTCATCCGCTCTCTCGTTGCCTATCAATCCCGCGTGGGCTTTTATCCAATACAATGCTACCTGTTTGTTCTGGTTTGCGCACTGTTTTAGATTATAACGAGCCTCGGCGGCGAGCGGATGAAGTGAGTGGGAGTTTACAACGGTCTCCAAGGATGACCTTGAATCGCTGTAAATCCCAAAGCTCGTTTCTGGGCGCTTGAGAATTTCCCCAGTTGCTCTACAAATGGCAAGCAATTCCGCCTGGTAAACCGTGCCGTAGGACGGTAGTTTCATCTTGAGGCTCTTGGTTTCGGCGCCATTGGTCCAAAAGGACAATGCCGCCCCTACCTTGCCGTCGATCTTACTGCCGTCCGTGAATATACATACCTGTTGGTTACTGTGTATATCCACTTGGTTTTGGTCAGCCAGGCACACGAATTGCAAGCCTTTTTGTTCCGCTGGGTGGGGAATCTCGCTGAATGCTGTCTTCCGCTCTATCTCTCTGTCCACCAGTATCGCCGGTGGTCTGCCCCTCTTCGCCTCGTACAGGGCGGCTGCCTCTTGTATACGGAGGTCGAGGGGGAGCAAACCTGTCAGCACTAGTGCGGAATTGAGAGAGACAGTGCGGTAGGCCTTGCAAAGCTTTTGCGCGAATCCTCTTTGGACAGCATTCAGTTGCTTTTGAACGCCCAGTTTTTTGGTCGCAGACGCCCAAGCGCTTGCGGCGTACATTGTTATCGGCTCTACAACTGCGGTGTAGATGATGCGGATAACCTCAGGATGGAGACCCCAGCTGACCCGGGCCGCCCTTGACAACTGCTTGTACACATTTAATGCCTTCTTACATACATTTGAAGCGTGTGCATTAAATGTCAGCTTGTTGTCAATGGTCAGCCCGAGGATCTTGATTTCCGTGGACATGCCGATGTCAACATCGCCCATCCTCAGAAGTGGAGTGTCAAACTTAAGCTTACGCGTGATGACCATTGCGTTCGTTTTGTGCGGAGCAAACTTTAGCTTATTATTGACACCCCAATTCCGGACATAGGCGAGGGCATCGTTCGCACGTCGCTGGACCTCAAGAGCGGTGTCTCCATCGAACACCAACACCACGTCATCTGCAAAAGCCTGGCAATAGTCGCCACGCTGCTCCAGACCCTTCAGCAGAGGATCGAGGAGGAGGTTCCAAAGGATAGGACCGCCGATCGATCCTTGTACGCATCCTTTGGTCGTGGTCTTGATCACCTCCTCGCCCGCATAGCGCAATTTTATCTTTCTCTGTTCAAGGTAGCTATCGATGACCCTTCTGATGTTAACAGGGCATCCCTCCTGAGCCAGGCGCACCCTTATGGCGGGCCACCAAGCGCTATCGAAAGCCCCCTCTATGTCCAACGATATCATTGTTACCAGCTTTTTCTGGTCTAATTTACCACGAATGTATCCTAGAAGGACATAGAGGGAGTCCTCGGTGCTACGCTGGGGCATAAAGCCATACTGGTGCGCGCTCATTTTCGGAATGGTATGCCATTTCACTCTGCTCATGATCATCTTCTCGAGAATCTTTCCTAGCACTGGCAACAGCCCGATTGGTCTATACGACTTCGGGCTGGTGTAGTCAGTCTTCCCAGGCTTTCTGAGTATCACAACTGTGGCCTCTTTCCAAGCTTCTGGGAAGTGACCTAATGTTAAGCACTTATTTGCCAATGCTAGGAAAATTTCCGGGTTCTGTGCGATGATCATTTTGCAGATATCCGCTGTCAGACCATCGCCCCCCGGGGCTTTTTTCGGATTGAAACTGTCCGTTGCGATAGTAAGTTCGTCAATGGTAAACAGTGGGTCATGTTGCTCGTCATGTTCCAGACTGTTTACCATTTTGGCCAGTTCCCTGACACGCTGATGTTCTGCGTTGTCAGTATCCTCATTGTCCTCCGGGTAGAACGTGTCCGCCAGCAGAATGGCAGATGCCCTTTGGTCTAGCACTGTGCCTTCCTTGGACAGAGGAAGATCTTCCGTCCTCTTAATCGTCCTGCCTATTACACGATATATCCCATCCCACACACTTTCCCTATCCTGTTTTTCGCAGAAGCCCTTCCAACTGGCGATCTGTGCCTTTTTTGCCTCATCTTCATAAGCTTGCTTAGCTTGCAGGTACTCGGTGACCACCTTCTCTCTGCGGATTGGCGCTGCACAGCGAATCCTTCGTTTCTTCGTGGCGACATCTTTCTTGAGTCTGACGAGTTCTTCAGACGACCATGGAAATGTAACTAAATTTTTGATTTTAATTTTGGGTATGCTTGCGTTGGATGTAGCTATTATGTGTTGAATATATTTATTTATTATTATTTCCAAATCTGTTTTGTTATCTATGATATCTATTGTATTTTTGTTTATTTTAATATCTTCTAGCAATTGGCCTAATTTCTCATGAAATTGAGGCCAATTTGCTTTTTTACTATTAAAAATTCGAGTTGATCTAGCTACATCAATGCCTTTAGATTTAACTATGTTAATTTTGAAAATGATGGTGTTGTGGTCGGAAGTTGTTATCCCCTCGTCAACTCTCCAGTCGTCCACGTGGTCGAGCATATCCACCGTACAGGCCGTGACGTCCACAAAGCTGGTGTAACGCGTATCCCCTCTGATGGTGTCGAATGTTGGGGTATCGCCTACGTTGAGCACCTGCAAGTTAATATCCTCCAGGGTTCCGGCCAGGTCTTCACCTCTGCTGTCAAGGGTCGGGCTTCCCCACCATACGTTTTTGGCGTTTGTATCGCCTCCTAATAATAACTTATGGCGGAAAGTTTGTCCAATCTTGGTTAACTGCTGCAAGTACGGCTCAATAGGTGTCGGTTTAGGTTCGAAGTAGAATGAGGTTACTACAATTTCCCAGGCACTTGTTCTAATCTTTACCACAACGATGTTATTTGTGGTAAAGTTAGGGCATTGTATCACGTCAAGCTCGCTGTCAAAGACTGCGATTGCCGCTTTGACGGTACCATCACCTTGGTTTGTGCTCTGGAAAATTCTCACACCCCTGTAGTTCCCCATTCTACCCCTACCCCCAACATACGGTTCCTGCAACAGAGCGAAAGCCACCCTCCTATTGTACGCCTCAAGCATCAAGTCCGCCGTGGCCAGTTCTTTACGTTGGAGATTAGCCTGGGCGACGAGGTATGGCTTATCGCTATTTTGGACCTGTGTTAACCTTGAGACCACCTTAGCAGTAGGCTACAGCTGACCTAGCCAGTGTGTCCCACTTCCGCCTTATAGCGCATTCGTTGCTGAAGGCGTTATGGTCCGTCCTGGTTTGCTTAGCATGGACGCAGTTGCAACATGCAGGCGGCAGGTTTGCCAGCAAGTCCGCGCACTGAGCCTTCATATGGGCGCCTCCACAGTGGCTGCACTTTTCGGTCGTTTCTTTACAGAAACGCCGACTGTGGCCGTAACCGAGACAGAGCGAGCATTGAACGAGTGGCGATTGGTCCGCCACTCGTACTCGCTGCAGGTCAATGTGCACCGTCTCGGCCTCGACCATGCGCTGCCACAGTTTAGGGGAGACCCTCATTACTACGTGGCTGGTGTGCGGGTTCCTCGTCTTCTTTTTATAGGCTATGTCGCATTTTCCACTTTCCTTGGTTAACCCTATGAACAAGTTCTTGTTCTGATTCCTTAGTGCCCTCAGCACTTCCTCGTCACTATTGTACTGGAGTACATCTCTGAGGATCACTAAGGGATCCTTGTTCTTGATTTCTTCCACCTGTAATTCTGTGGACTGGGTTAACCTAGCTTTAATTTTCTGCCTTTCTTCTTCGGTCCTGCATGCCACTATCACTTTTCTATCTTTCGCTTTTCTAATTCTCTCTACTTCTACTCCCCCTTCCTTTGCTTTCACTGCTTTCCTAATTCTGTCTAAAACATTCTCCCCAGTTTCCGTCTCATCCTTTGCCGTTACCACTACCGAGTGTAGCGCGGTCTGCTCTGCGAAGTGCCTCTTGGGGGGGGCTGCTACTGCACTGGCGTACGTCTTCCTTTCGAGGGTCTGCTTCAGGTCTTCCATACGTTGGCTGTTCTCCTTCAGAAGCTTCTTGTGCTCCTCGATCGTTTTCGCCAGTGCGTGCGTTCCGTCATCCTTCCCCTTTTCCTTTTCCAGGTGGATCTCTTTCTCTGTGCACTTATCGCTTTCGACTCTGTGTCTCTGCACACCAGCTGCGAATCCCTCTTTCGCCAGTTGGTAGAGGCGCTCGACGGCTTCGATAACTCCGTTCTTTATCTCCGTCTTGAGGTTTCTCGAGCTGCTGATGTGCAGTTTCACCTTGGTCAGGCAGCCTCTTGCTTCTGCTGCTAGCTTTTCCGAGCGTTTAGTGCTCTCCGGTTTGGCTAGGCCCCCTGTTGCTTCTGCCGACAGCCTACGGGATGCCGGTTTTGGCTTTGGGGGTTCAGCCCCGGAAGGAGCTTGAGGAGGCGTCAGGTTGGGTTTTTTGGGGGCTTGTTTGCCCACCACCTCCCATTCCCCGATACTCTTCCTCACGCCCGATGTCGCTGGTAGGGCTCCGGCTACTCCTCCTTGGGGGTCTGCGTCCATGGTTGACTTGGCTGGTGTTCTAAATCCGAACATGGTTTGGTAGGGCTTCTACGAGAAGGGATGGAATTAAGATTAATTATTTAAAAAGTAAATTTGTAAAAGTTGTATAAATATATAAAAAGTATTCAATTATGGCAATTAATAAAATAAAAAACAGTGGGATGGGCGCAAGCCAGTCGGAGTGGCACGAGGTTCCTATTGCTATTTTTATTACACAAGTAAAATTGTGACTTTATACGCGACACGCAGTCAGGTAGAGTAATCTCAGTTAGATTACTCTCTAAAATTAAATTATAAAATAAAATTATAAAAATTAAAAAGTCGTCAAGATAAAACAGGCAATCCGAAAAAGTTCGGAAAGTCAAAAGGTCCAGTTGCGTGTAAAGGCGTCAACTGGACACAAAATTAAAATAAATGTACAAATTTAAAACCTTAAAGGTATAAAACAATTTTTTAAAATATAAAAATATATTTTATCGTGACTGCAGTCGTTCCAATGGTCGAAAAAGAACGTGGACAAAGCGCCATTTGGACGACTACAGTGTCATAAAAACTTAACCTATATATCACAGTCGCACTTCAAATCAACACGTATAATTTTGTACCCCGGCTCTACCAAGTGGTAGCTCCGACTGCGACGACCAATTTAAAAAAAAAAAAAAAAAAAAAAATTTTTTTGAATTTATACTACTTTTCGTCCTAGGTCACCTAGATGCGGAGTAAAGTCGTTTCTAGGCCACCTTTGTCAGAGGAGGGGGGAGTTCCAGCCCCTTAAAAGCCCAATAGCAATCTGGACGGCCTATCAGCTGATGATGATAATTCAAGCTGATGATGATGATTATTATCCGAGCTGATGATGATAATAATTTAGGCTAATGATGATGATTATTTCTCGAGCTGATGATGATGATGTTTTTCGAGAACCTTCGATGATACGCTAAAGTAGTTTACAAACTACTTGTCGCAATCGAAGGTTCCAGACAGCTCGAGAAACGTCCAGATCTTTCGGGGGCTGGGGGCTGAGGGCTGGGGGCTGAAATTTGAACCTAAAGCCGGGTGCAAAAAGATGATGCAATTTATTAAAATATTACTAAGCCCGGTTACGTGTTGATTTTTCCAAAAAGTGTCTCAGAATGGGGCCAAAAGTTCCTAAAATTACCAGGTAGGTACTGTCGTCACCGTCCGCTGTCAGCCGCTGCCGGATGGATGCGATTTTAGGCGATTTTTCCAACCAAAGACGTCACTACTTTTTTGAAGCAATGTTTGGTCGGACGCTCTAAAATCGATATCTTGAAAACTGTTGCAAAGAAAATGCCGAAAATTTGTACACTTGTTTGTAACGATATGTTTAACTGTTAAATGTCCAAAAAGTATATCGTTACAGATCTTGTTTAAAAGTTAAAAGAATTTAAAGATGAAGTTGAATTTACTGACTTTTGAAGAGCTGAAATCTTCGTGGCGGCTGTTCGGTTTTCGGCGATCGAGGTGTCCCCTGGTAGTGCTCGTCTGCGCTCACGTCGTGCTGGTGTCAGAAAAGTTCCAGGTCCTCTGGATCCTGGAACACGTATACACGTGTTTTGGTGTTTTTCGGTATAACTCGGCGAGTTCAACCAGGAATAATCCGGGACTCAGCCAAGTTATAGTGTCCTCCAAGGGGCGTCGAAGTGCAGTGTAAAAAATGTAGGTCGTCGCTGATAATCGTGCAGCGTATTTTGTTGAAACTTTTTCGGGAAGCGAAAAATCGGGTTTTTCACTGTCAATCAGTGAAAAACAATCCGATTCCGAAACTTTTTGCACTATCACGTGGCGCAGGTGTTGGCGCTCACTTTCACTTGTATCACTGCACGATTTGCGTATTTTTACTATTTTTGCCGATTTTTGAGGCGCGGAGCACTTTAAAAGCTTGGCGCTTGCACTGACGGACAGAGTGCGACTGGTTAGGTTAGGTTTTTTTTTTTTTTTTTTTTTTTTGTCCCGGGCGCTGAGGCCCGGTCAGCGTGTTGCTCCCTAACATTATCAGGGATTTAGGGTGCTTTAATAATTTTTTCATATCAGTCTTATATTTTACATTATAAAAAGAAAAAATTGTCTTATTCTATTTAAACAGTTAAAAAGTGCACCTTATTCTAATATCACATTTTCATTTATCAAATTAGTCACAACATAATAGATCTTATTCTAGTCAAGTATTTATCCTAAGTCACTCTAATTTATAAAAAGCACATTAATATTACGTTTATACAATAATGTACATTATATGTCAATTTATGTCTAACAGTTTCGGGAGATATCTCGACCGGTTTGGCGCTAATATTCTAACGTATATTTATCACAGTTTTTTGATCTTACATTTTAGTCTCGTACCTCTCCTACGTATTTCATTTTAATAACACAAAAATTACAATATTGAGGTCTGGAGAACTTCGAGAAAAAATTTTGCGGTTTTTGTAGCCGTGTCTCCTGACTTATACCTCCGGTTCCATTCGTCATGCGTGTACAAACTAATTTGTCGCTTGCCGAATGGAATCGGTATTCGGTCATAGTCAGAATTCATTTTCGCTGTAAGGGCTACGGTCTTTGCTAATTCATCCGCTCTCACGCCAGCGGTGAGCGGACGAAGTGAGTGGGGGCTTGCTGCGGTCTCCAAAAATAATCTTGGAATCGCTGCAAAACCCCGAAACTCGTTCTGGGCTTTTGATGTCTCCTTGGTTGCTCTGTAATTGGCAAGCAATTGCACCAATTGCAGGCCCATTTTTCTGCTGGATAGGGCATCTCTTGAACGCCCAGATTTTTGGCCGCAGACGCCCAAGCGCTTGCGGCATACATGGATTTTTGGCTCCACAGTTGCAGTGTATGTGTTGACTGTCACATCTTGGTGGAGGTTCCAACCATCCCGGGCTGCCTTTGACAACCGCATGTACACATTTAATGTCTTCTTACACATTTTGGAAGCGTGACTGTTAAATGTCAGCTTGTTGTCAATGGTCAGCTCTAACGGTGCGTAGTCTCCATCAAGCACCAACACTGCATAATCTGGAGGAGCCTGGTGGTCGTTTCCGCGTTGCTCCAGGCCCCTAAGAAGGGCTTCAGGGAATGCACCTGGGACCACCTTAGCAGTATGCTACTGCTTGTCTCGCCAGTGCATCCCACTTTCGCCTGATGGCACACTCACTGCTGAAGGCATTGTGGTCCATCTTCGGCTGCTTTGCATGGATGCAGTTGCAACATGCAGGCGGCAAGTTTGCCAGGAAATCCGCACACTGCGCCTTCATATGAGGGCCGCCACAGTGGCTGCACTTCTCCACGGTCTCTTTGCAGAAGCGCCGGCCGTGGCCGTAGCCGAGACAGAGCGAGCACTGAACGAGTGGCGATTGGTCCGCCACTCTGACTCGCTGCAGGTCTACGAGCACTGTCTCGGCCTCGACCATGCGCTGCCACAATTCCGGGGAGACCCTCATAACCACGTGGCTAGTGTGCGGATTCCTAGTTTTCTTTTTATAGGCAACTTCGCATCTCTGGTTCTCTTGGGTTAGCCCTCCGAAGATAAGCTTGTTTTGGACCTTTAGTGCCCTCAGTACTTCCTCGTCCTTGTTGTACTGGAGTACGTCTTTGAGGATCACTAAAGGATCCTTGTTCTTTATCTCTTCCACGTGCAATTCAGTGGTCTTGGCTAACCGCTCCTTTACCTTCTGCCTTTCTTCTTTAGTCCTGCATGCTACTATTACTTTTCTATCTTTGGCCTTTCTTATCCTCTCTACTTCCACTCCTCCTTCCTTCGCTTTCACTGCTTTCCTTATCCTTTCCATTACTTCCTCCCCAGTTTCCGTCTCATCCTTTGCCGTTACAACTACCGAGTGTAGCACGGTCTGCTCTGCTAATTGCCTCTTGGGGGGGGCCGCAACTGCACTGGCGTACGTCTTGGTCTCGAGGGTCTGCTTGAGGTCTACCATTCGTTGGGTGTTCTCTTTTAAAAGCAACATGTGCTCCTCGATTTTTTGCGCCAGTGCGCGCGTTCCATCATCCGCCCCCTTTTCCATTTCCCTGGGTCTTTCCTTCTCAATGGAATCTGGCTCTGTCTTATTCTTTTGCACACCAGCTGCGTATCCCTCTTTGGCCAGTTGGTAGAGGCGCTCGACGGCTTCGATTACTCCGTTCTTAATCTCCGTCTTGAGGTTTCTGGAGCTGCTGATGTGCAACTTGACTTTAGTCAGGCAGCCTCTCATCTCTGCTAATTTTTCGGAGCGTTTGGCGCTCTCCGGTTTGGTTAGTCCCCCTGCTGCTTCTGCCGACAGCCTACGGGCTGCCGGTTTTGGCCTTGGGGGTTCAGCCCCAGAGAGCGCTTGAGGAGGCGTCAATCTGGACGGCCTATCAGCTGATGATGATAATTCAAGCTGATAATGATGATTATTATTCGAGCTGATGATGATAATAATTTAGGCTAATGATGATGATTATTTCTCGAGCTGATGATGATGATGTTTTTCGAGAACCTTCGATGACACGCTAAAGTAGTTGACAAACTACTTGTCGCAATCGAAGGTTCCAGACAGCTCGAGAAACGTCCAGATCTTTCGGGGGCTGGGGGCTGAAATTTGAACCTAAAAGCCGGGTGCAAAAAGATGATGCAATTTATTACAATATTACTAAGCCCGGTTACGTGTTGATTTTTCCAAAAAGTGTCTCAGAATGGGGCCAAAAGTTCCTAAAATCACCAGGTAGGTACTGTCGTCACCGTCCGCTGTCAGCCGCTGCCGGATGGATGCGATTTTAGGCGATTTTTCCAACCAAAGACGTCACTACTTTTTAGGGGTTATGTTTGGTCGGACGCTCTAAAATCGATAGCTTGAGAACTGTTGCATAGAAAATGCCAAAAATTTGTACACTTGTTTGTAACGATATGTTTAACTGTATAGTGTCCAAAAAGTATATCGTTACAGATCTTGTTTAGAAGTTAAAAGAATTTAAAGATGAAGTTGAATTTACTGACTTTTGAAGAGCTGAAATCTTCGTGGCGGCTGGTTGGTTTTCGGTGATCGAGGTGTCCCCTGGTAGCGCTCGTCTGCGCTCACGTCGTGCTGGTGTCAGAAAAGCTCCAGGTCCTCTGGATCCTGGAACACGTATACACGTGTATTGGTGGTTTTTGGTATAACTCGGCGAGTTCAACCAGGAAAAATCCGGGACTCAGCCAAGTTATAGTGTCCTCCAAGGGGCGTCGACGTGTAGTATAAAAAATGTAGGTCGTCGCTGAAAATCGTGCAGCGTATTTAGTTGAAACTTTTTCGGGAAGCGAAAAATCGGGTTTTTCACTGTCAATCAGTGAAAAACAATCCGATTCCGAAACTTTTAGCACTATCACGTGGCGCTGGTGTTGGCGCACACTTTCACTTGTATCACTGCACGATTTGCGTATTTTTACTATTTTTGCCGATTTTTGAGGCGCGGAGCACTTTAAAAGCTTGGCGCTTGCACTGACGGACAGAGTGCGACTGGGTTAGGTTAGGTTAGGTTAGGTTAGGTTAGGTTAGGTTAGGTTAGGTTAGGTTAGGTTAGGTTAGGTTAGGTTAGGTTAGGTTAGGTTGGGGGCTCCCCCATAAGCGCAGAGAACCTCCACGTGGTGCCCCTGGAAACTGTCTGAACCCGGTAACGCAGGTGTTCAGACAGGCTAATACTCTGCCTCACAGTTATCAAGTGCGGGAACTGTGAACGGGATGTCGAAACCATTGAGGGATTCGTCGGGGAGGTTTATAAAAGGCCCTTTTCAGGGCCCCTCCTCCGACATATCTACGGACCTCCTAGAGGCCGTAGAAGGAAAAGGCCCTTCTCAGGGCCACTCCTACCCTCCAGCGGACCTCTTAGAGGCTTCAATGGAGGGTGCGGGAGTGTTGTCGGAGTTGTCCGAAGTAGACGGGGTTGAGGGTAGTTGCCGAAAGCGGCCGTCTTCTTCGTGCTTCGTGCCCGGGTACTTGGACTCGGACACGGAGACCGAAGGGACCGCGGCTGCTAAGATACATACCGCTAAAAGAGGGGGAAAGAGGAACGCAAAAGCGGGTCCTTCTAGGAAGGACTTTATAAGAAGTTCTCCAACGCTGTCGGAAGGGGAGCTGGATGAGCTCCTAAGATCCAGGCGGTATAGGAAGGGGCCGGCCGCTACCATCACCGACTTTACGTCTGCCACCGAGAGCGAGTCCGACGCGTGTGTGATGGCCGGTGATGTCAGCACGCTGAACGCCCAAGAGTTGAGGGAGCATGCGGGAAACAGCCTCGCCTGCATTTTAGAAGTTGCCAGAAAATCTGGCAACCTTAAAGGCGAATTTGTCGGTCGCCTTAAAAGGTCCACATCGACCCTGAGGGAGGTAGTAGATGCCCTGGTCAACAGGAGTGAGGCCGAAGAGACGCGGCGGCTAAGGGCGGAGAACTCCCGCCTTCGGCTAGAGGTTGCGTCTTGTAAGGCGGAAGTGAAGGCGCTGCGTCGCGGTTTCACCGAAGCCAAATCGGAGGCTGCTGCGGCTGCCACTGCCGCAGCCGTCGCTGATAGGCAGGCATCCCCCACCCCCCAGCTGGGTGCTGAAATTGTGGAGGAGTTGAGGCGGTCCTTGACCATTACGTTCGGGCAAATGTTAAATGCCCGACTCGCAGTGGTCGAGGACCGGCTTCTGCCCGTCCCGACGGTCCGTCCACCTTTAAAGGCGGACGTTAAAAACGCCAGGATGGCAGCAGCAGCCACCGCGCCACCCAAGCCGGCTCCTGAACCGGCCCGCAATACCGCCAACAAGGTGGGCAAGCGGGCTGGTCAGACACCAAAGACTGCCACCACCCCTTTGGTGGTACCGGTTGCGGGTCCTTCTACGTCTGAGGCTGCCTTCTCCGTTGTCCCTCAAGAGGAAACCTGGGCGACGGTAGTAAGGAAGGGCAAGGGGAAAGGCAAGGGAAAGGGGAAATCTTCTTTTCCTCATCCCCTTCCCGCACATACGGTTGCCCCCGCGGCGCGTGTCCCAACCGCGAAGGCTAAGCCAAAAGCCTCTGCTACATCCAAGAGTAAGGCAGTGCCGAGACCTCCAAAGTCCGCCGCTGTGGTGATGTCCCTCCTACCCGAAGCCGTGAAGAAGGGGGTCACATACAGTGCTGTGATGGACAAGGCACAAGAGGGAATCAATCTCCAGGAACTGGGGATTGACCGGCTCCGCTTCCGCCAGACGGCCACGGGAGCCAGAATGTTGGAGATTTCTGGCTCTCAAAATAGCGAGAAGGCGGACAGACTCGCGGAGAAACTCCGCGGAGTTTTATCAGAGGTGGCCAATATCGCTAGGCCCGTCAAATCCACTGACTTGAGGATTACGGGCCTGGACGATGCGGCCACAAAAGAAAAAGTGGCGGCAGCGGTCGGCAAGGCAGGTGGCTGCGATGTGCGGCTAGTAAAGACCGGGGAGATTCGCCCTGGTATAAGCGGCGTGGGCTCCGCCCTAGTATCTTGCCCGTCTTCAGCAGCTAAAGTGCTGCTGGAAAAGGGCAGGCTCCTGGTGGGGTGGAGCTCAGTGCGCGTGGTGGCACTGGCGGCGCGTCCCATGCGTCCATGGGGCTGGGACATACGCGTGCTCAGTGTCCTGCGTCCGCTGACAGAGGGGATCTGTGTTTCCGGTGTGGAGGCACAGGCCATCGCGCAGCCAGTTGTGGTAAGGCCGAGCCGCGCTGCGCAATATGCGCGGAATCGGGGCGACCCTCCGGGCATGTGATGGGGGCACGCAATTGTGCTCCACCGAAGACGAAGGGGAAGGCCACTAAGACCCAGGTCCCCCTCGCGGCAACTAGCCAAACCGCCCCCGAGGTTACATGCCAGTCGGCGTGTGAGGAAGTTTTGATGTCCGATTAATGGATCAGGTCCGACATCATAACTTCCTCCAGACGAACCTTAACCACTGTGCCAGGGCACAAGACCTGCTTATGCAGACCCTAGCACAGTGGCAAATAGACGTGGCGGTCGCGGCGGAGCCGTACTATGTTCCCCCTGATTCCTGCTGGGCTGGGGATCTGGACGGCTCCGTTGCCATTGTAAGACGGGTAGATGGCGGTCCTCCCCTCTCAGTCGAAGAGAGGGGTTCGGGGTACGTGGTGGGCAAGTGGGGAGAATACACTGTCGTCGGCACGTACTTCTCCCCCAACAAATCTGTTGCGGAGCTGGAGGCCTTCCTAGACCTTTTAGCCGCGGCAGTAGGCAGGCAGGTGGCCCGGCAGATCCTCCTCTTGGGGGACTTGAACGCCAAGGCCCGGGATTGGGGCAACCCCTCCACTGACTCTCGGGGTTCAATTGTCAGGGAATGGGCGGTTGCCACAGGACTGACCCTGCTTAATAGAGGGTCGGTCCATACGTGCGTGCGGTGGAACGGAGGGTCCGTGGTGGATGTATCATTCGCCACCCCGTCAGCCGCAGCACGTGTCCGGGCCTGGAGGGTAATGTCGGAGGTGGAGACTCTCTCAGACCACAAGTATGTAAGGTTCGAGATCTCCACCTCCCATAGTCAAGGAGGGTCCCAGCGCATGGTACAGGCGGATTTCCCTCGCTGGACTCTTAGTCGCCTCGACGCCGAACTGGCAAAAGAGGCGGCAATTGTTCAGTTGTGGCTTGCCACTCCCACACACCTAGATGTGGACGTCGCGGCGGGCCGTTTCCGCGAAGCGGTGACGTCTGTCTGTGACACGGCCATGCCGAGGTCCCGGCGCCGTCCCGACCACCGGGAAGTGTACTGGTGGAGCTCGGAGATTGCCGATCTTCGAGCCGTCTGCTCGAGGGCTCGGCGGCCTTACACCCGCTGCCGAAAGCGACGTCGGGGCCGAACTGACGAGCAGATGTCGGCTGAAGAGCTAACTGCTGAGCTCCGACTTTACGGTGTATACCGTGAGGCAAAGCGGGAACTGCAGCTGGCTATCGGCCGGGCCAAGTCCCAGGCTTGGGACGAAGCCTTGGTGGGACTAGACAGGGACCCTTGGGGGCGTCCGTACAGGGCTGCCCGGAAAAAGTTCCGGGGTCGTACGCCCCCTATCGCGGAGTCTCTGGAGCCACAATTTCTAAGCGGGGTGCTGGGTGGGCTCTTCCCAGGAAGCAGCCCTCACCATGTGCCCCCGATGATGGTGGCGCCTTCCCCCCCGGAAGAGTTGGACCTGGCCTCTATCCCGCCATTGTCAGAGGCGGAGATGCAGATTGCGGTCGATCGTTTGCGGGGGAAAAGGACGGCGCCGGGCCCGGACGGGATTCCGGGGCGGGCCCTTGGGATCGCTCTGGGGGTGATGAGCGACCGGCTTCGGGAACTGTTCGACGCATGCCTCACGTCAGGACGGTTCCCGAAGCTGTGGAAAAACGGTCGACTGTGCCTGCTCCGGAAGGAGGGTAGACCTGTCGACTCGCCTTCCGGATACAGGCCCATAGTGCTGCTGGATGATACGGGTAAGCTGCTGGAGAGAGTAGTAGCTTCCCGTGTCATTCGGCACCTGGAGGGTGCCGGGCCTGGGTTGTCAGAGACCCAGTACGGGTTTAGAGCGGGGCGGTCGACAATAGACGCCCTGCTCTGGCTCAAAGGGTGGACGCAGGATGCGGTCAGCGACGGAGAAAAGGCGTTGGCTGTCTCGCTTGATATAGCCAACGCCTTCAACAGCCTCCCGCACGGGACAATACAGGAGGCACTCCGATATCACGGAGTGCCCCTGTATCTGCGGAGGCTGTTGGCTGACTACCTCCAGGACCGTGAGGTTCTGGTGGTAGGACGCGATGGTTTGAGGCGCCATCGCGTCTCCTGCGAGGTTCCACAGGGGTCGGTGCTGGGCCCACTCCTGTGGAACATAGGCTACGACTGGGTGCTTCGTGGCACGTTTCCCGCAAACATGCGGGTCGCGTGCTACGCGGATGATACCCTTGTCGTAGCCAAGGGGAGGGACCTCAGGGAAGCGGTGCGGTTAGCTACGGTAGGTACAACTATCGTGGTTGACCGCATACGTGCCCTGGGGCTGGAGGTCGCCCTCTCCAAGACCGAGGCCCTATTGTTCCATGGGCCTCGTGGGGGACCCCCTCCAGGAACGCGGATCGATCTGGATGGGGTCTCAGTTCGGGTGGGGACCCAGATGAAATATCTGGGTCTCATTCTGGACGGGAGGTGGGCTTTCGGGGCCCACTTTACCCAGCTTGCCCCGAGAGTCGTGGGTGCTGCGGCCGCCTTGGGAAGGCTGCTGCCCAACGTGGGCGGCCCAAACGCAACCTGCCGTCGGCTTTACTCCGGAGTAATCCGGAGTATGGCTCTATATGGAGCACCGGTCTGGGTGGACGCCCTCAACCGCGGAAATAAGACTCTGCTGCGACGTCCGCAGCGGGTCATTGCGACGAGGGCGATACGCGTGTACCGGACGGTGTCCTGGACGGCGGCGTGCGTGCTTGCGGGTGATCCCCCCTGGGAGCTCCAAGCGGAGATCCTCGCCGAAGTTTACCACTTTGTGGCGGCGAGGAGGGCTCGAGGAGACCCCCCAGCGTGGGAAGAGGTCACCCGCATGCGGTGGCGAGCGCGGGCTGCCCTGTTGCGGCGGTGGACGGAGGACCTGGCTCCACCGGGCCCTGGGCTGTGGACGGTGGAGGCCATCCGCCCGGTCCTTCGGAGGTGGGTGCGGCGGCGTTTTGGGTCGCTTACCTTCCGATTGGTGCAGGTGCTTTCCGGACATGGATGTTTCGGAAAGTACCTGCACCAAATCGCGAGACGGGAGCCGACCCCGGCCTGCCACGAATGTGGGGCGCTGGAGGATACGGCGCTCCACACGCTGGAAGTGTGTGCCGCATGGGGCCCGCAGCGGCACACGCTTTCAGCGATCATAGGTGGTGATCTCTCCCTGCCGAGCGTGGTAGACGCCATGCTCGGCAGTGAGAGATTGTGGCAGGCGGTGGTCTCCTTCTGCGAAGCGGTGATGGCGCAGAAGGAGGCGGCGGAACGGGCCAGAGAGGTCGATCCCCTTTCTGACCCGATCCGTCGCAGACGCATGGGGGGGAGGAGGAGGCAGTTCGCCCGCCTCCTCTCTCCTCCTCTGTAGTGGGGTCACCGGTGGAGAGTCAGGGAGCTCTCCACTGGCTTGCACGGCCCCACAAGTCTGAGGGGTGGCCTTGGTGAGCAAGGTCACCCCTACATGGGCGCAGTGGCCCGGTTTGTACTCGGGCCTACCGCCGGGGCAAGATAGTGACTGCTAGCGCGACCCTATCTTGCCCCACCTCGGCGAGGGACTGCTCACGGGGGGGGTTTTTAGTGGGTTCGAGCCCCACATACCCCCTTCCTTCACCCCTGGGAAGGAAGGGAAGTGCAAGGCATTTTCCCCCCCACAAAAAAAAAAAAAAAAAAAAAAGGTTAGGTTAGGTTAGGTTAGGTTTTTTTTTTTTTTTTTTTTTTTTTTTTTTTTCCCTACCCGTACCACCATCTAGAAATGGCACTATTGGAGCATCTACCTCTAACTGAATCAGAGACTTTATTCATTTATTTTTTCTTAAATCTAGCAGTTTACATTTTTACACATACAGTCTATATCTATTACATCTGCTTTATTATAGTACACAATCTTATTTCTAACATTATTCTTTATTACAATATACAATCTTATTTCTAACAGTTTATGGTTTAATTTACATCGTCTTATTTCTATTTCGTCTATACACATTTCATTGACACCTTGTATTTTATTTTGTTACAATGTAGGGTAATACTGATGTTCTATGTATGAACATATATATATTCAGTAAGGTTCTTACGATTTATTCCTACTTACGACACTTGTAGTTATTTTTATACAGTAATCAATGAAATCCTGTCTAGTTTCTTTATCTTTAAGACACTTATGTACGGTGTTTACATTTAGATTTTCGTTAATTCTTAGCTCTGCTTCGTATCTCATCAAACCATAAACGGGACATTCAAAAAGTATATGTTGGACAGTTTCAATCATGCCTGGTTCGCAGATGCACGATGGGTCTTCTTTACACCTGAATCTAGTCAAGTATTCTGAAAACCCACCGTGCCCTGTCAAGGTCTGGGTCAATATGCCGGCTGGCTTAATTTGCCGGACAATTTTAAAAGCACTAATTGCATCGGGGAAAAAGACCTTTGTCACTGCTGCTGTTTCGCCGTTTTTATACCGCATGTCCCATTCGCCAAGGGTAGCCATTCGAATCTGTCTCTTAACAAATGAGAGTGGGCAGAGTTCGTATTTTGGTCTAGTTTTTGTTCCAAGGGCCGCTTCTTTTGCCAGTTCATCTGCTCGCTCATTACCCTCTATGCCTGCGTGAGCCCTTATCCAATATAAAAATACAATTTTATTTCGGTCTTTGCAGGTGCGCAGGTTGTCGCGTATTTCTACAGCAAGAGGGTGTTTGGAGCCATAGTTGGTTGCGGCTTCGAGCGATGACCTTGAGTCGCTGTAGATTCCGAATGTCGAATGTTTGCTCTTCAGGACCTCCCTCGTGGCTATACATATGGCCAGTAATTCAGCCTGGTAGACAGTGCAGTAAGGCGACAGCTTAAATTTTTGGGCTTTGGTCTCGGTTTCGCTGTTCCATGTGGATATAGCAGCTCCGACCTTACCCTCAATTTTGCTGCCGTCTGTGAACATTCGTATCGCGTGTCCGCTGTGATTGTTCACCTGCTCCTGGTCTTCCAGGCTTTCGAATTCCAGGCTCATATATTCCGCCGGGTGAGGTAATTCCTCTGCTTTCGACATTTTTTCTACCTCCCTATCTCCTAGTTCAAGCCGGGGAACACCTCTCTTTGCCTCATACAGGGCTGCTGCCTCCTGTATCCTAAGGTCGAGTGGCAAGATTCCAGCCAGAACCAGTGCCGAGTTTAGGGAGACAGTCCGGTAGGCTTTACACAGCTTTTGGGCAAATCCCCGCTGGACAGCATTTAGGTGTTTTTGCATGCCCAGTTTGCGGGTTTGGGGTGCCCAAACACTGGCCGCGTACAAGATGATGGGTTCAACTGCGGCCGTGTAAATGCTGCGTATCACCTCTGGATTTAGACCCCAGCTGACCCTGGCGGCTCTAGATAGCTGCTTGTATACGTTCAACGCCTTTTTACACACACTTGCTGCGTGGCTGTTGAACGTTAGCTTGTGGTCTAAAATGAGCCCCAGGATCTTAATCTCCTTCGACATACCAATGTCGATCCCACCCATGCTCAGGCGTGGTGTGTCAAATTTAAGCTTCCTCGTTATAACCATAGCTTTGGTTTTGTGAGGGGCGAATCGCAGCTTATTTCTGACACCCCACGCCAGAACATATGCGAGAGCGGCATTTGCATGTCGCTCCACTTCTAATGCCGTGTCTCCTTCGAAAACTAAAACGACGTCGTCGGCAAATGCCTGGCAGTAGTCCCCTCTGTTGTCAAGCCCCTGCAACAGTGGGTCTAGAAGCAAGTTCCATAGAATTGGACCTCCGATGGACCCTTGGACGCAGCCTTTTGTGGTTCGTCTTTTCACTTCTTCACCCGCGTACCTAACCCTAACCTGTCTGCCGCTCAGGTAGCTGTCCACAAGTCTTCTGATATTCAGAGGACACTTTTCTTCCGCCAACCGGACTCTAATTGCAGGCCACCAAGCGCTGTCGAACGCGCCCTCTATGTCCAGCGATACAAGTGTAATGAGTTTTTTCTGCTCCAGCTTTGATCGTATGTGTTGTGTTAGAACATAGAGGGCGTCCTCTGTGCTCCTTTGGGGCATGAATCCGTATTGGCGGCTGCTTAGTTTCGGTAGGATGTGCCACTTGAGCCTATTAACGATAAGTTTTTCCAAAATTTTTCCCATCACTGGCAACAAACCTATCGGCCTGTAGGACTTGGCTTCCGTGTACTTTTCCTTATCCGGTTTCCGAAGTACTATCACGGTCGCCTCCTTCCAGATATTCGGGAAATGTCCCAGTTCTAGGCATTTGTTGGCCAGTGTTAGGAAAAATTCCGGGTCTCGTGTTATCGCATGTTCGCAAATGTCCGCTGTCAGGCCATCTGAACCTGGGGCTTTCTTAGGGTTGAAGCTGCTCACTGCAATTTTAACCTCTTCAGTGGTAAACGGTGGGTCATGATTATCATCATGCTCCCAACCGTTTACTTGGTCGGCTTTTGTTCTTGTTTGCAGGTGATCACTATTGTCCTCTTCCTTCCTGTCCGCAGGGTAAAATGTTTCAGCAAGCAATTCTGCTGACTGCTTTGGGCTCAGTATTACTCCCTCTTTGACCAAGGGCAGGTCCTCATGCCTTTTTGTCGTCCTTCCAATCACTCTGTAGATGCTCTCCCACATCCCCTCCCGATCCTGCTTCTCGCAAAAACCTTTCCAACTTTCGGTTTGTGCCCTACCAGCTTCACTCTCATATTCTTCTTTTGCTTGCAGGTACTCTTCAACGACTCTTGTTCGACGGACCGGCGCTGCGCATCGGATTCGACGTTTCATGGTGGTGACTTTTTTCTTCAGGTGAGCTAGATTTTCGGACCACCACGGCAAGGTAAGTATTTCATTTGTACTCTTTTTGGGTATTGTAATTGAACATACTTGTTTAATTACTTTTATATATTTATCTACAATTTGCTCTAACTCTATGGATTTGTCAATTTTGTTTAATTCTAAAGTATTTATATTGTTTTCTATTTTTAATTGGGCCAGTTTCTCACGAAACTGGTTCCAATTAGCCTTTTTTGTATTGTAGAGTCTTGTAGTTCGTCCAATGCTGACTCCCTTTGCTTTTTCAAGCCTAATTTTGAAAACTATGCCGTTGTGATCCGATCCTGTTATATCGTCTCTAACCTCCCAGTCCTCCACCAAATCCAACATATCCGCGGTGCAGGCCGTTATGTCCACGTAACTGCGGTAAGTTTTACCTCCCCTAATGGTGTCGAATGTGGGGGTGTCTCCGTTGTTGAGTACCTGCATACTCATTTCTTCAAGGGCTCCTGCCATGTCGTCTCCCCTATGGTCCACTTTGAGACTACCCCACCAGCAACTCTTTGCGTTTGAGTCACCTCCAAAGATGATTCGCCTAGGTCCAAATTTTTCTTCGATTTTCTTAAGCTGCTCCAGGTATGGCTGTATTGGCTGGTCTGGCTCGAAGTAGAAGGAAACTACAGTTATCTCCCAAGCACTAGTCTGGATCTTCACCACAACGATGTTGTTTGTGGTGAATTCTGGGCATTGTATGACGTCAATGTCCGCGTCGAAGACGGCTACTGCCGCCTTTATAGTCCCGTCTCCTTGGCTAGTGCATTGGAAGACTCTTGATCCTCTGTAGTCCTTCATTCTCCTCGCTCCACCCACATACGGCTCCTGGAGCAGCGCAAAAGCTGCTTTTCTTTTGCTAGCCTCTATCATTAGCTCGTTTGTAGCTAGGTTTTTCCTCTGGAGGTTAGCTTGAAGAGCCAAGTACGATTTCGCTGTGGTTGGGGTGCCTCTGTTTGCTGTTGTAGTGCTACCAATGTCATCCTCAGCAGTACGCTACGGTGGCCCGGGCCAGTGCATCCCACTTCCTTCTCACTGAACACTCCTGGCTGAAGGCATTGTGTTCATGCTCATCCAGCCTGGCTTGTTTACAGTTACAGCAAGAAGGGGGGCCCCCTGCCAGCCAATTGGTGCAGTCGCTCTTCATGTGGGGACCTCCGCAGTGGCTGCATTTTTCCACCGTCTCCTTGCAGTATCGCCTGCCGTGGCCATAGCCCAAGCAAAGCGAGCACTGCACCAATGGAGACTGGTCGGCCACTCGTATCCTCTGCAGGTCAATGTGCACCTCGCCTGCTTCAGTCAGTCTCACCCACATCTTGGGGGAGACTCTGATTACAATGTGACATGTTTGCGGGTTCCTAGTTTTCCTTCTGTAGCGCACTTCTATCCTGTCGTCCTCTTTGCTGAGGTCCTTGAACATGCTCCCGTTCTGTTTTCGAAGGGCGTTTAAGACTTCTTCGTCTTTATTGTAGTTCAAAACGTCCTTGAGAATCAGGAGCGGGTCTTTGTTCTTGACCTCTTCCACTCTGAGGTACGACTCTGCCTTTTTAAGCCTCTCTTTCACCCTTTGCCTTTCCTCCTCAGTCCTGCATCCCACGATGACCTTCCTGTCTTTTGCTTTCCGCACTCTATCGACCTTGATCCCTCCTTCTTTAGCATTTACTGCTTCTCGGATCCGGTTGAGCACTTCTTCGCCGGTCTCGTTTTCGTCTTTGGAAGAGACTACCACAGAGTGCAGTGCGGCCTGCCCCCCGAGCTGCCTACCGGGTTGGCCAGCCGCCACACTAGCATATGTTAGTCTCTCCTGGGTCTCCTGGTGTTTTTCTATAGTGGCTTTCAGTTTTTCCATTTTTCCATTGCTCTCCTCAATTAATCTGGCATGTTCTGTCATCTTTTTAATAAGTTCTCTTTCCTCTATTCTTAATTCCTTTTCCTGCTCTTTTTCCTTCCTCGGGTCCTCTTCCGATTTTTTAACTAGGGTCTTTCCTAAGCTCTTTACACTGTCCGACTCTTTTACTAATTGGTAGAGCCTGTCCACTGCTAGCATAACCTCCGTTTTTATCTCCGTCTTCGTGTTGCGGGATTTTTCCAGGTTTAGTTTTGCCTTCAGTACACAAGCTCTAGCCTCTGTAAGTCTGTCTAAATATTTAGATGGTGAGTTCGCCACCTTTTCCTTTTGTTTAGTGTCTTGTGTGAGCTTCTTGGTCTTTATCTTTAGGGTCTCTATGTCTATCGACGGCTTCTTTGGGGGGGTCGGGTCATTGACCTGAGCTTGCGCTTCTGTCTTTCCGGCTTCCCACTCACCGATGCTACGTCTCACTTTGGAGCTCCCTCTTGATTCGGATGATCCGGAAGATTCTATCGCGAAAGTATTGTCCGATCGGGTGGGGGATGTTTGGGGTTCTGTGCCGCTAGTGCCAGCACCCGTCCTTATTGCCTGCAGTGGGGTACGGATTCCAAAAACCATGTTTGGTTTTGGTTAATATACGCAAATAATTAAATAAAATGTAAGTTTGTATAAGTTGTAAAAGGTTGTAAAAGTAAAATGCGTAAAAATCGAAGATATGCGTATTATTATACACTATGTCATTCGTAATCTAATTATTTTCTAAATTAAAATTTTTTGTTTCAGGTCTTCAGTTCCTGTTGGTTGACCAGCGCGCGTCGTTTAAGGTAAGTTACCAGGTAAGTATTGAAAAATTTTTCAAAATTTTAAATTATTTTCTCACTGTAGAGTTGGCTCTATGTAGAGCACGACTCTATGTAGAGCTCTATGTAGAGGTGACTCTACCCTGAGCCTGACCTTATGTAGAGTCGACTCTACCCCGAGCCCGACTCTATGCAGAGCAGACTTTACCACTAGCTTGATCCCTCTAAGGGCCTAACTCTATATGATGTTGACTCTACGCAGAGTCCGCGTCTACACCAGTCTGTCTAAAGATTTTTGGGGGGGTATTAACTACAGCTGCTTATCTGTTCTAATATAAATTACAATTAGAAATAAATGTTTGGTGATTAGATTTTATGTAGAGTCTCTTAAGAAATTTTGTTCGAAAGGTATTATGTTAATTTACTGATTTTAAAAATCCCATTAAATTCGGTGCACTGGTTTAGGAGATACTAAGCCTTACAATTTTTCAAAATGGTGGTGTCCCCATCGAACACCAACACCACGTCATCTGCAAAAGCCTGGCAATAGTCGCCACGCTGCTCCAGACCCTTCAGCAGAGGATCGAGGAGGAGGTTCCAAAGGATAGGACCGCCGATCGATCCTTGAACGCATCCTTTGGTCGTGGTCTTGGTAACCTCCTCTCCCGCGTAACGCAATTTGATCTTTCTCTGTTCAAGGTAGCTATCGATGACCCTTCTGATGTTAACAGGGCATCCTTCCTGAGCCAGGCGCACCCTTATGGCGGGCCACCAAGCGCTATCGAAAGCCCCCTCTATGTCCAACGATATCATTGTTACCAGCTTTTTCTGGTCTAATTTACCACGAATGTATCCTAGAAGGACATAGAGGGAGTCCCCGGTGCTACGCTGGGGCATAAAGCCATACAATGCGCGCTCATTTTCGGAATGGGTTAGGTTAGGTTAGGTTAGGTTAGGTTAGGTTAGGTTGGGGGCTCCCCCATAAGCGCAGAGAACCTCCACGTGGTGCCCCTGGAAACTGTCTGAACCCGGTAACGCAGGTGTTCAGACAGGCTAATACTCTGCCTCACAGTTATCAAGTGCGGGAACTGTGAACTGTGACGGGATGTCTAAATTGCGGGATTCGTCGGGGAGGTTCGTAAAAGGCCCTTTTCAGGGCCCCTCCTCCGACCTCTCTACGGACGTAGAACGTACGGACGTAGTAGAAGAAAAAGGCCCTTCTCAGGGCCACTCCTACCCTTCAGTGGACCTCCTAGAGGCTTCAATGGAGGGTGCGGGAGTGTCTTCGGAGTTTTCCGAAATGGAAGGGGAGAGCAGCTGCCGAAAGCGGCCGTCTCCTTCGTGCTTTGTGCCCGGGCATTTGGACTCTGACACGGAGACCGAAGGGACGATGGCCGCGAAGGTCCACACTGCTAAGAGAGGGGGAAAGAGGACCGCAAAAGCGGGCCCGTCCCGGAAGGACTTCATCAGAAGTTCTCCGACACTGTCGGATGGGGAGCTAGAAGAGCTCTTGCGAGCCAGGCGGTTTAAGAGGGGACCAGCTGCTGCAGTCGCTGGTTTTGTGTCCGGTACTGAAAGTGAGTCCGATGCTGGTGCAATAAACGCTGACATAAGCACGCTGAACGCCCAGGAACTTAAGTCACGTGCTGCTGAAGATTTAGCCTGCATATTGGAGGTTGCAAAGAAGTCTGGCAACCTCAAAGGCGAGTTTGTGGGTCGTCTAAAGAGATCTTCATCCAACCTGAGGGAGGTGGTTGATGCTCTAGCTTGTAGGAGCGAGGCCGAAGAGACGCGGCGGCTTAGGGCGGAGAACTCCCGCCTGCGCCTCGAAGTTGAGTCGCGCAAGGCTGAGGTAAAGGCGCTACGTCGCGGCTTCACCGAAGCAAAGTCGGAGGCTGCTGCGGCTGCTACTGCGGCAGCCGTGGCTGAGAAACAGTCACCCACCGCCTCTCAGCTGGATGTCGAAATAGTGGAGGAGCTAAGGCGGTCCTTAACTACAACATTCGGGCAAATGCTGAATGCCCGACTTGCGGTGTTCGAGGACCGGCTTTTGCCCGCCCCGACGGTGCGTCCCCCACTTAAAGCGGACGCTATAAACGCAAAAAGGGCTGCGGCAGCTACGACATCACCTAAGCCGGCCCCTAAGTCGGCTCGGAATCCCTCCCACAAAGCAGGCAAGCGGGCCGTTCCGACATTTAAGGCTGTCGCTACCCTTTCTGAGCTACCGACTGCGGGTCCTTCTACCCCAATGGATGGCCCATCCGCTGTCTCCCAGGCAGAAACCTGGGTGACGGTGGTTAAGAAAGGCAAGGGGAAGGGAAAGTCCTCTCTTCCTCACCCTGCAGTTGCGGTTGCCCCCATAGCTCGTGCCCCCACTGCGAAGGCAAAGCCGGCTGCCTCAGTTGCCATGAAGACTAAGACGGTGCTGAGACCCCCAAAGTCCGCGGCCATAGTGATGTCCCTACTGCCCGAGGCCGTGGAGAAAGGGGTCACGTATGGCACGATTATGGACGTGGCACAAGAGAAGATTAATCTCCAGGAGCTGGAAATCGACCGGCTCCGATTTCGTCAGACGGCCACAGGAGCCAGGATGTTGGAGATTCCTGGCTCCCAAAATCAAGTGAAGGCGGACAAGCTTGCGGAGAAACTCCGAGGCGTCCTGTCCGAGGTGGCCATCATCGCCAGGCCCGTTAAATCCGTTGATTTGAGGATTACGGGCTTGGATGATGCAGCCACTAAGGAGAAAGTGGCTGCGGCGGTGGCTAAGGCAGGTGGCTGCGACGTCAGCATGGTAAAAGCCGGAGAAATTCGCCCTGGCATAAGCGGCGTCGGTTCTAGCCTTGTGTCTTGCCCAACTTCGGCAGCCAAAGTGCTGCTGGAAAAGGGCAGACTCCTTATTGGGTGGAGCTCAGTACGCGTGGTGGCACTAGCTGCGCGTCCCATGCGCTGTTTTAGGTGCATGGGGCTGGGACACACTCGAGCCCAATGTCCCGCATCCGATGACAGAGGGGACCTGTGTTTCCGCTGTGGAGGACCAGGTCATCAGGCGGCCAGCTGTGGGAGGGCCGAGCCTCGCTGCGCAATATGCGCGGAGTCGGGGCGGCCGTCTGGACATGTAATGGGGGCACGAAATTGCGCTCCCCCTAAGACAAAGGGCAAGGCTGCTAGGACACAGGTCTACTCTGTGGCAACTAGCCAGGCCGCACCCGAGGGCGCAGGCCAGTCGGCGAGCGTGGAGGTTGTGATGTCTGACTGATGGATCAGGTCCGACATTACAACTTCCTGCAGACTAATCTTAACCACTGCGCCAGGGCTCAAGACCTGCTTATGCAGAGCCTGGCGCAGTGGCAAATAGATGTTGCTGTCGCGGCGGAGCCATACTTTGTTCCGACCCATTCCTGCTGGGCTGGGGACGTAGAAGGCTCCGTTGCCATTGTAAGTCGGGGGGACGGCGCTCCCCCCCTTTCAGTCGAACAGAGGGGTACGGGGTATGTGGTGGCCAAATGGGGAGAGTACGTTGTCGTTGGCGTGTACTTCTCCCCCAACAAAACTGTCGCGGAGCTGGAGGTCTTCCTAGACCTCCTAGCTGCGGCAGTAGGCAGGCAGGTGGGGCGACAGGTCTTCCTCTTGGGGGATCTGAATGCCAAGGCCCGGGATTGGGGCAACCCCTCCACTAACTCTCGGGGTTCGATTGTCAGGGAGTGGGCAGTTGCCACAGGACTGACCCTGCTTAATAGAGGGTCGGTCCATACGTGCGTGCGGTGGAACGGGGGGTCCGTGGTGGATTTATCGTTCGCCACCCCGTCTGCCGCGGCACGAGTCCGGGCCTGGAGGGTAATGTCGGAGGTGGAGACTCTCTCAGACCACAAATATGTAAGGTTCGAGTTCTCCACCTCCCACAGCCAGGGACGTTCCAATAGCATGGTGCAGGCGGATTTCCCTCGCTGGACAATTAGTCGTCTCGACGCCGAATTGGCAAAAGAGGCGGCGATCGTCCAGAAATGGCTTGCCGCCCCTATGCACCAAGATGTGGACGTTGCGGCGGGCCGTTTCCGCGAAGCGGTGACGGCCATCTGCGACACGGCTATGCCGAGGTCCCGGCACCGTCCCGACCACAGGGAGGTATATTGGTGGAGCTCGGAGATCGCTGATCTCCGAGCTGTTTGCTCGGGAGCGCGGCGGCCTTACACCCGCTGCAGAAAACGACGTCGGGGTCGAACCGACGACCAGATGTCGGCTGAGGAGCTGGCTGTAGAGCTCCGGCTTTACGGTGTATACCGTGAAGCCAAGCGTGAGCTGCAGCTAGCCATCGGCCGAGCCAAATCCAGGGCCTGGGACGAAGCCCTAGCGGGACTAGACAGGGACCCTTGGGGGCGTCCGTACAGGGCTGCCCGGAAAAAGTTCCGGGGCCGGACGTCCCCCATCGCGCAATCCCTGGAACCGGACCTTCTGAGCAGGGTGCTGGGTGGGCTCTTCCCTGGAAGCAGCCCTCACCACGTGCCCTCAATGATGGCGCCTTCCCCCCCGGAGGAGTTGGAACCGACCTCTATCCCGCCCTTGTCAGAGGCGGAGATGGAGATTGCGGTCAACCGCTTACGGGGGAAAAGGACGGCGCCGGGTCCAGACGGGATTCCAGGGCGGGTCCTGAGTATCGCCCTGGAGAAGATGGGTGACCAGCTTCGGGAACTGTTCGATGAATGCCTCACGTCAGGACGGTTCCCGAAGCTGTGGAAAGACGGCCGACTATGCCTGCTCCGGAAGGAGGGTCGACCTGCTGACTCGCCTTCTGGATATAGGCCCATAGTCTTGCTGGATGATACGGGTAAGCTGCTGGAGAGAGTGGTGGCTGGCCGTGTCATCCGGCACCTTGAGGGTGCTGGGCCTGGGCTGTCTGAGGCCCAGCACGGGTTCAGAGCGGGGCGGTCTACTATCGATGCCCTGCTCTGGCTAAAGGAGTGGACACAGGATGTGGTCAGTGAGGGGGAAAAGGCATTGGCTGTATCTCTTGATATAGCCAACGCCTTCAACAGCCTCCCGCACGGAGCAATACAGGAGGCGCTCCGCTTTCACGGAGTGCCCATGTATCTGCGGAGGCTGTTGACTGACTACCTCCAGGACCGTGAGGTTCTGGTGGATGGACGCGATAGTTTGAGGCGCCATCGCGTCTCCTGTGGGGTTCCACAGGGGTCAGTGCTGGGTCCACTCCTGTGGAACATAGGCTACGACTGGGTGCTTCGTGGTACGCTTCCCGCTAACCTGCGGGTCTCGTGCTACGCTGATGACACCCTTGTCGTAGCCAGGGGGAGGGACCTTAGGGAGGCGGTGCGGTTGGCTACGGTGGGTACAACTACTGTGGTCGACCGCATACGTGCTCTGGGGCTGGAGGTTGCCCTCTCCAAAACCGAGGCCCTATTGTTCCATGGGCCTCGGGGGGGACCCCCTCCAGGAACGCGGATCGAACTGGACGGGGTCTCAGTTCGGGTGGGGACCCAGATGAAATATCTGGGTCTCATCCTTGATGGGAGGTGGGCGTTCGGAGCCCACTTTTCCCAGTTGGCCCCGAGAGTCGTGGGGGCTGCAGCCGCCTTGGGAAGGCTGCTGCCGAACGTGGGCGGCCCGAATGCAACCTGCCGTCGGCTTTACTCCGGAGTAATCCGGAGTATGGCTCTGTATGGGGCACCGGTCTGGGTGGATGCCCTCAACCGCGGGAACAAGGCCCTGCTACGACGTCCACAGCGGGTCATCGCAACGAGGGCGATACGTGGTTACCGGACGGTGTCCTGGACGGCGGGGTGCGTGCTTGCGGGTGACCCCCCCTGGGAGCTCCAAGCGGAGATCCTCGCCGAAGTTTACCACTTTGTGGCGGCGAGGAGGTCCCGTGGGGACCCCCCGGCGTGGGAAGATGTCACACGTATGCGTAGGCGGGCGCGGGCTGCCCTGTTGCGGCGGTGGACGGAGGACCTGGCTCCACCAGTCCCTGGGTTGTGGACGGTGGAGGCTATCCGCCCGGTCCTTCGGAGGTGGGTAAGGCGGCAATTTGGGTCGCTGACCTTCCGATTGGTGCAGGTGCTTTCTGGACACGGATGTTTCGGAAAGTACCTGCACCAAATTGCGAGACGGGAGCCGACCCCGGTCTGCCACGAATGTGGAGCGCTGGAGGATACGGCGCTCCACACGCTGGAGGTGTGTGCCGCATGGGGCCCCCAGCGGCACACGCTTTCAGCGATCATAGGTGGAGATCTCTCCCTGCCGAGTGTGATAAACGCCATGCTTAGCAGCGAGAGATCGTGGCAGGCGGTGGTCTCCTTCTGCGAAGCGGTAATGGCGCAGAAGGAGGCCGCGGAGCGGGCCAGAGAGGTCGACCCCCGATCTGACCCGCTCCGGCGCAGACGTACGGGGGGGAGGAGGAGGCAGTTCGCCCGCCTCCTCTCTCCTCCCCTGTAGTGGGATCACTGGTGGAGAGCCAGGGGGCTCTCCACCGGCTTGCACGACCCCACACGTCTGAGGGGTGGCCTTGGTGAGCAAGGTCACCCCTCCATGGACGCAGTGGCCCGGTTGGGCCTACCGCCGGGGCAAGATAGTGACTGCTAGCGCGACCCTATCTTGCCCCACCTTGGCGAAGGACTGCTCACGGGGGGGTTTTTAGTGGGTTCGAGCCCCACATACCCCCTTCTTTCACCCCTGGGAAGGAAGGGAAGTGCAAGGCATTTTCCCCCCCACAAAAAAAAAAAAAAAAAAAAAAGGTTAGGTTAGGTTTTTTTTTTTTTTTTTTTTTTTTTTTTTTATCCCGGGCGCAGAGGCCCGGTCAGCGTGTTGCTCCCTAACATGATCAGGGATTTGGGGTGCAATTATTTTTTCAAACTTTCTTTATTACAATATAAAAAATAAAAAATTTACAAATTCTTGTTACATTAAAAACATTTAAAGCACACCCTATTCAAATATCACATTTTAAATTCATCAAATTAGTCACAACAAAATAGATTTAATTCTAGTAAAAATATTTATCATAAGTCACTTATGTAAATAAAAGCACGTTTATGATACATTTATACAATAATATACATTATAATATGTCAATTTATATTCTTACAATTTTTGGGAGAAATCTCGACCATTTTAGCATTTATTTTCTAACATATATTTATCACAGTTTTTCGATCTTACATTTTAGTCTCGTACCTCTCCTACGTATTCCCTTTTAATAACACTAAATTACAAAGTTTAGGCCTGGAGAGCTTCGGAAAAATTTTGCGGTATTTGTAGCCGTGTCTCCTGACTTATACCTTCGGTTCCATTCGTCATGCGTGTACAAACTAATTTGTCGCTTGCCGAATGGAGTCGGTATTCGGTCATAGTCAGGATTCATTTTCGCTGTAAGGGCTGCGGTCTTTGCTAATTCATCCGCTCTCACGCCAGCGGTGAGCGGATGAAGTGAGTGGGGGCTTGCTGCGGTCTCCAAGAATAATCTTGAAATCGCTACAAAACCCCGAGACTCGTTCTGGGCTTTTGATGACCCCTCGGCTGCTCTGTAATTGGCAAGCAATTGCACCAATTGCAGGCCCATTTTTCTGCTAGGTAGGGCATCTCCTGAACGCCCAGATTTTTGACCGCAGACGCCCAAGCGCTTGCGGCATACACGGATTTTTGGCTCTACAGTTGCAGTGTATGTGTTGACTGTCACATCTTGGTGGAGGTTCCAACCATCCCGGGCTTCCTTTGACAACTGCATGTACACATTTAATGTCTTCTTACACATTTTGGAAGCGTGACTGTTAAATGTCAGCTTGTTGTCAATGGTCAGCTCTAACGGTGCGTAGTCTCCATCAAGCACCAACACTGCATAATCTGGAGGAGCCTGGTGGTCGTTTTCGCGTTGCTCCAGG